>CM035432.1:135561150-135618650 GCA_020310875.1 Ceratopteris richardii
TTAATGTAACCATTGCAATGCACGTCACTCCACACATCAATAAGAACATCAAAGTTTTCTTCATTTAACCGACATTGTGTGCTCGATGCTTGTTGTGATGCTTTATGCATTTATATAGCGACAAAATTGTGTCGTGTTAACCATCGCTATGCACCCATATTCCTTGTAGTGCTTGTTGCTCATTTCTTTGAGTCATCTCCTTCAAGTCAGCAAAATTGTAGAAGTTAGTTCTCCCAAGTCAAATGTAAAATGCTTATGCATAAGGGCTCATTGGAAATTCAGTAGTGTATAATTTATCACTATAAGGTTTTGTATCATTTGGATTCATAGCTTGGGAGAAACATACTATTTTAGCTCAGAGGGTCATTCTCTACACATCCCTGAAAAGTTCGGGTGACACCTTCTTGATGTTAAACTTATAATCAGATCATGAATTGTTTAAAAATAATTCTTATGTATAACAACTACTTAAACCTATAAGCCACCATCAAGTAAGAGGAATTCAGCCAATTGTAATTAGGCTGGGAGCACTAAGCATTTAAAGGTGCATGTTCCAACCATAAATAGTAACTTTCATGCACTAGCTCATGTGAAAAGTAATTTGTTAATCTAGACAAATTGTTTCTTAGTGACTTTCCAAAGTATATAGGGTATATTAATTAATAAAATTGAAGCTTATGAGGTGGGCACTCTATGGGTTGAAGCAAGCTCCAAGAGCATGGAAGTATAGATTGGTGAAGTATCTCAATGATCTTGAATATCAAAGTTCAAAAGCAGATCCAAGTCTACTCATCAAAAGAACAGAGGAAGGTACAATCTACATTTGTATTTATGTAGATGAAAGCCCATGTATCATTTTTAAACTTTGGAATATAGTACCCTCACCATGTGGCTTGCAAAGGTGAAAAAAGAATCATCAAATGTGCGACGTAATAGAGGGATCAAAGACATGATAGGTTACATGGCTTCAATCAAACAAAATATTTTGAAGCTAATCAATACAATACTTCAAATAGTCTCATTTTTGCATACATGAAAAATAACACATAATGAACTTCATCCAAGGAATATATTATTGCATTTTGAAGCAAATCACATTTATATTGATTGTGTGACTTTGGGAGAGAAACTCTATTGCCAAAAAATAAATGCTTTCCCAAGTTACCAGATGTTGAGATATCCATAAGGAATGAGATGAATCAAAAGTATTGGTGGATCACTCTAGAGTACATATCCACATATCCACCACCATATAAGAAAAATAAAGAAGCATATACCATAACCATGCTTATTTTGTAGTTATAAAAGTTTGTAGATTCCCCATCGATAAAAATGGGGTTTATAATATGCATTAGAGCTTGCTGTAGATAACTTACATAATGGAACATATTTATTAATAAAAAATCATTTATCATAGTGTAGAATTCAAAGTTTACATTAATATTATATAATTGATACTTTAAGTTGACGTTTTGATGATACATGAAGTGATTATGTGGATTTTAATTGAAGTGATGATATGGATTTAAAAAGTTAAGATGTGTAGTGATATGATATGGATTTAAATTAAAATGTTATCATGTGGATTATGTTCATTATGATGTGGATGATGTTGATTACATCTGTGTGACTTTGGCAGAGCAACTCTATTAACAATAAAGAAATGCTTTCCAAAGTTACTAGATGTTGAGATATCCACATGGAATTAGTGGATTCAAAATATTGGTGGATCGTGCCAAAATGCACGTCTGACATATCCTCCACCATATAATAAAACTCAAGAGAGATATACCATCATCATGCTTATTTTGTAGCTATTAACATTTATAGACTTAGATAATTCCCCCATCAATAGAAACAGGTTTACAAGTTCAAGCATGCATTATAAGTTGCTATAGATAAGAATATATCAAATAGAGTAGGAATTGTCGGGATGAAATCCCTCTCGGATTGTGTGCAATATTTTTTCAAAGCTTTATCTTTTATGCTGGCCATGATCTGATGAGTTGTTTGCAGGAAGAAGAGAAGAGTTGTGCTGATCAATTGTTTGATTGAATGTGTGATGAGAGACATTTCATTTGTATATTAAACTTGTATATCTACTTGTATAAAGTCCATTAACTTCTTAAAAACCTAAACCTTAGTTGTATTAACCATGTGTTTGATCAAGAGAAGAATAAAAAAGCCATGTATATATAACCCCATTTAAGTGAGGAACCCTAGGGAAATTTACCCTTTAGTACCATAATTGACTCGTAGCTTTAGCCCATTGAAATCATTAAAACTTGGCCCTTGAAAACCATATCCTAACCCTAGAAACCCTGGAATTCAACCCTTGGAAACTTAACTTGAAACCCTAGAAACCTTAGGCTTTAAACCCTTAATATATATATATATATATATATATATATATATATATATATATATATATATATATATATATATATATATATATATATATATATATATATATATATATATATATATATATATATATATATATATATATATATATATATATATATAATCATTCATATGAGTTAGTAACCCTAGCCATAAGAAACCCTAGGTTGTCACCAAATCAAATTAGGAACTTTAGGAACCGAATTTTTCCCAAGTCAAACCCCTAATTTAATTAAATTCTTTGTATATGTGTGAAAAGGAATAAAACCTTAATCAAAAGAAAAATAAGTGAATAAATAAAAATAAAAAAATAAAAAGAGAAAAATAAACATAGAAAAAGAGAAAATCAAAATAGAAAGAAAAGATTGGATTTTCCAAGATCTTCTAAAAATAGAATGGAAAAATTAGACGATTCTAAATTTTCTAGGAAAAGGAACTTCAAGAATCCTATAAGTATAGGCTTCACCTTCATTAGGTTTTTCCAAGTGTTTTCTTTTTCAGGTGCTTTGCTCCTCCTCTGTTAATTTTTGCTAAGTATGTTTTTTCTCTAAGAATGAGAGAGAGATAGTTCCTTATCTCTCTAGCCTCTCCCCTTCACTCCATTTTCACACAGAGAGAGAGGGAGAAAGTGAGACAAAGAGAGAAATTCTATCTAATTTCCCTCATTTACTCCTCTTCATGACCTTCCATGGATGCTAACTCTCACAGAGAAAGATTCCTTTTTTTGTATTTCCTTCATTTACTCCTCTTCATGACCTTCCATGGATGCTCACTCTCAGAGAGAAAGATTCATTTTTCTATGTTTTCTTGATTTTTTCGATCATTAGAAACTTTTGTTATCAATGAGCACACAAGAATGGAAGAGAGAGAGAACAAAGAAAATGCTTTTACATCTAAGAGAGAGAGATATAGATAGATAGATAGATAGATAGATAGATAGATAGATAGATAGATAGATAGATAGATAGATAGATAGATAGATAGATAGATAGATAGATAGATAGATAGATAGATAGATAGACAGATAGATAGAGATTGAGAGAACGATTCAAGATTGTTGTGCTTCACAGAGAAGTAGAACATAGAGGGGAGAGAGAGAGAGAGATAGAGAGAGAGAGAAGGAGAAAAGAAGAGAGAGGAACTATGCAGAGGTGGTGAAAGGGAGAGAGAGAGAGAGAGAGAGAGAGAGAGAGAAAGAGAGGGAGACACACAGAGAGAGAGGGAGACACACACACACAGAGGGAGAGAACGAGAGATGGATGGATGTCGGTGCTATGATTTTGGAGAGAGAGAGAGAGAGAGGATTTGGGATAGATTGATTGTGGTGCAGATCAAGCTGAGTCAGAGAAATAGATGATCACACAAATGGTAGACCCCAAAGAGAGAGAGAGAGAGGGAGAGGGAGAGGGAGAGAGAGAGAGAGAGAGAGAGAGAGAGAGAGAGAAGCACATGAGAGATGGTAGAGAAGCCTTTGATAGATGTAGAGCTGAAAAGAAATTGGGCACTTGCAAGTCGTAAGTAGATGGAAGATCAAAGAGAGAGAGAGAGAGAGATTGGATATTTGGTTCTTTTGTTTTGTTAAATTATTGTTTGGTTAAACTAAGTAGTAAGTAAAGGAAAATAAAATAATCAATTGTTTCATAATTAATAAGTTAAATATTAAAAGCAAAAATCAATTTAGAAATTAATAGATTAAAAGATAAATGAAAAAAAAGAGTAAGCAATTTGGGATTAAATTGAAATGTATAAATAGAAAAGATTATGTAAATACAAAGAAGAAAAAGAAAAAATGACCTTAATGGTAACTAGAAAAATAAAATGACGAGCATAAATAAAAAGAATTAGAGAAACAAAATTTTAGAAAAATAATAAGAGAGAATATTAAAAGTCAACAATAGAAACAAAATAGAATCAAAAGAAAGATAGTTGTTATTTTGTAACTTGACGAATTTGAAGTGAAATGAAGAGAAGGTCTTTTTCCACCCTGTAACTGGGAAGGTCGATCCAGCATTGCGTTTATTACCCATCTGCACTATAGCAATGTATTTGATTGCTAGAGTTGTATTATCCATCATCACTCGGTGACATTCACTTTGTATATTAGTTTTTCTGATCGATCTTCATGATCAGTTCTGATGTATTAGTCCCTTAGCAAGACATCACTTTTGATTGTAAACTTTTGATCTAATGTTGATGAGTACGATGTTTCTACATTGAGTTATTTACTTCACTTTCATTTTGATTTTGTCCCTAACGACCTACTCCTGCGACAATGTGCAAAGTGTTTTTTGCCCTCTCTTGAAGCTTGCGCGACAAGCCTCCCATCATATTAATCCTAACGAAAGGTGCACAACATGCAAACTCTGCCCCCGGACAAGGAGGACACGACCTCCCTAGGGTCTCATCCAACCCTACCACTCGTTCCGCCCATCGCGACCCAACTTCCCTCTAACAACTTGAACCTGAGGTGAAACAAGGTGGTTCCCTTGGAGACAGAGATCCTCGGCTCACCAGCCACACCTTCAATTGATAGAGAAAGTACTTTTCACACACATTTAGAATTACTTGTATTTAGGAGTTTCAGAAAGAAAATGTAAAACTATTTTTCACTACACGAACCCATAGCCTCGGTTTTGGATTAGAGTTCAAAGTGCTCATTATTTCAAGTTCCGTACTTGCATTGCTACACACACATAAAAAGAAAGATTGTATTCTCAGCCTGAGAGATCACTCATTTTTTGCATTTAATTTAAATAATTCATCTTGAGGACTCTTTGCAAGTTATTTAGATCAAATAATTACTACTATCATAGCTTAGATAAAAAGAACAAAAACATAAAAAATATCATTAAAAATCATAAAAGGAAAAAAAAATTAAACTCAAAAGGCACATCAAGTTTTGAAAATTAAAAAGTAAAAAGAAATCAAACATAAAATTCAAAAAGGAAATTAAGAGGGATCAAGTTCACGAAGGAAATCAATTCAAGTAAACAAAATCAAAAGAAGCGATAAATCAAGTCAAGTTCAAACGAATTAAATTCAAGAGATCAAGCAAAAGAAACATAGTTAGAGTTGATTGAAGCCTGAAAAGAAACCAAGTAAACTCAAGATTTTCACACACTCAGAACCTAGAAGAATCATCTACTTAGGTAGTTGATTTTAGACTAAAGAAAGAGCTTTAGACTTACTTTCCATCTCCTAGCTCAAGACTCATTTAGTCTCTTCTAAGCTCTACTCCAAGTTAAGAGAAATAGTTGAGCTACTTACTCTAGACATTGTCCTTCACACTAGTAAAAACTAGAGGAAAGAGATGGAGAAAGTATTCAAAGAATTGATGATAGAAAAACAAGGGGCTCGAGTAGTCCAAGCTATCTTAAAAGACAAGGGGAAGTTTATTGGGTTAAACATGACTGAGTACTTGGATGTATTTGAAGACCAAGCTCAGATCCATGGATTACTTGAAGAGATGTTGACTCATTTCTTCACTCGGGTAGTTTTAGGGTCGATCTTAGCATCCATCTCAGTACACATAGAGAAGACTTGGACATATTTTAGAAAGGAATTACATAAACTCTTATATCTAGAAGGTTTTTGTCAACACAATATAGAGGTTTTTTGCATTGGGTTCATTCCCCAAAACCCACTGCATCTTCGACATGCCTACAGAATGAGTTCCTGAGGAAGTATGCTCAGTTTCCTCATGTTGACCTAGGCTCTCTAAAGCCTGACTTGGTGATTTCATTTCTCAAGATTTTAAGTCTTGAAGTTGAGAGAAGGATTCAAGAGGCTAGGAAGAGATGTGGATTGATGGAAGACTAGGCAATGATTAGGAGAGAAGTGGAGGCCATTGCCCAGATGAGGTAATGATAGGCTATGCATTATGATAGACCTGCACAGACTGCTCCATTACAACAAAGAGAGATACCTATTCCAATTGGACCAAATGTGTCTATAACACAAGCTTCGACTAATGTTGCATCCACATCACATACATAACTGGAATTACAAGAGATCTTGAGTAAGTAGATAGAAAATTTTATGACAATGCAAGCCTCTCTGTCCAAAGAGATAGCTAGCTTACACAATAAGGTATACTCCATGGCTTATGAAGACCCCACCCTTGCTCAGCCAAGCATTGCTTACACAAAATCATTCCAAAGAAATACAATCCTAATGCCTATTGTGTAGGGATACACGATACCTCAGGCAGCACGTCGAGTGCAAGTGGCTCAATAGACCCATGCATGACTAGTTCAGCCCACGTATCAGAGAAATACTGGGCCAATTTGATAGACAATAAACTGGGGGATTTGGAGGAGCAAAGAGATGTGTCTGGTGCGATGCACAATAACACTTTTCCTATGCATGTGAAGAGTTGAAATAAGCTAAAGAAATTTAATTAGTGATAGACATAGATAAGAAGCTTTGTGACTTTATGACTCTGCTTCTTATGCCTGTATACTAGGGGAAGGGAGGAATGAAGAAGCTATATGAGAACCTATCAAGTACAAATGCTAGCACATTGGCAATCCAATTCTTTTATTTTCTCAAAGTTACTAATGAGTTTTTTTTTCCAAATATTTTCTTTTTCAGACCTCAAACGAATTACTCAATAGAAGCCCTAGTTAGAGCATGAGATGCGATCATGCAAAAGAATGCCTAGAAGTCTCTTGTGGCTTAGTTCTCTGTCTACTCACACATAGCTAATGTTGAGGATAAGAGAAGAAGAGATGAAATGCAAGATGAGGATGAGCAAAAAAGAAGAGTAAGTAGAAGAAAAAGTAAGAATGAAGAGGAAAAGTCAGGCTAATTAAGAGAAAGAGATTCCCATTACCTAAACACATAGAGATGGGAGAGGCATCTAAAGGCACTCATGTTATGAATGAATCAGTTGCATTGTGTGACTCCTCTGATGAGGAAGTTGATGAGATTACAATATGTATATTGAATAGAAACTCTCTAGGACCGATCAGACTTGATGATGAGACAAGAAAAATTCATAGTGATTATAATAAGAACTTCTGGGCAAGAGGGATGCCAGAAGTAAAGGTAAAATTAGGAGATGATGGAAATTCATACTTAGCTTTTGCCTGGATTGACTCAAGGTCAGAGATAAATGTGATATCCAAGAAGTTGTATGACAAGTTCAGATGACTCATATACAAGGAACATGATTGGAGGATAAGGACCACAGATAATGGCTATGGAGCTTTGTTAGGAGTTTATGAGGAACTTCACTTCTTTGTCTAGGATAACTGTTTTTACAAGGCTATTCTTGGGCAACCATTCATAGCCGAAATGTAGATGGAAACAAAGAGAATGGATGACAGATCTGCATATGCGAGAATCTGATGAGCATAAGTACTCCGAATATCCTCGGACTCCCTATACCTAGACCTTGACCACTAACTTGTGACGACTTTTCACCTGTAGAGACCTCAGGGGCTTGCCCTTGTCTCCCTGAAATACCCACTCTGATAGCTTTTCATATGGTATAATCATGCAAAATCACTTACTTCATTAGATTAACAAAAAACTATGCTCATCCAAAACAATCTGACTATGTTCCCAATCTCTATGGAAAAATACTAAAAAATAAATGGAAATGTTTTCCAAATAGTACTTAATCTCTAAGATCAAGTAAATCTACTTGATTTACTCACTGTAATGAAATGGAACTCAAGAAAATCTCATCATGATCCAAACTTTAAATCCAACATGATAGTCTATCAATGCTCTAGACTATGGAACAAGATGTCAATCTATCAATGATCCAAACTATGGAACAAGATTTCAATATGTCACATCCAAACTATGGATCAAAATCTCGATCTATCATATATAATAATCCAAACTATGGATCAAAATATTTCCCATAAAAAAAAAGTAAATCCCAATCCACTCTCTTGAACTAAGTCCATCATGCCAAGTGAAGATGTGCTAAGAAAGTATAGCAACTAGTGCAGCTACCACTGCCTTCTCAATAATAATATGCAAGATGTTCCAAGTGGATTATCTGATCATCATTATGATAAAATCATTCCTAGCTAGGAATCAAGTGTCTCTAATAAACTACTGTAATAATCTGGCACTCCCAGATATAATGAGGACCATAATAAGAGCCTACTAAATATACTGAAAAATGGTAAGTAGATGTGTGCACACTCATAGCCCACTAGGCTAGGCATCTAGCTCACCTCATACACACTATGTATGAACCATGGCCTATTTTCAGGCATATCAAATAAAGTAGTACGTACTCTATGAATTTCTTCTTAGTGCAATTGCCTATTCATAGTTCTTATGTACAAACCTTGCCTTTCCACTTGTAGGCTACTTGCCTATGGACTTGCCTTGTTTGTGATCACATAAAGAGTGACTGTCTGAACTGCCCCTCTGTTGTGTAATAATAAGAAGATCATATGAATGAACTCCAAATCATATCAAAAATACAATCTCAAAAACTTCTCTCCCATACCATCTGCCCTACACCTAGGAAGAATAAAAAGTTTGATGTCATATACCACCAAACTTGATACCCCACATAGATGCATGTATGAGATTAAAGTCGAACACATCTCTCAAAAAGACAAGAATAAATCAGTGAGTACTCGCAACCATAAATCTCTCTTTCCTCTTCTTCTCTTCTTCTTTTCTTCTCTCTCTATTTCTTTCTCTCTATCTCTCTTGACATGTCTCTCTTCCATTATCTCCTTCTCTTTCTCTCTCTTCATTCTCTTTCTATGCCTCTTTCTTCATCTCCGATGATTAAAAGTTAGTTAAAATTAAGATTGTTTCTTTCTTGTTTTCTTGTCTTCTTCTTTTCTTCTCTCTCTATTTCTTTCTCTCTATCTCTCTTGACATGTCTCTCTTCCATTATCTCCTTCTCTTTCTCTCTTCTTCATTCTCTTTCTATGCCTCTTTCTTCATCTGTGACTAATTGTTTATGTAGGAGACATTGTTGAAAGGAAAAGATTTTCCACATTCTTTTATGATATTTTTTTGATATGGTGTGATCACCATGGGCTAGCCATTCCCTAGATACTTGTTTATTGATCATTGGTTTATGGTGACCATTCTTACTAGGACAGAGAAGACTCTATCAAAATTCTCAAAAATATATATAGTGCCACGAGAGCATGGAACAAGAGAACTTTGCTAGTTGTTCTCATTTCATATAATTGGAATCTTACAAGTTGTATAAATTCCAATTTATTGTGAGTTAATATTTGATTCAAGGCACATGAATTGATATTTGATGCAAGTCGCATCCTTTACATAGTTTCTCATTTCTCAACTCAAGATGAGTTGATGTTATAGATAGTATGAGTGATAGAGTCATAGGAATGACTATGTTCTTTCCATAGAGGGAAGGAAACACTTCAGGAACACTTCTCTCAAAAAGACAAGAATAAATCGGTGAGTACTCATAACCATAAATCTTTCTTTCTTCTTCTCTTCTTCTTTTCTTCTCTCTCTATTTCTTTCTCTCTTTCTCTCTTTCTCTCTATCTCTCTTGACATGTCTCTCTTCAATTATCTCCTTCTCTTTCTATCTTCTTCATTCTCTTTCTATGCTTCGAATCAAAAGTGGAGTTTGCTGTATAATGTGTAGCAACAAAGGGCATGTGGTAAGTCAGGGTCCTCTCTTAGGTATGAATTTCCAATTATGCAAGAAGTTTGGTCATAATCCCTAGAAAACTACTCAAGGGGAGTCCAAGACAAGAATATTGGGGAAAAGAATGAGCCCAAATAGGATCCTTGCCACCACCACACGTAATGGACATAGCTCCAAGTCAAGGTAATACTCGAAATAGGTGTCCTCAAGGAAATTTTGAAAATGGGCCAAGGAGGCTAATTATTTGTTTTAGGTGTGTAGAATATTGGCATTACCAGAGGAAATTTCCTCTACTAGAAGGTCCTCCTCCTTGCAAAAAGTGCCTAGAGACTAGATATCATTTCACCATGCATTGGCCAAAAAACAAGACCTCCACATCTGGACCACTTACTAGATGATCTTAGTGGAAAAATAGTGCAGATGAGGCCACTATTCCTTCACGAGCCACAAGAGTAGTTGATCTAGAAGAGATTGAATTCATGTTGATGCAAACAAGGAGCAAGGGAGGACTCTCTCATGAAGATCCTATTCAAGTGTCCATGAGACAAGAACTGACCAACGATAAGGAGACAATTAGTAGAGGAAGGTTACATCTATGACTCAGACAATTAGCATTATTATTGAGTAAAATATGATGGAAGGCCGAAGTTTGGATGCCAAAGAGGAAGAGGATATTTTAGCGTTGCTAGAAATAGGTGACTCATTCCATTGTTATGGAGTTTCTCTATATGTGACAAATGTAGAAGGGGATGAAGAAAAAGAAGAGACCATACAAGGTGCTAGATTGGGTGAGCGTGCAACATTTCATTGGAGAAGGAAGAAACCACCTCTCAAGTGCATCATACATGAAGCTGATTCAAATCTTGAGATGGAAGCTATCTACACAAAGAACTTCCAGCAACCTAGTGAAGATGCTTCTTTTCCAATTCACAAAATTCCTACATGATGGATGCAAGAAAAGAAAGAAGAGAATGATATCCAAAGTGCTCTGCATATGAAACCAAGACTATGTGGATGAAAGTTATGGAAGATGCAGATGTAGATGAGGAAGGGCCTTGAACACATTGATGGAATATAACGTAGCCAAAGAAATTGAGCTACACACCAAGGACTACCCTCATCCCATACTAGTTGCCACATGGTTATGCAATCATCCTACGTTTCTTTCAAAGGTAACTTCTTTTATGAAAACTTACGTTAAGGTATTTCTTTGGTGTTCGAAGGACTTGGAAGGAGTGCCAACAAATTTTGGGGAACATAAAACTTCACTAATGGAAGGAGCAAACCCAATAAGGGTTAAAAGCTACAGGGTGAATCCAAAGTATGCTGAAGTAGTTTACCAAGACATCTACAAAATGGAGGATGTTGGCACTATCATCCCTATGGAGCACTCGAATGGCTTCCTCCAATTGTCATTATGCCTAAAACAAACACCAATAAAATTCAGTTATGTATGGATTTTAGAGAAATCAACAAGGTAACAATTATAGATGGATTCCCTATGCCATTCACAGAATAGGCTATTGAAGAAGTGGTTGGAGATACATTCTATAGCTTCATGTATGGTTTAAGCGGGTATAATTAGATATTATTCACCTAGATGATGAAGACAAGATGCATTTCATCAAACCTTGGGGTATTTATGTTTATGTAAAAATGTCATTTGGACTTAGAAATGCTTTTGCCAATTTCAATAGAACTATGAACCTTATCTTTGGAACCTACTTTTGGAACCTCTTTGAATCTTTATGGATGTTTTTACTCCTTCTTAGGTACTTGTACTATTACTCCCATGAATTTCTTAGATGATCATATGAGAAACATAAACGATAATACTCTTTTATGATTGGATGAAAACTACAAGCCCATTTCTTAGAGAGAATCTATGTACGTGTACAAGCCCAACACATGGCCACATCAAACAATCAGATTATGGGGTAGGAAATTTTTCTTGAATGCATACTAATTCACAATTGCTGTAGTCACGCAATTTACGGAACATGAAAATTTAGAATCCCATTCATGGCTTCTCAATTTTCTACAAGTAATACCAACTAACTGCCCAATCATGCAAATTAAAGTTCTCGACGGACTTGTTTCCTAATTCTTGAACAAGAAAATTAGCCATTATTACTGCCAGAACTTAATGAATAGATGCCATAGTTCAGAGCTTGTGAAAATCACCCTGCATTTAGAGACTCTTAATGAGCTTTTACTCACAATTTTAAATATCTTCTGAGAGACTTGTTCGTTTGTATTTGATTTTCCTAGCCAGGCTGAAATCGTTTGTACAAGTAGCAACAATAAATGCTAATAATAACAAACACTGCTCTTTCACAGAAAATGTACAAGACCTGACTGGGTTGCAATGTAAAATTCCTTTGGAGGGGTGCACAGGCTGCACATGTGCCTTTCTAGGTGTCCAACCTAACCTTCAGGTCGTTATCCCAATCTTGTAGGTGGTCTTTTGGGTCAATTACAAGGGTCCCATGGTATTAAATGCCCATTCAGCTAGTATAGTGGCACTATTAAGCTAGAAGAGTAGTCCATAAGGATGAATTCTTTTATGTCAAGGTCCACAAAATGCCACATTAAAACGAACAGTTTCCTACCGGAATTTTATCTATGCTCAGCGATAACAAAAATTCTGACACAAGCAACACGGGGATGTCAAAGCGATACTTAGTATAGGTTTACAACATTTAGTGTCTTGGCTACAACTCTTCAAAGACAACTGTTGTAACCATTGAATATCAAAGCACAGTGTCATCATTTTGGCGAACAAATCATATTTGCCTTGCATGCAGCAGATATAGCAGATAGCCACCACAATTGTGGACGTAAATTAAAATAGTAATAAAAAATTATACTGAAAACTCGTCCTTGCAACTAATCTGAATTATTGAGAAAGTATGGAATTTTGCTGGACAATGTGGAATGAAATTATAAATACATCAGAAATTTGGAACCTAAAATCCCTGAGACTGCCCTTTATTACAAGCTAACCTGTGATTCATATGCCTACTACTGAGCAAGTTTTCCTCAGTTGATGACATCCACAATTACCCTCCTTGATTTGATTGGAGCCCACTTCCACCTCTTATAATATCCTGCTTGAATCAGCGCCAAAGTGAGAACAAAGATGACTTTGAATCCCATCTACACAGCAACAACAACAATGTCAGAAACCAATACTTGGAAATCATTGAATCCACTAAAACCCATTGGTTATAAATATAAGTGTAGGCCTACTAATTTTCTTTCCTCCATCTCTGGCTCTGCAGCCCAAGACAAGAAAGTAACTACATCCTTGGCCATCTGCAGAAAATATACAATATCAAATGATTTCAGTTGGGGATCTGTTTTTTTCTTTTGAAATACAGTTAAACCTTTTGGAATATTGTACAGATCCATGTCTGTATATACATGACAAGAGCATGCACCTTCAGGTTATGTCTGTCACATGTAAGGAGCTTCAACTCGTTAAAGAACAACAAAATCATATGCGATCAATGCAAAAAATGAACTGCTCAGTTGTACTACCTTTCATGAGAAAACAACATTTTACATTGTCTAGTTAGAAAAGCATTTTTTTATGCATCCCCCACTTGAATTGAAGTACAAACAAAGTACATGCAAAGATAAGGCCATTTCAAGATAACAACTTCAAAATACTACTATAAAGGGATTGTGTGAACAGATGTAGAACAAAGAATAAACCCAAAAAAGTCCAATTTCACTGAGAAATGAGAAGTGGTGCAATCATCAGCTCATGGCAGTAGATAACAGGCCATAGTTTTCTTCTCAAATATCAAATCCGATGTCATATCTCTGCCTTATGAAATAACTAACAAAAATGCATACTCTTAATGCACAAAAGCACATATAATTTAGAGTTTCATGCTGGATTTCAATAACCAAACATTTTTTTTTAAGAATAGAAAAGGATAAAAGAAAGGGAAAAATAATAAAAATTAGATTGTACCTCCCTCACCCCCTCCCTCCCTCCCCCTCTCCTTGTTACACTTATGTGTTCCTCCAGTTTGATTTTTACTCTAGTGCTGGCTAGAGGTTTTTTTCCCATGTTACCATAAACATGATACACTCCAATGTGATGGTACTTTGTATTTCGGGATATTATTCAACTCTTACTTCAGTACACTACATCATCAATAGAGAGAGCTATTCCATCCATCCATCTTCTCCCCATCTTGCTACGTTTGTGATCCTTGTGTGTGCTTCCTGTGTGTCTATCACACTTACTACATACACCTAACAGTGGTAACATAGCCAATTGAGCTCCTTCTCAAGTTCCCCTTTTTTGCGTCCAAACACACACACACTTTTAGATAGTGAAAATCGGCTTCGAAGAGTAGAACATTAATTTTTAGTAGCTAGAAAGCATTTCCACATTTCGCACTAGGGTTTTACCCCCATTTCAAAGCCATTCACTCAATCAGAAATGCCATCAAAGCGATGAATTGTGACTTGAAATTTCAGCATTCATTCAACTTCCATTGAAGTAAAGATCTTGTCATATTCTTGTTCTTTAGTGAAATTGCGGACAACAATGACTTGTTTGGCATGCTTCAAGCCGAAGATAGACTTGATGGACCATCTATCCAATGTGCTCTTACATGATGAACCATGTTCTTGTTGCAAATAAACTATGAAACATAGTGGAAATTGTGGATCGAAGACCCCCAGGTACTACTTCGTGGTTTACTGTCATAGATGGAGCTACTTCTTCAAGTACAAAGGTTATTCCTTTTCAACCTACACAGGAGTAACTTAGATGGGATGGCAAAGATGCTCAAGCTTCTGCATTGATTGCACTTTCTATGAATCATCATATAGTCCCACACATTTGGTCATGTTCTACATCACGACGGTCATGGGAAACTCTTGCTTGTTTGTATGTCGTGCGTAATGAAGCACATGCTGCATACTTTAGGAAAAAAATTTGAGGATGTATGTATGGCTGAAAATGAGTAAATGGATGTGTATGTGACACACATCATGGACTTGAAAGAGGAATTGGCAAACATAGATGAGACTATTCCAGATTTGTCAGTCATCTCTACATTGTTGAAAGAATTACCATAATCTTTTTAAAGCTTTGCCACTGCACTCTATTTGGTTGCAAACAGAGATCCAAATATGTATGCATTTGATGAGGTTATCTCTTATTTTGCAAGAAGTGCAATCTAGAGTGAATAGGAGTGGTTTGATGGAGGGAACACAAGCACTTGCTATCTCACAAAAAGGGAAAAGCAAGTACGATTAAGCTTTGGGCTCATCAAAACCAAAACCTAAACCTTCCTTTTCCACTCATTCCTCTAATGATGCTTATTTGAAGAAGAAGAAGAGATGAAAATATTGTGAAAGGTTGGTCATAGTATTGATGAGTGTAAAAGCTTGCTAAGTGCAATAAAAAGAAGAAGGAATCCAACATGTGTATTGCTAAAGATTCTTCAAATGCAAACAATGATGAAACCAACATGGACCAAGATTTTTGGGCATGTGTTGTTACATGTCATTATGATGCATCATTGCATTCTAAATGTATGGTTGTGAGTTGGTTCTTTGATAGTGGTGTTTCAAAGCACATAACTTCATGCAAAAAGTTTTTTGAATCTTTGAAAAATGCACCCAAAGGAGGACATGTGTTGTGTGCAAATAATGCCTATTATCCTATTATTGGAGTAGGAGAAATTGAGCTTTCAGTTGCAAATGGAAGTGTGGTTCTCTTGAAGAATGCAATGTACATGGTATCAAGAAGAACTTAACTACAGTTCCTTTTATTGCCAAAGTTGGATTTCATGTACACTTTTCATGATAAGTATATGGTTCATGATTTCAGCAGTGGTGATATTAACATGGTGTTCGATACATTATGCAATGGTTTGTATTGGTTGGATACATAAAAGAGGTCTTCCTCAAATGCCTTGGTTGCTCATACTTCCTCCATGGCTGCAATGGAACTATGACATGCTCATTTTGGTCACTTGAGCTTCAATAGTTTGCTTTACTTGCAAAAGAGGAACATGGTTATTGGTTTGCCAACACTTAGTCCATTGTTTATATTCTTGGAAAATGCATCATGATTGTTTTCCAAAAGATAGTCATACACACACTACAAGAAAATTGCAGCTTGTTCATAATGATGTATATGGTCCCATCAAAACTTCATCTTTTAAAAAACATGCATATTTTGTTACCTTTATTGATGATGTTACTCGCCATAAATGGGTGTATCCTATGAAAGAAAAGAATGAGGTATTTTCTTGCATCAAAACATTTTTAGCTATGGCTCAGAATTTTTTTGGGAACAAGCTTTTGACTCTACCCACAAGTCGTGGCAATGAATACATGTCACATGAGTTTAATGCTTTTCTTCATGAAAGAGGAATTTCACACCAATGTACAATGCCATATACACCTCATCAAAATGGTGTTGAAAATGCCAGAGCATAAAACATGAAACACTCCTTGAAATGGCACAATGTATGGTTAAAAGAAAGCACCTTCTTGACAAGTTTTGGATGGAAAATGGTCATGTGTGCAAACTATGTGTTGAATCACTACTGTACAAAAACATTGAGAATCATCACTCCTTATGAAGCTTTGAGAGAGCGTAAAAATAAAACACTCCTTGAAATGGCATGATGTATGGTTAAACGGAAGTACCTTCTTGATAAGTTTTGGATGGAAGCGGTCATGTGTGCAAACTATGTGTGGAATCACTATCCTGCAAAAACATTGAGACTCATCAGTCCTTATGAAGCTTTGAATGGGCATAAACCTATGGTTAGTCATATGTGTGTGTTTGGTTGTTTGGCATATGCTCTTATGTCATCACAACAATATCACAAACTTGATGACAAGGCAAAGAAATGTTTATTTGTTAGCTATAAACTTATGGTGTTGAAAATAAAGGATATCCTTTGTACCATCCATTGATGGACATAATTATAATGAGTCGAGACGTGGTATTTTCTGAAAATTGAGTTGTTCCTCTACTTGAATGCAAAAAAACAACCAACAATTAGATCACAAGATGTGTTTGATACACTCATGAATTTGTTCCAAAGTGGTGCGCTTGACTATGGCCATGTACACCAGCCAAGTGAGGCTCAAAGGGCTGAAAATGCAAAGAATTTCCAACCATACATGGTTGGAACTACTGGAAATTTCCAACCACATATGGCTGAATATTTCCATCAAAATATGGCTAAAAATGAGCATGAAATTCAACCCATATACATGTTCATCATGTATTACATAATGAATGCATGTCTATCAAGAGTGCACAAACTATGTCAAAGTGGTTGAAACGAGCTTTCAAAATTGAAAATTGAGAGCACCTTTACTCGGCAGAACAAGATCCTTTTGAAGATGCATGTGATGATGAACATTGGATGAGTGTTATGCAATCAAAAATGGATTCAATACATAGGAGTGATACTTGAGAGTTATGTGAATTATGAAAAGGAAAAAATGTCATTGGTATGAAGTGGGTTTAAAAGATTAAAAGAAAATCAAATAGTAGCATTGATCGCTATAAAACTAAATTGGTTGCCAAAGGATATGCGTAACAATATGGCATTGACTATGAGGATAGTTTTGCACCTACTTTATGCATGACTACCATTTGTATTGTGGTTGCATTGGTTGCCCAACGAGGTTGGAAAGTATATCAATAGGACATAAAAACAACTTTCTTGAATGGTGATTTGTAGAAAGAGGTTTATGTGAAGCAACCTCGTGGATCTACCATGAAAGGGCAAGAGCATATAGTTTGTTCCTTGCATAAAGTCTTGTGTGATCTGAAGCAAGCTCCATGTGCATGGTATGATAAAATCCATAAGTGCTTTGCTCTTAGTTTCACATGTAGTCCCATTGAAAGCACACCCTATGTAGTATGTATGCAAAGATAGGGCCTATCTTACAATGCATGTTCCTTGTGTTGATGGGATACTCTTCACGGGGTGAGTGATGCAAAACTTGACATCATTATGGATGACTTGCAACATACTTTTGATGTTACTTATCTTGGACTTTTGTGCTACTATCTTGGCATCTCGTTTGTATCCGTTCAGGAGGGAATCATTATGTATCAAGCAAGATATGTTGAAAAACTACTTCAACATTTGACTTTGAGGATTGCACGCCAATTTCCACACTAGTCGAGACATGATTTAGGTTCTCGGTTGAGGATTCTAGAGATAGACATAAAAAATTATGGAGATGTTTGAATCTCATGCCATTATGACATTGAGGGGGGGATTGTTGGAAACAATGTCAAAATGCTCAAAAGTGCCAAAAAATTGCCTTTAATTTTTTACATGTATGCAATGAATTGCAAACGTATACTTAACGTAACGTTTGTTGACATTCGGATAGTGTAGATGCACGTACACAGAGGATAGTAGAGAAACAAAATCACACAAAAATACTTAGAGAATAGAAAGAGAGAAGAGACTTGACAATAGATTGGGTACAATCTTCCACCCACATACTTTGATGGATGAGTCTATTAGAGCATGCGTATTTATAGGTATTTCTTATCACATCCTGAATAGAAGATACATGAGGGCAGTGCTTCGAGAAGAGTGATTTTTTACAAAAATCTTCTTTATTTACAAATTCGTAATCTATTTTTACAAAAATGTCGCTTTCTAAAGAGATCTATTATTTTTACAAAAAATAACTAAAATACTATCTTTTAAATATTCTTCTAAATATCTCCAAAAATATTTGAATAACCCTCATGAATCTTCACTGCTAAATCAAAACACAAAACACATTAAACCCTCAAGGCATTAAAATCCATTTAACATTCCATTATTCCATAAAGTATAACATGCGTCCCAGTTGACGAGCAATTGACCTCAATTGATAAGAATAAAATAGACATGGATGGCTAGTCACATGTCCAATCATTGATCAATCATAAGCATATTCCATGTAAAAACACATGCATGGAACTCGAAAACTGAAATTTAATGTGATTGACAATGATAAGCAGAAATCAAATGGTCATAATGTGGAGTTTGTGATGTCTTATGAATCCATTCAGATTCTTCAAGTGAGTGATTTTTATATTTAACCAAATATCTATGATATTGATTAGCTGTGCATGTATTAGTAACATCATAATCAATTATTTTCTTTGGAATTAAAATTTCAGCATCCTCTTCAAGTAAAGGAGGGTCATCTAAAATAGGAGTGAGTGGTAATGTTCCTTTAAATTGTTTCAATAAAATTATATGAAAAGAATTATGTATATTCCAATGAGAAGGTATATCTAATCTAAAAGCATTCTCATTAAATTTCTGAATAATACAAAAAGTTCCATAATAACATGGTGCAAGTTTAACCTTAGGATGTTGTGAAATATTTTTAAAATGTCTTTTAATTATTCGTAACCATACAAAATCATTTTCATTAAATTCTTTAACTACTCGTTTCTTATTAACATTACACATGTAATGTTCTTGACTCTTTTTAATGTGCTCATGAACTTCATGAAGCATAGAAATATGATGTTGTGCAAAAGCATTAGCCATAGGTATGTGAGTTTGAGTGATAATCATGGGAATTGGAATCTTTTTACCATACACAATTTCATATCGTGCACCTCTAGTAGTGGTATGTGTTGTGTTATTATATGCAAATTGTAGTAAAGGGAGTTTCTCATCCCAATTACTTGTACTATCTAAAGAATAACAACGTAATAGACCTAGAATAGTACTATTTGTAGCTTCACTTTGCCCATTACTTTCAAGATGAAATGTAGAGCTAAAGTCTTCAACCCAAACAAAAATGAACATCTCGATCTGAAAGAATAAATTTTGGAAAACCACGATATAGAAAAATACATTTAATAAATAACTTAGCAACTTGAGGTGCAAAAAGATTCTTTGATGAAGGAATGAAAAATGCTTGTTTAGTAAATCTATTAGCAATTGTCCAAATCATATCATTATGTGATGAAGTTGTAAGAAGACTAGTAATAAAATCCATAGAAATTTGTTCCCATGTTCCAGTAGGTATGGGAAGTGGCATTAATAATCCAAATGCTTTACCATGATGTCGTTTCACACGTTGACATACAATGCAATGGGAACCCATGTTCCAGTAGGTATGGGAAGTGGCATTAATAATCCAAATGCTTTACCATGATGTCGTTTCACACGTTGACATACAATGCAATGGGAAACATACTGTGTAATATCCTTTTCCATATTTGGCCAAAAGAAAAATTCTTTACATGTAGAAATAGTACTTTGTATGCCTCTATGATCCATATACGGTGGTTCATGCATCTCTTTCATAACGAATTCTTTAAAACCTTGTGTAATGCATAACTTGTGTTCAAAATACAAGAATCCATTATGAAAAGTGTAGTGATCCTCGCTAAATATTGGAGAATTAATGAAAGCATTCCATGTTTGTGAAAAATATAAATTAGATGCATAAGTAGGAATCATGTCATGAAATGAATAAATATGAACAACAAAAATATTATTTATTGAAATAATAGTTATTTGTGGAGAGCGAAAACCACTAAGGGCATGAGCTACAACATTAGCTTTGCCAGGTTGATATTGAATCGTAGGTTGAAAATTTTGTATGCATGAAGCCCATTTAATGTGTCGATTAGAAATCATTGTTTGATTTAATAAATTCTTAATAGCTTATTGGTCTATTTTGATTATGACTTTTGAACCCATGAGATAATGTTTCCAATTTTAAAGCATGCACAACAACCAAAAGTTCCTTATCATATGTACTATACTTCTTTTTCAGAAGGTTTAAGTTTTCTACTTTTAAATGCAATGGGATGATCATTTTGCATTAATACAATACCTATACCTGAACCAATAGCATCTATAACTACATGGAAAGGTTGTGAAAAATCGGGTAATTGCAAAGCAGGTGCATGAGAAAGTGCATGTTTGAGTTTTTCAAAAGATTATTGTTGTACTAATCCCCATGCAATTTTTAACTTTTTCTTCAATAATAGTGTGAGTGGAAGTGCTAAATATGAAAAACCGTTTACAAACTTTTTATAAAAACAAGCTAATCCTAGAAAAGAGCGGACATCATTCACAAATTGAGGTATAGGCCATTCTTCAATTACTTTAATATTCTTTGGATATACATGAATACCTTGACTAGAAACAATATGGCCTAAATACTCTAATTCCTTTTGGAAGAGATAACTCTTTTCAAGATTGGCATAGATTTTGTTTTTGGGTAACACATCAGAAACTATTGCTAAATGATTTTCATGGTCATCGTCATTCTCACTATAGACAAGTATATCATCAAAGAAAACAAGAACAAAAGCTTGCTATTCAAGAAAAAATGTTATTCATCATGCATGCAAATGTAGCAGGTGCATTGGCAAGTCCAAAAGGCATTACCATGAGTTCAAAGTGATCAGTTTGAGTTCTAAAGGTAGTCTTATACATTTTGTGTCATTCGTATCTAGTGATACCCAAATTTAAGATCAATTTTACTAAAGACACGTGCTCCATGAAGTTTATCCAGCAAATCATCTATCCTAGGAATAGGATATCTATTTTTAATTGTGATCGTATTGAGCACTCTATAGTCAATGCACATCCTATAAGTCTTGTTCTTCTTCTCTACTAAAAGAATAGGTGTTCCAAAGGGATAAGAACTAGGTCTTATAAGTTCTTTATAGATTAGATACTTAGCTTCATTAGCTATTTCTTGTTGATATAAAAGTCCATGCCTATAAGGTGCTTTATGGGGAGTGGAACTACCAATAATTAAGTCTATACTATGGTCAAGTGATCCCCTAAAAGGTGGTAGTTTAGAAGGAAAATCAGCCATAAAATAATCCTTATAGGAATCCATAAATGATTTGTGTGCATCAAGAAGTGTATGTGTATAATCAACTATGTTATTGACAAAAATAATACATGAATTATAGCCTTTCCTAAATGCACATCTTATTTGGGTATGACTAATTAATGGAAATGGTTGGAAGTCATGCATTGCATTGCAGGCAAAGAAATATCTTTATTGTTAGACTTAAAACTCATGGCGTGTGTATGATAGTCAATGCATGGGTTATAATGATGACTGTTGATATATTTAGGTAGTGATGTGAGTGAACACACTAGGACCATCGGGGCACTTTTTTCCCTCTTTAGGAGGTTTTTTCCCCCGGCTTGTATATACGCCTATAGCCTTAACAATTGACTTATCTTTGTACATTATAGTAGTAACACATTCAGTATTATGTGTTGTGCTCCAAGCTTCTTCTTCTTCCTTGTGTTGTTGTTGTGCTTTCACAAATGTCTAACTTTAACGATTGGTATCAGAGCAGGTCGCCGCTTCATCAAGGGTGTCACCAACACCCCTCTAGTCAGAGTCTTAGAATTGCACAAAATCTGGTATGTATACTCAGGGTTATTAGGAGATCAAAAATAGCTCCTTGTTCAACACATCACTCCCAAGGGGGATTTGTTGATATATTTAGGTAGTGATGTGTATGAACAACACTAGGATGGTCGGGCCACTTTTTTCCCTATTTAGGAGGTTTTTCCCCTGGCTTGTATATACCCCTATAGCCCTAACTGGTGACTTATCTTTGTACATTCTAGTAGTAATACATTCACTAGTGTGTTTTGTGCTCCAAGCTTCTTTCTTCCTTGTGTTGTTCTTGTGCTTTTGCAGATGTCTAACTCCAACAATGACGAAAAGGCATACCAAATATAACATCATAGGACTGCAAAGGAGCAATTAAGAATGTGCGTTCATCTACATAGGAACCTATTCAGATCCGAACATTTTGCACTTCACTTGTAACATTATATCTATTTCCATGAAATGCAGCCTTAACTTTATACATAGAAGGAAGTGGGTTTAATTAGAGATCTTTCACTAGTGTATGAGAAATAAAGTCGTGCAAGCTACTATCATCATGTAAAATATTAACAACTTTACCATTAATAGTACCTTGCATGCAAGTAAAGAATGGATAGAAATTGCATTACCCAAGGTACTTAGCTTCTTTTCAAGTGCTCCTTCAGTCCAATCAGGTTGAATGTTTTCATGAGCCACCTCCATGTTTTGTACTTGAGCTCCAACAAGCTTCATGTTGTTACTTTAGAACCTAAATTTAGCTTTAGTATGACCAAAATTACCACACTGCCAGCAAGCAATATGGGGCCTCTTTTGTTGAGCATCCATCATTGTAGTTTGAAGGGTTGGAGGTTTTAAGGGTTGTAAGGGAGTGATCTTGGATATTGGTGAGAAATTGGATTGAGGAGGGCACCCAAAAGTAAAGGGGCATTGGAAAGTAGGTGGGCACTGAAAAGTAGGAGAAGAAAGACTAGTGAAGGGACGCTTGAGAGGAAAATTGGGCTTGATTGGTGGTTCTCGTTGACGTGTTTGTTGTAAGTGAATGGACTTCGTGATGGATTGAAATTCTTTCTCAATATCATGTGCAAAAGAAATAGCTTCATATATATATATATATATATATATATATATATATATATATATATATATATATATATATATATATATATATATATCCCTCTCTCTCCCCATCGCCCTTTCTTTCTCTCCTCTCCCTCGCTCTCTATGGAATTGCAACAGAAGCATCGACCCATCTCCCTTTCTCTCTCCTCTCTCCCTCTCCTTCCCTCTCTCTCTCTCTCTCTCTCCCTCTCCCTCTCTTCTCCTTCTCTCTCTCTCTCTCTCTCTCTCTCTCTCTCTCTCTCTCTCTCTCTCTCTCTCTCTCTCTCTCTCTCTCTCTCTCTCTCTCTCTCTCTCTCTCTCTCTCTCCCCGCTTTCACCACCTCTGCCTCTCTCTTCTTAGCTCCTTCGCTCTCTATCTCTCTCTCTCTCTCTCTCTCTCTTTGTGTGTGTGTGTGTCCCCCTCTATGTTCTACTTCTCTGTGACGTGCAACAATCCTGAATCATTCTCTCAATATCTCTCTCTCTCTCTATCTATCTATCTGTCTATCTATCTATCTATCTATCTATCTATCTATCTATCTATCTATCTGTCTATCTGTCTATCTGTCTATCTGTCTATCTGTCTATCTATCTATCTATCTATCTATCTATCTATCTATCTATCTATCTATCTATCTATCTATCTATCTATCTATCTATCTATCTATCTATCTATCTAACGATTCTAACGATCGAAAAATGAGGTAAACACAGAAAAATGAATCTTTCTCTCTAACAGTGAGCATCCATGGCAGGTCATGAAGAGGAGTAAATGAGGAAACTACAAAAAAATGAATCTTTCTCTATAAGAATTAGCATCCATGGAAGGTCATGAAGAGGAGTAAATAGGGAAATGAGATAGAATTTATCTCTTTGTCTCACTTTCTCCCTCTCTCTCTATGTGAAAATGGAGCGAAGGCGAGAGGGTAGAGAGATAAGGAACTATCTCTCTCTCATTCGTAGAGAAAAAACATACTTAGCAAAAAGTAAAGGAGGAGGAGCAAAGTACCAGAAAAAGAAAACGCTTGGAAAAAACCTTTTGAAGGTGAAGCCTATACTTATAGGATTTCTGAAGTTCCTTTTCCTAGGAAATTTAGAATCTTCTAATTTTTCCATTCTATTTTTAGAAGATATTCTTTTTTCTTCTTTTTTAATCTTGGAAAATCCAATGTTTTCTCTTTTTCTATGTTTATTTTTCTCTTTCTATTTTTTATTTTTATTTATTCACTTATTTTTCTTTTGATTAAGGTTTTATTCCTTTTCACACATATACAAATAATTTAATTAAATTAGGGGTTTGACTTGGGAAAAATTGGGTTCCTAAAGTTCCTAATTTGATTTGGTGAAAACCTAGGATTTCTTATGGCTAGGGTTACTAACTCATAACTAATGATTAGATAAGTTAAGCTTCCAAGGGTTGAATTCCAGGGTTTCTAGGGTTAGGATCTGGTTTTCAAGGGTCAAGTTTTAATGATTTCAATGGGCTAAAGCTACCAGTCAGTTATGGTACTAAGGGGTAAATTTCCCTAGTGTTACTCACTTAAATAGGGTTATATATACATGGGTCTTTTATTCTTCTCTTGATCAAACACATGGTTAATACAACTAGGGTTTAGGGTTTTTAGAAGTTAATGGACTTTATACAAGTAGATATACAAGTTTAATATACATATGAAATGTCTCTCATCACACATTCAATCAAACAATTGATCAGCACAACTCTTCTCTTCTTCCTACAAACAACTCATCAGATCAGGGCCAGCATAAAAGATAAAACTTTGAAAAAATATTGCACACAATCCGAGAGGGATTTCATCCAACAACATCTACTCTATTTGATATATTCTTATCTATAGCAACTTATAATGCATACTTGAACTGATAAACCCTATTTTTATTGATGGGGGGAATTATCTAAGTCTAGAAATGCTAATAGCTACAAAATAAGCATGATGATGGTATATCTCTCATGACTTTTATTATATGGTGGAGGACATGTGGGATGTGCATTTTGGCATGATCCACCAATATTTCGAATCCACTAATTCCTTGTGGATATATCAACATCTAGTAACTTTGGAAAGCATTTCTTTATTGGTAACAGAGTTGCTCTACCAAAGTCACACAGATGTAATCAACATCATCCACATCATAATGAACATAATCCACATGATGACATTTTAATTTAAATCCATATCATATCACTACACATCTTAACTTTTGAAATCCATATTATCACTTCAATTAAAATCCACATAATCACTTTATGTATCATAACGTCAACTTAAAGTATCAACTATATAACATTAATGTAGAATTTGAATTCTACACTATGATAAATGATTTTTTATCAATAAATATGTTGCATTACGCAATTTATCTATAACAAGCTCTAATGTATAGTATAACCCCGATTTTTATCGATGGGGAATCTACAAACTTTTATAACTACAAAATAAGCATGGTTATGGTATATATTTCTTTATTTTTCTTATATGGTGGAGGATGTGTAGATATGTACTCTAGAGCAATCCACCATTACTTTTGATTCATCTCATTCCTTATGGATATCTCAATACCTGGTAACTTGGGAAAGCATTTCCTTGTTGGTAACAGAGTTTCTCTCCCATAGTAACACAATCGATATAAATGTGATCTTCTTCAAAATGCAATAATATATTCCTTGGATGAAGTTCATTATGTGTTATTTTGCATGTATGCAAAAATGAGACTATTTGAAGTATTGTATTGATTAGCTTCAAAAGATTTTGTTTGATTGAAGCTATGTAACCTATCATGTCTTTGATCCCTCTACTACGTCACACATTTGATGATTGGTTTTTCATCTTTTCAAGCCACATGGTGAGGATACCATATTCCAAAGTTTAAAAATGAGACATGAGCTTTTTATGTGATATTTCACAAGAGCTAGTGGGATGATGATCCCACTATGGACAATGGAAATTGTGGCCTCATGCATAACTGAATTCTCTATTGTGTGCATGTCACCACCATTTAGTTTGAATAATTCGGCTACACATGTCTCATTGCAAAAACTTAGATGGGTTATCTAGACTTTATGAATCATTCCATTTTTTCCTTCTTTTACCAGGGTTTCATCCTCAAAGTGAATAGGTGAATATGGGATCAAACATGGGTTATTTGATGTTTGATCTCCCATATTCACATGCATATCTACAAATGATTGTGAAGCATCTACTATCAATGGTCTCTCTACTTCTTCAATTGTGTCTCCTCTTACTCATTTTTGTCTCTTCATTGTTTCATAGTGAAAATCAACATATTTTATTTTGTCTATAAATCTTGGAATTGTTGTGATATCTGATGCCAAAAATCTTTCAAATTTAACTATCTATCCAATAATGTGAGTGAGCTATTTGCTCATATGTCCATCTAATACTTCTAGTCCTCCTCATACTCTTCCAATTTTTTTTAATTTTAGTAAAGGTTGTTCTACATAAATAATCAATGAACTCTTTGTAATTGGAGACATCCATTGACACTATTATTTGGTCCTCTATCATTCCATAGAGGTAAATGAAGATGAATTCTTATAAATTTTTTATGTCAGGCTTATTGATTTTACATGCCATCTATGCAAATATAACAAATAGACTATTAAGTAATTTTAGAATTTTAAATATAATTTCATCTTTTAAACACTATCAAAATTCATAAAACTAATAATAAAAATTTAGACTATCATAGATAAAAAGGTAGATAATCAAAATACATCTTTGAGTAGATATATAAGTAGAAATGATAAATAGATAGATAAATAGGTTTATATATATATATATATATATATATATATATATATATATATATATATATATATATATATATATATATATATATATATATATATATATATATATATATTGGGAAGTCTTCAAATACTTCAAGAAGGCTCATATTATTCATAAAATGTAGCAAAAATACCACGTGAGTTCTAGAATATGGTGAGTCAAATTAGTGAGTCACAAGGGAGCTGCAGTGGTGTTCTAGTGGAAGGTCGATGTGGCTAGTTCTCAAAGTCCATCAATACTTTGCTTATTTGAGCTCTTGAGTCATGTAATACCTCCATCCAAGTGTCTACCACGAATTTAGATGTATTAGGAAGGTTTTAGATTAGTTTCCCATGCTATAAAAAGAGGAGAAAAGTCGTGATCTTGTGGGATGTCCAAGAGAGTCATATGTGTATCTCTATGCTGCTGTAGTTTTTATGCTTCCTATAAAGTTTCATAATCATTGGAGTTGTGAACTGAGAGAAGTACTCTCTGCAAGTAGTGTGTGTTCTCTGTTTTTTATCCCTGCTAAAGGTCTCCATTAAACCTCCAACTTGCAGAGGTCATATCTCCTTGTGTACTTATCCAAATTGAGTGTTCTTTGGCTCATTGGAAAGATCCTAGAGTCTAGTTTATGTGTGTGAAATAGTTTTTATGCAGAGATTGTAGAGCTTGTATCTCCCTCATTATATATCCAAATTACATGTTTAATATCTCATTGGAAAGCTCTTACTGTCTAAGTGCTTCCTATAAAGTTTCATAATCATTGGAGTTGTGAACTGAGAGAAGTACTCTCTGCAAGTAGTGTGTGTTCTCTGTTTTTTATCCCTGCTAAAGGTCTCCATTAAACCTCCAACTTGCAGAGGTCATATCTCCTTGTGTACTTATCCAAATTGAGTGTTCTTTGGCTCATTGGAAAGATCCTAGAGTCTAGTTTATGTGTGTGAAATAGTTTTTGAAAATTCAAAGTGAATAAAGAGCAGTTTGCTCTGCAAGAAAACTGGTCTGTGCATACAAGTTTGTGAAAAAGTCAACTAGGTCCTGTTGGGTTTCACCTACTTCTAGCTGTACTTTGGAGATCAATAAACTCCAACATTGGTATCAGAGCAAGTACTTGGAGGCTTGGAGAAGGTTATCATACCTTGATGAAGAATTTGAAGTTATCAAAGAAGCAGTTCATCATCAACACTACACAAAGGTAGAAGATCGCAAGGAGGCATCTCAAGCAACATCCAAGCAAAGAAAGGTGCACATACCTCATTTACAAGGTAAATATTATATTTCTTCTCATCACACACATTGGAAAGAAGGCTTAAAGGAGGAAGCTTAGCATTTGTATTATGGGAGACCAACATGCACAAATAGAGAAGCTTGATAAGACCAATTATCAAGCATGGAAGTTTAGAATCACAGCATACTTGCAAGGTAGAGGCTTGTATGGTTTGATTGACGACACAGATATCAAACCCACATTACCAGAGGACCCAAATCAGCAACAATTGAGGGAGTTTAGACTTTGGAATGAGAGAGACAAAAGGGTTATATTCATTTTATCACAAAATATTCAAGATTCAATGGTAGGACACATACAAGATCTAGACACAAGTAGAGATGTTTGGCTTGCATTGGAAAGGTTGTATGCTACAGGTACAAGAGCAAGGAAGATTCAACTCAAAAATGAGTTGAATAACAAAAAGAAAGATACAAGGACATCGGTCAATGATTACTTGTTGAAGGTTAAAGAGATTGCAGATCAACTAGGATCAATTCAAGCTCATGTGGAGGACGATGACTTGGTTGCACATACTCTCAACGGACTCAAGGATGATGAGAGATGGAAACAATTCATTACTTCAGTTTATGTTAGAGGAGAATTACCAGACTTTGATCAGCTTGTTGCTCTTATGGTCAGGGAGGAGATGAATCTAAATGGCTCTACTTCAAATAAAAAAGGATCTCAAGGACAAGCTCTTTATGTAGGATCATCAAGAGGTGGAAACAGAGGAAGAAGAGGTTCAAATAGAGGTCGAGGAAGAAGGAGCGATGATCAAGGGACTTCAAGTGGCTTCTTCAATGCAAGAGGAAGAGGAAGATCAAGCGCTAGTGGTACGAGAGGCAACTACAACTACAATCAAAGACAAAGGAGTGAAGATAACAACAATTGCTATATATGTGGAAGGTATGGACACTATGCCAAAGATTGTTATCAAAATGAAAATAATCAAGGTGGTAATCGAAGAGGAGGCTATTCAAGAAGAGGTAAACAACAAGGAAATTATGCAGTTGAAGGTAAAAGTGATGATTATGATTCTCTTCTTATGATGAATGTAGAAACTAAGATGAATTGCAATAGTGATGTATGGTATGTAGATAGTGGTTGTTCTAACCATATGTCACATGATGCTTCATGGTTTTCTAATATGCATAATCCTTCATGTAAAGGTCATGTTGAAATAGGAGATGATACAACACATAAGATTATGCAGGTTGGAGATGTTGTCATGCAGGATAAGAGCAAGAAAAATTGCTTGAAGGATGTACTTTATGTGCCAACGATCACTAAGAATTTGATGTCAGTTGGTCAAATGGTAGAAAAAGGTTTGCAAATAAGATTTAATCATGCAGGTTGCTTCATTGAGGATCCAAAGCAAAGGAGGTTAATTGCTAGAGGTCAAAAACAAGGTAGATTGTTTACATTCAAGTGAAATCCAAATCATACAAACTATTTCTCTTATGGTATGCATCGAATAGTAGAGCTTGATCTATGGCACAAAAGGATTGGACACATGAATGTACACAGGTTAAAGGAGCTATCAAAGAAGAGGATTGTTGAAGGATTACCTGATCTTACTAAGCAACATATGGTGCATCTTTGTGAAGCATGTCAAATGGGTAAGCAGAGTAGACAACCTTTCAAGCATTCAAGCTATGTAAGTGATGGTTTGCTAGATCTCATACATACAGATGTGTGGGGACCTACTAAAGAGGCATCCTTGGTTGGTAATAAGTACTATGTATCATTCATTGATGATCATAGTAGAATGACATTTGTGTATTTCATTAAACATAAGAGTGAGGTCTTTGATTGTTTCAAGAAGTTCAAATCATATGTCGAAAAGCAAACAGGAAGGTATATTAAGAAGCTAAGATATGATGGAGGGGGAGAGTATTTCTCTCAAGCTTTTACTAATTTTTTGTATGATGAAGGTATCAAAAGAGAAGTTACATGCATGTATACTCCACAACAAAATGGAGTCACAGAAAGAAGAAACAAAATCATAGCAGAAGCATCTAAAAGCATGCTTAATGATATGTGTTTGCCTAATTATTTTTGGGCTGAAGCTGTTAGCACAAGTGTTTACATTATGAATAGAGTTCCGACTGCTGGAGTTCATCATTTGACACCATATGAGGTATGGCATGGAAGGAAACCAAGTGTAAGTCATTTGAAAGTATTTGGTTGTGTATGTTATGTACATGTACCTAGTGAGGTGAGATCTAAACTTGATGCGAAATCAAAAAAATGTATATTTATTGGTTATGCAGATACTCAAAGAGGATATAGATGCTATAATCCTCATACCAATAAGGTTGTTGTGTCAAGAGATGTAAACTTTGATGAATCACTTTCATGGTATGCAGATAAGAATTGTTTGCAGGTCATGGATGAAAATGAAGAAGGTGTGGTTGAAGGAGATGAATGCATAGTTCAGCCATTAGGAAGTTTAAATGATGAAAGGAGTGGTTTGGATGAAGAAAGAGGATGAGGAAATTAGTGATGTATGTGAGTATGGAGAATCATCAAAGGTTCCTAATAAGAAAGGAAGAGCATCTACGTTGGAGGTAAGAAGAACTTCAAGAGTGAGTAAGCAACCTCAAAGGTATACTTATGAATCTTTTATGAATACTCATTATGCTTTTATGACAAAAGTTGAGCAGGAAAATGAACCCACATGTTATGATGAGGCAAAAGGAGATGAAAAGTGGGAGAAAGCAATGAGAGAAGAAATGGAAGCACTACAGGATAACAAGACTTGGAATTTAGTTCCAAAGACACCAAAGCAAAAGGTAATTGGTTGCAAGTGGGTTTTTAAGATTAAAAGAAATAGTGATGGTAGTGTGTCAAGATATAAGGCTAGACTTGTAGCAAAAGGATATAATCAAACTCAAGGATTAGACTATGAGGAAACATTTAGTCCAGTAGCAAACATGGCAACGGTGAGAACTTTGTTGGCTTTAGCTGCAAGTAAAAGGTGGAATATATATCAACTCGATATAAAGAATGTCTTTCTTAATGGTGATTTAAATGAAGAAGTGTATATGTCACAACCAGATGGTTATGTGGATGCAAAATGTCCTAATCATGTATGCAGGTTAAAGAAGGCATTGTATGGTCTTAAACAGGCACCAAGGGCATGGAATGCAGGTTGGTAAAGTATCTTATGCTGCAAGGATACACAGTGAGTCATGCCGATCCTTCACTTTATGTAAAACATGTAGATGACATGTGTGTCTATGTATGCATTTATGTGGATGACTTGTTAATTACAGGGAATGATGCAAAAGCAATTGATGAGATAAAAGTTAATTTGGGAAAGGAATTTAAAATTTCAGATCTTGGTTTGCTTAGATACTTTCTTGGGATTGAAATTGTGTATGGCGATGAAGGTATGTGGTTGATACAGAGAAAGTATATATGTGATATGTTGAAAAGGTTTGGTATGCAGGAATGTAAATTTGTTTCTACTCCAATGGACTGTAATGTAAAGTTGAGTGCAAAGGAAGGTGATGAGTTGCATGATATGAATGCATATAGATCCATGGTAGGATCTTTGATTTATGCAACAAAAACTAGACTTGATATATGCTATGCAGTGGGAGTATTGTCACAGTTTATGCATGGACCTAGAGTACATCATATGCATGCAGCAAAAAGAGTGCTTAGATATTTGAAAGGTACCATGAACGAAGGATTATTTTATAGTCATGATGCGGATCTAAGTCTAAAAGTCTTTAGTGATGCAGATTGGGCTGGACGCAAAGATGACAGAAGATCCACAAGTGGATATGTGGTAATAGCAGGAAACAAGACATTAACATGGAGTTCAAAGAAACAGCCTACAGTTGCTTTATCTTCTATAGAGGCTAAGTATAGAGGTCTAGCATTGGCTACTACTGAGGTTATGTGGTTTAAAAAGTTGTTTCATGACTTGAATGTGCAGGTTGATGTACCACAGATATATGGGGATAACTTGAGCAGCATTCATATGACCTCAAATCCTATTTTTCATGCTAGAACAAAGCATATAGAGGTTCACTATCATTATGTTCGAGAGAAGGCCATAAACAATGAAGTACAAGTTTCTTTTATGGGAACAAAGGATCAAATTACAGATATCTTCACCAAATCCTTGGATGGACCAAAGCTTCAAAGATTCAACTATATTCTTGGCATGAAGGAAATACCCTTTGAAACTTGAGGGGGAGAATGTTGCGAACATTTGTTTTATGTAGGGTACAAGTTTCAAATTATGTAAATACCTTTGGGAAGTCTTCAAATACTTCAAGAAGGCTCATATTATTCATAAAATGTAGCAAAAAAACCACGTAAGTTCTAGAATATGGTGAGTCAAATTAGTGAGTCACAAGGGAGCTACAGTGGTGTTCTAGTGGAAGGTCGATGTGGCTAGTTCTCAAAGTCCATCAATACTTTGCTTATTTGAGCACTTGAGTCATGTAATACCTCCATCCAAGTGTCTACCACGAATTTAGATGTATTAGGAAGGTTTTAGATTAGTTTCTCATGCTATAAAAAGAGGAGAAAAGTCGTGATCTTGTGGGATGTCCAAGAGAGTCATATGTGTATCTCTATGCTGCTGTAGTTTTTTATGCAGAGATTGAAGATCTTGTATCTCCCTCATTATATATCCAAATTACATGTTTAATATGTTATTGGAAAGATTTTAATGTCTACGTGCTTTCTGTAAATTTTCATAATCATTGGAGTTGTGAGCTGAGAGCAGTACTCTCTGCAAGTAGTATGTGTTCTCTGTTTTTTATCCCTGCTGAAGGTCTCCATTAAACCTCCAACTTGCAGAGGTCATATCTCCTTGTGTACTTATCCAAATTGAGTGTTCTTTGGCTCATTGGAAAGCTCTTAGAGTCTACTTTATGTGTGTGAAACATTTTTTGAAAATTCCAAGTGAGTAAAGAGCAGTTTTCTCTACAAGAAAACTGGTCTGTGCATACAAGTTTGTGAAAAAGTCAACTAGGTCCTGTTGGGTTTCACCTACTTCTAGCTGTACTTTGGAGATGAATAAACTCCAACAGGCCAAACCTCTATACTCTGCTTGTGTAGAAGATAAAGCAACAGTAGGTTGCTTCTTTGATGACCAAGATACTGGCTTATCACCTGCAAATGATAAGTATCCTGAGGTACTCCTCCTATCATCTTTGCATCCTACCCAATCTACATCTAAATAAATTTTAATGTCCAAATCTAATGTATAAGGGAAATACAAACCATGATTTTGAGTACCCTTAAGGTACTTCAAGATCCTTTTGGTAGCCTCCAAGTGAGGTGCCCTATGCTTGTGCATAAATTGACTTAGCACACTTACTCCATAAGCAATCTCTATCCTTGTCAAGGTAGCATAATTCAAGCTTCCCACTATGCTTTGATAACCTCTAATGTCCTCAAGTACATCACCTTCATGAGCACTTAATTTTAGGTTTACCTCCATTGGAATACTTGCAACTTCGGCATTCTGCAAATTAAACTTCTTCAACATATCCTGTATATACTTTCTCTAAGTAATGTAAATTCCAGAGTTAGTATAGACTAACTCAAGTCCAAGAAAATATTTTATTGATCCAAGGTCATTAATTTTGAACTCCTTCATCATCTGATTCTTGATCTGTTTGATGCCATTAGCATCATTACCAGTAAGTATGATACCATCAACATATACAAATAGGTATATTACTTTTGAATTACTTCTCTTGATGAATAGAGAAGTATCTGCTTTGCTCATGACAAAACCTTGATTTTGCATATATGTGGTCAACCTATGGTTCCATGCCCTGGGTGCCTGCTTCAATACATAAAGAGCTTTGTTCAATTTACATACATATGTTACCTTGTTTGGATCCTCATAGCCAGAGGGTTGTGACATGTACACCTCCTCTGAAATCCAGCCATTTAGAAATGCATTTTTTACATCCAACTAATACATGTTTTAGTTCTTTGATGCAACCAGACTTACCAATACCCTAATGGTTGGCATTTTGGCCACATGTGAGAAGGTTTCTTCATAATCAATGCCTTGGGTTTGTGCAAAACCCTTAGCCATAAGTCTAGCTTTGTACTTGCTTATTGACCCATTAGAATTCCTTTTGATCTTATAGATCCATCTAAAAACAATTACCTTCATTGACTCCTTCTTTGGTACTAGTTCCCAAGTATCATTCTCCTTCAGTGGTTCAATCTCCTCATCCATAGCTTCCTTCCATTTTGCTTTGTACTTTGCCTCCTCATATGATGTTGGTTCTTTACTTGACAAATCTTTTGCAAGATAAACAGAGTACTTAGTAACAAGAGAAGTGTCATACCCATATTTGATCGGCTTCTTGCTCTCCCTTTGTGATCTCTTAATTGCTTGATTGGAATATTCAAGTATATCTTCCAATTTCTTCATCTTGAGTTTGCCTTTGGACTTCCATGATTTGAAATCTTCAAGGTTGATAATGTCCTCATCATTTGAATTGATGTCTCCATTCTGAGTAGGCTCCTCCTTAGTGAGGCTTGGAAACTCCTCTTCCAAGTCATAAGGTAGTTTTACTTTCCTGCATTCACTATCAAACCAAGAGTCATTTTCATCAAAGACAACATCTCTACTGACCATGAATCCCTTGTTTGAAGGATTGTAGAACCTGTAACCTTTCTGATTTAGATCATATCCAATGAAGATGCACTTTTCTGCCTTAGGGTCTAGCTTGCCTCTTATCTAAGAAGGGATATGCACATACGCTACACATCCAAAGATCCTGCAATGATCAACTGAAGGTCTTCTACCATACTGTTGAAGCTCAAGATCAAGGACAAAGAATGGAAGTGCATCAAGGAAGTGGACACACAAGAAGAAGGAGCTAGTAGGGAGCTCCAAGAAACACTTGTCAAATTTTCAGAAGAAATCCCTACAAAAATAGTGATTTTTATCACTAAAAACCATTGTAAATACCATTTTCCATTTTTGTAACTCCATTTTGTTCAAGCCGAGGAGTCCTTGAGCTTGAGGAGTATTAGAACTACCATCCTACCAATTTTCCTAATTTTTAGACTCCGTTTGAGCCCCCAAATAAGCCCTGGAACCTATTTTTTAACTAGGCCGGACACTAGGTCTGGATAGGGCCAAAACCACTCAAAAACTATAAAAAGGGCTGGAGAGCTCATTTTTGAGGTTAGCTTGTTGTAGATTTCAGCTTTGTAAGAGAGCTCTTGTATAATCGAAGATCTTCCATCGTTCCACTCCTTGCTCTTACTTTGTGCGCGTGTGTGTGTATGTGTGTGCATACTTGTGTGCTTTCACTCACGCACTTGTGCCATCACTTGCTCACGGTCTTCATACCGGTCCTCACGTCTCCACGGATTGACATTTATGAGGTGTATCTCCTCACGTTGGTACTCACCATTGTGCTAGAGTGACACCAAATTTGGCGCCGTTGCCGGGGAGAGAGCTTGGAGGACGAGCGTGTGACGGTAAGACGTAGAGTAGCGACGTTGGAAGGTAAAAAAACACCATTTTTAGTTTAGTTTCTGAGTTTTTTCTTCTTCTTCATCTTCACTTTCATCATCATCTTCTTCCCTCTTCATATTCTCTGATTTTCTCCATTTTCGCCTATATCTTCACCTCGTTTTTCACTTGTGGCTATGAGGAACCAGTGCGGAGGCTGTTCAGAGCAGAAACGCTGAAGAAACATTCTTGGAAAACCTCTCAAAACTCCAAAAATTTGATTCAGTATCGCGCGGGCTGAAGCGACCTGCGTTTGGTATCGCGATGGTGGTAGTGTGACTTTGGAGCTAGATTTTGCATCTACACTCTGATAGAAGTGACAAGGAGGAAATAAGGTACACATATTTGCAAAAATTTTTGAATTTGGGGGTGAAAATCTCCAAGTATCGTGTCCGGTTGAGTTTTGGTATCGCGATACCAGAATTCCCGTGTATCGCGATACTTGTCGAGGTATCGTATCGTGCATGCCCCACTTGAGGTATCGTGATACCATTTTGGTATCGTATCGTCAAGTGCTCGTATCACGATCGCAGTTGCCTCAGTGGTATCGTATCGCGACGGTCAAAGTATCGTATCGTTGACCAAGTGGTATCGTATCGCCTCCAATTTCAGTATCGTATCGTCAAGTGTTGGTATCGCGATCGCGGTCCACCTGGTATCGTATCGTGTTAGTCTTGGTATCGTATCGCGAGGTTAAGTGGTATCGTATCGTCGGCCAAGTTGGTATCCTATCGCCTCAAAGGTATCGTATCGTCCAATCCCATGGTATTGTATCGCGAGGTTAAGTGGTATTGTATCGTGCAAATTAGAGATATCGTATCGTGACCACTTTCAGTATCGTATCGTCTAAGAGAGCAGTATCGTATAGTGAGGTTGGTATCGCGATCGCAGTTATCCTAGTGGTATCGTATCGTCTAGGTGGTATCGTCTAAAGGGGTATCGTGTAAGACAAAGGTATCGTATCGTGGGAAATCTGGTATCGTATCGCCTGTTCTGAGTTCCCAGAGAGATCATGTTTCCCTGTTTTAAACCCCAGAACCCTGAACTGGCATAACTTTCTCATACGAAATCTGTTTGCTGTGATTTTGGTTTTGTTGGAAAGCTCGTGGGGAGTACAACAAAAAAATTGACTGGTTACGGTAAAATTAATACCAGGATTATTAGATAGGGTATTTTGAAGTTGACCCTCAAGGAAACTAGAAAACCAAGGAGTTCGAAAGGATTTTGAGCAATATAAGAGAACTTTGGGACTAGAAGCCAAGGCTTATGAACCTGAGATCTGGCAGACACTTAGGCAAGGATAGACAAAGCATTAGGTCATCTGAGGCTAGTGTCAACCATACAGCCAAGTCTTGGGCTCAACAGCTTAGTGGTTATCCTTACACACGAAGTTCAGAAACCAGTGACTCAGAAATGTCTTTTAGCATGGAAAGACCCACACGTAGCTCAGGCACTACCTATTTACAGACACCAGAAGGTCCCTATAAGACCCAATTGGAGTATATCAGGACCAACCAATTAGGTGCTCGCATCTATGAGGATGGTCTAAGACGATCAGTGGTTCAACTCAAGAATCCTGACCAACCCTTTGGACTTGAACACCCAGTGGTCAAGTTTGAAGAGGGTGGTTACATTGATAAGGAAGGAACCATGTATGTGGTTACCAACTTACCAGATAGGACAGATGAGTTTGGAAATATCATTCCTAAGAATGAGATAGGAGACCTAGAGCAAGGGGACCTAGGAGGAGAACCCAAGACCCCTAGAGGTAAGTCAGTCTTGACTAGAGTGATCACTCCAGAATGGATTCCTCAAGATAACAAAAGCATAGAACTATTCGTGAATAGAGAAACGGAGGAAGACTTTTGGAGATTTAGGCCAGATCAACCCAGCCCAGTAGTCACCATCTATGAATTCAAGGACCCAGAGACACCAGGGAAAGTTGTCTATCTAGATCACACATCTCAGAAATTATTCTTGGTATCAGATCATGACAGGCATGCTTACACTTGGCAAGGTGAATCAATTTTCCCTCCACCAAGATCTAATGTTTCCCAGGAACTCCAAGGAACCGGATCATCCAAGGGTCATGAAACCCAGAGGGAAAGAACTAGAGAGAGACCGGAGGTAAGCTTTGCAGACACTGTAGGCAGAGACAGATCAGGATATGGAACGGAAAGACCTGAAAGGGAGAGACATAGAGTTTATAGGCATCAAAGAGATGATCATGATTTCCCATTGCCTAGACCACGAGAGCACTCAAGAACCCTTAGACCCTCTCAAGTGGTTAAGACAATGAAGAACTACTTTGATGGATTTGGAGATCCTTATGATCATGTGGCGGAGTTCAAACAAGTGCTAAGAGCTGAACAAGTTGAAGACTTATTCACCCAGTTCGAGGCATTTGGTTTGATTCTTAAGGGTACTGCCTTAGCTTGGTTTCAACCTCTAAACAGTCGCAACTATAGAGAGATAGGTCAGCTGCTAGAAGAATTCATTGTGGAATTTTCCAAAAGCGGTATCTTGCATAACACATCATCCTTGATCCACAGCTTCAAGCAGACACCCCAAGAAATAGTGCGACTCGCAGGAAGAAGGTTTAGACAGTACTTGGAAAGATGCCCTGTACCAGAATTACCCACATCAGCCAAACAGGTGGCACTGTTTTTAGATGGCCTATTGAGCACAAAATTAAGGTCATATGTATACTTGAAAGAGCCTAGATCCATAGAAGAGTGTGTACGGATATGCATTGACATAGAAGACAACTTGGGTGAGGAGTTAGGACTATCCAAACTCTATAAGGACTCTGATAGTTCTACAAGTCATACCTCTAGAACCTCCACTGAGATAGATGAGATAGCTGAGCAAGTGGCCAAAAAGCTAGGAGTTCAAAATAGACAAATGCCAAGGGTCACTTCAGTGAAGCGATGTTATACATGTGGAGGAGATCACATGGCTAATGTTTTCCCATTGACGACTCAACCCCAAGGAAACCCTAATGCTCTACATTGCACCATTGAGAGGAAATATACAAATCATACGACCCAAGATTGTCCCTATAACAGGCAGGCTGTTAGACAAAATTATCAGCAACCTTACCAGCAGGGTAGGTATCAGAATCAGTACCAACAGCCATATTATAGGCCACAACAATATCAACCTCAATACCAGTAGCAATATCAGGCACCATATAGGCCACAACCAGTCCTAGGAAACCAACCGCCAGCTCCTGCCAATGTGATCCCAGTTAAGTATACAATGGCGGAGGAGAACCCTAATAGAGCATTGGTACCGCTAACCCCATTGATACCAGAAAATGACTCTCACGCTCATGGTTCAAACTACTTCCATGAAGATAGTCCACATGCTTATTACATAGAGTCACCTGAGCAAAGTGAGACTTCTCAGTATCAATATGAGACACCACCTATGGAACAAAATTGGGAGCCAGAATACTCCAATGTCATGTATACGAATCCAAATCCTAGGCCCCAATTGAGACAAGTAAGACCACAAGCCCCTAGAGGACCATGCTTTAGATGTCAGGGCAACCATTTCATTCGTGAATGCCCCCACCAACCAGCTCTGGGACAAGGGCAAAACATTACAATACAAGGCTTTTGTCCTGAGTGTGGCCAGGAACATCTTCCTAGAGAGTGTCTGAGAAACCGCTCTAGTGCACCCAAGGTGACACCCATCAATGTGGTAGGCTTAGTGGCAGATTCAAGTTCAAGTAGTAGTAATGTGGCTCCTGTACAGGCAGTTACTAGGGCACATGCTGCACAACAAGCAAAACCATCCGAGCAATCGGAGTCAAGTGAGTCAGGAGAGCCTAGTAAGAGGAAACCAAGAACATGGAAGGATACCAGAGAGAAGGCTAATCGCAAGTGGAACAAAAAGCTATCCGAGCTAGAAGAAAGCCTAAGGGATACCAAAATAAAAATAGAAGACATTGCATCTCAAAGCCCCTCACATACCGAAGCTCCATCCACTCCACCTCATTCCTGACAAACTCTGTCAAACCGGATTTGCATTTCCAGGGCTTACTAGAAAGATTAGAGCAGTTGGTAAACAAACCACAAGTTTCTTTACCTCCACAGGCTCAACCAGTTATTGAGAGAGGAAGCTCACCACCAATGGGAGCTTATGTTCCTAATTCCACGGATGCTAGAATACCTCCTTCAATTCAACAGTACTCTCAAGAGTTCTTGCGAGAAATACAAGAAGAGAAATGGGCCAAGGAGAAGGGTAACTCCCCTCCTATTCCTGAGATTGATGATCTTCATGATCAATTTCCCCAAGACATCCCGTCTATCTATGGAGATCAAACTGAGCAACAAGAGGATGAGAGATTAGAGTTTGAATCTAATTCTTTACAAGAGTTGCCTCATTTCACAGGCCCATGGGAATCTGAATCTCTCTAGATCAGAGCTCCCACAATATTGGTAAGAAATGAAGACTCAGTGATTCCAAGAAACACTGATGTTGTGAAGAACACTAAGGTTCAATGTCATCTCACTGTGGAAGAGCTGCTCAAAGCAAAACCTGAGCTCTGGAATCATGTGAAGGATCAGGTTCCAGAACTTGAATCCAATATGCCAAAAGTAGGCTCTAAGCTAAAAATTCCAGAGATACCTCTCGACAAGATAGGAGACATGAGCGAAGGTGAAGAAGGTAATACTTATCTTCCGATCACCTATCAAGGTTACACAACCAAAGCAATTGTAGATTCGGGTGCTGGTGTTGCTATTGCGACCACCTCCTTGTGGAAGCGATGGGGCAAACCCACATTAAGACCAACAAGAATGAAGCTTCAAATGGCAGATGGTCATTTTGAAAGACCTCTAGGATTGCTCGAAGGGATAACTCTAACCACTTGTGGTGTAGAGTTTGAACATACATTTGCTATATGTGACTTTGAAAAAAATAATGTTTACGAGATGATCCTAGGAAGACCCTTCCTACGACAATTGCAAATAGTACAGGATTGGGGAACCAACTCCTTGTACTTACAACACTTAGGGGTCACCACCAAGGTCAATCTGAAGGATTACACCTTCAGAGATGTACCACCCCTACAGTGGAATCCTATCCACAAAGCAAAAGAAGATTCAATCTCGGTGCATTCTGGAAGTTCACCTGATCCATCCTGGCTGCATGAAGATACTCACTTGTGGATGTGCAAGGTCGTGGAGGAAGAGGAAAAGCGTCTAAAAGCAAGAGAAGAAGGAACTTCCCCAGGAGATAGACCAATAAAAGACCCAGCCTATACACCGATGATATTTCCAGATGAGGAATTTGAGCCTCATGGTTGGGCAGAAATCTTAGCTACCATGGACATTGCAGTCAATGAAGAACAATGGACACCTCATTGTGATGAGGAGGGTTATGATATTTTAGTGTTCATGTGTCAGCCCCTGTTCGAAGAGTGTGATCCTAGTGAGTTCATAGAAGAAAAAGAGAATGAAGATGATCTAGAATCCATTGTGATGGATACTTACTTTGACTCAGAGGAAGACTATTTAGAAGACATAGGAGTGTTAACCCAAAAAGAAGAAGAACCCCTCACAAGTATTAAAACGATAAATTCAAAGGAAGGAAGTGAAGGAGGTCAAAAGAAAAAGAAAAGAAAAGCAGTGAAACAAGAAGAGGAAGAATCATTGTTTGAAGTACCAGAAAATTTCAAGAAATATGAAGTCGAAGACCGAAAAATTTTGGTACGGATGCCTAAGAGAGAGGCCATTATAGGAGAAGCATATGACAATAAAGAAAAGACCAAAAAAATTGTAGTGACCATTGAAGGGAACGAAGAACGATGTACGTACATAGGAGATGACCTAAGTGCAAAAGAAGAAGCAGAGCTTGTAGCTCTATTAAGGGAATATAGGGATGTGTTCGCATGGCACTATAGAGACTTGAAAGGAGTAGATCCAAAGATTTGCTCTCATACGATTCCGATGACCGCTGATGCCAAGCCCACCAAACAAAAGCCCTACACATATAATGACAATTATGCAGCCAAAATAAAGGAGGAAATTGAGAGGCTGATTGAAGCTAGATTCATCTATGAGATTGAGCACACTGAATGGGTGTCCCCCATTGTAGTGGTGCCCAAGAAGAATGGGAAATTGCGAGTGTGCATTAACCTTAAAAAAGTTAATGCCGCTACGATCAGAGATAGTTATCCACTTCCAATCACCGAACATCTATTGGAGCGTGTTGCAGGCAAGGAAGTTTATAGCTTCCTTGATGGATTTTCAGGTTACAACCAAGTAGCCATTGCCCCCGAAGATCAACACAAAACGGCCTTTGCCACAGAATGGGGAATCTTTGCATTTCGTGTGATGCCATTTGGGCTCACCAATGCACCTGCAACATTCCAAAGGCTCATGTGTCATGTCTTCAAAGAGTTCTTGCGAAAGAGCTTAGAAGTATATGTGGATGATTTGTGCGCTCATTCCCAAGAAAGAAGTTACCACATCCCTGAGCTCAGACAGATCTTCAACAAGTGTAGAGAATATCGAGTGTGTCTGAACCCAGAGAAGTGTGTGTTCATGGTACGACAAGGTAAGATCTTAGGTCACATTGTTTCTAAGAATGGAATTTCAACAGATGAAGACAAGGTAAGAGCGATAGCAGAGTTGTCAAGACCAAGGAATGTTAAAGAGGTACAAGCCTTTATGGGCCATTGTGGATATTACCGTAGGTTTATCCGCATGTATGCCATCATTGCTAAACCTCTTTATGGGTTGTTAACAAATTTTGAGTGGAACGAGGAATGCGAGAATTCCTTCAACGAGCTGAGAAGACGTTTGTGCACAGCACCAATATTGACTACTCCGGATTGGAGCAAACCCTTTCATGTCCATGTAGATGCCTCCAATCATGCAATAGGGTGTGTGCTAGCACAACCCACAGGTGAAGGAAACCTAGATTTGTCGATAGCATATGCTAGTAGGCAATTAAATGCAGCTGAACGAAATTATACCACAATGGAGAGAGGGGCTTAGGCATGGTATACGCTGTGAAAAAGTTTAGACACTATTTATTGGCCAATAAGTTCAAGTTTTTCACTGATCATCAAGCTTTACTATATTTGGTCAATAAACCTTGCAATACAGGCCGCTTGGTGAGATGGTTCCTCTTACTAATGGAATACGACTTTGAAGTTGTTGTCAGGAAAGGTAGAACCCATCTTAGGGCAGACCATCTTTCTCGTATCACTTCAGGAGAGCCACCGCAAGGAGTGTCTGATGAATTGCCCGATGCTTATCTGTTCAATTTAGAAGTTGTTCCTAAATGGGCAAATAAGTTGGTACCAGTCCTAACCTTTGGGCCTGCAAATAAAAATGTGAAAACAAGCAAAGAAGAAATTGTAAGATCACAAAAGTATCAAATATTGGCCGGAAGCATGTACAAACAAGATCCAGAGGGTGTACTAGCTTGTTGTGTTGAGGACGACGAACATACTAGTTGGATGCAACAAGCCCATGAGGGAATGCTAGGAAATCACTACTCTAAACAACGAACATTATAGAATCTAAAACGTTTGGGAGTGTATTGGCCTAGCATGGACAAAGAAATACAAGAGTGGATCCAAAATTGTCCAGTGTGCCAGAAGAGACCCCCAGTGGAGCATGCCACTCTTTATCACGTGTCATTAGTTCCAGATTGGAGCGCTCCACTGGTAGAATTTATGAGATCAGGAACACTAACAAACGAGGCTAGTCTATCAAGAAGAAGAAGCATGGAGCAAGAGGCTCAAGACTATGCATTAGTAGGAGACAACCTATATCGGAGAGGCAAAGATGGATACTTAAGACTATGCGTTCATGAATCAGACTATTTGAAAGTCTTAGAAACTGCACACAGCGGTGCTGCAGGTGGATACTTTGGGCCTGACAGAGTAATTAAGACCATTCTATTCTCAGGACTTTGGTGGCCCACTCTTCATATGGATGCACATACTTATGTGAAGAAATGTGACACATGCCAACGTGCCCAATATCCGATAAGAAAAGACGAGATGCCTTTAAGGCCAATGATGGGAGGACGTGCATTTTCAAAGTGGGGTATAGACTTTGTAGGTCCCATTAACCCCCCAGCTAGAAACTCCCATGTAGAATACATTATTGTAGCCACAGATTACCTTACAAAGTGGGTGGAAGTAAAAGCCACGACAAAGAATGATGCTCAAACGACGGCTAAGTTCTTATTCGAAAATGTGTTCACTAGATATGGGTTACCAATAGAGTTGGTTAGTGATAGAGGTACACACTTCTTGAATGAGGTCATTGAAAATCTCCTTCAAGAATTCATGGTGATACATAAGAAGTCTGCCCCCTATCACCCACAAGCTAACGGACAAGCCGAGAGCACGAATAAGATCCTATGCAACGTATTGACGAAACTTGTAAATAATAAACGCTCTGATTGGGACAAACAACTTCATCATGCTGTTTGGGCATACCGAGTTGCCTACAAAACGGTACTCAATGCTACCCCATTTCAGATGGTCTTTGGAAAGAATGCCGTGCTACCATTGGACTTCCTAATCCCAGCCTTGAAAGTAGCACAAGAGCATGAGTGGAATGGACATGAGTTGTCTTCCAGGATCTTTGATCTAGAACGCTTAGGTGAGACGAGGCTACGAGCAGCAGCAGGCATTTATGCTGCAAAGAAAAGGCAAAAGGCATACTTTGATGCCCATGTAAAGGATAAAGGATTGAAGGAAGGAGATCTAGTGCTGGTTTATACACTAAAGCAACATGCCCGCAAATTGGAGAAACGAGGATATGGACCCATGATCATTAATAGACTCTCCACTAGCGGTGTAGTTCAATTGGCCACTTTAGAAGGTGATATCCTACCAAACTATATTAGTGGATGCCGAGTCAAGTTATATCAAGAACCTCTTAGAGAGGCAATGCTCAGGAGACTCAACACTGCTAAGAAGCGAAAAGAAGAGGAGTTAAGGGTTAGAGAAGAAGCACAAGCAGAGGCGAGAGAGCACATCAGAAGAAATAAGCTATGGCGGCTAGGCCTAGATGTCAACATAAAAGCTGCAAAATATCACATGGACATGTGCCAAAAATCGGACATAACTACTTCTCAAATAATTGATCGCCGGCCCTTTGTGACTATAGAGGTAGGACGAGGAAAGAGTGTAAAGACTGTGAGAGCATTAGTTGATTCAGGTGCAGCAACTAGTGCAGTTCGACTTTCATACTGCCAAGACCTGCAATTGGACATCAAGCCCATAGAAGCCTATCTCATAGCATTGGGAGGTGTGGAAACCTCTTGTTTGGGAGAGGTGGAACTTCCCATCTACCTTCAAGATGTTCCAATAAAAGTCAAAATGCTAGTGTGTCATGATGAGGACCTCACAGAGCCACTTGTCTTGGGTCAAGATTGGATTTACGACCATGCTGTCAACTTGAACCTAAGAAGTCAACTTCTTCATGTTTGGGCACATGAACAATGCATTACATTAGAATTGGAGAATTGCATGGCCACTGACCAAGACACCACACGCTCTCTTCTTTCCTCTAAGGCTAATCTTCTCGAACAAGATGTTGTAAATGTCAAAAGATCTATGATCCAGACAGACACAATCATGGAAGGACAGTTGCAAAGGCAAGAAGAAACTTCTTCTTTTTCAAAGAGTAAAGCATCCATATTAGTCCAACCTCAGAAGCAAACAAAACAGTGCAAGATAGCCAGTCTATCAAATAGACAAAGAGCCTTCAAGAAGAAAGAAGTTATGGGCATGAAGCAGATCTGGGTAAAGAAAGGAGTGCAACCATCGATGTTGCCTCAAAGATTCCCACCCAACCAGATCGACCATGGAAAAAGAAGGACCAAGCACCTACGACTGGCTCAAGCACGAAGAATCCAAAAAATTTGGGTACTGAAGCTATCAAAGAAGGTCGACAACAATCATGTACAAATTTGGGTGCCTAAAAAATTAGCTACAGCTCAACACGGGCGATTACAGATGTGGGTACCCAAGAAGCTCTTACATACACAACGGCCTATGCTCCCCACCAGGCAAAAGGTCTCAACAAAGAAGCCAAGGAAAGCAAAGGGTAAGAACAAAACACAAAGAACAAACGAAGATAAACTCAACCCTTCTGCAAAAGTAAGCAGGCAATCATCAAGGATATGGGTTTGGAAGCCAAAAGCACCAACAACATCCACAGAACCAAAAGGCCAACCACACTGGATACCAAAGTTTGGAAAGCATCCAAGGATGAAGTGGCCTGAGGTGATCTCTACAGTACCAAACCCTATTCCAAAATGGGTTCCAATCCGGAGGATTACATCATTTCGAGATCCAATAGACACCTCCAATCAAAGAATTCATCAAGTATGCAAGTAACATCAAAAGCCTCGACCAGCAGCAACCATGTGCCTTTGGCATAACCCAGTCGTTTGCACCATTCAGGTCATGCATTTCCAACGTATGCATCAATATAGGGCCACCTTACATGGCCGTGCATAGACACAATTGAGAAATCCCACGCACATGAGACACAATTTTCACATGCAAAATATGTTATTGATACTAACCTCTTTCTTCTTGTTTGATGCCATCGTGTGCAAAAAAAAAAAAAGGGCAAGGAAGAGGACTGTGCTTGAAAATACTCATCAACGAACTTTCAGCAAGGACATCCATCAACAAAAAGGACAAGCCGATGGTCAAACACCATGATGGAACTACAACACGAAGAGATGAAGATCAACGGATCCTTCACCATGGTAAGACGTGTAGGCTTCAACAACACTATAACCATGATCGATTAGGAAACCTCTTCGTCAGCATACCCTTGAGCACTTAGCTCAAGACCCAATCTCTTGCACCATACTTCTTGCCATGCATTTTCTAAGTACGCATACGTAGGGCCACATTACAAGGCCATGCACAAGGCACATATTTTGTTCAACCCACGCACTAAAGCACTTATCCATCATCCATTATGGGTTACAAGTACTTGGCATGAAAACTATGAAAGCCATCTTTGGAAGAATCAGAGGACATCACGGTGACCACTACAAGAACAAGGGAGCCATCCACCATTGAGAGTTGCTCATAATCAACATTGAACACCTCCTTTGAGCAACTAGTAGTTTTGGAAAACTCACAAATGCACCATCCAGATGGAATACAAGGCAGAAGTACGTACAAAGGGACTACAAACTGCAAGAGATAACAGTGGCAAAGTGAAGAACCAGACAAACGACCAGGATACATTGGGAAGAAGGATCGCCCCTGTTGGACACAAAGGACGCTACCTCTCAACGTACTACATGGAACGACCACTACAACAAGGGTCTGTCAGGGACGACAGACTCAAGAGGGGGGGGAGTGTTGAAGCTCAAGATCAAGGACAAAGAATGGAAGTGCATCAAGGAAGTGGACACACAAGAAGAAGGAGCTAGTAGGGAGCTCCAAGAAACACCTGTCAAATTTTCAGAAGAAATCCCTACAAAAATAGTGATTTTTATCACTAAAAACCATTGTAAATACCATTTTCCATTTTTGTAACTCCATTTTGTTCAAGCCGAGGAGTCCTTGAGCTTGAGGAGTATTAGAACTACCATCCTACCAATTTTCATAATTTTTAGACTCCGTTTGAGCCCCCAAATAAGCCCTGGAACCTATTTTTTAACTAGGCCGGACACTAGGTCTGGACAGGGCCAAAACCACTCAAAAACTATAAAAAGGGCTGGAGAGCTCATTTTTGAGGTTAGCTTGTTGTAGATTTCAGCTTTGTAAGAGAGCTCTTGTATAATCGAAGATCTTCCATCGTTCCACTCCTTGCTCTTACTTTGTGCGCGTGTGTGTGTATGTGTGTGCATACTTGTGTGCTTTCACTCACGCACTTGTGCCATCACTTGCTCACGGTCTTCATACCGGTCCTCACGTCTCCACGGATTGACATTTATGAGGTGTATCTCCTCACGTTGGTACTCACCATTGTGCTAGAGTGACACATACCATGCTTCATATGGGGTCATCCCATCAAGTGATTTCGATGGCAACCTGTTTACAAGATAAGTGGTAGTAGATACACTCTCTGCACACAAGTAATTAGGTAATTTTTTCTCATTTAACATTGACCTAGCTGTCTCAACAATCAATCTATTTCTTCTTTTTGCTACCCCATTCTGCTCACGGGTATACCTTGTGGTAATTTCTCTCTTGATTCCTCTGTCCTGCAAGAATGCATCAAAATCATTTGAGAAGTACTCACCTCCTCCATCTTACCTTAGCCTTTTTAGGTTTCTCCCTGTTTGATTCTCAACAAGTGCAAGATATTTTTTAGAGAAACTGAATACTTCATCTTTGTGCTTCATAAAGTACAATATAGTCCACGTACTTTAATCATCAATGAAAGATACATAATACCTTGATCCAAAGATTGAGGGATCCTTGCTTGGTCCCCATACATCTGTATGAACAAGTTCTAGGTAGTCTTCATGCATGTAGCCTTTCCTTGAGAAGGGTAATCTGTGAGACTTTCCAAACTGACAAGCACCACATTTATAAATCATGTGTTGCTTGGATACATTAGGTATCCCAAGCACACATTGATCTCTGCATATTTGTTTCAAGGTTCTTTCACCCACATGCCCTAATCTTTTATGCCAAATTTCAAGCTCTCATAGTGTTTGATCTTTATAACTATAAAGTGCAATGTTCCTTGCATCTTCAAGTTCAAAAGTGAATAGTCTACCTATCTTTTCTCCTTTGGCAATTCTCTTGAACCCATGCTTGGGATCCTCCACAAATGCTCCATATTGGTTGAATCTAACATGCAAACCTTTTTCCACAATCTATCCAACACTCATCAAATTCTTGGTAATAGTTGGTACATATAGAACCCTACTCAATAGATTCTTGTTCCCATCAGAAGTCTTAACATTTCCAACCTTAATTACGGAGTGATTGGTGTCATCACCTGTTTGTACCTTATGCTTACCCTTTGGTTCCTCAAGGTCAGAGGGAAGAGCTACATTGCCTGCCACATGATTGGAGCATCCTAAGTCAATGTAGAAGAGATGGTCATCATTTATACCTAGTTTTGAAGTCATGTTCATAATCAGAAGAGAATCTTCTTGCTCCTCTATGTAGTTGTTGTAATCCTTTCTCGATTTGTATCCTCCTTGGTAGTTGCTATTGGAATTGTTGTTGTAGTTGTTGTTGTATCCTTGGTGGTGATTAAATCTTCCTCTTGATTGTGTATATCCACCTCTTTGATAACCTCTTCCTCTCTGATTCTTGAAGTTCCTAAAACACTCATCTATAGTATGATTTGATAATCCACAAATGTTGCATGGTGAGGAGTTATAAGGTCTCACCCTACCTTGCTTACCTCCCCAGCCCCTTCCTCTTGATGATCTACCTCTCCCTGCATAGTTGGCTTGGGAGGTAGTTCCTTCATCTTCTACCTTCTTGTTCTTGCCTTTCTCTTTAGACATTCTTATCAGTATATAGGGTAGAAGAGCTATTACCTCTTGAATCTCCATTCTTTTTGAGTTTTTCTTCATGGGTGAATAGTTGCCCCAATGAGTGTGGTAAGGTTTGGAATCTGCATGTCCATGTACAATGTTAGACGGCCGCCGGAGTAGGACAAATGTATGCCGGATGTAACGGAGTTTTCAAAATTCGCGTGAAAAGTTGGTACGTGCATCCTGTAAACATCTTTATAAAGCAATGAAAAAAGAGTGGTCGAGAGCCCGTTTTTCTGGACTTGCCAGAGTGATTGTCGAAGCCTGTGTGATGTATTGTTGTGTAGTCTGAGTCTTGTTAGTGTTCTGATCATTCTGCCTCGCCAACTGATATTGTGGTGCATAGTAACGAATCATAAGTAAAAGGTTGTGTGTCTGCTTGTTGGCGTTGTGTTCGGTTGTATAAGTTCCCAAGGTTTACGTACTGTCAGTCATTTCTTTGCATAATCTAATTGATGGTGGGATTTTCGAATAGATAAGTGGAAGTGTGTTCTCGTATGCTCTGTTGTGCTACCAGATTCAGTACCTTCGGTATCATTCTCTGGTAATCCCGATTATGAGGAAGAGCTAGTACCTTCAGTAGCATGAATAAGTTGATTGAAGAGTACTGATAAGTTTTGTGACGAATGAATCTATCGATTATAGTATCTTCTGGTTGATTTACTGCCTACTGTGAGTTTGTATGCTATCCGGCATATATACTTGTCATGAAGAAGTTGTGTGTTGATTTACGAGAATATAATACCTATTAGCTGTTAGTATTGTTGTAACACTCGGACTACTGCTCTGTCTCAATAACCAGTTTAGTCTGTAAGAGTTAGATACACAGATTCCCAGAAATTGGGTATTGTTTGATGAAGGCTAATACTTGAGCTAAGACGTGTTAATGGTTATTTATTGTTGTGCAAAGATTTGGGAAATTAGTACAGGGCCTCTGTCTAACATACCCCTACCACTCCTAAGAACCCACGTTGTTTCGGTGATGATACTGGAAGTTTAACACAGTTTACGGTGAATCACTGTTTTACATTTGTTCGGTAACGATTTCGGCTAGCAGTAACACATCGTACGTGTAACACTTTAACACTTATTTAATTAACACTTGACCTTAACACTTGGTGCCGTCTGTGGGAAAGTGGCATCAAGATTGCCAGTCGTTTGTTAGAATCGCACATCCACATTATCGTTCGATTGGAAGTAGCAACAGAACCAGATTGTTGCAAACTGTTCCGTTAGTAATACTACGCGATTAGTACAAAAAATGATACATGCCGGTTACTCGATCCGGTGAAACGTATCCCAAGAACCATCAGTCTGGAGTACTTAATGTACTAAAGACAACTCTGGAAGGTAAAAGTACAACTAGGTCTGACCCAGTTGTCAAGAAAGTTAAGAACGTTAAAACTGATTCCGGTCATATTCCGGTGGAACCTGTTACACCTCTGGTACATTCCGGTACTATTTCGGCACAGTCTGTCGAAGATATAGTAATTTCAGAACGTACTAAGACGCAGTTGGAATATAGTTCAACAATCTTGGGAAAAGATTCAGATTCATCTATGATTAGAAACACTCTAGTCAAAGAAATCGGCGAAGGCGAAAAAACGCCGAATTCGGGCATAATTTCGGTTCATTCCGGTGATATTTCGGTAAGAGAATCACAGTTTTTCGGTGACGATTTAGCATTTTCTGTTGAATCTTCAGCCCAATCACCGTGCTTGGAAGCGAGTTCCCATACACTCGACATCAAGAAGGAAGGCAAGCTGTTCGAAACAGAGATTCGAAGCATATTAAGCAAGATAATCGCACCGGAAAGTGCGCCATTCGACGATACAGATTCTGGTAGTTCAGATATTCCGGCCCGAGATACAGAAGGAAGGTATAATACACTCACGATGAACGGACAACAACAACAACAACAGTTATGCCCACCCAGGCCACCTCCAACAAGAGTGACATACACGAAGTTTCGTGGATTTCCAGGAGATGATCTGGATGCTCACGTACGCACTTTCGAGATAAGCTACGCAGTTCTCAACCACCCACCGGATCAGGGCTACAAAGCCATTGTCTTCCAATCTACACTTGTTAATGAAGCAGCTAGATGGCTTACAGAATATGATATTAATCATTTTGGCACCTACGAAGCAGTACGAGATGCTTTTCTGTAGCGATTCAGGCTAAAAAAGAATCCAGCCGAAATTTTTGACTATCTGCAAAACAATAGACAGAAACCAAATCAAACCGTACAGGAGTATGCTACTCTCTTCAGAACACACTTAAGGCAGCTACCACCGGCCCACGCTAACTTGCCAGATGACGTTATCACTCAGTGGTTCATCAATGGCTTGGTTCCACAACTTAAGCAGATCATGATCATAAGATGTGTCGGAGCCATGTCCCTCGATGCAGTCATTGCAATGACTCTGCAACTGGAACACAAAGTCGGTGGATTTACAGAAGATTTGGAATGGTTAAAAGCAAACAAAAATATTGCAAAAGATATGACTAGACAAGTATACTATAACACATGCAAAAATTCAGGACATACCAGTGCCAATTGCGCACTTAATCAGACATTCTGTGCTATCTGCAACACTGCCGGACACACCACCGAAAACTACGCATACAACGCTAGAGTACAGGAAACAACGACTGTCAATGCAATTATCCAGGAACAAGGGCAGCCAGCCAACCACTATGTGCCTCCACAAATGAGAAACAACCAGCAGCAAGGATATCAAAATTACCGAGGACAGAGGAATAACAACTATAATCCAAACCGCTGGCAGAACGGACCACCACCAGAAAACCCCAATTTACCATCACCACGCTGTCATTTTTGTGGTGAATTTGGACATATTAGGAGATTTTGCAAGGATGCAGCTGAGTATGATCAAAGGAAGAAGGAACCTCAAAATCCAATGGCCAACATGGTAAAAATCACACCGGTGGAGACACAGGCTGCTGGAGTCCAGACCCGTTCCGGTAAACAACTGCAACCAGCAGCAGAAATATTTGAACCAGGGATACGTGAACAACACAGAATGTACAACAAGGCTAGTCAATGGACCACAGCAGAACCACCAGTCTTCCCAGAACCTATTCCGGTAACCCAGCCCTCGTTAACAAAGGAAGGAACACAACAAAGGGAGTCAGCAGCAGGAACATCATCAGAAGCAGATACATTACGAACCGTAGACACCTCCGCATCAGCAGAGGCATCAACTTCAATATCAGTAGAGTCTATCAATCAATCTCAACAGGCCTGGGAAATCTTATCTAAGGCATCTATCACTCTGCCTCTGGGCCAACTACTGGCATTAGTACGTGGAATTCGCCAACAGTTCCAACAACAGTTCAGTCCGGTACCTTCCTGTATTCCGGCGACAGCAGCAGTTCAACCGGAACCTGATTCTACGGTTGATCATTCAGTCCCCTTGATTATAGTATGATATAAGAATCATAAGATTACGCAGGTATTAATTGATGGAGGCTCTGGTGTTAACACTCTGTAACAGAAAGAGAATGTCTAGGGCTAGTATATTCGGTCAAGAAATTCAGACATTACTTGCTAGGCCGTAAATTCACATTTCATGTAGATCACGCTGCACTTGTCTATCTAGTTCGACAACAGCATCTAGGTGGTCGATTAGCGCGATGGGTCTTACTTTTACAGGAATTCGACTACGAAGTCATTCACCAGCCAGGCAGTTCACATGCCTTAGCAGATTTTTTATCCCGCTTAGATTCCGGTGAAGCTCCGGTGGGTATAGATGACACGACACCCGCGATTTATGTATCAGAACCAATTAATGAAGATTCTGCAGACCCACCTATCCCATTTTCATATTATGATCAGATCCTGACCTTTCTCAATGATGGTTGCCTTCCACCTCAGACTTCTACGGCAATACGCAGAAAATTGCAGTCTTTAGCCGTCGATTTCGGTTAATTGCTGGAGAACTATATTATGTAGATCATTCCGGAATCCTACTTCGCTGTATTCCACCACATGAGCTAATTCAGTTATTACTTTGGCTCACTCAATTCCTTCCGGTGGCCATTTTGCAGCAGACTTAACTCACCGAAAAATACTGCAGAGTGGTCTCTGGTGGCCAACAATGTACAGAGATATATCACAGTTTGTCAAACAATGTGATACTTGTCAAAGATCTGGCCAGCCTTTGCAACGTCATCTCTTTCCTCTGCAACCCATCTTACCATTGGAACCTTTCCAGAAGTGGGGTCTAGATTTTATCGGTTTGATTACACCTCCAGCAGTCTTCAGTAACAACCGTTACATACTGACTTGTACAGACTATGCAACCAGATGGGCAGAAGCTTGGGCTTTACGGTCTGCTACAGCAGTTACGGTAGCAAAGTGTCTGCTAACCGATGTCTTTCCACGTTTTGGCTTACCACTAGAAATTGTCTCAGATCAAGGCACTCATTTTGTAAACAATTTAATGAAGGCACTTACACAGTCGTTCCAGGTCACACATAAATTTAGTTCTCCTTATTATCCTCGTGCTAATGGATTGTCCGAAAGTACAAACAAATCTCTGCTGAATATCCTTTGAAAATTGATCATGGAATCACCGGAAAGATGGGATCAACTGCTACCTGCAGTGTTATGGGCATACCGAACTACCTACAAGGTAACAACAGGATTGACACCTTTCAAATTAGCTTATGGCTTAGAAGCAATAGCACCAATGGAGATAGTTATACCAAGTTTACGAGTGGCAATCGCTCAGAAACTTCTACCGAAAGACTCACTGTCATTTTGGTTGGACACTCTCAGAGAGTTAGATGAACACCGATGGCTCAGTTTTTTAACTATGCACGAAGTCCAGCTAAGACAGGCAAGGACGCATGATCAAAACCTGAAGACTCTAGTGTTTTCGGTAGGACAGCTTGTACTTTTCTATAATGCAAAGTCAAATAGATCCGCAGGCAAATTCAAATTACGGTGGTTTGGCCCTTACACAATCTCAGAGCAAATCGGTCCAGCAACTTTTCAGTTGACTACGTTGACTGGAAATCCACTTCCAAAAGCAGTCAACGGCTCGAAGCTGCGGCCGTATCAATAGTCCGCATTAAATCATTCGGCGGTGGACCGCATTTTTTTAGCTTTTGTTTTTTACTTTTCATTCTGTTCTTTCTTTTCTTTTTTAAAAAATAGCTGTGTTTTGTCATAAGCTGCCCTCCTTACCAATTACTCAAGCATGCACACCAAATTAAAAGTAATATCATTCCAGCACCGCACAATGATAACCATCATTTCCTACCCCCCCCACCATAATATCTGTACTTAAGCTCTTCGGTTGCGCCAAAAAACGCTATTGTGTTCTTGTGATTGTGCTTGTGTTTTCCGTGTTCTGTGTTCTGTGTATTCGTGTGTTGTGTCCTGTGTATTCGTGTTCGCGTGAATGGAAGCGTTGGCGAACTACACAGCTTTCTGTGATGGTATCCCTACCGAGGTTGGAGAATACCTACGCACCCGAGGGTTGGCCAACTTCGCTGAGCTCCCATGGCACTTAGTGGAAGCCCATCCCTTTTTCGCACAAATCATCCCTGCCATCGCCCAATCCCCCATCGCTGAACGACAATGGCTCTTCCCCTCCCTACCATCTAGAACCGTAATAACCTTCCACGCCTTCGCCGAAGCCTTCCGCCTCCCTCCACAAGGCCGCGAGAATGGCCCAAGTATCCCCGTAGCCCGCATGACCGAAATTTTCCCCCGCCATTCATCGAATGAATACGCCATTCTCTGCCGCCCCGAACCTCAAAGAACTGCATTACAGTTCTTAGTCGCAATCCTTAACCTCCAGAAACGCACCTACGGTATCTCCCGCCCGTTCTATTCCGCCATCGACCTTGCTGCATAAGAACCCGTTAATTTCGCCTCCTTTTTCTTTCACCGGATCCATAAGGAGTGTGTAGCCATAGTGAAACAAGTTAACAAAGGAACCACCCCTCGATCCAGACTTCCCCACATCCTTTCCTTTCTCTTTCCAACCATACTCGCCGCTCAACCACCACCACGAGGACCCGACCTAAGGCATGAAGAGTCAGTGTAGCTACTAGAAGATGAAGAAGAGCTCAATCAATTGTTCCGCCGAAAACGTATCAGAATTAGCTCCTCAGAAAGTGAAGCACAAGGCTCAGCCGGAAAAGATAACGATGACGATAAAGACGAAGAGAAGAACGAAGAGGAGACATTCCATGATACAGCTACTTCAATGCACAATGAATCATTGACTGAGCAACAAGAACAATAGAATCGAGCAGAAACATAATCAATATCGATCGAAAAAGAATCAGAGCAACAGGTAGACGAGCAAGAATCTGCTAGAGATGCACTAGATAAGCTACTGAAGGCAGTGGAATCCACAGACGCGAACAATGCAGAAACCGAACAAACAAACAAGGTAACAACCACTGACTCTGCCCTCCCCAAAACACCGCATGTCAACCCCATTTCCCAACCGGAACCACCCCGCAGCCCCATCAAGCCTAGTCACACCACCGGAACTACTAAAACCTCGACATCCTCCCTCAATTATTCACCACCGAATTCACAACAACTCCTCACCGCCACCTCTTCGCAACCTCGCCCTCCTCTGCCACCCCACCCCATTCCAGTTTTCTCTGAGTTAGAGTCTATGGGTGGAATGCTGATTAATCTATCCCAACAACTGCCGCAACAACTGAAGCAAGCCACAAACAATGCACGAGAAGAATTCCAACGGAAATTGGAAGTAATGGAGGCGGATATCACCCCTCTTCAGGAAGATTTACAAGCAGCAAGAGCGGAAAACCATGCACTCCATGAGCAGATCAAGCAACTACAGGCTACACTCCAAGCACAGGAAGAAAGCTCAAGCCAACAAGATAAGGCACTGGCTGAAAAGGAAGAATTACTGATAGCTGCCGACACAGAGATAATAAAGTTAAATCAAACACTCAAAGATACAGAAGATACAAGAATAGCGCTCGGAAACCTACTCGAAGAAACAAGAGTTCAGTTGGGGGAAGTCATACAAAAGAGCCAAGAGCACCAGACAGAAGCTAAGCAGGCAGAAGAACAATTACAGAGAACACAAGAATCCCTCGATGAAGTTAACAATATGCTTAAACATCAATTACTCAGAGAATCCAAATATCAGAAGGACTTAGCAAATGCCCGCAGAGAACGAGATGCTTACTACAAAACCATAGAGTTCCAGAACCAACAGTTCGGAAGAATGGATAATCAATTACGCAACCAAAAAGACCAAATTAGTGAAATGTAGAAGGAAGTAACTGAAATAAAGACAGCCAGAGATGCGGCATTATCCAACGACTTCTACTTACAGGAGGCCTTTTTGCAAACACAGGCCGAAATTTTGCTCATTGAAGACATTGCCCTTAGTTCTGTTAGAGTAGATGCGCAAATATTAGAACCCGACACCCTTAAACAGTTATTAGAAACCCTTAAGAAAAAAATAGCCCGTACATTTAGATTAGCCAGAAATATGTATCTAGAAGGAATCATAGATGAACAATAATTTTTGTAATAAAAAATCACTTGCCGGTTCGAGTCCACTGTGCGTGCCAGTGTTAGATGGCCGCCGGAGTAGGACAAATGTATGCCGGATGTAACGGAGTTTTTGAAATTCGCGTGAAAAGTTGGTACGCGCATCCTGTAAACATCTTTATAAAGCAATGAAAAAAGAGTGGTCGAGAGCCCGTTTTTCTGGACTTGCCAGAGTGATTGTCGAAGCCTATGTGATGTATTGTTGTGTAGTCTGAGTCTTGTTAGTGTTCTGATCATTCCGCCTCGCCAACTGATACTGTGGTGCAT
>CM035432.1:135623650-135703650 GCA_020310875.1 Ceratopteris richardii
GTTCTACATAGATTTTGATTATTTGAACCATGTTGTAGGCAATATTTCTTTCATTTCAGACTTGGATAAACCTAAGCACAAGCATGAGGTACAAACAAGGGATGATACCAAGCACAATGTGGAATGGATTGGCAATGTCAAAGCATCAAATGGCAAGAAAAAACATTCAGAGTAAGGTTCTCTATGTATTAACTATCACCAAAAACCTACTATATCTAGGCCAAATTGTAGAAAAAGGCTTCCAAGTTAGGTTCACTCAACATATAGCTTATATGGAAGACCCATTTCAAGGCTTCAAGAAGATAGCCAAAGGTAAGAAGCATGATAGAGCATTCATATTTGAAGTGGGAGAGATGAGAAATATAGATCTCTATAACTTTGGATCTCAAACCATTAGTGAGCTAGAGGTATGGCATAAGAGACTTGCACATGTAAATGAAAGAACAGTTAAGGATATATGTAGGGACCAAAGTGTTCTAGGGCTACCAAAGATCTCAAAACAACATATCATCAATAGACGTGATGCTTGTCAGATTGCGAAATTATAAAGACAACCTTTTCATAGTAAAGGGTACATCCACAATAATCTCTTGGATTAGTACACATAGATGTGTGGGGACAAAGTCAAGAACCATCATTAGGAAGCTCAAGAAATTGTGTATCTTTTATTGATGATCATAGTAGGTGGAAAATCATATACTTTATCAAAAACAAAAGTGAAGTGTTTGATTGATTCAAAAGATATTGAGCACATGTAGATAACTACATAGGTAGATCATTGAAGAAGCTTAGATCTTATGGAGGGGGAGAATACTTCTCGAAATATTTTGATGACTACTTGCAAGATAAAGGTATCAAGAGGTTAGTCCCTACTAGGTATTCTCCTCAACAGAATGGTGTTGCTAAGAGAAGGAACAAAAATCTAGTTGGGATAGAAAGGAAAATGCTTGAAACAAAGAAGCTACCACATTATCTATGGGAAGATGCACTTTCTACTACAACATATCCTGTCAATAGATCATCATCTAAATCACTCTAAGGTATGACTCTCTATGAACCTTGGAATGGCAAGAAGCCAAGTCTAGGTCATTGTAAAGTCTTTGGTTGTTTAGCATATGTGCATATACCTTCACAAATCAGAGGGAAAACTGGATGCAAGAGCAACCAAATCTGTGTTCATTGGATGTAACTCAACTCAAATGGGCTACAAATTCTACAATCCAACAACGAAACAATTCACTACAAGTAGGGATGTTTTATTTGAAGAACACAGGTCATCATATGAAGGAGACAAGCAAAAGGTAAAGTTAACCTATGATCTTGATATAGATCTCCTTCCATTAGGAAAGAAGCATGATTCACAAGTCTATGACTCTCAAAGTGAATCAAAAGATGCACAAGATAAAAAGGAAAGAGATTACAAATTTTGGAATTCTAGAGGTAATTCCATGATGTAAGAATGTGGAGAATGTTCCAAACACACTCCTAGAAGATCAACAAGGGAAAGAAGGCAACTTGAAAGGTATGGTTATGATTGTACCTTTGTAACCAAACATACAATTTATTTGGCTAAAGATTTAGTTTCAGATGAAGTTTCAACATATGAAGAAGCAAAAGGTAACCCTAATTAGGAGAAATCCATGAAGGAAGAAATTGAAGCTCTCAAGGAGATGGATACATGGGTGTTGGTTCCTATGCAGACCAACACAAAGGCTCTATTTGTAGGTACAAAGCCAAGTTGGACGTGCTCAAATTTAGGTTATAGACTATGAGGAACTTTCTCACTAGTAGCTAGATTGACCACCTTCAAAACCTTGCTTTGTGTTGTAGTTGCAAGGAATTTGAAGCTATTTCAACTTGATGTGAAGAATTCCTTTCTAAATGGATGGGTCAGTGAGGAGGTATATATGTCATACCCCCCAAGATTTGAGAACCCTAATTATCCTACTTATATTTGTAAACTTAAGAAAGCACTCTATGGTTTAAAACAAGCCCCTAGAGATTGGAAATATAGATTGGTAACTTATTTACAAGATCAAGGATTCGAATCAAGCAATGCACCCTTCATTGTTCATCAAACAAGTTCATGATGAAGTTATCTATTTATGTGTCTATCTAGATGACATAATTATGATATTGGGACTTGTGAGTTCCAGACATCACATATTTGGAGACAACATACGTTAAATGCATTTACCAGTAAATCTTCTATACCATGCAAGAACAAAAAATATAGAGGTTCATTTTGTTAGATAGAAACTCATGTCAAAAGTAAATTGATGTTTCATTTGCTCTAACAAATACAAGTGGCAAAAATGATGGCCAAAGCTCTTGATGGAGCGAAGCTTTGAATATTTGAATCAATTGCATGTATTCAGATCATCAGGGATTGAAGAGTCAGCGTGCTTTAGCTTGAGGGGGAGTTGCTAGGACGTCAATCTTTTACCATGCTTGAAAGAAATACTTATCATAGTCCAATTATATTCATGAAGAGAACCTACTTCTTTATGATGAGTCATGTAATTTTCTATCCTTGTAAAATTCCATGATTATTTATGGATTCTAGATCACTACTCTCATTTAAGGATGAACTTGGAAGTCCCAAAGCCATGAAATATGAATTAGGTACACAATCAACACTTCAAATCAATTTGAATTTGAAGACCTCAATTCCTAGATTATAGGAAAAGAGATTTAGTCATAGCAAACTAATCCCATGAGTTTTTTTCCTTGAATTCAAATGGTTGTAGAGAATCTTGGAGATCCATGAAGTATATATAAAGAATCTAAAGGAATTTTACTTATATTTATATGAACATACAATCATTTGTCATTATCATCTTGCCTACTGCTCATTTCTCTCCGTCATCTCCTTCAAATCAATGAGATTAGAGACTTACTCTCACAAGTCAGAATTCCATTCTTCATGATTAAGATCTCATTGGAAATATATTAGCATCTACTTTATTTTCTCAAAGTTTTATAGCATTTGGATCTTTCTATTATGGGACCAAGTATATTCTTTGTCTCGAGGTATGTTTCTACTACTTCTTGAAAAGTTCGGGTGACCCCCTAATGATGTTAAGCTTCTAATCAATGCATACTTTGTTTGTAATTCCAACTCTTGTGCATAATAGACTCTTCACACTATTAGAAATCTTCCTCTAAGAGGAATCAGATGAAATGTAATCACGTTTAGATCACTAAGCATTTGAAGTTGATCTTCTCTTCCCAAAATAGAAGGATGTAGTTCATAATTTTACTTCAAGTTGATAGTGTGTTTTGCATTGGCTATTTACTTCTGATTATATAAATAAAATTTGGTGTTTTATTGCACTAAGTACAAGCCTATAGTGTGAGACAAAACTTCAAGGTTAAATTAGGTTGATTCCGTACTCGCAAGTTGAATCAAACTTCATTAATCTAAGCTACACATCATCTACATCCTTTTCCTCTCAAGCACTTTCAATCATAACATGTATACTTATGATGATTAAAAAGAACATAAATAAAAATTACAAAAACACAAATCACACGTATGTAATAGACACATATATGAATCACAGCATATGTATGATACATAACAAACATAAGAATACAAAATAAATGTTGAAGTAGCTCAGAAGAATCTGCTCTCTATTGTTCTCTTTGCTCTGCTCTAAATTTTTTTATTAAAAAAACTTCCTCAAGTGAGTGCCTTTTGATCAAATGCAAATCTATATATTTTTTTGGTATGGTCTGCTTTTGGATTAGAAAGTTTTTCCATCAAAGGTGCTTTCAATCGAAAGTGTTTTCAATCAAGAAAATAATGCCACCCAAATTGTATTCAAAGGTGTTAAAAAACCTTGAATAAACTAATTATATTGGGTACTTTTCTATTATTTGGTCAAATAAATGCAAAAAAACTTGTGCTACTGAAGTGTTCTTGACTGTTTGTTAATTAGACATGCTTTGCTGACTCATCCACGAGTTTTCCAAGTGGACCAATAAAAAAGGAGGAGAAAAAGTGGTGGAATCAAGTTAGGATCTCCAAAAACTTTAATCAAATTCAAATCTCATCAATTACCCACCAAAAGGTGCACCTACACTGATTGGTGGGTGGTTAGCTAGATGTTAAGAAAAGTAATAGTTCTATATAAGCACCATTTCACCTTTGTTTCTTTTGTTCTATGCATTACATGATTTTCCCACTTATTTTATTGAAGTCCTAAACTCTAGAAAACAACCCCCTTTTTTGCTTATCTCATTTTCTCATGATTTTGTTGCTCTCTATCTAAAGGTGTAGTTAGGATTTCACAAATCTATTGTTCTCTCAATGTACTCATTTTTATTTATTTCAAGATTCATTTAGCCTCTCATATAGTGCTCCAAAGTGTGCCAAAGTTTCAAGTTCTCTTACTTGGTTAGTTGTGCGAAATTTCCAAGTTTGTGATGCTATATCTTTGCACATAGGAAGAGAGTGTTGCAAACAAATAGCTTTCTTGTAGTCGACATTTCTCCCAATTGTAACATCCATTTGGCATGAATCAAATCGTGTTAGATAGGTCTTAGGTCTAATTTAAGTTTTCAATGTTTGATTTTAAGCCTTTATACAAGTATTATAGAGAAAAATCTAGAATAGTGAGCATATATCATTGTTTGTGGGCCTAGTTGAGGGAAGCCATATTCCATTGTTGGATTGGGGTGTTAGAATCATCCCCCATTAGTGGTATCAGAGGATTTTGGAGTCTTGGAGACATCAGCGGACATCATATTGAAGACTTGGAGGGATCAAGACAACTTGTGGAATCACAAAGAGTATTTATCAAACCAAGAAGACATCAAAAGTGGACTACATCAATCGAGACCTCAACTAGCTAGCAAGGGAGAAGCTATCGACATCTAACATCCACACTTTCTAAAGAATACAATCACTTGAGGAGAAGCTAGAGGAACACCTTAGAGCTTAGTATGGCTGAGTATAGTGCACAAATAGAGAAGTTAGAGAAAGGCAACTATCAGCCATGGAAATTTAGAGTTAGCAACTACCTTATGGGCAAAGGATTGTGGGGACTAGTGAGTGGCAGAGAGCCAAAGCCTCATGCACTTGATCCACCACTTGAAGTATAGGTCAATGCACTTAATGAATGGATAGGAGATTCATATTCATTCTATCCCAACACATAAGCAATAGCATGATAGGACATATACAAGACTTGGACACATCCAAGAAGATTTGGGAGACTTTATAGAGATTGTACTCTTTCATCGACCAAGGAAAGGAAGATTCATCTCAAGAATGAGCTAAATAATTTTAGGAAAGCACCAAGCACTAACATTAATGAGTACATCTTGAAGATTAAAGAGCTTATAGATGCCTTATGCTCCATTGGAAGCCTAACTGAAGATGATGATCTTGTCACACACACTCTCAATGGCTTGATAGATGACAAAAGGTGGAAAACATTCACCAGAACAATGTATGTGAGGGATTCCCTACAAGAATTTAATCAATTAGTCACATTGATGGTGATCGAGGAGATGAACCAAGGAGGTTCACAATCAAAGGGTAGCCAAGCCCAAATTTTCTATGCATGTAGAGGCAAAGGAAAAAGAGATTGATGAAAACCCCAAGGCAGAGAGAGAGGAAATTCAAACTCAAGCTTAAGCAACCAAGAAGGCTCCAACCAGATCTACAGATCAAGACTAAGAGGAAGTAATAGAAGAAGAGGAGGAAGATCACATGGAAGAGTAGCATTCAATGGAGAATGCTACAATTGTGCAAAACTGGGCCATTATACAAGATTTTTTTGTTCGCAAGAAGGAGGAAATCAAGGATAAAAAAGGAACCAAGGTAATTATGCTAGTACTTCAACAAACTCAAAAAATGATAACTTGCTTATGATGTATGGTTCAAGTGAAAGGTTCAATTTAGACTTTATGTGGTACATAGATAGTGGTTTTAGCAACCATATGAGTTTCAATAAAGATGTTTTCTTTAATTTACACTCACACGTCACTCAAGGACATGTACTAATAGAGGATGAAATTGAGCACAAGATTACATAAGTGGGAGATGTTGCATTGACTGGATCTCAAAGATCCAAGGTGTTGCAAGATGTGTTACATGTGCCAACCATCACCAAGAACTTGGTTTTAGTGGGCCAAATGGTTGAAAGAGGTTATTAGGTGAGGTTCAATGATCAAGGATGGTTTGTTTGCAGGACTAAAAGCTCAAAGCCAAAGGAAGGAAGAAAGGGATTGTTGGAGTTAGACGTCCACGAAAGCATGCAAACAGCACAAGGAAGAAGAAGAAGCTTGGATCACAACACACAATACTGAATGTATTACCACTAGAATGTATAAAGATAAGTAACCCATCAGGGTTATAGGCATATATACAAGCCGATGGAAAAATACCTCCTAAAGAGGGAAAAAAGTGCCTCGGTGGTCCTAGTGTGTTCACACACATCACTACCTAAATATATCAACAAATCCCCCCTAGGAGTGATGCGGTGAACAAGGAGATGGCACTTATGTATAAGGAAGTGCCAAGATATGTGGAATCAATCCACAAAAGTAAGTATGCCCAAAGCTATGCGCAAAGCTTCAAACTTCTCCCTAGGTAGAGCCTTGTTGAAAAGGTCTCCAATGTTCTCCTACATGGGCACATATGCCAAGCTGATCTCTTCAATAGAGAACCTTCCCTGACATAATGTTAATGCACCTCAATGTGCTTAGTGCAAGCATGGAACACAGGGTTCCTCGCAAACTACCAATGCGCTTTGACTGTCAGTGAAGATGGTGGTGGCAGAAGATTGATCAACACCCAAATCATCCATAAGGCGTCTGAGCCACACACACTCAACAATCACTATGAAAGCTACCCTATATTCAGCCTCACAATTGGAAGTGGCCACAGTAGGCTACTTCTTGCTCAGCCAAGATATGCATGAGCTACCAAACATGAAGCAGAAACCACTAGTGGACACACTAGTGTCATAGCAACCAGCCTAGTCAGAGTAAAAAAAGCATGCAAATCTAGCGGTAGTGATCCCCCTTGGGATAAAACAACCCAAGTAGCGGGGTACCACTCAAGTATCGAAAGATGCGCTTAACCACCTGCCAATGCTTGACACTTGGGAAATGCATAAACCTGCTAAGATATACCAATGTGACCACTATACATGTCAGAGAAATAAAAAAGTGATACGTGTCATCTTGGATCATCACATGTTGAGCTTGATATCTCAACACTCCCCCTCAAGCCCAACGTTATGTCCTCTAATCCAATCATCTTTCGAAACTTCTTCAACTTCTCTACTCCAAGTGTTTTAGTAAAAATATCAGCAACCTTCTCATCTGTCCTCACATAATCAAGATCAATATCACCTAATAATACCTTCTCTCTAATGAAGTGATAATGTACCTTGATATGCTTTGTTGTGGCATGAAAAATAGGGTTTTGTGCTAACTATATGTAGCTAAGATTATCACAATAGATGGTGATAGGTTTTTGCACTTCCACACCTAAATCTGGAAGTTGCATCTCTAACAAGGATGCTTCACATGTTGCCATTGTAGCACCTCTATACTCAACCTCTATTTTCCACAAAGCAATAGTGGGTTGCTTCTCATTGCTCCATGTAATAGCTGCACTCCTCAGTGAGAATAGAAAGCCACTAGTAGATCTTCTATCTGGAATGCTACAAATACAATTTGCATTAGTGTATCCAAGAACCAGAAAATCTACACTAGCTTCATAAAATAGTGCATAATCCAAAATAGCACTCACATAACATAGAGTGCACCTCAGAGCATCTAGATGCCGCTTCCATGGAGCCTGTATAAATTGACTTTCAAGTCCAGTAGTATAGCTTAGATGTGGCCTTGTAATTGTGAGATATAAAAAACTTCCTAGAATTTTCTTGTACATAGTAGCATTTCCCAATGCTTCACCTCATGTATTATCTAACTTCAAATTTTGATCTAATGGCATCAAAATTGGCTTACAATCAACCATACCATACTTTTGCAGCATAGTCAAGGCATATTGCCTTTGCAACATCCATATACCTATTTCTATATGTATAAACTCAATGCCCAATAAGTAGTGTAACACATCAAGATCTTTCATGTCAAATTCTTGCATAAGGAGTTGCTTTACCTCTTTAATGCTTGCTTCATTGTCACCTCCTACAATCACGTCATCAACATAAATACCCATAATTATGAATAATGAATGATTTGCATCACACATAGAAAATCCAATGGTGGCTAAATAATTAGCAATCGTTGCATGCCAAGCACCAGGGAATTGTTTAAGTCCATACAACGCATTTTGCAAATTGCAAACATATTCTAGGTGCTTTGAATCGTCATATCCTTGTGGTTGGTCCATATATACTTCTTCCTGTAACTCACCATGTAGGAAAGCATTCTTCACCTCCATCTGATGCAATGTCCATCCTTTTGTTGTGGCTAGTGCAACAAGTGTTTTGATGGTAGACATTTTAGCTACAAGATTGAATGTTTCCTCATAATCAATGCCATATGTCTCTACATATCCTTTTGCTACCAATCGTACTTTGTACCTTCTTATGCTACCATCAGCATTGTGCTTTACCTTTTAAACCCACTTGCAGTCTATGGGTTTCTTTCCTTGTGGCAATGGAACCAGCTTCCATGTATCATTTCCATAAATTACAACCATCTCCTCATCCATAGATTTTTTACAATCTGCATTTTCAATTGCATCTTCAAAACAAGAAGGTTCATCACCTTGTATTACCTTTGTTATGTAGGCACAATGACGAGACATGTAACTATCATATGTCAATCGTTGCACTGAATTTCACATCCTCCCATATCTATTTGGTCCCGGGTTACTCCTCCTTGTATGATTTGTATGTGCCTTTCTTACTCTCGGATTCTTCACAGAGGGCAATCCAAGCTCCTCATCAAGAATCTTTTTTGAACCGTTTGAATCTCCATCAATGTCTTCAAAACCTGTAGATGTTTTAATATCAGTAGAAAGTTTTTTTCTTTTACCTTCCTTGAATGTATTTGATGAATCCACTGGGCTGAAATTTCCATGCAATCTCCCACTCCATGAATTTGAGTTAGAAGTATTGCTTGGTGATGCATTTGTCACTCAAAACTTGAGATTCTGCACTTGGTTTTTCAGCATTTTCTTTGTCATTTGATTCAAGATGAAGTCCATCTTTGGTATTTACATAGAAGCTTGGCATTTCATCAAACACGACATCTCTCCTTACCTTCACATATCGTGTGAGTGGGTTATAACATCTATATCCATTTTGCTCAAGAGAGTACCCAATGAAGATACATTTTTCTGCTTTTGGATCAAGCTTCATCCTCAAGTCATCTCGAATATGTACATATGCAATACAACCAAAAACTTCCATTTGTGATAAGTTTGGCTTTTTACTTGTGAACTCCTCAGGTGTAACTTGATGTACAACAGCAATCAGAGTTCTGTTCATGATGTATATAGGAGTGTGCATAACTTCTACCCGATAACAATGAGGTATATTCTTCTTAGCCATCAAGGCTCTTGCTATTTCTACAATATGTCTATTTTTGCATTCAGAAGTGCCATTATATTATGGTGTGTACCTGCATGAAAACTGATGTCTATTAAACCTCTGTTCTAAGCGACTGTATCAGATATGACTACACTAAATAGAGTAGCTTGCAGGGTTCTTGGGATGGATAGGGGTCTGTAAATAGAGGCCCTATGATATTTTCCCACACCAAGGATTAAATCAATTACTACAATAGATTATTGAAAGAAGGAACTACCGCTCATGTTTCAGTGCCTCAAACTTTGCTGATTGAATATAACCAACATGCCACTCTAAGCATTACTTTACTCAGAATAATCTATCACCAGAGTTATTGCTCAAACACATATCATTACTTTTCACCACAATCGGTGACTAATTCCTTATCGACAAAATCACAAAACTCTATCATTTATCTTTAATATAGCACCCAATATGGTTTAATTAGTCATCAAAAAGAGGAAATAACAACTTATCTCATAATCAATGACACCGTACTAAATCAGAACAGAACAACAGTTTGGGAGAAGATCGATCTTCACACGCTTGCTCCACCACACACAGTCTGACAGACTCGTTGTGCGTCTCCCACCGAATGACACAAGTACAACCCATTTTGTATTAATGTTGGAAAAAGGTTACAACGATTAGGCCATTATGGCACTTCATTGAAATATGTGAGAAATTACAATAATAATTTGGTGGCCTAACACTCGCACGCATGGTGGACTCGAACCCAATTACATACTAATCTTCATCTATAATTCCTTGTATATGCATTGTTCGTGCTTCTTCAAAATTGCACTTAATTTTCTTCTGTAATGCCTTGAGTAACTTCTATACATGCTCTGGATCTAGCAACTGAGCATCCAAACTACATGAATTGGACAAAAAAGCTTGGTGAAGTAGTTGTTCACTCTATTCCTGCAAAAATGCTTCTTGGAGGTAAAAATCATTCTTTAACATCGCACCACACTGGACTCTACTGTTATCAACTTCAGCTTCAATTCTTTCCAATTCTTTAGTTAGAATGCCTAATTGGTTTTCAAGTCTTGGCATCTACTGAGACTAGAACTCTATGGTCTTGAAATATGTCTGCCTTTCTTTTTGGGTAGCTTCCAATTCCTTTTTCAACTAGATAGAGACACCAATTTATGTGGTGAATGCTTGTGCTTTCTAGAACAATCCCTCCTTCATGACTTCCACTTTTGTTTGCCGCTATAAAACTTTCGCATGGATGTCCATATAGGTCTATTCCAGTGTAGCTACCTTCTCTATGGTCACCTCCAAAAGAGAGCCCATGCGATCCAAAGTGGCATCTTTTTCTGTGAGGGCTTCGCATAAATGAGCCAAATCACTTTCTTGAGTGAACACCTATTGTTGTAACTGCACTTCACAAGCTCAAAGACATAAAACTTCCTCCTAGAGAGGAGCAATATCAGCTTCCAGAAGATCTAGCTTATGGTGAAACTCTTGCCAGATTATCTGCTTTTTAGTGACCAACTCGAATTGAAGGGTGTAAGAGATGTTGACCAAATAATGATCAATGTTGGACAATTCCTGAATGAAAGGTGAAAGAGGAATATGCAATCCTTCATGCTGGGGAGGTGCATCAGTAGTGGTGCAGGCAATGGCAACATCCTTGGAGTGGGACGAGAAGTAATATGGGAAAGTGTGAGGTGTATCTATGAAGGGGGCACCAAAAGAGGAAGCAGTGTCAGGCGAAAGAATTGGGGCGGAAAGCAGGGATACATGCATGAAAAGACAACACGTAAACAATCAGGATGCATAAAGCACATAGGGATCACACAACGCAAACACGATAAGAGAGGTAAAGCAAAAATCACAACTAAAGTAGACAAAGCTTAAGAAGCAGCATGCAACTAATCATAAAAGTGAGCACCGCAGAGGATTTCCGGCTGTCATCCAATCATAAAGAGCATATCACCACAATTAACATAAAACATGGAAGGTTGGTGCTTGGAGTAGGCTAATAGCAACCTAATGTCGCGAAAAGCATGCAGATGATATGACAATTAAAATTCAAAAATAAGAGTACGAAATGTACTACCATCAACTCATCAACCAAAAAAGAACGAAAACACTCATGATGGGCCTATGGAAAAAACCAAAATAGCTATCCAAATCCAATTGATTGAAAAAGGACACATTGGAAACAAATGCCTAGAGTCATGCCAAGTCATGCGGGCATGAAAGGTGGGCAATAGTTCCATAACTTAGAGCTATTCATCGGGTTGGAGAGAACCACATATTTAGAATTATAAAACAAAACCAACTGGCTGACTTCAAAAACAAGAGTGTGCAAAAAGCGATTATGAGTCCTGGCCTACCAACTCAGTGTTGATATATTTAGGTAGTGATGTGTGTGAACACTCTAGGACTGTCGGGGAACTTTTTTCCCTCTTTAGGAGGTTTTTTCCCCACGGCTTGTATACGCACCTATTGCCCTAATGGGTCATATATCTTTGTACGTTCTAGTGGTAATACATTTAGTATTTTGTGTTGTGCTCCAAGCTCGTGCTTCTTCCTTGTCTTGTTCGCATGCTTCCACAGACCTCGAACTCCAACAATTGGTATCATAGTTGGTTGCCACTTCATCTAGGTATCATCATCAACCCTCCGGTTAGAGTCTCATGGTGGTGCCAAAATCGTGATCTGAGCTCATTTCGGCCTCTGAACGCACTATCGTAGAAAGGTACACTTATTATTGCCGATATAGAGATATGGCACAAACGAGTTAGAGATGCAAATTTACAAAGGCTGAAGTTGATATATTCAAAGGAGCTTATCAATAGACTACCAAAATTTATTAATGCGGAGATACAAAATGATGGGGGATGATTCTAACATCCCAATGCAACAATGGAAGATGGCGACCCTCCTCTAGATCCACAAACAGTGACATATGCTCACTGTTCTAGAATTTTCTTTGTACTTGTACACAAACTTAAAATGAAACTTTGCAAACTTAAACTAGACTATGAGAGCTATATAACAAGCTTTGAGTCATGCAAAATGGATGTTTCATCTAGGAGAATCATCCACTACAAGACATGCTATCTATTTGCAACACTCTCTACCTATGTGCATACATATAGCTTCATAGACTTGGCAACTTCTCCCAATACCCAGTAAAGAGTTCAAAAATTTGGCACACTTTGGGGAACTATATGAGAGACCCAATTAAGCTTGAAAGCAAAAAAAAATGAGTACAATGAGAGAGCAAACAATTCTCTACAATATTGCACAAAAATGTTTGTGAAAACCTAACTACACCTCTAGATAGAGAGCAAAAAAATCCTAAGAAAATGAGATAAGAAAGTAAGGGGGCTGCTTGCTAGAGTTTAAGACCTCACTAAACTAAATGGGAAATGCGTGGAATGCAATCTCAAAAAACAAAGGCAAAATGGTGCTTATATAGAACTTTTACTTTTTCCTACGATCTAGCTAACCAGCCACCAATCATTACAAGTGCAATTTTTGGTGGGTGAATGATGAGATTTGAATTTGATTGAATTGGGCATGGTTGAGATTTGATGTTCAACACTCCCCCTCAATCCCTAGGTCCTTCATTCCAATGCGTGCCTTGAAGTGTTTTAGTTTTATTCTATCCAAAGCTTTGGTAAACATATCTTCGTATTGGTCCTTTGTATTGATATGTTCCACCTTTACATCCTTTGAGATGATGTTTTCTCTAATAAAGTGGTAATGAACTTTTATGTGCTTGGATCTTGCATGGAAAATAGGATTTTGAGCCAAGCATATGCTATGCTACTTATGTTGTAAAAAAAAAATAGGTACTTGCCTAACCTGCAAATCAAGATCAACAAATAATTTCTTGAGCCACATAAGCTCACGTGAGACATGTGAAAAGTCTCTACACTCAGCTTTGGTGAAGGAGAGAGCCACTGTTGGTTGTTTCTTTGACATCCATGAGATGTTCTTCTTCTCCAGCATGATAACATATCCACTAGTGCTCCTCCTGTCATCTTTGGAACCTACCCAATCAGCATCATAATAAGCTTGTACATGTAATCCATAATAAAATGGATAATATATACCTTCATTCATTGATCCTTTGAGGTACCTAAGTACCCTTTTGGTTGCAACAAGATGAAGTACTCCCGATGCCTGCAAAAATTGAGATAACTTGAACTACATGTGCAACATCTAGTCTTGTCATATTAGCATACAAGAGAGAACCAATAATTGACCTATACATGGTCACATCCTTCACTTCTTCTCCCTCATGAGCACTTAGTTTAACATTTATTTCCAATGGATTTGAAATGGGCTTCCAATCACACATGCAGAACTTCCACAAAAGATTGAGAATGTATTTCCTTTACATCAAGTATATACCTTTGTCTTCGTATAGTACTTCAATCCCAAAAAAATACCTTAAAATCCCTAAATCAGAGATTTTAAACTCACATCAAAACTTCCTCTTTATTTCCTTGATGTTGGCTTCATCATCCCCTCTAATAATCAAATCATTAACATATATACAAAAGAATATAGTTTTTCTACCTTCCTTCTTCACAAAGAGTGATGGGTTTTCATGACGCTGATTGTATCCACATCCTACCAAGTAGTCCGCAAGAATTTAGCTCCAAGCCCTTGGGGATTGCTTGATTCCATAAAGAGCCTTCTTATGCCTACATACATGATGCACAAACATCTCATCTTCAAAGCCTTCGATCTTCTCCATCAAGGCTACCCCTTTAAGCTCTCCATTTAGGAAATCATTCTTCACATCCAGCTTGTACATCTTTCAAACCTTTGAGGCTGAAATTGCAATCAAATTCCTCATGCTAGACCTATTAGCCATTAGAATAAATGCTTTCTCAAATTCTATGCCATATTTTTGGGCATAGAATTTGAGGATGCTCCCATCTGCATGTCTCTTTACCTTGTACACCCATTTGTTGCCAATGACTTTCATGTCCTTCATTCTTGGCACTAATGACAAAGTATCATTTTCTTCAAGTGCCTTGAATTCCTCCTCCATGGCTTTATTCCATTCCCTAGGCTTATTTGCTTCTTCAAAAGAGTTAGGTTCTTCACAAGATACAACTTCATGCATGTAGGCATAATGTCTTGCAACGAATGAATCATAAGTCAACCTTTGAATAGGATATTTAAACCTATTGGATGATCTTAACTCATCATTAGGTGGTAGGAATCTCCTTCTCCTTGTTTTGGATGCTTTAAATTTTGGATTTTTTAATTTCTCCACATCTCTTTATATATTGCACTTGTTGTATTGTTATTTTAAGTCATTCTTGTACATTCCTTTTATGTGATAGAAGAAGAATAAGAATATAATTCTTCCTTGCCTCAATTTGTGTGTGTGCTGCTCTTTAATTGTGAGAGATTGTGTGTGGGATCTCTTCCTTATCTTCTTCCTCGTGACATGGTATCAGAGCTAGTGTGGTTGTAGAGAGCTCATGGAGAAGGCCGATGGTGAAGAGTACCAGAGAAGGCATGGAGAAAGCGCAATTCACAAATGACTTGAGATTGCTATGAAAATTGGCATGAAGGTAGAAGGTGTCAAACTATTTTTGAGAATTATCCCTTTGGAGTCACTTGTTTTTGTCAGATTTCTGTTTCAGAGCCATCTTGATCTTTGTTTTGAGCCTGCAAGCTTGGATCCATAGAAAAATTGGGTTATTTTGCAAAATTGTAACTTGCGTCTTGTTCAACAAAACTCATATATTCCACGTCCACAATTTCAAGAAATTGTGTGTACTATTGATACACAAAAACTATGTTTCTTTGAGATCAAACTATCATGTCAAAGTGTGATAATGTTCAAGCATAAATATTGCTTGTAGTGTTTTTGCAGTGTTATGAATTGTTGCAAAAATGGCAAACACAGATGGAATGAATCAGCTTATGAGCGATAAGCTAGAAAAGAACAACTTCCATGCTTGGAGATTCAGAATGATGAATTTCCTGATGGGAAAAGGCTATTGGAAGTACATCAAAGGAGAGAACAAAAATGCTATATAACTACCAAAGAGGAATGAAACTGTGAACAAATCAAAAGCATATGAGGAATGGAACCAAGGAGCACAAAAGCTAATGTGTTGGCTATCTATTAGCATATAGGATAGCATGATTGGGCACATGCAGGATGCCAAGACTCTGAAAGAAGCTTGTAATAGTTTGATCACATTGTATGAGACCAATAAAGTCATGGAAATTGCAACTCAAGAATGAGATGCATACATTGGAGAAAAAGGGCATGTTGATAAGTGACTACACATTGAAAATCAAAAGCATATGTGAGTGACTTGCATCTATTAGTTTGAATGTAGATGATGATGGTAAGGTGGAAGTATGCCTTCATGGTCTGGGGGTAGTGCAACACACCAAGATCTTTCACGTCAAATTCTTGCATAAGGAGTTGCTTTACCTCTTTAATGCTTGCTTCATTGTCACCTCCTACAATCAAGTCATCGACATAAATAACCATAATTGTGAATAATGAATAATTTGCATCACACATAGAAAATCCAATGGTGGTCAAATAATCAGCAATCCTTGCATGCCAAGCACGAGGGAATTGTTTAAGTCCATACAACACATTTTGCAAATTGCAAACATATTCTAGGTGCTTTGAATCTTCATATCCTTGTGGTTGGTCCATATATACTTCTTCCTGTAACTCACCATGTAGGAAAGCATTCTTCACATCCATCTGATGTAGAGTCCATCCTTTTGTTGTGGCTAGTGCAACAAGTGTTTTGATGGTAGACATTTTAGCTACAAGATTGAATGTTTTCTCATAATCAATGCCACATGTCTCTACATATCCTTTTGCTTCCAATCGTGCTTTGTACCTTCTTATGCTACCATCAGCATTTTGCTTTACCTTTTAAACCCACTTGCCATCTATGGGTTTCTTTCCTTGTGGCAATGGAACTAGCGTCCATGTATCATTTCCATAAAGTACAACCATCTCCTCATCCATATCTTTTTTCCAATCTGTATTTGCAATTGCATCTTCAAAACAAGAAGGTTCAACACCTTGTATTGCCTTTGTCATGTAGGCACAATGATGAGACATGTAACTGTCATATGTCAATCGTTGCACTAAATTTCACATCCTCCCATATCTTCTTGGCCCTAGGTCACTTCTCCTTGTATGATTTGCATGTGCCTTTCTTACTCCTAGATTCTTCATAGAGGGCAATCCAAGCTCCTCATCAAGAATCTCTTTTGAACCATTTGAATCTTCGTCAATGTCTTCAAAACCTGTGGATATTTTAATATCAGCAGAAAGCTTTTTTTTTACCTTCCTTGGATGTATTTGATGAATCCACTGGACTAAAATTTCCATGCAATCTCCCACTCCATGGATTTGAGTTGGAAGTATTGCGTGGTGATGCATTTGGTCCACTCAAAACTTGAGATGTTGCACTTGGTTTTTCAGCATTTTCTTTGTCATTTGATTCAAGATGAAGTCCATCTTTGGTATTTGCATAGAAGCTTGGAATTTCATCAAACACGACATCTCTCCTTACCTTCACCTATCATGTGAGTGGATTATAACATCTATATCCATTTTGCTCAAGGCAGTACCCAATGAAGATACATCTCTCTGCTTTTGGATCAAGCTTCATCCTCAACTCATCTCGAATATGTACCTATGCAATACAACCAAAAAACTTCCATTTGTGATAAGTTTGGCTTTTTACTTGTGAACTCATCAGGTGTAACTTGATGTACAACAGCAATCAGAGTTCTGTTCACAATGTATACAGGAGTGTGCATAACTTCTACCCAATAACAATGAGGCATATTCTTCTCAGCCATCAAGGCTCTTGCTATTTCTACAATATGTCTATTTTTGCATTCAGTAATGCCATTGTATTGTGGTGTGTACCTGCATGAAAACTGTTGTCTGTTAAACCTCTATTCTAAGCGACTATATCATATATGAGTATAGTAAATAGAGTAACGTGTAGGGTTCTTGGGATAGATAGGGGTCTGTAAATAGAGGCCCTATGATATTTTCCCACACCAAGGGTTAAATCAATTACTACAATAGATTATTGAAAGAACGAACTACCCCTCATGTTTCAGTGCCTCAAACTTTGTTGATCGAATACACAACTATAACTTGTAACCAACCACGCCACTCTCAGCATTACTTTACTCAGAATAATCTATCACCACAGTTATTGATCATACACATATCATTACTTTGCACCACAGTCGTTGACTGATTCCTTATCGACAAAATCACAAAATTGTATCATTTATCTTTAATATAGCAACCAATACGGTTTAATTAATCATCACCAAGAGGAAATAACAACTTATCTCATAATCGATGACATCATAGTAAATCAGAACAGAACAAAGTTTGGGAGAAGATGGATCTGCACACACTTGCTCCACCACACACAATCTGACCGAGTCGTTGTGCGTCTCCCATGGAATGACACAAGTACAACCCCTTTTGTATTAATGTTGGAAAAAGGTTACAACGGTTAGGCCATTATGGAACTTCATTGAAATATGTGAGAAATTACAATAATAATTCGACGGCCTAACACTCGCACGCATGGTGGACTCGAACCGAATTACAAACTAATCTTCATCTATAATTCCTTGTATATACATTGTTCATGCGTCTTCAAAATAGCACTTAATTTTCTCTTGTAATGCCTTGAGTAACTTCTGTACATGCTCTGGATCCAGCAACTGAGCATCCAAACTAGATGAACTAGACACAAAAGCTTGGTGAAGTAGCTGTTGACTCTATTCTTGCAAAAATGCTTCTTGGAGATAAAAATCATTCTTTAACACCGCACCGCATTGGACTCTACTGTTATCAACTTCCGCTTCAATTCTTTTCAATTGTTTAGTTAGAATGCCTAATTGGTTCTCAAGCCTTTGCATCTACTGAGACTAGAACTCTATGGTCTTGAAATATGTCTGCCTTTCTTTCTGGGTACCTTCCAATTACTTCTTCAACTAGATAGAGACACCAATTTATGTGGTGAATGCTTGTGCTTTCTAGAACAATCCCTCCTTCGTGACTTCTAGTTCTGTTTCCCACTGTAAAACTTTCGCATGGATGTCCATATAGGTCTATTCCAGTGTAGCTACCTTCTCTATGGTCACCTCCAAAAGAGAGCCCATGCGATCCAAAGCGGCATCTTTTTTTGCGAGGGCTTGGAAATAACTGAGCCAAATCACTTTATTGAGTGACCACCTGTTGTTATAACTGCACTTCACAGGCTCGAAGACATAAAACTTCCTCCTGGAGGGGAGCAATATCAGCTTCAAAAAGATCTAGCTTATGGTAAAACTCTTGCTAGATTATCTTCTTTTTAGTGGTCAATTGGGACTGAAGGGTGTAAGAGATGTTGACCAAATAATGATCAATGTTGTCCAATTCCTGAATGAAAGGCGGAAGAGGAATATGCAATCCTTCATGCTAGGGAGTTGCATCAGTAGTGGTGTGGACAGTGAAAACATCCTTGGAGTGGGATGTGAAGTAATATGGGGAAGTGTGAGATGTATCAATGAAGGAGGCACCAAAAGAGGAAGCAGTGTCAGGGGAAAGGATTGAGGCGGAAAGCATAGTGGGAGCAATCTGTTGTTGATGAGCAAATGAAGAAGGGGGAGCATCAACCAGTACTACTACTCTTGTCTCTTGAGTAGCCTTGGGTGTGGTAATTAGGCGATTGGAAAGATATCGATGAGAATGGTGAGAATCTCTTGGGCTGTTGTCGGAGAAGAAGGAGGTTAAGTGAATGGGAAGAGCCGGCGCGGGGTTGGATCAAGCCCCTTACAACTGCGTCATTCCCACTGTCCTACGAGCGACGTCTGCGCGCTGGGAGCCTCACCCTCTCTCTTGTGTGGCGATTGTCGTAAGGTCCCAACCCTCTCGGAAGAGACGAGCGAATGTGCGTACACATTAGACCGTAGGCTTCAGGGAGGAAAGAAACCAGGTACGGCAAAAAACGCGAAAATCGTCGGATCGGCATGCAGACAAGCTCAATGATACCATGTAAATGTAGTGGAGGTCATCCAATAAAACTGAATGATACAATGCTACCCGCTAGAGTGCAGGTCGATGATACAGAAATCCGCTACAATGCAGATGGGCGAATACAAATAAGCCTCCGCTATAGTGCAGGTCGGCTGAATATGACATAGACCTCCTGCTATAGTGCAAGAAGTCGCCCTTGAGTCTCGGCAGTCTTCAGAACCTTTCTTTTCTTTGGTCTTTGGTCCAAGCTTTATTACAAGTCTTCTCGGCAATAGGTTTTCTTCTCTTTTCCTTTAGAAATCCAACAATCAATTCATATAATATCTCTAAATAATCAACGGTATCCTCATATATTATGTCAAACAATCAACCACAACCTGGAAAGAAGATCTGCAAGGATAGTCCACGGGGTACTCTTTACTTCGGCCTTCAAACTCCTTTCTTTACTTCATATAATCTGCAGCAACCTCATATAATATATCCAAATAATCAACTGCAACCTGGAAAGTAGATGCACCAAGAAGATCCACGAGGTAATAGTACTCTTCACTTCGATCTTTAATCACTTTCTTCACTTCATATAAACTCTAAAATCATCAACCACAACTGGAACCACCTAGACCTGGAGAAGCGTTCCACAAGAAATCCAGAGGCTGGGATAAATAAATCATTAGTACATTAAAACTCATGATAAAAACACATTATACTTTTGATTTATTTCTTTTTCATTTTGAACCATATGGCATACACACACATAGACATATGGAGAAAAGCATACACATGATCTCTTTAGACTACACAAACATTTTGATTTGGTTTCAGAAATCTTGTTTTCTATCTATTTTTCTTTCCTTCTTTATAATTCTTCTTTCTCTTATCTCTTTCTTTGCGTTTTCCTTTCTTATTTCTTCTTTATTTTTCTCTGTCGGCCCTCTATCTCTAAAATAGAAGAATTATCAAAGACCCATATATGTTGCAATTCAGTTGATTATGAAAAAAAATGCCAACATACTTGATATAGCATGCATGATTATATTTAAAGACATCGAATATTTTTCAAGGGAATACATCAACCCAAGGAATCGAGAATTACAAAAGCTTTTCATTTTCAACCACTTCTTCTCACAACAAGCATGGATCATATGTGGCAAGACTTGCTAAGATGGAACCAATCACTATAACTATATGCTCGAAATCATAGACCTTTGATAGAGACTTGTTCAAAACATGCGACATCAAACATGCCAGATACTCATAAATATTTTCAAAATGATCAGTCTGCCTCATCACCATCGCTATGTCTCTTTCTCTCTCTCTCTGACTTCCTTCTCTCTTTATCCCCCTTTTTCTCTATGCAACTCTCTGTCTGCCACATCAGCATTTACCCCCCCCCCCTCCTTTGGAGAGAGAACCGTTCTCTCTCTCTCTCTCTCTCTCTCTCTCTCTCTCTCTCTCTCTCCACCATGCATAACCTTCTGTAGCCGCCGCATCTCACTCTCTCTCTGTCATTTTTGCGCCATCGACGGATCTTTCTCAGCTTTCCTTAGGATGCGCTTATTGCTCCTCCTCTCTCTATGCTGGCAAACAGCACCACGCAACTGAGGCAATCCTCCCCCGAGTGTTTCTCTCTCTCTCTCCAAGCTTCTCTACACTGTCTCTCCTCTGAATTCTGTTGCGTCGCCATCAACTCTCTCTGTGCGATAATCTACAGCGCCATCGACAATACTTCTTTGCCACTCTCTCTCTATCGTGTCAGTAGCAGCTACTCCAACTCCCCTCTATAGCACCGTAGTGCAGCCACCTCTCTCCTCCGAAACCTGTGGCGCGCAGCAGGCAACCAATATCTCCATCTCTCTCTACATATATCTTCTGGGCGGATATCTCCTCGAGTCCCTCTAATAGATAGATGACCGTGCCTCCTTCTCTCTCTGAGGTTTTTTTTTGCCACCAATAAGTCCAGCGACTGACCAACTCTCTGTCCACTTGTTCTTGCGTACACCCATCAACAGCGTCGGCAGGAATCTCTCTCCGTATGTTTTTCTCTTTCTAGGATCCTACGCACTCCCAAATACACGGTCCATCTCTCTCTCCTATCTCTGCGTGTCTCCCTTCCTTCTCACTCTCTCTCTCTGCGCAGGTCAATAGAGGCAGATCGCAGATTAATTAAGGCCAACTATGACTGAAGGGTCACATGGAAAACTGCCGGAGCAAGTCTTCCAAGTTCGCACACTAGAGACATATTGCTCAATCATGTAATTGAACTTCAGCAATCTATGCTTCTTGACTAAGAACTCTCTCTTAGAAATTATAAACACAAATGTAAAACATGAATATGAATTAGAGAGAGGTAAGAAATCATACCTCGAGAAGCATTCCACAAGAGATCCACGGGGTGAAATATATGGGGCATGAACCCCTATTTATAGATTCCCCGTGCTTCTCCCTTTGGGACTATTCTCTAGAAGCTTTTAACCTCCTTACTCAACTTTATAATTCCAAAATCATCTTGCATGTTCATTTGCTATTTTGAGAAAATCACACCCCTTATTTTTATTTTTGATTTTTCTCCTTTTTATTTTTCCTATACTAAGGTTTTGGTTTCACACTATATACATTAATTAATTATTCTTAAGGGTTTGACCTAAGCTAAATGCCAATTTCAAGGATCCAACCTAGGATTTTTGATCGGAAAAAATAGGGGTTTGCCCACAATTAACCCAAGCACTTCAAATCAAGGGTTTATTTACAATTTGGACCTAAACTCCAAGGGTCCAAGTCCGGTTTTCATGAGGTAAATCCACATTTTCAAGGGTTTTTAAGGATCAACCTAGAGGTTTTTATGGATCAAAAGTTAGTTTCATGGACTATTTACAAAAATCACATGGTTTTATATTAAGCAATCAAATAAATCAGCCAAAACATGCACATAAGATATCACTTTTTCAGTCAAATCATCACACAAAACTCATAAAATCAATGAACTTTGAAAAAAATCAATGCACACTCCATACGGGATTTCATCTCGATATTCGCCCCTACTAAAGCTGCACATCATCCTGATGGGCCAACCTACAAAATTCACCAGAAGCGTATCAGGGTTCTTTTGAAAATCTCTTTACTTTTTATGTTTTTCTTTTTCAAAAATCTGAGCATGATCGCATGCAGTACATGCATGTTTATAAAGATTAGAACAAACTTCACAAAATTAAGTAGATTCAAGCTTCACAAACATCGTACTATGTTTCTACGTCTGCAATCTAACAAGTAACCATATGAATAAACCGTTGGCTTTCTAGATCTTTTGTTTGCTCAACCGGTTCAGATCTAACTGATCATTCCAAGTACTAGTATATACTAAGTTTCTACTAATTCAATTTGTGGAATATACCTTGATTTGTCTATTTATCTCCTACTATCCAACTCTCTATCAAATCTTTTCTTTTTATTTTTTCTTTTTTATTTTTCTTTTTCTCTTCTCTTTTTCTTTTCTTTTATTTCTCACTTCATCTCAGCTCAATATTTTTCTCTTTACTTTTATTTTCACAAATCAACCTATGTCGAAATCGGGTGTGACTCATGGACTTGTCCGCCTGGCCAAGTTTACCCCACCTGTCTGCCGATCTGACATAGCGCACAACATACATAATGTCAGCCCTCCATGAAATTGACGTCAGCTCGTGGCTCTGACCACCCGGCGAGAGTGACTCCACCTACCTACCGATCCATGTAGGCGCATGACAACAGATAGGTCAGGCCTACGACGAAACTAGCTATGGCTCGTGGCCTTGATCACCCGACCAAGGTGGTTCCATCCGTTTACTAGCCCATCGTAGCCTGCTAACAACATGCACACACATATAAGCTGGCTTTGAGTATGAAGGTTTTTCATAAATCATGATACATATGGAGGTAAGATCTCACAAGAAACAAATAGTAGGACTCAAAGAATCCCACTTACTGAGTGTTCAAATCAATCGGCATATACATGCACTCAGTTTAGGCATGTCATCACATTCCCAAGCTTTTACTCCCAAAAGTCTCTAGCCTGTTAACTGATTCAATTCATATAATTTCTAGTCGTTCATGCTTCATGCAAACCCATAATAGATATTTGCTATCTTCGTTCTACATGATTTTCTTAAATTCATACATATCTTTATCACACACAATAAAGCAATGCAAATGCTTTATCAGAAAGAAAACAGAATTCAAATCGAAAACTTTTCACCTGGTTATTTTATTGCATCTTCATCATTGATTGATCCAGCTTTTCTTCAATTTCATGATCTATCATTCTTCATCAGCATCGGTCTCAGTGTCATCAATATCCTCTAATATCATCATCATTGTAATCTTCATAAACCATCAATCATCATCCATTTTCAACATCAATCATTATCTTCAATCATCATCATCAATCATCATCATACATTAATTATCTTCATCATCATACATCATCATAAACCATCATCATCAACGTCAATCATCATTATTATCCATTATAAACCATCAATCATCATCATTTTTATCACCATCATTAATTACTAATAATTCATCAATCATTTATCATCATGAATCATCAATCATCCTCATTCATTAATCATCAATCATCATCAACATCAATCATTATCAATCATTAATCACTTATCAATTATCATTAACTATTATCATCATCATCATTCATCAACATTCAATAGCTCTTGATCATTCTCATATGTTTTATTATGATTTTTCTTCAATCATCACTCAATATTTGCGAATATATCTTGAAAAGTTAAATTTTTACTTCTCTTGTTCTTTTTCTAAGACTTGAAAGGTTTCAAAGTTGTCTTTATATTCCCTTCAATTTGCGCAATAATATCATCAAACAACTATTTTTCTGCTTTGTTAACTCGTTTATCAGATTTTATATCTTCTTGAGTTTCCTCTTTACTCTTTTCTTGTTCAATTTGTTTATCAAAGTTTAATTGGGATTGTAGTTTCGTTATTTTCTCTTGATCAAATAGATCCTCATTAGTCAAAAGTTTGGGATCAAATGATACATATACATCCTGGTCTTTTTTTTCAATTCAAAAATCTCAGAATCCATTTCTTTCTTTACATCTTTAATACTTATTCCCATTAACTGAATAGTATCTGATATTGCATTTATAGTTTGCATTAGGGTCATAACAATACCAAACTTTGATTTTATAGAGTCATTTGTGTTAAATTCTATTTCTTTAATTCGCTTTTCATATCTCCTAAACTCTTCCTCAATCATTTTGTTCATTTTAGTTTTCCTTTTCTTGTGATCTAGGCTGAGAAGTAGATTCTTAATCTATGCATCAAAAGAAAAGTGCACACTCGTATGATCAAAACTGATGCAAAAAGTGGATGATCAAAGTCAGACAATCAAAAGCAATCTTTCTATTCAAGTGTGTGAAACAATGCAATAATTCAAAGAACTTGAAATGCTAGTACCTTGAATATCTGATTGGACGCTGAGGTTCCTATTTCCCTTCTCAAAGGGTGGGTGGCACGTCGAGGATCACCGGGCAACCACCTCGCTTCACGTCGGGTTCAGGTGTCGGGGAAGAAGGAGGTCAAGTGAATGGGAAGAGCCGGTGTGGGGTTGGATCAGGCCCGTTACAGGTGCGCTGTTCCCAATGTCTTGCGAGCGGCATCTGCTCGCAGGGCGTCTCGCCCTCTCTCTGGTGTGGTGATCGTTGTAAGGCCCCAACCCTCTCGGAAGAGATGAGCGAACGTGCGTACGCGTGAGACCGTAGGCGTCGGGGAGGAAAGAAACCAGGTATGACAAAAAAACACAGAAATTGCCAGATCAGCGTGCAGACAAGCTCAATGATACCATGTAAATGTAGTGGAGGTCATCCAATAAAACTGAATGATACAGTGATGCCCACTACAGTGCGGGTCGGTGATACAAAAATCCGCTACAGTGCGGATGGGCGAATACAAATAAGCCAGCGCTACAGTGCGGGTCGGCCGAATATGACGTAGACCTCTTCCTGCAGTGCAAGAAGTCGCCCTCGAGTCTCGACAGTCTTCAGAACTTTTCTTTTCTTTGGTCTTGGTCCAAGCTTTACTTCAAGTCTTCTCGGCAATAGGTTTTCTTCTCTTTTCCTTTAGAAATCCAACAATCACTTCATATGATATCTCCAAATAATCAACGGTAACCTCATATATTATGTCAAACAATCAACCACAAACTGGAAAGAAGATCCACAAGGATAGTCCATGGGGTACTCTTTACTTCGGCCTTCAAACTCCTTTCTGTACTTCATATAATCTGCAGCAACCTCATATAATATATCCAAATAACCAACTGCAACCTCGAGAGTAGACACACCAAGAAGATCCACAAGATAATATTACTCTTTACTTCGATCTTTAATCACTTTCTTCACTTCATATAAACTCTAAAATCATCAACCACAATCGGAACCACCTAGACCTGGAGAAGCGTTCCACAAGAGATCCACAGGGTGGGGTAAATAAATGATTAGTACATTAAAACTGATGATAACACACATTATACTTGATTTATTTCTTTTTCATTTTGAACCATATGGCATACACACACATAGACATATGGAGAAAAGCATACACATGATCTCTCTAGACTACACACAAACATTTTGATTTGGTTTCAAAAATCTTGTTTTCTATCTGTTTTTCTTTCCTTCTTTATAATTCTTCTTTCTCTTATCTTTTTCTTTGCGTTTTCCTTTCTTATTTCTTCTTTATTTTTCTTTGTCGGCCCTCTATCTCTAAACTAGAAGAATTATCAAAGACCCATATATGTTGCAATTCAGTTGATTATGAAAAAAACTGCCAACATACTTGATATAGCATGCATGATTATATTTAAAGACATCGAATATTTTTCAAGGGAATACATCAACCCAAGGAATCGAGAATTACAAAAGCTTTTCATTTTCAACCACTTCTTCTCACAACAAGCATGGGACTCCACACCCATTTACATTAAATACCTTGTTACAAATAAACATCGACCAATTATGGGATAATGCATGCTTTCCATCCAAGCAAGAAGTATCGCTTCTAATATCCATATGTAGAAAGACTTGCTAAGATGGAACCAATCACTATAACTATATGCTCGAAATCATAGACTTTTGATAGAGACTTGTTCAAAACATGTGACATCAAACATGCTAGATACTCATAAATATTTTCAAAATGATAAGAGTCTACCTCATCACCATCGCTAGTGTCTCTTTCTCTCTCTCTCTCTCTGACTTGCTTCTCTCCTTATCTCCCTTTTTCTCTATGCAACTCTCTGTATGCCCTCCTGCGCCTATGTATGCACAACCTCCTCTACAGCTACCGAATTCTGCTGGGTTGGTTGACTTCAAATTACCGACCGTCCCATCTCACTCTCTCTCTATCATTTTTGCACCAATTAAGGCCAACTATGACTGAAGGGTCACAGGGAAAGATGTCGGAGCAAGTCTTCCAAGTTCCCACACTAGAGACATATTGCTCAATCATGTAATTGAACTTCAGCAATCTATGCTTCTTGACTAAGAACTCTCTCTCAAAACATATCAACACAAATGTAAAACATGAATATGAATTAGAGAGAGGTAAGAAATCATACCTAGAGAAGCGTTCCACAAGAGATCCATGGGGTGAAACATATGGAGCATGAACCCCTATTTATAGGTTCTCCCGTGCTTCTCCCTTTGGGACTATTCTCTAGAAACTTCTAACCTCCTTACTCAACTTTCTAATTCCACAATCATCTTGCATGTTCATTTGCAATTTTGGGAAAATCACACCCCTTATTTCTATTTTTGATTTTTCTCCTTTTTATTTTTCCTATACTAAGGTTTTGGTTTCACACTATATACATTAATCAATTATTCTTAAGGGTTTGACCTAGGATAAATGCCAATTCCAAGGGTCCAACCTAGGGTTTTTGATCGGGGAGAATAGGGGTTTGCCCATAATTAACTCAAGCACTTCAAATCAAGTGTTTATTTACAGTTTGGACCTAAACTCCAAGGGTTCAAGTCCGGTTTTCATGAGGTAAACCCACATTTTCAAGGGTTTTCAAGGATCAACCTAGAGGTTTTTATGGGTCAAAAGTTAGTTTCATGGACTATTGACAAAAATCACATGGTTTTGCATCTCATAATCAAATAAATCGGCCAAAACATGCACATAATATATCACTTTCAGTCAAATCATCACACAAAACTCATAAAATCAATGAACTTTGAAAAAATCAATGCATAATCCCTCCGGGATTTCATCCCGACACCGTCAAAGAAATCAAAGGCGAGGAAGGAGCAGCCAATACCTTTGATGATGAATAGATGGGCTGAGCAGAGGCCACCGTAATATCTTTGATTGTGCCTTCTTCAATAAAAGTAGCAACCGAATCGGGAACAATGACGGTTGTAGAAGTATCTTTGGCAGTGAGAACAATGTTGGTGTTGAGGGGGGGAGAAGAAGCACCGAAAATAGGTGAAGAAGTTTTCTCAACACAATGGTGCTCCTTCAAGAAACAGAGGAGAACCTCATCATCTTCATCATCAACAACCATATGAGAGGATGTGGCAGCTATGAGAAGTAAAGGCACTTGGGTGGCTGACACCACAGGTGGTGCAGATGGTAGAAGAAGAGAAAAGATGTGGGGGAGGAGCGTATGGGAAAATTCTCCCTTGGCCAACTATTTTACAACCACGTGAAATTCTTTGTGAATGCGATGAAAATAAAACAGGGCCGAGTTGATGGACTCATGAGCAGCCACATCAATGATCAAATACATCGATTCAGTGATACTATAATTCTTGTCTAGATATTATTTATAGACACTATGAATTGGAGGGCATGCCACTCTAGAGCGGATCAACACATGATGACATACTTGTTGGATGAATTACGAGGGAAGAGCTGATTCATGGTTGCTAAAGGTAGCTATATAACTTCATTTTGGCCTTCATTCAACACGTGTAGGTTGGAAAGAACAGTGGCAAGGGTGATGTGGATGGTGAAAAATTGTGCGAAAATGGGCTAGGTAGAGTCAAACATAGGGCATTGGGTGATGGCATGATCCAAGGTTAGCAAAAAAGGGTGTGTTAGCACGGAGTGCCACAACAACTCAGTGAAGTTGAGCAAGACATGTACTTTGAAGTACTCGATGAGCTCAGCAGAGATGCCTGCACTTAAAGCACTAATATGGGAAAGGGGCTCCATAACCAGGATAGGGATACATGCACGAAAAGACAACATGTAAACAATCAGGATGCATAAAGCACATAAGGATCGCACAATGCAAACACGATAAAAGAGATAAAGCAAAAATCACAACTAAAGTAGACAAAGCTTAAGAAGCAACATGCAACTAATCATAAAAGTGAGCACCACAGAGGATATCCGGTTGTCATCCAATCATAAAGAGCATATCACCACAATTAACATAAAACATGGAAGGTTAGCATTTGGAGTAGGTCGATAGCAACGTAATGTAGCGAAAAGCATGCAGGTGATATGACAATTAAAATTCCAAAAATAAGAGTACGAAATGTACTACAGTCAACTGCTCAACCAAAAAAGAACCAAAACACTCATGATGGGCCTATGTTAAAAACCAAAATAGCTATCCAAATCCAATCGATTGAAAAAGGACACATTGGAAACAAATGCCTAGAGTCATGCCAAGTCATGTGCGGGTGAAAGGTGGACAATAGTGCCATAAGTTAGAGCATTCATCGGGTTGGGGAGAACCACATATTTAGAATTATAAAAGAAAACCAACTGGTTGACTTCAAAAACAAGAGTGTGCAAAAAGCGATCATGAGAATTGGCCTACCAAATCAGTGTTGATATATTTAGGTAGTGATGTGTGTGAACACTATAGGACTGTCGGGGTACTTTTTTCCCTATTTAGAAGGTTTTTTCCCACGATAGATATACGCACCTATTGCCCTAATCGGTCATATATCTTTGTACGTTCTAATGGTAATACATTCAGTATTTTGTGTTGTGCTCCAAGCTTCTTCTTCTTCCTTGTCTTGTTTGCGTGCTTCCACAGACCTCGAACTCCAACAATTGGTATCAGAGTTGGTTGCCACTTCATCTAGGTATCATCATCAACCCTCTGGTCAGAGTCTCATGGCGATGCCAAAATCGTGATCTGAGTTGATTTCGGCCTCTGAATGCACTATCATAGAAAGGTACACTTATTATTGCCGATATAGAGATATGGCACAAACGAGTTAGAGATGCAAATTTACAAAGGTTGAAGTTGATATATTCAAAGGAGCTTGTCAATAGACTATCAAAATTTAATAATGCAGAGATGCAAAATGATGGGTGATGATTCTAACACCCCAATGCAACAATGGAAGATGGCTACCCTCCACTAGACCCACAAACAGTGACATATGCTCACCATTCTAGAATTTTCTTTGTACTTTTACACAAACTTAAAATGAAACTTTGCAAACTTAAACTAGACTATGAGAGCTATATAACAAGCTTTGAGTCATGCAAAATGGATTTTTCATGTAGGAGAATCATCCACTACAAGACATGCTATCTATTTGCAACACTCTCTGCCTATGTGCATACATATAGCTTCATAGACTTGGCAACTTCTCCCAATACCCAGTAAAAGAGTTCAAAAAATTGGCACACTTTGGGGAACAATATGAGAGACCCAATGAAGCTTGAAAGCAACAAAAAATGAGTACAATGAGAGAGCAAACACTTCTCTACAATATTGTACAAAAATATTTGTGAAAACCTAACTACACCTCTAGATAGAGAGCAACAAAATCATGAGAAAATGAGATAAGAAAGTAAGGGGGCTGCTTGCTGGAGTTTAAGACTTAGTGGGAAATGCATGGAATGCAATCTCAAAAAACAAAGGCAAAATGGTGCTTATATAGAACTTTTACTTTTCCCTACGATCTAGCTAACCAGCCACCAATCATTACAAGTGCAATTTTTGGTGGGTGAATGATGAGATTTGAATTTGATTGAATTGGGCATGGTTGAGATTTGATTTTCAACACTCCCCCTCAATCCCTAGGTCCTTCATTCCAATGCGTGCCTTGAAGTGTTGTACTTTTATTCTATCCAAAGCTTTGATAAACATATCTTCGTATTCGTCCTTTGTATTGATATGTTCCACCTTTACATCCTTTGACATGATGTTTTCTCTAATAAAGTGGTAATGAACTTTTATGTGCTTGGATCTTGCATGGAACATAGGATTTTGAGCCAAGCATATGCTATGCTACTTATGTTGTAAATAAAAAATAGGTACTTGCCTAACCTGCAAATCAAGATCAACAAATAATTTATTGAGCCACATAAGCTCACGTGAGACTTGTGAAAAGTCTCTACACTCATCTTTGGTGAAGGAGAGAGCCACTGTTGGTTGTTTCTTTGACATCCATGAGATGTTCTTCTTCTCTAGCATGATAACATATCCACTAGTGCTCCTCCTGTCATCTTTGGAACCTACCCAATCAGCATCACAATAAGCTTGTACATGTAATCCATAATAAAATGGATAATAGAGACCTTCATTCATTGATCCTTTGAGATACCTAAGTACCCTTTTGGTTGCAACAAGATGAAGTACTCTCGATGCCTGCAAAAATTGAGATAACTTGAACTACATGTGCAACATCTAGTCTTGTCATATTAGCATACAAGAGAGAACCAGTAATTGACCTATACATGGTCACATCCTTCACTTCTTCTCCCTCATGAGCACTTAGTTTAACATTTACTTCCAGAGGATTTGAAATGGGCTTGCAATCACACATGCAAAACTTCATGAAATGATTTAGAATGTCTCTCCTTTACATCAAGTATATACCTTTGTCTTTGTATAGTACTTCAATCCCAAGAAAATACCTTAAAATCCCTAAATCAGAGATTTTAAACTCACATCCAAACTTCCTCTTTATTTCCTTGATGTTGGCTTCATCATCCCCTCTAATAATCAAATCATCAACATATATACAAAAGAATATAGTTTTGCTACCTTCCTTCTTCACAAAGAGTGATGATCTTCATGCCACTGATTGTATCCACATCCTACCAAGTAGTCCACAAGAATTTAGCTCCAAGCCCTTGGGGCTTGCTTGATTCCATAAAGAGCCTTCTTAAGCCTATATACATGATGCGGAAACATCTCATCTTCAAAGCCTTCGATCTTCTCCATCAAGGCTACCCCTTTGAGCTCGCCATCTAGGAAATCATTGTTCACATCCAGCTTGTACATCTTTCAAACCGTTGAGGCTGAAATTGCAATCAAAATCCTCGTGCTAGACCTATTAGCCATTAGAATAAATTCTTGTTCAAATTCTATGCCATATTTTTGGGCATAGAATTTGAGGATGCTCCCACCTGCATGTCTCTTTACCTTGTACACCCATTTGTTGCCAATGATTTTCATGTCCTTCATTCTTGGTAGTAATGTACAAGTATCATTTTCTTCAAGTGCCTTGACTTCCTCCTCCATGGATTTATTCCATTCCCTAGGCTTATTTGCTTCTTCAAAACAGTTAGGTTCTTCACAAGATACAACTTGATGCATGTAGGCATAATGTTTTGCAATGAATGAATCATAAGTCAACCTTTGAATAGGATATTTAACCCTATTGGATGATCTTAACTCACCGTTAGGTGGTAGGAATCTCCTCCTCCTTGTTTTGGATGCTTTAAATTGTGGATTTTCTAATTTCTCCACATCTCTTTATATATTGCACTTGTCGTATTGTTGTTTTAAGTCATTCTTGTACATTCCTTTTATGTGATTGAAGAAGAATAAGCATATAATTCTTCCTTGCCTCAATCTGTGTGTGTGCTACTCTTTAAATGTGAGAGTTTGTGTGTGAGCTCTCTTCCTTATCTTCTTCCTCGTGACATGGTATTAGAGCCAGTGTCGCTGTGGAGAGCTCATGGAGAAGGCCAATGGTGAAGGGTACCCGAGAAGGCATGGAGAAAGCGCGATTCACAAATGATTAGAGATTGCTATGAAAATTGGCATGAAGGTAGAAGGTGTCAAACTATTTTTGAGAGTTATCCCTTTGGAGTCACTTGTTTTTGTCAGATTTCTGTTTCAAAGCCATCTCGATCTTTGTTTTTAGCCCGCAAGCTGGAGTCCATAGAAAAACTGGGTTAGTTTGCAAAATTGTAACTTGCATCTTGTTCAACAAAACTCATATATTCCACGTCCACAATTTCAAGCAATTGTGTGTACTATTGATACACAAGAACTATGTTTTCTTGAGATCAAACTATCATGTCAAAGTGTGATAATGTTCAAGCATAAATATTGCTTGTAGTGTTCTTGCCGTGTTATGAATTGTTGCAAAAATGGCAAACAAAGATGGAATGAATCAGCTTATGAGCAATAAGCTAGAAAAGAACAACTTCCATGCTTGGAGATTCAGAGTATTTTCCGATGGGAAAAGGCTATTGGAAGTACATCAAAGGAGAGAACAAAAATGCTCTATAACTACCAAAGAGGAATCAAACTGAGAACCAATTAAAAGCATATGAGGAATGGAATCAAGGAGCACAAAAGGTAATGTATTGGCTATCTATTAGCATATAAGATAGCATGATTGGCACATACATGATGCGAAGACTCTGAAAGAGGCTTGGAATAGTTTGATCACATTGTATGAGACCAATACAAAGGCATGGAAATTGCAACTCAAGAATGAGATGCATACATTGGAGAAAAAGGGCATGTCGATAAGTACTACAGCTTGAAAATCAAAAGCATATGTGAGTGACTTGCATCTATTGGTGTGAATGTAGATGATGATGGTAAGGTGTAAGCATGCCTTCATGGTCTAGGAGCTTCATATAAGCAGTGTAGAACATCTATTCAGACGAAGGAAAATATTCTGAATTTTGCTGATCTAGTATCCATGCTGATTATTGAAGAAAAGAATCTTGTTGAGGACTCCAACTCCCAAGGGAAACCTAGTTTTGAGCAGGTATTCTCTTCTGGTAGAGGAAGAGGCAGAGGTAGAGGCTTCGGAAGTGGAAGAGGAAATAGTAGCCAAAACTAAGCTAAACATCAAAATCATGCAGAAGGTAGAGGATAATTTAGAGGCAGGGGGAGCCAAAGAGGCTGCATAAATTTCCAAAGAAATGATTCAGGTAATGACAATAAAGGATGTTGGAATTGTGGTAAACTTGGACACTTTGAACATGTTTGCAGGTTGAAGAATCAAAATAATAGAAGGCAGCAAAACAACTATGCATACACAAGTGTAGATGATTGTGAGAAGCTATTCATGGTTCAACATCACATGATGAATACGATGTCTGTTGATGTTACAAAATTGAATGATAATGTCTGGTATGTTGATTCAGGTGCTTCAAATCACATGACCAATCATGCAAAATGGTTTAGTAGTTTGCAAAAATTGCGAGTTCTTAGATATGTTGAAACAGGTGATGACATATCACACTCTATCAAGCATACAGGAAACATAGCATTGTCTATGGAGGATGGGAAGGTAAAAAATCTTGCTAATGTGTTGCATGTTCCAAATATAACAAAGAATCTGGTTTTTGTTGGAGAAATGCTTGACCAAGGATTACAAGTCAGGTTCAATGCTGATGGATTATATGTAGAAGAGTACAAATAGGATGCACGATTGATTGCCAAAGGAAACAAAGTGGGTAGGATGTTCACCTTAAATGTGAAAATTCTTGAAATGAATGCAACCATGTTTGCAAAAGGTGTAGGACATTGCTAATATAGAGATCTAGCACAAAAAAATGGGATGTATAAACTTGTAGAGGCGGAAATTGATGCAATCAAGGGAGATTGTCAATGGACTACCAAATTTCAAAGTTGCAAAAATGCGAAAGGTATGTGCAGCATGTCAATTTGGTAAACAATCAAGAGCATCATTTTTGCATGATAAGCATGTTAGTGAGAATGTGCTAGAACTAGTACAGATATGTTTGGGGTCCTACAAAGACCACATCTATGGGTGGTTGTAGGTTTTATGTTACTTTCATTGATGACCATACACGAAAAGTATGGGTTTATTTCATGAAAGATAAGAGTGAGGTGTTCACTCACTTTCAAAATTTTAAGGCTATGGTCGAAAAGTAGATAGGAAAGCATATTCAGACATTAAGGTTTGATGGAGGAGGTGAATACATGTCAAATGAGTTCAATAACTTCCTTAAAAGTCATGGAATTTGATGTGTTAGGCTATTGAGTTATTATTGTAATTTCTCACATATTTCGGTGAAGTGTTGTAATGGCCTAACCGTTGTAACCTTTTACCAACATTAATACAAAAGGGGTTATACTTGTGTCATTCCATGGGGAGATGCACGGCAAGTCTCTTGGTCTTTGTGTGGTCGAGTGAGCATGTGCAGACCGATCTTCTCCCAAATTGTTGTTATGTTTTGATTCAGTACGGTGTCGTTGATTATTGGATAAAATGTTATTTCCTCTTGCTGATGATTAATTAAACTATATTGAGTGATGTGTTAAAGATAAACGATACAGTTCTATTATTTTGTCAATAAGGAATAGTCAACAATTGTGGTGCAAAGTAATGATATGTGTTTGAGTAATAATTGTGGTGATAGATTATTATGAGCAAAGTAACACTCAGAGCGGTGTGTTGGTTAGAAGTTACAGTTGCGTATTCAATCAGTGAAGTTTGAGGCACTGAAACATGAGGTATTTTGTTCTTTTAGTAATCTATTGTAGTAATTGATTTAACCTATGGTGTGGAAAAGTATCATAGGGCCTCTATATACAGACCCCTATCCATCCCAAGAACCCTGCAAGTTACTCTATTTATTATAGTCATATCTAATATAGTCAGTTAGAACAGAGGTTTAACACTGGTGCGGGCCCTGGGGCTTGGAATATAGTTCCTAACAAAAGCTTAGTATATGCTTTTGAGTGGAGATCTTGTCCTACAAGCCTGTAATGCATTTTGAAGAAACCTATCCTAAATACCAAAACAATAAACATCCTTGGAGATTAAATAGTACATTAGGGACACCAACATGTAATAACATTGAAGGGATTCCATCTGAAGGGGAGGGCATATTACATACTAGTGGAGTAGTACCACCACCTTTCTTTAGTTCTAGTTTGCAAAGTATACCAGAACTTAGTCTGGTACAATTTGGTGACAGTTTGGTGACTAGTATTGATACCAAAATAGATGGTCATTCGGTGCCTTTCGATAACGGTTCGACTTCCGGTGGTAGTGTCAAATTTAGTGGTACTTTGATACTTGTGGAAACACTCGAAGAAGTTAGTGAAGATACCAATAGGCCTATCGAAAGTGTTGAGAAAAACATTGATCGTAGCCCTAGACCAAGCACTCCTAGTGAACAACTTGTTAAAGACAAATCCCTAAATCTGGGGAGTAACAGGAAGGTTTTCTTCTCTGATTACTTATCAAAAGAGTGGGATCCAACATGCCTATTAAAACTTAAATTCTTTAAAAGCTCGTTTCTTAACCACAAACTAGTAAATATCAGTGAACTAGAACAACGAGAGGAATATGGCGGCTTCACAAAAGACCTAGAGTGGCTAATTTCCAACAAAAGTAAAAATGATGACCTTTTAAAATAGGTTTACTTTACAAACTATAAAAGCCCTAGCCACATGGCAATGAACTCTGCCCTTAATCAAGTTTGTTGTGCCATCTGTGATACTGCTAGCCATTCAACACATACCTACCCCTACAATGCAAAGGCACAGAACAGACTGGCCATTAATGAAGTTCTTCAAGAGCAGGGACAATCAGCCACAAGCTACATACCACCTCATTTGAGAAATGCAGCATATCCAGCTTACACCAATTACATGGGACCTCAGACAAGAAATTTGGGTCAAACTTGGTGGAACGAGGAGGATTATAATTTACTCTTTGGCCGACCTTGGCTTAAGCAAGCTAGAGCTTTGTAAGGCTGGTCTTCAAATGAGCTTATCTCTAAATGCAACCACCATAAATATGTGGTTCATTTAGATGACATGAAACCCTATGAGACTCATGCACATCCCTATGTAGCGGAACTTGTGCATACATTATATGGCTTTTGTGATGATGAGGAGGAAGCTTTTTTGACTGCAAACCGAGATTTGCTTTCCCTAGGAACAGTAGATCTCCAACAGGTACTAGACCAGTGGTCTCTGGTGGCATGTACAGTACAAACACTTGTGGATGATGCTGTTAGTGAGATTGAGGAACTCGTAGAACATATGGATATTAAACATTTATTCCAATCTGTAGATGATCCCTCTACAACACAACAATTTTATGTGCCAGAAGACCAGCTAGTAACTTGCCATCTAGGTGATGATGCTAATCCACATCGGATTAAAATCAAAGCTAGTCTGGCTCCTGCTTTTGAGGAAGATTTGCTCAATCTATTGAAAGAATTTACAGATTCATTTGCTTCGGACTACAAAGACATGAAGGGCTTAGATCCACAAATTTACCAACACCGAGTTGCTTTAAAATCGGATGCAAGACCAATTAAGCAACAGAGTTACCGCATGAACCCTAACTATGCTCAACAAGGTAAGGAGGAATGAGATAGACTATCGAAAGTTGGATTATTGTCCCAGTGGAGCACATTGAATGGATTTCATTGATAGTGATAGTACCTAAAAAGAATAAGCAGTTACGTATATATTATAGGAAATTGAATGCCTCTATGGTGCCTGATCCATTTCCATTGCCATTCTTGGATAGCATGTTGCATGATGTAGCTGGCCAAGAGATGTACTCATTTTTAGATGGATATAGTGGGTACAATCAGGTTAGGATGGTTGAAGTAGATATTCCTAAGATGGTCTTCATTACTAATTGGGGAGTGTATGTATGTACCATCATGTGGTTTGGCTTGCGTAATGCACCTATAACTTTTCAGTGTTGTATGCAAGAAATATTCTCACCTTACCTAATCAGTTTCATGAGAGTGTACCTAGATGATTTCTCCCTATCCAGTGACACTTCTACACATTCATAGCATCTTCTGTGCTGCTTTTTAAAGTGCAAAGAATATCATCTTTGTTTGAACCCTAACAATTCTATTTTTTTTGTTTCCTGTGGAAAACTCCTAGACCATATTATTTCTAAGCAAGGCATTCACGTGGGCCTTGATAAATTCCAAGTGATCTTAGATGCAGCTCCCTCGAAAACACCTAAGGAAGTCATGCATTGCTTGGGCTAGATCCATTGGCATGGCTCCCATCTCCGGTGGTTGGCTCATTTAACTATCCCACTCACTTGACTGACCAATATGTCTCCTCACCACTTTCTCTGGACTGAAGAATGCTAGCTTAGCTTTGAATGCCTCAAAACTCTCCTTACATAGGTTCCGATCCTATAGGCCCTGAACGGGCAATTAGCATTCCATGTTTTTATTGATGCATCTGACATTTCCATTAGAAGTGTATTAATGCAACGTCAGGATAAGTGGTACAGACCTATTTATTATGCTAGCCGATGTCTTGCTTTAGCACAATGAAACTACTCTATAACTGAGCAGGAATGCTTCGGGTTAATATACTCCATCAAAAAGTTTCGACACTATTTACTAGGGTGTAAGTTCACCTTTCATGTAGATCATGCTACTCTACTCTACCTAGTTTGGTAATAGCATCTGGGTGGACGGCTTGCTCGCTGGGTACTACTGCTGCAAGAATTTGACTATGATGTTGTACACTGTTCGGGTTCGACATATGCCTTTGCATAACTTTTATCTAGACTAGATTCTAGTGAACCATCAAGTGGGGTGGATGACTCTTGTCCAACTATTTATTCAACTACAACACCCAGTGCACCACAGGCTTCTTTACCAATGGCTGACTCTTACTATCATACTTTAATGATCTTCCTCACTACCAGGTTTGGTGTCTAACACGACTCACCATAAATTAGCCATCTATAGTCATCAATTTCATATTATTCTTGGCCAACTCTATTATGCACATCCTTCCGGGGTCTTGCTCCAATGTATTCCCACTCATGAAGTTCCTTCGATGGTTGTTATGGCTCATTCTCTCCCATCTAGTGGATATTTTTCTACAAACTTGACCTACCAAGAAACTGTGCAAAGTGGATTGTGGTGGCCTACCATGCAGCACAATGTTTATGCTTATGTAAAGCAATCTGATGCTTGTCAGTGTACCGGACAACCTTTGCATTATCACCATTTTCCTCTCCAACCAATCCTTCCTTTGGAACCCTTCCAAAAATGGGGGCTATATTTTATTGAACCCATCACCCCACCAACTATTTCAACTAATAACAAATATATCCTCATATGTATTGATTATGCTACGCGCTAGGCTGAGGCTTGGGCAATCCGCTCTGCAACAACTTAGGTTGTCCCTAAATGTCTCACTCATGATGCTTTTCCTCGATTTGGGTTACCTCTGAAAATTATTTCGGTTGAGGTACACATTTTTCCAACACTCTTATACAATCCTTAACTCAAACTTTTAATATTATCGATAAATTTAGTATGTCTTATTATCCATGTGCCAATGGATTGGATAAAAGTACAAATAAGACCTTAGTCATCATGCTCAAGAAACTGATTTTGGAATGCCATGAGCATTGGGATCAACTTCTCCCTTCTGTCCTTTGGTCCTACTGAACTACATACAAAGTATCTACCAGATGCACACAGTTCAAATTGGCTTATGGTATGGAAGCTATTGCTCCAATGGAATTGGCCGTACCCAGTTTAGGAGTGGCTATTGACAAGAAGTTATTGCCAGCTCATTCTTTCTCTGCACATCTCGATGGCTTGTGTTCTCTAGATGAACAAAGATTGGAAAGTTTTTTGTTGATGCAAGAAGTTTAGATTGTTGGAGTTTGAGGTCTGCGGAAGCACGCGAACAACACAAGGAAGAAGAAGAAGCTTGGAGCACAACACACAATATTAAATGTATTACAACTAGAATGTACAAAGATATATGACCTGTTAGTGCAATAGGCATATATACAAGCCAAGGGAAAAAAACCTCCTAAAGAGGGAAAAAAAATGCGGAAGCGGTCCTAGTGTGTTCACACACATCGCTACCTAAATATATCAACAAATCCCCCCTGAGAGTGATGTGGTGAACAAGGAGCTGGCACTCATGTATAAGGAAGTTCCAAGCTATGCGGAATCAATCCACAAAAGGAAGTAAGCCCAAAACTTTGCGGAAAGCTTCAAACTTCTCCCTAGGCAAAGCCTTCGTGAAAATGTCTTCAATGTTCTCTTGTGTGGGCACATATGCCAAGTTGTTCTCTCTAGTAGAGAACCTCTCCTTGATATAATGATAATGCACCTCAATGTGCTTAGTGCGAACATAGGGCTCCTCGCAACTGCCAATGCACTCTGACTATTAGTGAAGATGGTGGTGGCAGAAGAGTGAGCAACACCCAAATAAGCCATACGACATTTACACCACACACACTCAACAATTTTTGTGAAAGCTTCCCTATACTCAGGATCACAACTTGAAGTGGCCACAGTAGGCTTCTTCTTGCTCAACCAAGATATACATGAGATACCAAGCACAAAGCAAAAGCCACTAGTGGACACATGAGTGTCATAGCAACCAACCCAGTCAAAGTAAAAAAAATCATGTGAATTTGGCAGTAGTGATCCCCCCTTGGGATAAAACAATGCATAAATCTCCTCATATGTGAGACAAGAAACTGAATATATGGTAGATTAATGCATAAGTAAATCAAGTATCCAATAGCATGCTAATAGAGAACAACATCAAATGCATCTCCATCATCATGAAAAATCAATCGTAAACCTGTCTCCATAGGAGAGGCAATATGTTTACAATCTTTAAGGCCAAAACATTGGAATAATGTGTCAATATATTTCGTTTGACACAAAGCTATTCTGCCATTAACTTGCATAAACTAAATGCCTAGATAATGATGCAAATGCCCCAAATGATATTGCGGATGTGTGGTATTCTTCTTTTGCTCTGATACCACTTGTGATGGTTGTCGCAGCAAAGGCTTGAACCTTGTCAGGCCTGCGGAAATTGCCGCGCCGCCGAATAGAGAGCTAAGCTAGAGTGATATAGAATACCTCTGTAATCAACAGTAGCTTAGCAGGATTACTGTCGCTTAACTGTGTTAAACTGCGACTTGAATTCCACCGGAACTTCACCGGACAGTCACTGGGCCGTCACCAAAATGTTATCGGAATTTCACCGGAATGAACTTCACTTCTGCTCATAATTACTTCAAATGAATTATGTGAAGTAAGGAAGTGATGTGTGAGCTTCCTTCACTGAATCAACTTCTTCTTGAAGTTTAAAGAAAACTTCACAGTTCTGAAGTGCCACTTTCCGGTTAGACTTTGTACTGTGTGTACATATCCATTCCACCGGAATCTGTGATCAGCTTAAAGTAGAGACGTCTAGCTACAAGATGAGCTATCTCTCATACAAAGCTTCCAATTCTACTGCGAGATATACTTCGTTGTTCTACCAAAAAACCCGCTTCTTGGGAAAACTATAACTGACCAAAAAAGCGTTTACTGAGATATCTTTGACCGAGACATTTGTTTACTAAGAGAGTACCGAGGGACACGTTAGTAATGATCTGTAACTGTTAATGGTTAACAAACTTTCTACCGTAACACAAAAAACTCAGATTCTTCACATGCGAACAATGCGCGCAAACTTCCACATGAACATGTGTTTTCTATTAGAGAAGATGTGTACAAATTAGCTTGGCCTCTTCTTGCTCAAGTTGTAGAAACTCTCCTACACTGAGTTGTTTCTTATTACCATCCCTCTTAGATGAATACCTGACATTCCAGGTTTCTGTTATTTATCTGTACATATGCGATCTATGGCGTCTTCTGAGAACTTCTCACTCTCTCTTCACTCATACGTGATCTCTCATCATCCTCATCCTGTTCATCATCTCTCCGAGTCTTCTCATCCTCAGCATCATCAGCATCATCCGAGTCCTTCAATCCTTGGTGTATATATACATTTTTCCTTCTGCGCTCTTCCTCGCTCTCATTCTTTAATTCACGTTATGCGCGCATTATGCGCACACCGTGGTTTATTGCTCTGTTACTCGTACAATTCTTGATTCTGGTTAACGAATTGATTTCGCACGCTGTACAACTGAGGCTTTTGATTTTCTGAAGATTCTGCCTTCCCTTTCTTTTCTTTTCTTTTATGTCTGTGTGTATGTCAAATTCGTGAGTGATTCCTCAACAGCTCCCCCTCAATCACTAATTTTCCTCTTCCGATCTTTCATATATCTTTCTTTCTTTTATACCTGCCATTTCCTTGAATCTGCTTGTCTTTGTTCCATCCAAGCTTTTGTCAAGATATCTGCTATCTGATCTTTCGTAGGAGTGTAGACTATTTCTATCTCCTTCTCCATTACCTTTTCCCTCAGGAAATGATACTGAATCTCTATGTGTTTTGTTCTTGCGTGAAACACCAGATTCACTGCAAGATATAGAGAGCTCATATTGTCTCCATGTATAATTGGTATACCTTGATCGATACCCATGCTTTTGAGCAAGGTCTGCATCCATATTACTTCTTTCGCTGCTTCTACGAGTCCCTTGTATTCGGCTTCTGTTGACGATAACGCTACTGTATGTTGTTTCTTTGAGCACCAGCTTACTAGCTTATCTCCTAGGTATATCATATACCCATGTGTCGATCTTCTGTCATCTTGACTTCCTGCCCAGTCTGAGTCACTGAATGCTCTCAACTTTATATCTAATGTAAAAGGATAATATAATACTTCCTTTATAGTTCTTTTGATGTATCTAAGAACTCTTTGTCCTGCAACCCAATGTTGATCTGTCGGACAATGCATAAACTGTGAAAGAACTCCCACCGGATAGCTGAGATCCGGTCTTGTTAGCGTAGCGTAAATTAAGCTTCCTACTAACGAATGATACTTCTTCATATCTTTGAACTCTGTACCATCATATTTACTGAGTTTATGATTTACTTCAAGCGGTGTTGAAGCTTCTCTGTAGTTCTCCATATTAAACTTCTTCAGTAAGTTTAGGAGATATCCTTTTTGCATAACATATACACCATGATCTGTATATGTGATTTCCATACCTAGAAAGTATGATAACTTTCCCAGGTCACTAATCTTGAATTCCTTTTCGAGCAGTTTCTTCACCTCTGTGATTCCAATCACCTGCATCTGAGGTACCTGTAATTATTATGTCATCTACATAGATACAAATGTAGATCATTCCTTCTTCTGTTCTTTTGATGAGTAGACTTGCATCTACCTTTGAACTTTGGTATCCAAGTTCATTGAGATACTTCACGTCTGTAGTTCCAAGCTCTTGGAGCTTGCTTCAGTCCGTAAAGTGCTTTCTTTAATCTGCAAACAAAGTTTGGGTATCTGGAACTTACGAAACCTTCTGGTTGTTCCATGTAGACTTCGTCTGATATATATCCATTTAGAAATGCATTCTTTATATCTAGTTGACTTAGCTTCCATCCTTTTGATGCTGCTATAGCAATCACTGTCCTTATGGTTGACATCTTTGCCATCGGACTAAACATCTCGTCATAGTCTATGCCATGCATCTGAGCATAGCCCTTGATAACCAGTCTCGCTTTATGTCTAGCTATCCTTCCATCTGCAAGTTTCTTAACTTTGAAAACCCATTTATTTCCGATTACTTTCTTACCATTTGGTTTAGGAACAAGCTCCCATGTCTTGTTTTCCTCTAGTGCGCTGAGTTCTCCTTCCATTGCTTCTTGCCATTGCTTCTTGCTTTTAGCTTCATCATAGCTCTGAGGCTCATCATCATCTTTGACCATATATGCATAATCTTTCTGAGTTATATACGATGTATCATACGAGTACCTTTCCGGTTGTCTTCTTACTCTGTTTGACCTCCTTAGCTCATGTTCTTCATGTGCATCTGAATACACGTCTTCATCTTCGTTTCTCATACCTGATCCGGTCATGGACGTACTTGTCTGTGTATAATCTTCATCTTTATTCACCTGCACGATTGATTTACCTTTCTCTTTCCTTTTTATCTCTTCTTCAAATTCTTCAGCTGTATGACTCTGATCTGCATACTAGCTTTTCTGTTCATCAAATGTTACATCTTTGGAAACAGTAAATTGTTTGGTTAGAGGACTCCATAACCTGTAACCCATCTGCTTTTCATCATATCCGACGAACACATATTTCTCTGCTTTCGGTTCAAGCTTATGTCTCAGTTGTGACGGTACATAAGCATACGCTAGTGATCCAAACACTTTACAATGATCAAGTGTTGGCTTCTTTCCCCACCAAGCTTCATAAGGGGTCATTCCTTCTAGCGTTGTACACGGTAATCTGTTTACCAAGTATGTAGCTGTATTTACGGCTTCAGCCCAAAGATAATTTGGACAATTCTTTTCTTTCAGCATAGCTCGTGCAAACTCGACTAGAGTTTGGTTCCTTCTTTCTGCTACACCGTTTTGTTGTGGTGTATACCTGCAGGTTATTTCTCTCTTAATTCCTGTATTCCAAAGATAGTCATTGAATTCTCGGGAGAAGTATTCTCCACCTCCATCAGACCTCAGTCTTTTAAGCTTTCGACCTGTGAGTCTTTCAGCATATGCATGAAAATGTCTGAAAGCTCCAAACACTTCTGATTTCTCTTTTAAAACATAAAGAGTTATCCATCTTGTTGCATCATCAATGAAAAGGACATAATACCTTGATCCGCTGATTGATCCTTCTTTCGTTGGTCCCCATACATCTGTATGTATGAGTTCTAACACACCATCATGTTTGAATCCTTTCTTCTGGAAAGGTAGCCTGTGGGCTTTTCCCATCTGACATGCTTCGCATTTGTGAATCATATGTTGGTTCTGTACGTTCGGTAATCCCAGTACAGACTGATTTGCTATCATAGCTTTGATTCCCTTTTCATTGAAATGACCCAATCTCTTATGCTAGAGATCGAGTTCTGTAATCACCTTTTCATCATGTGTGAGCAACGCTTGGCCAATGTTCCCTTGTACTCTTAAAGTAAAGAGTCTTCCTTCTTTCTTTCCAGAAACGATCTGATTATATCCATTCTCGAGATCTTCTACAAATACTCCTTTGTTTGTAAATCTGACCTAAAATCCTTTCTCAACTATCTGTCCCACACTAATCAGATTTTTTGGTATTGTCGGAACATACAAAACATTGGTTAGCAAATCTGCTCCACTCTTACATTTCACCTTTCCAATTGAATATACGCTATGTCTTGTATTGTCACCTGTTTGAGCAATATGACTCGAACTTCCTTTTTCCAGTTCTGACATCAGTTCTATGTTTCCTGACAAGTGATTAGAACATCCAGAGTCAATGTAAAATACCTTTAGATCTTCGTTATCAGATGTGCTGATTGAGTTCATCATCAATGATGTATGATTTTCATTCTGTGTGTCATTTGCGTAGTTGTTATAGGTGGTGTTGTAGGATTGGCCCTGTCCCCAACTTCTCGTTCCACCTCTACCGTAGCCTCCTCTTTGATTCTGTCTACCCTTTTGGAAGTTACCTTGATATCTTCCACTTCTGCCTCTACTATTACTGTTCTGATTTTGATTTGATCCCTGTTGGTTGTGCCAACAGTCATGCGCCAGATGATTACTTAGTCCACAAATCCAGCAAGCTTTCTTGTTGGTATTCTGACTACTTCTTCCTCTTCCAAAACCTCTTGTTCTTCCTCTGCCAGTGCTTTTACCTCTTGCATAATAAGCCTAAGAATTCAACTCCTCTTCATCTTTTGACTTACCTTTATCTCCTTTCTTTTTGTTCCTCATGTACATTGCAGAGCTTTGTCCTTTATTTCCATCTCCTTTCAGATCTTGCTCATATGTGAGCATCAAACCAAGCAACTGATTTAAATCTGGTACAAAGTGATTTAAGGAAAGTTCAGTTGAGAGTACAAAAGGTTTCCACCTTTCATCTCCACTCAAACCTGTTAGCAGTTGCGCTATCAATCTGTGATTTTCGACATCTTCATTTATGGATCCTAGACTATCTGCTAGATCCTTCATTTTAGTGACGTAGTCACTAATGTTTTGACTCGGCTTTTTTTTTAATGTTGTGAACTCGGACCATGAGCTAGCCTTTCTAGCTTTCGTAGTATTTTGGAAGTGGTCTTCCAATGCGCTCCATATGTCCTCCGCTTTCTCCAGACCTCTAATGTGCAGTAGTAGATGATCTGAAACAGTGTTGTAGATGTAGGCTCTTGCCGTTGCATCTTTCTGCTGCCACAGCTTCAAAGCTTCTAACTCTTCCTTTTCCAGTTGGCTATCATCTTCGAAGGTCGGCTTCTTTTCTTCTCCAGTCACATACATCATTAAGTCCTTACTCATAAGTAAGGCTTCCATACGCATTACCCATGTGGGATAATTATCTCTGTCCAGCTTATCAATTTGGACATGATCTGCCATGATCTTCTTGTTTGCTTTAGGTTGCCTTGAGAGTCTTTTGGCTCTGATGCCACTCGTGGGACTAACTTGCTCTGAGTAGATAAACCTGGCTCTGATTAGATATGCCTGGCTCTGATTAGATATGCCTGGCTCTGATTAGATATGCCTGGCTCTGATTAGATATGCTTGGCTCTGATTAGATATGTCTGGCTCTGATTAGATATGCCTGGCTCTGATTAGATATGCCTAGCTCTGATTAGATATGCCTGGCTTTGATTAGATATGCCTGGCTCTGATACCACTATTGCGGAGGTGTGGTATTCTTCTTTTGCTCTGATACCACTTGTGATGGTCGTCGCAGCAAAGGCTTGAACCTTGTCAGGCCTGCGGAAATTGCCGCGCCGCCGAATAGAGAGCTAAGCTAGAGTGATATAGAACACCTCTGTAATCAACAGTAGCTTAGCAGGATTACTGTCGCTTAACTGTGTTAAACTGCGACTTGAATTCCATCGGAACTTCACCGGACAGTCACTGGGACGTCACCGAAATGTTACCGGAATTTCACCGGAATGAACTTGACTTCTGCTCGTAATTACTTCAAATGAATTATGTGAAGTAAGGAAGTGATGCATGAGCTTCCTTCACTGAATGAACTTCTTCTTAAAGTTTAAAGAAAACTTCACAGTTCTGAAGTGCCACTTTCCGGTTAGACTTTGTACCGTGTGTACATATCCATTCCACCGGAATCTGTGATCAGCTTAAAGTAGAGACGTCTAGCTACAAGATGAGCTATCTCTCATACAAAGCTTCAAATTCTACTGCGAGATATACTTCGTTGTTCTACCGAAAAACTCGCTTCACTAGGAAAACTATAACTGATCGAAAAAGTGTTTACTGAGATATCTTTGACCGAGACATTTGTTTACTGAGAGAGTACCGAGGGACACGTTAGTAACGAACTGTAACTGTTAATGGTTAACGGACTTTCTACCGTAACACAAAAAACTCAGATTCTTCACATGTGAACAGTGCGCGCAAACTTCCACATGAACATGTGTTTTCTATTAGAGAAGATGTGTACAAATTAGCTTGGCCTCTTCTTGCTCAAGCTGTAGAAACTCTCCTACACTGAGTAGTTTCTTATTACCATCCCTCTCAGATGAATACTTGACATTCCAGGTTTCTGTTATTCATCTATACATATGTGATCTATGGCATCTTTTGAGAACTTCTCACTCTCTCTTCACTCATACGCGATCTCTCATCATCCTCATCCTGTTCATAATCTCTCCGAGTCTTCTCATCCTCAACATCATCAGCATCATCCGAGTCCTTCAATCCTTGGTGTATATATACATTTTTCCTTCTGCGCTCTTCCTCGCTCTCATTCTTTAATTCACGTTATGCGCGCATTATGCGCACACCGCGGTTTATTGCTCTGTTACTCGTACACTTCTTGATTCTGGTTAACAGACTGATTTTGCACGCTGTACAATTGAGGCTTTTGATTTTCTGAAGATTTTGCCTTCCCTTTCTTTTCTTTTCTTTTATGTCTGTCTGTATGTCAAATTCGTGAGTGATTCATCAACAAATGAGACATCTCAAATGAAGTATGCAGATTAGCATTAAAATTAGCAATATGCTTCTCATGAGGACTAGTGAGCAGCATGTCATCAACATACACAACAATGATCAGAAGCACATCATTAGCACGCTTATTGTATAACGTGCTTTCAGTTGGACTATTCTCAAAACCATGTGTAATCAGATAGGCATGTATCTTTTCATACCAAGCAATGGTGCTTGCTTCAAACCATATAATGCATTTTTTAATCTACACACTTGGTTTTCATGATCTTTCTATGCAAAGCCACGTGGATGAAAAACATACACTTCTTCATGCAAGTAACCAGTCACAAATGCAGTTTTAATGTTGAATTGATGTACATTCCAACCATGATGAGCTAGAAGTCGAAAGATGCTAGGAACAATAGTCGTTCGGCATGTAGGTGCAAAGGTCTCATCAAAATCAATGCCCCTTTCTTGTACATAACCCTTTGCAACAAGCCTAACCTTATACCTGTTAATTGTTCCATCACGCTTACGCTTCAGCTTGTGTATCCACTTGGTGCCAATGGCCTTCTTGCTAGGAAGAAAGTCACATAAAGACCAAGTACCATTTTTCATGATAACATCATATTCTGAGTGCATAGCAGCCATCCAATTTTTAAATTTTGTGCTTCATCAAATGAAATAGGCTCATTCTCTTCACAGAGACTAGAGGCAGCCATAACATAGCAATCTGATGCAAAAGAGGCAATATGAGAGCCTGAATGAGTACGATATGACATAGGTGCATCTAATTTGATGTCATGCAAAGTCTGCACCAACCATTCTGGCATAGTTTTTCCCTCCTCAATATCATCTCTCTCATCAAAAAGTGCATCATGTAAATCTGCCTTAGAAATAGAATGATCTGCATCATCACATGAAACTTGTAAAGTCTAAGAAATCACCTCATTAGGACCAACACTAGCCTATCCACCTATAAAAAGAGGCCATAAAGTATCATACATGTCTTTGGAGCTAATTGATGACTCTTTAGTACATGAAAGTAGTGGCTGAATAGCATCTTCCACAAAAACAAAATCATGGCTAACCAAAATGAGTTTTATCTATGGATGATACAAACGATAGCCTTTGTTTTCATAATTGTACCCAACAAAAATACATTTCACTACTTTATCATCCAATGTCCTGTGTTGTTCTTTAGGTACTAGTGCATATGCCAAACAATTAAAGACACACAAGTGAGCAACAGATGGCTACGACCACGCCAAGACTCATATGGAGTGATAGACCACAATGCTTTAGTGGGACACCTATTAAGTACATATGCTGCAGACATGATAGCCTCAAGCCAAAAACTATGTGGTACAACCTGACTCTTGACCATACACCTTTCCATATCCATGAGTGACTTGTTCTTCTATTCAGCAACTCCATTCTGAGGTGTATATGGCATTGTACACTTATGTTTTATCCCACGTTCAGATAGAAATGCATTAAAGTGAGAAGACATGTATTCCCCCTTGATCAGAAAGGAGGGTGCCCATTTTACATGTTGTCAGATTTTTAGCCAAAACCAAAAACTTTGTGAATCACATAAACACTTCGGAGTTTGCTTTCAGTGGATATAGCCATGCATGCCTAGAAAAATCATCAATGAAAGTCATGAAGTAAAGATAGTTTCCAAAAGAGGGTGTCTACATAGGACCACAAACATCACTATGAACAAGGTTCAATTTCTGAGTAGCTCGTATTGAACCATCTTTTGGAAAGGAGAAACACTACATTTTGCCCAAAATATAACCTTCACAAACATGTTTACCTGGTGCCTCAAGTTTGTGCAAAGAGGACTCCATTTGAGATTTCTATAGGTGTAGCAAACTAGCAAAATTTAGATGACCAAAGCATGCATGCCAAAGCTTTGCATCTGACATAGCCTGAGAATCATGTATTTCACATGTTGAATCATTCATAGATTTTTCATAGTCTATGAGCTTATATAGCCCACGACATAAAATGCCAAAAGCAATAATGACATCGCCATTTGAGAGATCATGAACTGTACATCTGTCATCAACAAATTTCACAACCAAGATAATCTTGGCTAAAGCTGAAACTGATAACAGATTCTTCTTGATCCCTGACATAAATAAAGCATCTAGCAATGTAAAAGAACTACCATCAGTAATAGTCAGAATGATCTTACCAACTCCCATGACAGGATAAGAGGCGTTTTTGGCGCATGTGATAGTATTCCCTATAGGAGCAGGCTCGTGTGAAGTGAAGAAACTACATTGCGAGGTAATATCTTTGCCCCACTATCAAAGTACCAAGCATCTGAGTCTACTTTAGACATACACTATTCAAGAGAAGATGGGTCAAAACTGCAAACAATAGTAAATGCCCATTCTTCATTCCGCACTAGATTAGTAGACTCTGTTTTTGATGTAGAGGCCAATGCAACAACCATTCCAGCCCCTTTTTTCTTTGCCTCTTTTGCAACCAGCTTCTTTATGACATGATCATTTGCTTTATAGTACTTGCAAAACAATTTTTTCTTTTCTGTTTTCTTGTCATCTCTGTCATCCTTCTTTGATTGTGTAGAATTAGCACATTTTTGCTCACTAGTAGAAGAGCTCTATTTACCTTTGCCCTTTTGACTAGCCAAGAAAGATTCATGTTGCAACATGCATAATGGACCTGTTCTGTCTAGACTAATCTTCCTATAACAGAACATAGACTAAATCCTCAAATTTTAAGGCATTTGGATTGCCTTTCATCATCAAATGAAGAGTAGAAGCAAAATTGTGGTAAGAATTGAGAAGACCATTTAGAATAGTTTGTACAAGTGAACTGTCAGGTAAAACGTCATCAATAGAATTAATTGTTCCTTCAAATCTTAGATCTTTGTTAGAAAACTATCCATAGAATCACCTTCATTCATATGCTCATTCTCCAACTGTTTTTGGAGATAAGTAGGACAAGCTTCATTCCTAGCCTGGTACAATGTGGTAAGTGTATCCAAAGCATCTTTAGATATTCTACAGAGCAAATATGAGGAATAATGGTATGCTTGACAGACAAGGCTATCAATGCATGTGCCTGAGCATCTCTGCCATCCCAAAAAATTTGCTTTGCAGTAGGTTCAATAGAAACCCATGCACGAACAAGAATCTGCAAAATATCACCATCTTCAACACCATCTTCATCAGCTTCAATACCTATATTTGCAACTGTAATAGGATGTTTCTCAACACCCTAGACAATATTCCACAGTCCTTTTGTGACCAATACATGATGCATCATATAAGCCCACAATTGGTAATTGGTACCATCCAACTTATCTTCAAGAGCCAACATACAAAATACATCACTACTTTCAGCCATGGCCACTTAGTAAAATACCCTAATGCAAAAAAATGATTGTATCTAAAAAAGTTTAATAAAATTACCTTGATGAGTTTTGCTAAACCTATAGCATACTTTGAGATGATTATACTAGTGAATTGAAACCTATATATATATCTTTGGCACAAAAAGACAAAATAGCTTACACAACATTGTCCATTCTGAACCTCCAAGAATGAAAGTTATTATTATCCAGCTTATCACTCATAAGTTGACTCATTTCATCAACATTTACCATTTTTGTAGCAATTTATATTACTATAAAAAAACTAGAAGTAGTACCTGTGCTTGAACATTGTCTTTGACTTGAAAATTCATACTAAAAAAAAATAATCTTTATGTATAAACACTACATGGAATCACTTGAATTCCTTGATTTAAAATATCTGGGAGATGCAAACAACAACACTTTATAGTTTTGCAAATTGACATGTTCATCCTTTTGTTAGTCACGAAGTGCATGAGAGAGCACTACGAAGTTTTTGAAGATCCACATGACCATGTTGTGGAATTCAAGAAATCTTGGGAGAAAAAAAAGCATTTGATTATTTCACACAATATGAAGCACTTGGATTAACATAGAGAGGCATGTCATTGTCTTGGTTTTTGGCTTTTGAAAATATAAGTACTTTTCTCAAAGAATTCATTAGCACACCTCCTCATTAATCCATAGCTTCAAAAAAACTTCCATTGAAATGGTTGGGCTTGCCACCATCATTGCACACATATGAGAGGCATCAATTCGAGAGAAGATACATGGAACTCTAAGACATAGAACAAAAATGAGCTATAGATGTCATTTTAGTTTGCTCTTATAGTAGGTAGCATGTTAGATAGACAACTACTTATCAACAACCATCAACCAATCAGCCTTGATCCTATCAACCTAGGCCCTACCAATATCAATCTCCTCAAGTTCAACCATAGGGTCAAGTGTTCCCATCAAGGCAACACTAATATCTTGTACCTTGGCCAAGATACAAACCACAATAACTTTAAAACCTCAACCAATTTGAGGCACCACATTTTGGCCCTAATTGCATTGATAATTATATCCTTAATGTAATCTTTGCATTGATAATTATATCCTTAATGTAATCCCCTTGCTCTTCATGATAAGTCTCATAACCATAGTCGTATGAACTTTCATTGCTCCATGAGTCCACTAGTGGATCAAATGGTAGTAATAGTCTCTCAAGGTTCTCTTCCACCATATATTTAAGTGGGATGATCTATTCTGGTTGAGGAGACTTTTGCCCTAGTATTGATCTCATTCATATAGGTGTGTGTGGTTCTATGACCACAAGGTCATTAGGTGGTTCTCTTTACTTTTTCACTTTCATAGATGATGCTACTAGAAAATTCATGATATATCCTATCAAATCAACGGATGAAGTATTCTCTAATTTTAGAAAACGGCTTGCTTCATTTGAGACTAAAAAAATCTAAGCTCAAGGCTTTACATTTAGATCATGGGGGTGAGTATACCTCACATGAGTTCAACCTTTTCTATCAGTCTAAAGGAATTCATAGTGGGTTTACAACTCCTTATACCCCAATATAGAATGGCATAGCCGAAAGGATGAATAAAACTATTCAACATATAGTAGTTTGTATGTTGCATCATGCAAAGCTTTCACAAGGCTTTTGGGCACAAGTATTAATGATTGCAAATCATGTGGTTAATTTTTCACCTAGTACTACCAAAGGTTTGAGACTAGCACAAGAGTTATGGATAGGGATGCCACTACATTATGATCATCTTCAAGTTTTTGGGTGTGAAGCATATGTTCATATACCTAAGAATCTTAAACAAAATCTAGACATAAGTCAAATAAATGCATTTTTCTTGGATATGGTCAAGAAGAACAATTTGGATATCGTTTATGGGATCCTAAAACGTGATGAGTGATCAAAAATAGTGAATTCATTTTCAATGAGTCTATGATGCATAGACAAACGATTAAGGAGGTTGAAGTGAGAAGAGGTGTTTGAGGATATTAGTCCTCTAGTTAGCATGCATTAAAATGATGATGTTCACAAGAATGTCCAATCAGATCAATCTACAAATGTTCTTATTTAACAATCATTTAGACATTCTACACGTGTCTCACATCCATCTAATAGATATGTTCTAGGTTTGGATTTGTTATGCTAAAAGATGATGGTGATCCGTCTTGCTACAAGAGGCTATGTAGACAGAGGATCATGTCAAGTGGGAGTGTGCCATGAAGAGTGAATTGGATGCCATTCACAAGAATGGTACTTGGTATTTAGTACCTTTCTTAAAGCTTCACCATGTAAATGGGTATAAAAGTTGAAATTGAAATATGATAGTGCTTCTCCAAAGTATAAAGCGTGTTGGTGCAATTAAGCCCAAGCTAACATACTTGATGAATACACATAAGCTTGATGTAATAGCATGTCACTTGGAAAGCTTCATATGTACAACCTCTTGTAACTTGGAGTTTAATTACCCATTGTAAAAGGTCACTTCACCCATGAGGAGTTAAGAAGCATCTATCTCGTATCATTTGGTAGTTAAAGGCAAGAGAGAATCAATCCTATACTTTAGGATTACTTTTAGGTGAGGATTTGAATTTGAATTCAAATGCTTGGCTCCAACAAAAGCTATAAAACATGAAAAGAAAATCATGCATGTATCCCAAGGTTATGAGATCATTTCCATGTACCTTCATTGAGAAACGAATCTCACCTCGTAGCTCTCTCTTCCTAAACTCATTGAGCAATGCCTTATTGCCAATGACTTTGTAATTTTACATGATTTAGTCAATACATATTCATTACTTCCTACTCTCATATCTCTATCACACTCTATCAAAATAGTGATTTTGTCTGAGCTTGTTCTCACTGTGTAGTGCATCATTTTGCATGATTTAAAGCATGACGCCTTCAACATGATTTCTACTTTGATCCTAAAAAGTTTCATTGATATTGGGTCTTGCAATCATTGGAAATCAATCAAGTAATGCGCACTAGTATGTGATTGTCAAGGCCCATAAAAGTCAGGGTAGTTGCTTAACTTGCTAAACATACTTCTCTGCATATAGTTTATCATTTTAGATGATTCTACTCATGAATGGTAGCTTGTTAAGCTAATGGAAGTTCCCCAAAAGGAATTTTACAAATTCTTGCTATACTCAGAGAATTGAGTAAAACACTGAGCAGGTGTCTCAACCAAAATAGCAAGTTTTGTGCATTGGATCATATGCCTACCTATTTGTTTTGATCCTATCATTTGCGCATCATCTTCCAAGAAACATAAATGATCATTTAAGCTTATTAGCTAGCTAAGGAGGCCCAAAAAAACTCTCAACCCATCATTATAGCAAGTATGAAGCATGATTTATCTACACCAACTTGTCTCTTGTGATTATCCATCATCTCCTCCAACAGTGGTATCAAAGCAAGGACAATCAAGATGGGAGAGGGTTTTTTATCCTTCATTGAGAAATTGGACAGGAACAACTACTCAGCATGGTCTCTAAGAATGCAAGCATACCTTCAAGGGAGAAGCTTATATGGATACATCTCAGGAGATGAAGACATACCAATCTTCAGGAGCAAGAATCAACCAACAAGGGAAGAGCAAGAGAGGCTAATGACATGGTGTGCAAAGGATGCTCTTGCAAGGTCGTATTTACTAAACTCAATCTCTAATTTCTTGTTACCTCATGTTAGAAACTATAAAACCTCCCAAGAGACTTGGGAAGTGCTTTCATCATACTTCTCCTCCAACACAAGAGCTAGGATAAATCAATTGTGGATGGAATTCACAACTCTCAAGAAGCAATCAAAGCAAGGAGTGGCTGACTATGTAAGCAAAATGAAAGATGTTGTAGACCAACTTGCAAGCATGGAAGAAGAGATAGAGGAAGAGCACATAGTGAGGCAGATCATCAATGGGATTAAAGCTGATGACAAGTGGGAATCCTTCACCACTGCAATGGATCTCTACATGGATATGTAGATACCTGATCTCAACACCTTGATGGGACAACTCTTCACCCATGAAGCAAAGCTCAATAGAAATGGTGAAAACCCAAGAGGTAACCAAACTTTTGCCCTTTATACCGATAAGAATAAAGCTAAGCATAAAGGTAAAAGTAAGAAAGAAGATGAAGAGGCTAGTACCTCTCAAGCCAATTATGCAGGAAGAGGAAGAAATGCTAGAGGTAGGGGTAGAGGAGTTAAGCAAGGTAGGGGGAGACCCTACAATAGTTCATCATGCAACATATGTGGTCTCAACAACCACACTACTGAAGAATGCTACAAGAATACAAGGAACCAAAAGGGAAGATGCTTCCATAGAGGAAGCTATGGACAAACTAGAGGCAGGTACAACAATGGTGGAGGCAACTACAATCACAACTTCAATCAAGGTTACAACAACAACAACAACAACTATCAAGGAGGCTTTAGAGGAAGAAGGGACTTCAATAACTACACTCAAGACCAAGAAGACTCTCTGCTCATCATGAACATGACATCCAAGCAAGGTAAAGATGATGAGCATCCCTTTTACATTGACTCAAGATGTTCCAATCATGTGGCACAGAATGTAGCACTCCTATCTGACCTTGAAGAACCAAAAGGTAAGCATGAGGTGCAAATAGGTGATGACACCAAACATTTAATTAAGAAAATTGGAAATGTTAAGACATTAGATGGTAGTATGAACTCTTTGAGCAAAGTTCTATATGTGCCTACCATAACCAAAAATCTAATTAGTGTTGGGCAGATTGTAGAGAAAGGTCTATAGTTCATATTCAAAAGGCATGGAGCATATGTGGAAGACCCCCAACAAGGATTTCCAAAGGTGAAAGTCAGGTAGATTGTTTACTTTTGAAATTGAAGACACAAGGAACATAGCGCTATTCAGTTATACACACCAAACCCTTTATGTTGGAAATATGGCACAAGAGGTTAGGGCATATAGGAGAAAGGACTCTGAAGCAAATTTGTAGGGATCAAAGTGTTCTTGGGATTCCTAATGTGACCAAGCAACATATGATTTACAAATGTGGAGCTTGCCAATTTGGCAAAGCTCATAGGCAATCATTCTATAGGAAAGGATACATCCATGAAGATTATTTGGAGCTTCTGCACATTGATGTGTAGGGTCCTAGCAAAGATCCATCCATCTCAGGTTCAAGATACTATGTCTCTTTTATTGATGATTACAGTAGGTGGACAATTCTCTATTTCGTGAAGCATAAGGATGAGGTGTTTTCATGTTTCAAGAATTATTTGGCACTAGTTGAAAACCAAACAGGAAGGAGCTTGAAGAGAATCCAGTCTGATGGAGGTGGTGAGTATTTTTAACATGAGTTTGATATATTTCTATAGGAGAGAGGCATAAAGAGGGAAGTAACAACCACGTATACTCCTAAATTGAATGGAGTGGCAGAGAGAAGTAACAGGTTAATTGTTGAGGTAGCTAGGCCTATGTTAAATGAGAAAAAATTACCTAATTATTTATGCGCAGAGGTTGTATCCACAGCCACCTATTTGGTTAACAAGCTTCCATCCAAGTCATTGGATGGTATGACACCATATGAAGCTTGGAATGGCAGGAGACCCTCATTGAATCATTGCAAAATATTTGGGTCCATTGCCTATGCACACATCCCATCACAAATCAGAGGGAAACTTGACCCTAAGGTTGAGAAATGCATATTCATTGGGTATGATCAAAATCAAAAGGGATATAGACTTTACAATCCCACTAACAAGGCATTCATAGTTAGTAGGGATGTAGTATTTGATGAGAATAATTCTTGGTTGGAAGATGATTGCAAGAAAGTCAAATTACCATATGATTTGGAAAAAGATTTTTCAACCCTAACTCAAGAAGACCAACAGCAAGCAGAGGACATCAACTCAGAAGATGAGGAGCATATTGACGTCAAAGCTTGGAAGTCAAGAGGCAAGTGCAACCACAAGCAACTAGAGGATCTACCTGAGTCTTCCAATCAAGCCTTAAGGAGATCACAAAGAGAAAGTAAGAAGCCCATAAGGTATGGATATGATACATCCTTAGTCACAAAGCACTCTATATACATCACTAAAGATTCAATGGCAGAGGAGCCTTGTTCATTTGAAGATGCTAAGAAGAAGAAAGAGTGGATAGAAGCCATGCAGGAGGAACTGGAAGCATTGCAGAAAAGCCACACTTGGGATCTAGTTCCCCAAGAAACTAGATATGAAGGTAATTGGTTCAAGGTGGATATGTAAAGTTAAAAAGAGCTCTGATGGTTCTATAAATAGGTACAAGGCAAGACTAGTGGCAAAGGGATTTTCCCAAACACATGGAGTAGATTATGAAGAAACATTTTCACCTGTGGCAAAGATGCCAACAATCAGGGTATTGGTAAGTCTTGCTGCATCCAAAAATTGGAATTTATATCAGTCAGATGTCAAGAATGCAGAAGCACTCTATGGTCTTAAGCAAGCTCCTAGAGCTTGGAACCATAGACTTGTTACCTATTTGTAGGATCAAGGCTTTGTAGTAAGCAAGGTAGACTCTTCTTTATTTGTGAAGAAGAATAAATGAGAGGTCATCTACTTGTGTGTCTATGTAGATGATATGATTATTATAGGTAATGATTCTGATGTTATCAAGCAGTTCAAGGCTCAATTGATCAAGGAATTCAAAATCAGTGATCTAGGGTTGTTAAACTATTTCCTTGGCTTAGAACTTGTGTATACAGATTTAGGTATATTCATCACACAAAGAAAGTAAATAAATGATATGTCGATAAAGTTTAAGATGGAGAACACTAAAGATGCAGGTATTCGCATGGAGATCAATCATAAGCTAAGTTCACATGAAGGTGAACTACTTGAAAAAAATTAAAGAGTATCAATAACTTGTGGGTAGTCTTAATTATGCTACTTTGGCAAGAGTGGATATTGCATATGCTGTAAGTACATTGAGTCAATTCATGCATGTACCAAGGAAGTCACACATGGAAGCTACAAAGAGGGTGCTTAAGTACCTAAAGGGCACAATGAATGAGGGATTATTCTATCCCTTCACTTGTGACATAGATGTAAAGTTATATTCTGATGCAGATTGGGCTGGCTCCAAGGGATGATAGGAGAAGCACTTCAGGGTACTTATCTTTTGCACGTTCAAAACTCATATCATTGTCATCCAAGAAGCAACCAACTATGGCCTTATATTCCATAGAAGCAGAGTATAAAGGCTTGGCTAATGCAACTCAAGACATTATGTGGCTTAAGAAATTGTATGCAGATTTGGAGATACATTCCTAAACTCCAATTATCTTTGGAGATAATACTAGTTCACTTCATTTGGCTGCTAATCCTCTGTACCATGCCAGGACTAAGCACATTGAAGTGCATTATCATTATGTTAGAGAGAAATTTCTTAGCAAGGATATCCAATTATCCTATGTATCAACTCATTTGCAATGTGCAGATTTACAGACAAAAGCATTGGATGGAACAAAGATGAATAGGTTCAAATTGATGATTGGATTGCAAGAAATCAAGGAGCAATGAAGATCAAGCATTTTAGGCTTGAGGGGGAGCTTCTGGTGCAATTAATCCCAAGCCTACATACTTGATGAATACACATAAGCTTGATGTAATAGCATGTCACTTGGAAAGCTTCATATGTACAACCTCTTGTAACTTTGAGTTTAATTACACATTGTAAAAGATCACTCAACCTACGAGGAGTTAAGAAGCATCTATCTCATATCATTTGGTAGTTAAAGTCAAGAGAGAATCAATCCTATACTTTAGGATTACTTTTAGGTGAGGATTTGAATTTGAATTCAAATGCTTGACTCCAACAAAAGTTATAAAACATGAGAAGAAAATCCCATGTGTATCTCAAGGTTCTGAGATCATTTCCATGTACCTTCATTGAGAAGAGGATCTCACCGCATAGCTCTCTCTTCCTACACTCATTGAGCAATGCCTTATTGCCAATGACTTTGTAATTTTACATGATTTAGTCAATGCATGTTCATTACTTCCTACTCTCATATCTCTATCACACTCTATGAGAACAATGATTTTGTCTGAGCTGTTTCTCACTCTGTAGTGCATCATTTTGCATGATTTAAAGCATTACATCTTTAGGGTACTTTCTATTTTGATCCTATAAATTTTCATTGATATTTAATCTCGAAATGGTTGAAAATCAATCGATTAATGCTCAGTGGTCTATGACTATCAAGGCTCGTAAAAGTCGAGGTAGTTTCTTAACTTGCTAAACATAATTCTTTGCATATAGTTTATCATTTTAGATGATTCCACTTATGAATGGTAGCTTGTTAAGCTAATTGAAGTTCCCCAAAACGAATTTTACTAATTGCTATTATACTCAAAGAATTGAGTAAAACACCGAGCAGGTGTCTCAACCAAAATAACAAGTTTTGTGCGTTGGATCATATGCGTACCTATTTGTCTTGATCCTAGCATTTGTACATCATCTTCCAAGCAACATATATGATCATTTATGCTTATTAGCTAGCTAAGGACCACAACACTCTCTAGCCATCACTTATAGCAGGTGTGAAGCAAGATTTAGCTACACCAACTCATCTCTTGTGATTATCCACCATCTGCTCCAACAAAGTGTGACTTGTTGCAAAGGGCTTTAAGCAAAAACATGGTAATGATTTTGAGGAAATCTTCCCTTCATTAGTTAAGATGACTATGCCAGACGTGTTGCTTGGATTCATTGCAATGGAGGACTTAGAGCTATTGGAGTTAGATGTCTGCGGAAGCATGCAAACAACACAAGGAGGAAGAAGAAGCTTGGAGCACAACACACAATGCTGAATGTATTACCACTAGAATGTACAAAGATAAGTAGCCCATTAGGGAAATAGGTGTATATACAAGCCGGGGGAAAAAACCTCCTAGAGAGGGAAAAAAGTGCCCCGATGGTCCTAGAGTGTCCACACACATCACTACCTAAATATATCGACAAATTCCCCCTGGGCATGATGTAGTGAACAAGGAGCTGGCACTCATGTATAAGGAAGTGCCAAGCTATGGGAATCAATCCACAAAAGGAAGTAAGCCCAAAGCTTTGCAGAAAGCTTCAAACTTCTCCCTAGGTAGAGCCTTCGTAAAAAGGTCTGCAATGTTCTCCTGCGTGGGCACATATGCCAAGCTGGTCTCCCCAACAGAGAACCTCTCCCTGACATAATGATAATGCACCTCAATGTGCTTAATGCAAGCATGGAACACATGATTCCTCGCAACTTCCAATGCACTCTGACTGTTAGTGAAGATGTTGATGGCAGAAGACTGACCAACATGCAAATCACCCATAAGGCGTGTGAGCCACACACACTCACCAATCACTATGAAAGCTACCCTATACTCAGCCTCACAACTAAGGCCACATTAGGTTGCTTCTTGCTCAACCAAGATATACATGAGCTACCAAGCATGAAGCAGGAGCCACTAGTGGACACATGAGTGTCATAGCAACCAACCCAATCACTGCAAAAAAAGCATGCAAATCTGGGGGTAGTGATCCCCCCTTGGGATAAAACAATCCAAGTAGCCGGGTACCACTCAAGTAGCGAACGATGTGCTTAACCGACTGCTAATGCTTGACACCTGGGCAATGCATAAACCTCCTCATCCATGAGATAGAAAACTGAATATCTGGCCGAGTAATGCCTAAGTAAATCAAGCATCCAACAACCTGCTGATAGAGAACAACATCAAATGCATCTCCAGCAGCATGAAGACTCAATCGTAAACATGTCTCCATAGGACTGGCAATAGGCTTATAGTCTTCAAGGCCAAAACACTGCAATAATTTGTCAATATATTTCATTTTGCACAAGGCCATTCCACCATCAACTTGCATAAACTAAATGCCCAAATAGTGATGCAAATGCCCCAAATCAGACATCTCAAATGAGGAATACAAATCAGCCTTAAAATCAGCAATATGCATGTCATGAGCACCAATGAGCAGCATGCCATCAACATACACCAAAATGATCATAAGCACATCATTAGCATGCTTAACATATAAGGTGCTTTTAGTTGGACTGTTCTCAAAACCATGTGCAATGTGATAGGCATGTATCTTTTCATACCAAGCACATGGTGCTTGCTTTAAACCATATAATGCCTTCTCTAACCTGCACACTTGGTTTTCATGCCCTTTCTGCACAAAGCCACAGTGATGAAAAACATACTTTTCTTCATGCAAGTCACCATTCAGAAATGTTGTTTTAATGTCCAACTGATGTACATCCAACCATGATGAGCTGCAAGTGCACAGATGCTACGAATAGTAGTCATTTGGCAAGTAGGAGCAAAGGTTTCATCAAAATCAATGCATGTTTCGTGTGCATAACCCTTTGCAACAAGCCTAGCTTTATACCTCTAAATTGTTCCATCTGGTTTGTGCTTCAGCTTGTATACCCACTTAGTGCCAATGGCCTTCTTGCTAGGAGGCAAGTCACAGAAAGACCAGGTACCATTTTTCATGATAGCATCATATTCAGATTGCATTGCAGCCATCCAATGTTCAGAATTTTATGCTTCATCAAATGAAACAGGTTCAATCTCATCATAGAGACTAGAGGCAGCCATAGCATAGCAATCTCATGCAAAAGAGGCACTATGAGTTCGTGATTGAGTACGATATGACAATGGTACACCTAATTTGCTGTCACGCAAGGTCTGCGCCAACCATTTTGGCATAGTTTTCGCCTACTCAATATCAGCTCTCTCATCAACAAGTGCATCATGTAAATCTGCATCAGAAATGGAATGATTTGCATCATCACATGAAACCTGCAAAGGTTGAGAAGTTGCCTCATTAGGACTAGCACTAGACTATCCACCTATAAAAAGAGCCAGCAAAGTATCATACATGTCTTTGGAGCTAACAAGTGTCTCCTTAGCACATGAAAGCAATGGTCGAATAGCATCTTCCACAAGCATGCCTAGAAAAATCATTGATGAAAGTCATGAAGTAAAGATAGTTCCCAAAAGAAGGTGTTTGCATAGGAACATAGACATCACTATATACAAGCTGCAATTCTTGAGTAGCCCAAACTGAACCATCTTTTGGTAAGGAAGAACGCTACATTTTGCCCAAAATACAGCCTTCACATACATGTTTACCTGGTGCCTTAAGTTTGGGCAAAAGAGGACACCATTTCAGATTTCTTCATGCATAGCAAACTAGCAAAATTCAGATGACCAAAGAGTGCATGCCAAAGCTTTGCATCTCACATAGCCTGAGAATCATGTACTACACATGCCAAATCATTTAGAGATCTTTCATAGTCTATGAGCTTATACAACCCATGACATAAAATGCTAGAAGCAATAATGACGTCGCCATTTGACAGATCATGATCTGTATATCTATCATCAACAAATTTCACAACCAAGCCAATCTTGGCTAATGTAGAAGCTGATAACATATTTTTCTTGATCCCTGACGCAAACAAAGCATCTGACAAAGTGAAGGAACTACCATCAGCAATAGTCAAAATGATCTTACCAACTCCCATAATAGGATAGGAGGAGTTGTTCGCATATGTAATAGTATTCCCTGTAGGGGCAGGCTCGAGTGAAGAGAAGAAACTGCACTTCGAGGTAATATGTTTGGTCACCCCACTATCAAAGTACCAAACATCTGAGTTTAATGCATACATGCACTACTCATGAGAAGATGGGTCAAAATTGCAAATAGTAGTAAACACCCATTCTTCTTCTTGCACAAGATTAGCAGACTCTATTTTTGGTGTAGAGGCCTTTGCAACAACCATTCCGACCTCTTTCTTGGTTGCCTCTTTAGCAACTAGTTTTGGACAACTCTTAATGACATGATCATTTGCTTTACAGTATTTGCAAAACAATTTTTACTTTTCTGAGTTCTTCTCATCTTTGTGTTCCTTCTTTGAATGTGCAGCATTTGTAGATTTCTGCTTACTAGTAGAAGAGCTCCATTTACCTTCACCCTTCTCACTAGCCAAGAATGCTTGATCTGCAACACACATAATAAACCTGTTCTACCTAGACTGGTCTTCTTGCAACAAAATAGAGAGTAGCTCCTCAAATGGCAAGGCATTTTGATTTCCTTTCATCATCAAATGAAGACTAGAAGAAAAACTCTAATATGAGTCAGGAACACCATTCAAAACAGTCTGCACAAGTGAGCTATCTGGTATAACTTCATGAGAAAAAATCAACTGTTCTTTCAAATCCTTGATTTTTGTGAGAAAACTATCTATAGAACCACCTTCATTCATGTGCTCACTCTCCTATTGTTTTCATATGTAAGCAACATGAGCCTCATTCCTAGCCTTGTACAATGTGGTAAGTGTATCCCAAGCATCCTTAGCTATTCTGCAAGAGCGAATGTGAGGAATAATGGCACGTTTACCAAACAAAGCTATCAATGCATGTGTGTGAGCATCTCTACCATCCCAATGAATTTTCTCTACAGTAGGTGCAACAAAAACAATAGCACAAACACGAATCATCTTCGACACAATCTTCATCAGCCCCAGCACCTGTATTTGCAGTACCTGTATTTACAAGTGTAACACGATGTCTTTCAACACCTTGCACAATATTCCATAGTCCTTTTGTGACCAATACATGATGCATCATATAAGCCCATAATGGGTAGTTGGTACCATCCAACTTATCCTCAATAAGCAACATACAAAATACATAACTACTTTCAACCATGGCCAGTGAACAGAACTACCTAGACAAATTGTGCTAAACCTATTGTAGACTTCGAGACGCTTATATTGGTAAACCAAAATTGGTATATACCTTTGACATAAAAAGAACAAATAGCCTACACAAGCGCTGTGATAGTGCATTCAGAGGCCGAAACGAGCTCAAATCATGATTTCGGCACCATAGAGCGAAGCAGTTTTGATCTCTGAAGCACCCTGAGTATGCTTACCATATTTTGTGTCATTCTGAGATTGCAATCGGAGAGGTGTAGACAACACCCTAGATGAAGCGATGACTTGCTCTGATGCCAACTATTGGAGTTAGATGTTTGCGAAAGCACGCGAACAACACAGGGGAGAAGAAGAAGCTTGGAGCACAACACAGGGGAGAAGAAGAAGCTTGGAGCACAACACACAATGCTGAATGTATTACCACTAGAATGTACAAAGATAAGTAGCCCGTTAGGGCAATAGGTGTATATACAAGGGGGGGGGGACCTCCTAAAGAGGGAAAAAAGTGCCCCGGTGGTCCTAGAGTGTTCACACACATCATTACCTAAATATATGAACAAGAGCTACAAGTCCAAATGGATGTGCAAACTTCTTTCTTGCATGGAGATATTATAGATGAGATCTATATGGAACAACTAAAGTGTTATGTAGTTTCTAGAAAAGAAGTTCTAGTTTGTAAGCTAAAGAAGAACTTATATGGACTTAAACAACCCCTTAGACAATGGTACCAAAAGTTTTATGAGCCTTTGATTCCAAGCCCTACAGGCTTCGTTTAGACCATCGAATGCTTTTATAAGTTTACAATCATAATCTGAATATTTAGGGTTTTAAAGTCTAAAGGTTAAGTCATGTAAATATCTCTCGCAAGTCACCATTGAGAAAATAATTATTTACATCCAATCGGTAAATGGTCCACCTCCTAGATGTGGCTACTCTAATGATTTCCCTAACTCTAGTCATCTTTGCAACAAGGTTGAATGTTTCTTCATAGTCAATACCATAAGATTGAAAAAATCTCTATGCCACAATCTTTGTTTTGTACCTATCAATTGAACCATCAGAGTTTTTTTTTTATACACCCTTCTTGCCTTAGAACTAGGCTCTAAGTGTTGTTATCTTCAAGTGCTTTGTACTCCTCTTCCATAGCTTCTTTCCACCTCTTTGTGTCCTCAGCTTCTTCATAGGTGGACGGCTCTTGGTCTTTGATAATTCTAGACATGAAAGAATAATGCCTAGAAATGAAACTCTCATAGGTAATTCTTGAGATTGTATAGTTTACCCTTACTGATTTTCTTCCTTCTCCCTTGATTGAATGGATATTCTCTACCTTCGTGTTTTGATTTTTGCATTTGATGTAGCTCCCGCTTCCATGATTAGATCTTCACTATAAATAGATTCATATTGTTCTTCATTAAGATCTACAAATCTTGCCTTCCTTTTATGTTGATTTATTGATTGATGAGTTGAATCCATGTTTGAACTTCTTTGGGTACTTGAGCCATTGATTTCCAAGCTTTCTTGAACCCTATATGCATACCTCTTCTCTGCCTTCAATGTCTTCATCCTACAATGGAACTTTGGAAGCATACCATGGCTTAAGTTCATTAAATACTACATCTGTGAATATGTTAAGCTCTGTTGTACTAGATTTGTAGCACTTGTACTCATTTTGTTCCAAAGCATAATCAATAAACATGCAACTTTCTACCCTAGCATCCATATTACCTTGCAATTCTTGTGGGAAATGTGTTTAGCATACACATCCAAAAATTTTGATGTGTGAAATGATGGGGGATGATTCTAACACCTCAATCCAACAATGGAAGATGGCTGCCCTCAACTAGGTTCACAAGCAGTGATATGTGCCCATTGTTTTGGAGTTTTCTCTCAATCTATATAGAGACTTAAAATGTAATTTTGCAGACTTCAACTAGACCTTGAAGGCTATATAAAAATCTTCAAATAATCCCAAATAGATATTCTAGCTGGGAGAACCATCCTCTGCATAATAGGCTACTTGTTTGCAACACTTTGTGCATATGTGCAAAGATATAACTTCACAAACTTGGCGATTTCTCACAAGTCACTCAGTTAAAGAACTTCAAACTTTAGCAAAATTTGGGGCATTATATTAGAGACCAAATGAAGCTTGAAATCAATGAAAATGAGTATAATGAGAGAGCAAACAATGCTCTGAAGTTTGGTACAATCATATTTGGAAAAGTCTAACTACACATCTAGATAGAGAGGATCAAAATCAAGAGAAAATGAGGTAAGCAAGCAAGGGGCTGCTTTCTGGAGTTTATGACTTCACTAAACTAAGTGGGTAACTCCATGAATGCACAAAACTCAAGAAACAAAGGTGTGATGGTGCTTATATAGAGTTTTACTTTTCCTACAATCTAGCTAACTACCCACCAATCAGTGTAGGTGCACTTTTTGGTGGGTGATTGATGAGATTTGAGTTTTGGTGGAGTTTCTAACTTGATTTTCAACATGAAAGGATTGGTTTCCTTCCACTCCATGCCTCCTCAAGTGTCATGTCATGCACTCCTCATGTTAGACACCTATTCATCAAGCATCAAATAGTAGAAACAACATCTACACAATATATTAATGGCACATTCATTTCATTTAAGATGCTTCTAGCAATTTTAGCTTTGTACCTATCCTATTTTTTTGGGGGAGTATACTTGCAAGTGATTTGTCTCTTTATCGTGCCTTTTATAATGTGGGCTCGATTATTTCTAAAAAAGGTTTTTGCCAAAAATAGATATTTTTACAACTAATTAGAGTATAAATTGGAGAATGAACTACTTTGAGCAAGGATTTGAGTCCTCCAAGAAATCACAAAATGCATTGGAGAAGTATTCTTCCTTTCCATTGACCTTAGGGTTTTGATGTAGCAATCTCTTTCCTTCTTCAACAGTGAATCTTTTAAACACATCAAACACTTTTTTTTTTCATATAGTACAACAAGACTTTTCTTGAGTAGTCACTTATGAAGGTCATAAAATACATGTTATCTACAAGAACGAGGTCCTTAGTTGCCCCCCACACATCTTTGTGAATAAGTTCTAATGCACCATGTGCTAGATATCCACTCTTCTTGAAGTGTTGCCCAGTAGACTTGCCAAATTGACGAGCTTCACACATTTTGTGCAACTTCTATAATGAAAAATGTGGTAAACCTCTTATCAATTGCCTCTTCTCCATGTTCTTCAGCCTTTCAATTTTGATGTGTGCATGATTTTTGTGTCACATATCTTGGTCTCCAATCTTCGTGCCTCCATATTTGATGAACATTTCCTTGTTGCTTTGCCCTTTGCCATGTCAATAGTGAACATCATTCTTTCCTTTGGGTATCGACACATAGCCATTCCTTGGATCTTCAATTAAGCATCCTTTGTGGTTAAACTTTACTTGATCCCTCTCAACCAACTTCACTTTACTTGATCCCTCTCAACCATCTTCTTAATAGAGACTAGATTCTTTGTAATAGTGGGAACATGCAATATCTCAAATAGACTCCTTGATTTATGGTTGCCTTAAGCTTAACACATACCGTTTGTTGTATCTCATGGTCTATATTGTCACCTATATCCAAAAAGTCTCTTTACTTGGGTGCTTGAAGATCTTTAAAAAAGTCCTATCTTCTTGACATGTGGTTATTCCACTATCTATATACCACACTTCAACATGTGTTTGGGTTTCACTACTATGCGACATAGATTCTCATTCTATGATGTGGTTGATGAGTGAGCATAGTTACCTTGCTTTTTGTAGTTATTCCCACCTTGTTTTTGCCAACAATCTTTTGCATAGTGTCTTTGCTTCCCAAATTGAATCATCCACTTGAGTTAGAGTAGCTTTTGCCTCGTCTAACTTTGTATCTTCCTCTTCATCTTGAGTCATCGCTTGGTTGGCTTCTTTGGTTTCCTTGTTGGTAGTTGCCTCTACCTCTTCCTCTTGATCCACCTCTTTAGCCTTTGTCTCTTCCTCCTTTCCCTACATAGAGGATTTGGTCTTGGCTGCCCTTTGACTTGTTTTCTCCATGGTTGAGCTCCTCAATCACCATAAGAAGGATGGGTTTCTCAAAATCACATAGCGATTCACTTACATACATAGAGGTTGTGAATACCTTCTATTTATCATATTCCCTAAATCCATTTAATGTGTGGGAAACTAGGTCATCATCATCTATGACACAACCTATTGTACCAAGTGCATTAGAAATCTCTTTCACTTTGAGGATGAAGTCATTAGTGCTTTGATTTGATGAATTCCTAAGGTTTTTGATCTCATACTTGAGTTGTATCTCCCTATACTTTGTAGAGGTAGATTACAATCTCTCTAGATGTTTCCATACCTTCTTAGATTTGTCTAATCTCGGATCTAACCAATCATGGAATTGCTTATGTGTTGAGATAGAGTCAAGATCACTCTTCTATCTCTTTCCTCCCACTCTCTAGTGGCTCTCTTTTGATTCTCAATAGGTGTGTGTGGATATATTAATGGTTTCACTTCAGTATCACTCATCAACCCCCATTGAACCTTTCCCATAAGGAAGTTAGATATTCTAAACTTCCAAGCTTGCTAGTTGTCCTTCTCAAGCTTCTCAATCAGAGTTGTAGTCCCTCATAGTGTTTGAGACTATGTATTGGCTCCTAATATCTTCTTGGATGTGATACACATGAGAAAGAAATATATTTTACCTCCTCATAAGATCCTTCACTTATCATGAACCTTTGGTGATGATAGAAGATCCCCCCTGCTTCAAATCTTCGTCTCATTTGCTTCTAACTAAAACTTTAAGGATTTATCTTGATTTCAGAAATTCTCCAAGTTTAGATATGATACCATTGATGGAGAATATCCACTCCAAAACTATAGCAAAAGTATGATGGACTCTTCATAGGACCTCACTTTCTACCACAATCAATCAAAATTCCAATTCCTATCTATTCCTCAGTATTGAACCTTTGACACTTTGCACACATAAACTAGACTCTCTAGGCTTTCAAAATGAGCCCTAAATCAATTGAGTTAGGTTCTTGGATGTGTTTTCAACCTTAGTACACAAGATAATCTATCAACTATCTAAACATGGTGCTTGCACATATATGTACTCAAATAGAATATATGGATACCATACTAGTGTGCATATATGTACTTGCACATATATGCACTTAAAACCATAGAATATATGGATACCATACTAGTGAGCTTTAAATCTAAATACACACAAGGATAATGAAGATATGATGATAAGGTTATGATAAAAAAATTTATTACAAAGCTAGCAACAAGGTGAATTATATTGGCTATGAATAAAAGCAACATACAAAGCCATATAGAAAATTTATCTATGTAGAGAATTAAGCTACCAAGGGCTAGCTAAGCTAAGGGGTAACTTAGACCTCAATAATAAAACTCAATGAGAGTCCAAAAAATATTTCCAACCACATATGGCTGAACATTTGCGTCAAACTATGGCTGAAAATGAGCATGAAATTCAGCCCAAGCATGATGTACATATTGAAGATGTTTTACATAATGAACGCATGTCTATCAAGAGTGCACAAACTATGACAAAGTGGCTGAAACAAACTTTGCAGGATAGCAAATTGAGTGCCCCTTTACTTGGTAGAATAAGATCAAGCTCTCACCATGCATCAACTAATTTTGTGGATTATTCTCTTATTGCTACAACATGTAATGAAGAGCCACTTTCTTTTGAAGATGCATGTGAAGATCAACAATGGATGAGTGCTATGCAATCAGAAATGGATTCCATACATAGGAATGGTACTTGGGAGTTATGTGAATTGCCAAAAGGAAAGAATGCCATTGGTACAAAGTGGGTTTATAAGATAAGAGAAAATCTGATGGTAGCATTGATCGCTACAAAGCTAGATTGGTTGCGAAAGGATATGTGCAACAATATGGCATTGATTATGAGGAAACATTTGCACATACTTCACACATGACTACCATTCATACCGTCGTTGCATTGGCTGCCCATAGAGGTTGGAAAGTGCATCAATTGGACATAAAAACAGCCTTCTTGAATGGTGATTTGCAAAAAGAGGCTTATGTGAAGCAACCTCCTCGATTTTCTATGAAAGGGAAATTTCATATGGCTTGTCGCTTGCATAAAGCCTTGTATGGTCTCAAGCAAGCTCCACGTGCATGGTATGACAAAATCCATAAGCACTTGATTGCTCTTGGCTTCACATGTAGTCTGATTGAAAGCACACTCTATGTACACAAAAATGGGGATGATCTTATAGTGCTTGTTCTTTATGTCGATGACGTACTCTTGACTAGGTCATGTGATGCAAAACTTGACATTCTTATGATTGACTTGTAGCATACTTTTGATGTCACTTATCTTGGTCTTTTGAGCTACTATCTTGGCATCCAGTTTGTATCCATTGAAGGGGGAATTGTTATGCATCAAGAAAAGTATGTTGAAAAACTACTTCAGCATTTTGACTTTGGGGACTGCAAGACAGTTTCCACACCAGTTGAGATAGGATTCAGGTTCTCAGTTGAGGATTCCACTGATGCATTTGACACTTCTCTTTATCAGCAAGCTATGGGATGTCTTATATATGCATGCAACACAAGGCCGGATATACAATATGCAGTTTCCCAGTTGAGTCGATTCATGCATAGCCTTGGCACTAAGCATTGGGAAGCGGTGAAACGTGTGTTTAGATATCTGAGAGGCACTTTGAGCTTAGGTCTCTTTTATGGAAAAGATGTTCAGCCATGCTTGCATGCTTTTATAGATAGTGATTGGGCTGGTTGTTATGATACTCGCGTGTCCACTAGTGGTAATTGCTTTTTCCTTGGAGACTCATGCATATCTTGGTTGAGTAAGAAGCAACCTATAGTGGGGACATCAAGTTGTGAAGCTAAGTACAGGGCAATTTTCATAGCTACAGTGGAGTGTGTATAACTGAGACACCTATTGATGGATCCTTGCATGGAGATTGATGCTTCTACGCATATTCTCACTAATAGTCAGAGTGCTTTGGTTGTTGCACGAAACCCAGTGTCTCATGCACAGACCAAACATATTGAGGTGCATTTTCACTATGTGAGAGAGCGCCTTCATGCAGGAGATATTGATTTGGTATATGTGCCTACACAAGATAATGTGGTAGACATATTCACCAAAGCTCTTCCACGTGAAAAGTTTGTAGCTTTTCACAAAGCTTTAGGCTTATTATCTTGTGGCAGCTGATCTGTCACTCCTTGTATGTGTTCACATCATTCGCTCGAGGGGGGTTTTTTACACTTATGTGTTCCTCGAGTAGCTTTGATGTGAACCTTTTCCCTATACATGGGCACTTTTTACTCTAGTGCTAGCTAGAGGTTTTTTCCCCATGTTACCACATACTTGATACTCTCATATGTGGTGGTACTTTGTACTTAGGGATATTTTTTTAGCTCTTACTTCAGTTGAGTTCATCATCAATAGAGAGAGCTATTCCAACCATCGTCTTCTCCATGTGTCTTTCTGTGTTTGTGCTCCTTGTGTTTGCTTCTTGTGTGTCTCTCACACTTCTACACACACCCAATAGTATGTGTGTAAGAAAAACAGGGCAACACCATATGTACTCCAAAAGATCTCCAAGACAGCTCCAATCAATACCTTCACCTAGGGCATAAGGTAAGATCTACTTTGAGTTCCCCAAGGGCCTTATTTTATAGTCCAACAACCCCTAAAAAAGCTCCCCACAAAAACCACAATGATTCATGATAGAAATTGTGTGAGTTTTTTTGGGGGGCTTTTATTTTTTAATTTTTTGCTTTGAACAATTGGATAATCATAAAATTATTTGTTTAAAACTTATTGGAAAAGTTTGTGATGAATGGACCCTTAAATTAAGTATGAAACCACGTAAAAGTGTTCATTCTTAAAAATTAAGGTTATGACTTTTGGAGGACTTTAGGTTTGTGATGGGTCCATGTTATATATCAATAGATAGCTCTTAAAGAGAACTTTAAGTATATTCAATAATAACTGTTGTCCATTTTTGTTCATTTTGACCATTTTTGAAATTAAGATTTGCTGGAAATTAGGGCTTAGACCATAATTTGACATTGTTTTCAACAATCCCGTCCTCAATGTCATATTGGGATATAAAAATATCTGCCACATTCTCACTTATAGGAACATAGATAAGTTCAATGTACTTCTTAAGTAGCTACCCACTAATATGGTAATAATGAACTTCAATATGTTTTGTTTTTGCTCAATAAACATGTAAGTATTTGCATAGGTAAGTGAACATAAACATCAAGATAACTTAAAATATAACCATATAGCTTCAAATATTGTTGTAGAGGTAGCTTTATACACTGGCTCACTTGAGGATGTAGCCATTGGAGGTTGTTTCTTAGAATGCCAAGAAATTAAACATTCATTTTTCAACAAAGAAATAATAGCCACTTGTAAATCTTCTTGAGTCTCCATCACTTGCCCAATCAAAAAATGCAAATCCTTGAGGAATGTGATCACTTAGGAAAAAACATACATAATTCTTTGTTTCCTTCAAATTTTTGAATATTCACTTAATTGCTTTCCAATGAGTTCTAAGAGGTTTGTGCACGAACCTTGATACTTGAGAAAGAGCAAACTGAATGTTAAGATGATATTAAAAAGATAAATTAAGCAACCAACTACATGATTATAGATAGTAACATCAAATTGGATATAACTTTGTTTCTCCTTGAAAAGACGCACCAATATCCATCGGAGTTTGCATAAGTTTTGAATCTGGCATTTCAGACCTTTTTGGAAGTTTCTCAATGTGCTTCTTTTGTGTTAAATTTCTTACGTTCTGGCTTAAAGAGTTGTAGATGTGAATCGTTGGGACTTATCATGATCATATCATTAACATAAATGATGATTTCTTTGATTTAACATAGAGAGTAGGAGAAGCTTCATAGTTTTTAAAAACAATAGAAATAAGATATAAATGAATCTTATTAAGCTCATGGTGCTTGCTTCAAACTGGAAAGAGTGTTGATTAGCTTGCAAACAATTATCTTTCGCTTCAAAACCTTCTAGTTGTTGAATGTAGACATCCTCATTTAGATCATCATTAAGAAATGCCATTTTAATATCTAACTGGTATAGTTTTCAACCAAAGAATGCAACTAAAGAAAGTAATGGAATTTTGACTATTGTCATTCTAGAGTAGTCTTGCATAGGCAAAGCGTTGCAAACCTTTGTAGTATACACAATGCAACATTGTTATACTTTATGGAATAATGGAATGTTAAATGGATTTTGATGCCTTGAGGATTTTAATGTGTTTTGTGTTTTGGTTTAGCATATGAAGATTCATAAGGGTTTGAACGCGCATGGACTTATTCAAATATTTTTGGAGATATTTAGAAGAATATTTAGAAGAATATTTAGAAGATAGTATTTTAGTCATTTTTTGTAAAAATAATAGATCGCTTTAGAAAGCAACATTTTTCTAAAAATAGTAGATTACAAATTTGTAAATAAAGCAGATTTTTGTAAAAAGCACGCTTTTATTTAGACATTAAGGTCTGATGGAGGAGGTGAATACATGTCAAATGTGCCCAGAAACTTTCTTAAAAGTCAATGGAATTCGATGTCATTTTTCATGCAGGAAGACACCATAAGAGAATGGTGTTGCTGAATGCAAAAATAAACATATTGCAGAAATAACAAGAGCCTTGATGGATGAGAAGAATATGCCTCATTCTTATTAGACTTGTGTTCTTCATACACAACATCTCTTCTTGTAGTGAATTCCTTGGTTTAAGGATTATAGAACCTGTAACCCATCTGAGTTGAGTCATAGCCAATAAACACCACCTTTGTTGCCCCTTCATCTAGCTTACCTCTTATTTGTGATGGTACATGAACATAAGCTAAACAACCAAACACCTTGCAATGTACAAGACTAGGTTTTCTTCCATGCCATTCTTCCTAAGGAGTTATACCTTGAAGTGATTTGGATGGTAGTCTATTGACAAGGAACAGAAAAGTTGAAATAGCTTCTACCCATAGATAATGTGGCAACTTCTTCTCTTTAAGCATTGTTATGAATGATCCAACCAATGACTTGTTTCTCCTCTATGCAATTTGATTCAGTTGAGGAGAGTACCTGGTAGTCACTTCCCTTTTGATACCTTTATCTTGCAAGAACTCATCAAACTCTTTGAAGAAGTATTCTCCCTCTCCATCAGATCTGAGCTTCTTGAGTGATCTACCTGTATGATTCTCCACATGTGCGAGATACTTTTTGAAGCAATCAGACACTTCATTATTACTCTTGATAAAGTATAGAATAGTCCATCTACTATGGTCGTCAATAAATGAGACATAATACCTTGATCTTGCCAATGAAGGTTCTTGAATTGGTTCCCATACATCTGTATGTAATAAGTTCAATAAGTTGTTGTGGATGTAGCCTTTGTGGTTGAATGGTTGTCTTTGTGACTTCCCAATCTAACATGCATCACACTTGTTGATCATGTGTTGCTTTGATATGTTCGTCAGTCCTAGAACACTTTGATCCCTACATATATCCTTCAAGTTTCTTTCATTCACATGAGCAAGTCTCTTATGCCACACTTCTAACTCACTTAGGGTTTGAGATCCAAAGTTGAATAGAGCTATGTTCCTAGTTTCTCCTACTTCAAAAGTAAAGAGCCTACCATGCTTCTCACCTCTGGCTATCTTCTTGAAACCTTGAAATGGATCTTCCACAAAAGCTCCATGTTGGTTGAACCTAACTTGCAAGCCTTTTTCAATTTTTTGGCCTACACTTATTAGGTTTTTAGTGATAGTGGGTACATAGAGAACCTTACTCAGAATTTTTGTCTTGCCATTGGAAGCTTTGACATTACTAGTCTTCTCCAGGTTGTGCTTCGTATCATCCCCTGTTTGCACTTCATGTCTATGCTTTGGACTTTTAAAATCAAATAGAAGAGCAATGTTGCGTGCAACATGATTTGACCATCCTAAATCTATGTAGAACAAATGATTATCTTCTTTACCTTCTTTGTGGCTTAGATTCATTAGAAGCAATGAGTCTTCATGTGGTTGATCTTTTGAATAATTGTTGTAGTCCCTTTTATTATGGCCTCTATTTTTATTATTGAACTTGTGTCCATCTCTGCCTCTATTGCTGCCATATCTACCTCTTCCACTTTCTTTCTGGGTCTTCCCATTGAACTAATAATTTTGAGTGGTGTAGTTGTTCTTAGGCACAAGGTTGAAAATTCTGACCTTTGGCTTTGTCATGCTTTGGTCCTTTCTTCTTCCCTTTCCACTTGCTCTTGCTTGCGAAGTTGGCTTGGGAAGTCTCCTCTTCATCTTCTTGCTTCTTTTTGCCTTTCAGCTTCTTATCCTTCTTATTTGCATATAGAGAACTAGTTGAATTACCATGATAGGATTTCCCTTCCTTTATGCTATTGTTTGCCTCTTGATTGAAGAGTTGTCCAAGAAAGATGTTGAAGTTAGGAGTTTTCACATCCATGATGAGATTGTAAGCCGTGGTGAAGGATTGTCATTACTTATCACTTTGAATCCCATTGAGAATTTGCCTTATGATGACCTCTTCTTCAATCAGCTCTCCAATATATGCTAAGTGATTTGCAACCTCCTTGACCTTGGTTACAAACTCTGTGATGGTTTGTTTAGGTGTCTTCTTCATTTGGTTGAACTCGTTCCAAAGATGATTCTTTCTTACTTTTGGTACTAGTAGAAAAGAAAGTCTCTAGGGCATCCCAAGTCTCTTGAGATGTCTGAGTGGGCTCTCATATTGGTATGTTTCCATATACTCTAGTGACTCCATGTAGGATGTGGGTGGGTTACCTACATGAGTGGAATCAAAACTATTGGAGTTAGGATCATTCTCTGTGATTAGTAGGGATGAGGGTACTAATGCTCTATTGAGATTCTCTTCTACCACAATGTATTTGACAAAGATTACATTTGCAAGGGGTGGTGGTTGCTCTCCTAGCACTGGTTGGGATCTAGGTTGCGTTTGGTAGGGTACTTGGTAGTTTTGTTAGGGCATATGGTAATGAGGTTGAGTGTTGTATTGGACTAGATATCTATTGGGTTGTTGGTATTCTTGGGGATAGTTCTATCTAACCACTTGCTTACTGTATGGCCAATCTTGTGCCATATGATTAGTATACCGCCTTTCTATTGTGAAGTATTGGGTACTGGGGTACCTTGAGGTTGTCTCACATTCAGACAAACATTTTTCATATGGTCACTGCCATAGATGTAAAACATTTAATTGAAGTTATTTTGGGTATTTGTTTACTTGAGACTCCTATCTTTTGGGCGACCTTCTCACTAGGTCTTCTATAGAACTAGAAATTTTCGAAGATGAATGAGTAGAACTATCTGTGTCCTTGTAGACCTTGGAGAGTTATAACTCATCACCTAAGTTATCTTCAATGTATATACAAATTCTTACACATTGCTCTAGAGTTATGGGTTCCTTCAGGTATACGTAGGATCGTAGTTTAGATCTCAATAGCCCATCCAAAAACAAGGATACTTGTTTGTCTTGAGTGGATAACTCTGGCATTGGGCATCTCTTCATGTACTATCTAAATCTACGTCCTGCTAATCTGACGTCTCTTGGGGGTGTCTATTTAAAACTATGGATTAACGAGGACGTGTTGTGCTTGATTCCTCTTTTAGAGAATTTAGTGATGAATGATTCCAACAAGTGATGAATGTCCCTAAATTGCCTTTGTCGTAAAGGTTGGAACCAAGTTAATGCCATGTTTTCCAAAGTCAGTCCAAAGGCATTGTACTAAGTGAACATGTTGTCCACTTGTTTGGCTCTTAGCACTTGCTTAAACTCGGCCACATGGTCATAGGGATTTCCTATCCCATCAAAATATTTTTTCATCAATTTCGCTAACTACATTGGTCTCAATATTCTTGGATGCTCTCGGGGTCTAGGTAGAGGAATGTCATCTCTACCACCTTATGGTCTTCGTTCTCTTGGTCTCTCCATTCTATCAGTTTCCACTACAGATTGGTCTCTTCCTAGTCTGTGAGCGAAGCTCACTTCACGCCTCTCCTTGCCTTTTTCTGTTTCGGAACCATGAGACATGGATGTTCCTACTCCTTGGTGCCCAAATGCAATGTTAGCTCAAAGTGGGGGAAAGACCAATTTGCCCTTCCATGTATAGGCATGTCTCCCATGTTCGAACACTATGAACACTCGTTTTGAGATGTTGTCTAAATATACCACTTTTCTAGGTATCTCAGGGTCCTTGAATTCATAGATCGTGATTGTTTCTATTTTTCTTGGTTGCTCCGATCTATATCTCTAGAAGACCTCATCCGTATCACTATTTAGAAATAACTCAATATTTTGGTTATCTTGAGGGATCCATTCGGGGTTAAGCATCCGTATCAACAGTGTTGTCCCCATTGGTGTCCTAGGATCACCATCTAACGGTTCCTGTTCTAAATCACTTCTCTCTGCTTTGGGAATCACTAATCCAAATTCATTACTGTAGTTAGGTTGATTGGAAATAATGTGCATTGATCCCTCTTTGTCTATGTATGCATCCCTCTAAAATTCAACCACTCAATGTTCCAATCCAATGGGTTGGTGAGGGTTTCTCAATTGAACAACCAACCTTCTCAAACCATCCTCATAGATGCGAGCACCTAAGTGGTTGGTTCGAACGTATTCTAACTGAGTTATGTAAGGTTCTTCATGTCTTTCTAGATAGCTTAAATTTGTCCTACTCTCTGCTCTCTCCATGTTATAAGACATCTCCAACTCGCTTGTCTCTAAGCTCAGTCCATAAGGGTAACCACTAAGTTTTTGGGCCGAAGATCGTAATGTGGTTTTAAAACTCGCTTCAGATGACCTAACACTATGTCGATCAGCCTTTCTTATTTGCTTCCCTGATCTGAGATTCATGAATTTATTTCCCTCTAGCTCTCGATGTGATTAGTCATCATAGAACTCATTTGTTCTTAGTTACTTGGTCTCTTTACTCATTTCAATCTCTTGTCTAGTATCCAGTTATGTACGTCAAGAGGCGTTCTTTTGTTTCGTGTATAAGTTTTTGCCCCATTAAATTTATCCTTTGAGCTTGAACTTGAGTGATTAACATTTCTTGTACTTGAATCGTGTCTATCATGATCCTAATTCAATCAATAACACTAATCGCACTTAGCCTAAACTAGAACTTGATGGAGGGGGTTGAGAGTTCTTCCAATCTCAAGTCTGATGCCTGCTTGATTGCTCTTATGTCCAAGAAGACGTGCTTCCGAAGCTTTTCTTTGCCTTGCACTTTGCCTTGCCCTAGATGCTCTTAAAAGCCTGTAAAAAAAATCAAGTTTCAATCAAAATTTTGTTGATGAGAAAATGGGAATCCTTCAAACATATGCTAGTTGTTTTCACGATGCTCAATTTAATTCAAAATCACCCAAATTGGCCTTAAATTTGCTAAAAAATCAAACCTTAAATTTGTGTTTCAGGCATACTATCACGTTGTTCTGACACAATCACGATGGGGATGAACCATTGCAATGGTCTTATCCAATCACGATGGTGTGATACAATCACAATGGCTTAGTGTATCATTAAGATGGTGTGGTGGGGATCATCACAATGGTGCATAACTTATGGATCATCATGATGGTGTTGAATCATTGAGATGGCATGCAATGATCATGTTGCAATGGCATCATCATGTCATGATGACATAAGCCAATCGCGATGATGTGGATGATCATCACAATGGTTTGCAATTTTGAGTGTCATCGTGATGGTCTCGAGTCAACACGATGCGATGGTCAAGGCATGATGGTCTGTAGTCCTCACGATGGCATAAGCTAATCACGATGGCCAAAGGTCAGATGATTCGCCACGATGGCATGGGCCAATTGCCATGGTCCAAAGACATGATGGTCTCGATGCATCGTGATGGTATGAACCAATCGTGATGGTGTATCCAAGTCATCATGATGGCCTTGGCTCGTCACAATGGTCATGAACCATCATGATGGCATAAGCCTATTGCGATGGTTTGGTCTCGTCACGATGGCGTGAGACAATCCCAATGGTGATACACTATCTTGATGGTTCATCAAAATGTAAATTTCTCAAATACACCAATGGATTCTTGTAAGCACTACTATGCTCTACACCATGCATATAATGCAAACTCAAAATCTTGAACTTCGTGATGGTCTAAGGCATTCGACAGATATGGTAGAACATCAAAAATTTTACCTTTTCAAAGTTGTATTCTCATGCTGGAGCACTTTCTTGCAAGAAAAACTCAAAAACACATGCACATGCTCTTGCTCACAATCTCTCTCTCTCTGTCTCTCTCTCTCTCTGTCTTGCTCTCTTGCATTGAGAAAAATGAGGAGAGAAGGTGGATGCTGACAATCAAGGTCAAGCACAAGGCATGAGAATATGTCAAAGAAGTGGACACACAAAAGAAGGAGCATGTAAGGAGCTCCAAGATATGTATATCAAATTTTCACAAGAAATCCCTATAAAAATAGTGATTTTCATCACTAAAGACCATTGTAAATATCATTTCACATTTTTGCAAACTCCATTTCGTTCAAGCTGAGGAGTCCTCGAGCTTGAGGAATATTAGAACTATCTAGGTCCCAATTTTCATAACTTTTAGAGTCCATTTGAGCCATGAAATAAGCTCTAGAACCTTATTTTTAATTAGGTCGGACACTAGGTCTAGACAGAGCCAAAACTAGTAAAAAAAAACTATAAAAAGAGCTAGAGAGCTCATTTTTGAGGTTAGCTTCTTATTTTGATTTCTCTCTAGTATCTGTCTTGCCCTCTATGCACATAAATCTTTCACCTCTTCCCTTTTCTCTCTAACCATTCTCTGCTTCATGAACACACAACACACACACTTCTCTTGCTCATGAAGAAACTTCTCTCTATCCACAAATTTCCCACCTCCTAACTTGTGTCTTCCACTACCACACTAGTAAGCCTTTAAAATTGATGTCTTCTAAGTTCCAGCTCTCATGCCACAGTCTACGACATTGTATCTACTCAAAATCTTGAGAAAATCCTATTGCCAATTCGGCATTTGACTTTTGTACTTATGCGCATGAAAACATATATGTTTCTTTGTAAGTCTACGTCTCTCGCACGTATATATAT
>CM035432.1:135708650-135838650 GCA_020310875.1 Ceratopteris richardii
ACAGCCTCAAGCCAGAAACTATGTGGTAAAGCCTGACTTTTGACCATGCACCTCGCCATCTCCATGAGTGACCTGTTCTTTCGTTCAGCAACTCCATTCTGTTGAGGTGTATACGGCACTGTACACTGGTGTTTTATCCCACGTTTAGCCAGAAATGCATTAAAATCTGAAGACATATATTCCCCCCCTCGATCAGAACGGAGGGTGCCCATTTTACATGCTGACAGATTTTCAGCCAAAGGCAAAAACTGTTTGAAGCACAGGAACACTTCGGACTTTGCTTTGAGTGGATATACCCATGCATGCCTGGAAAAATCATCAATGAAAGTCACGAAGTAAAGGTAATTTCCAAAAGAGGGTGTCTGCATAGGACCACAGACATCACTATGTACAAGCTGCAATTTCTGCATAGCCCGAATTGAACCATCTTTTGGAAAGGAAGAACACTGCATTTTGCCCAAAATACAGCCTTCACAAACATGTTTTCCAGGTGCCTCAAGTTTGGGCAAAGAGGACACCATTTCAGATTTCTGCAGGCGTAACAAACTAGCAAAATTCAGATGACCAAAGCGTGCATGCCAAAGCTTTGCATCTGACATAGCCTGAGAATCATGAACTGCACATGCCGAATCATTCACAGATCTTTCATAGTCTATGAGCTTATACAGCCCAGGACATAAAATGCCAGAAGCAATAATCACATCGCCATTTGAGAGATCATGGACTGTACACCTGTCATCAACGAATTTCACAACCAAGCCAATCTTGGCTAATGCAGAAACTGATAACAGGTTCTTTTTGATCCCTGGCACAAATAAAGCATCTGACAAAGTGAAAGAACTACCATCAGCAGTAGTCAGAATGATCTTACCAACTCCCATAACAGGACAAGAGGAGTTATTGGCGCATGTGATAGTATTCCCTGTAGGGGCAGGCTCGAGTGAAGAGAAGAAACTGCGCTGCGAGGTAATATGTTTGGTCACCCCACTGTCAAAGTACCAAACATCTGAGTCTACTGCAGACATGCACTGATCATGAGAAGATGGGTCAAAACTGCAGACAGTAGTAAACGCCCATTCTTCTTCCTGCACAAGATTTGCAGACTCTGTTTTTGGTGTAGAGGCCTCTGCAACAACCATTCCAGCCTCTTTCTTCTTTGCCTCTTTAGCAGCCAGTTTTGGACAGTTCTTTATAATATGATCATTTCCTTTACAGTACTTGCAGAACAATTTTTGCTTTTCTGATTTCTTCTCATCTTTATCCTGGTTCTTCGATTGTGCAGCATTTGCAGATTTCTGCTTACTAGTAGAAGAGCTCCATTTTCCTTTGCCCTTCTGACTAGCCAGGAAAGCTTGATCTGCAACACGCATAATGGACCTGTTCTGCCTGGACTGATCTTTCTGCAACAGAACAGAGACTAATTCCTCAAATGACAAGGCATTCGGATTGCCTTTCATCATCAATCGAAGGGTAGAGGCAAAACTCTGATATGAATCAGGAAGGCCATTCAGAACGGTCTGCACAAGTGAGCTATCTGGTATAACCTCATCAGCAGAAATCAATTGTTCCTTCAGGTCTTTGATCTTTGTAAGAAAACTGTCCATCGAATCACCTTCATTCATGTGCTCACTCTCCAACTGTTTTCGAAGGTAAGCAACAAGAGCCTCATTCCTAGCCTGGTACAAAGTGGTAAGTGTATCCCAAGCATCCTTTGCTGTTCTGCAAGAGCGAATGTGAGGAATAATGGCACGTTTGACAGACAAAGCTATCAATGCATGTGCCTGGGCATCTCTGCCATCCCAACGAATCTGCTCTGCAGTAGGTGCAACAAAAACAGCAGCACGAATAGGAATCTGCGGAATATCATGTTCGACACCATCTTCATCAGCTCCAACACCTGTATTTGCAGTACCTGTCGTTACAGGTGTAACAGGACGTCTTTCAACATCCTGCACAATGTTCCACAATCCTTTTGCAACCAGTACATGTCGCATCATATAAGCCCATAATGGGTAGTTGGTACCATCCAACTTATCCTCAACAGCCAACATACGGAATACATCACTGCTTTCAGCCATGGCCAGTGACTAAAATACCTTGATGCAGAAAATTGACTGTATCTCAAAAAGTTGAACAGAACTGCCCAGACGAGTTCTGCTAGATAGATAGATAGATAGATAGATAGATAGATAGATAGATAGATAGATAGATAGATAGACAGATAGATAGATAGACAGACAGACAGACAGACAGATAGATAGATAGATAGATAGATAGATAGATAGATAGATAGATAGATAGATAGATAGATAGATAGATAGATAGATAGATAGACAGGTAGATAGATAGATAGATAGATAGGTAGGTAGGTAGGTAGGTAGGTAGGTAGGTAGATAGATAGATAGATAGATAGATAGATAGATAGATAGATAGATAGATAGATAGATAGATAGATAGATAGATAGATAGATAGATAGATAGACAAATAGAGAGATAAAGAGATAGAGAGATAAACAAAGAGACAAACAAACAGACAAGCATAGAGGCTCGCATAGAGACAAATAAACAATCTCAAACATTCCTCTACGTGGTGAGTTTGGCTCATAATATCTTTTAATTGGAATGATAGTTCTTTCTTTTTTAGATCCTTTCCTCAAAGAGTTTAGTGCAAGCATAAGTTGGGGAGAATTTTAATACATTATCTCTTTTTCAAAAGAATCTTGTAGCGATGTCAATGTTGATTGTGTTTAGAAAACTTTATATCAAATTTTTCTCCATAGTAATTATGGTGTGCCAATAAACATTGAAGGTGGACAAGGGGTTACATCCTAAGTTTACTTGTCCAAGTTGTCTTTGGTAGCAAGCGATGATAGATAAGGATCATTCATTTCTTTCATGAAGTTATATAGATAGGATGGTAGGTTTGTGAAGTTCTATAGATAGTATGAGGGAAAACATCATGAATTTCCATTTATGGGTGAGAAATATAGGAACCATGTAAAGAGATACATGGTGATTCTTATTATGTACCATGTACTCAAATGGAAGGCCTGAAAGGCTAGTTTTTTGTCCTAAAAAAGAAAAAGGGTATGATTGGATAGGGGATAGTACTTATTCTAATGATGTTATGAGAGCATCAACTAGGGGATGAGGTTTGAAGAGCTACCCTATGAGGCATGAATGTCTAAGATATTCTTGAATTTATTTTTGTCGCTACCCAAGCACTGATGGAAAAGTCCCATGACCAAACTCTTAGATCCACAACTACACTCAAAGTTACTTACCACTAGTGTAGGGACTCTTCCATGGACATATGATGCATCATCCTCTAGAACCATTCAAGGGTCCTCCTAAATTCATCCATGGTATTCTATTGGAGCAGGACAATGCTTTACATCACATATGAACATGCAAGGGCTAACTAAAGATGAGACACTCAAGAGGGGAGAGGTGATTGACTACTTTTAAGAGAATCCCTTGACTTGTTGTCAAGTGATTGACCATGCAGGGAGGCAGCTCAACTTAAGTAACATTAAATCTTATAGACTATCTCCAAAATTCCGAGTTTATGAAGAACGAGTTAAAATCCCTCGAGAAAAAAGGATGTCGATTACAAAGGCTATCACTTTTTATTTGCTCTCTCTTTATCTTTTTTTTTTTAGTTTCAAAATCCTTGAAGGAAAGTGGCTTCTCCCGGATTTGATGCGAGAAATTTCATCAAAGGCAGATTTTCATCTTATGAAAGGAAAATCGCGTTTTCTTTTCTTAATGCACGCGATTTTCATTTGATAGTAATCTTTGATTCTCTTTATAGTTTGGGCTCTCTAAAAGCTCTCTATCAAATGAAACACTTCTCACTGAGTCATCATCATTGATCTGGATAATGACTAGGTTGTAGGCATTGAGAAAACATGGGTGACTTCTGAAGTATAAACATGATTCGTGCATAGTCCATGGCAGACAATACGTGCATATCTTTGACAAATGTCACATTCTTTCGAATATCTTGCGGCAGCCCTATATATATAAGGCCACCATAACCCTTTACGAAGTATTTTGTGTGCCAAGTCCCTTCTCTTGAGGTGTCCTTCATTGTGTGCTACTTCAAGCGAAGGGCTTACTTCATGCGGATAAACACATTTGCATAAAATACCATATGGTAAACATTTATACAATTGATAATTTATGAGTGAAAACGCATTCGCATTACACAATAACCTCCTTTTCTCTAATGGAGACATGCTTAGAGAGATTTCTCCTAAAGTGAAAAATTCTAGTATGTCATCATACCAATCAATTTGAGCTTCCATAAGAAAAAGATTGCTATTTACGAGATCATCATTAATACCTATTGGCCTCTTGCCATTGGCCATCCTCGAAACTTGATCTAATGCTCCCTACCTGTCTTGACGCGAATCTCAAAGTCATATTATGAGTGGACGGTTGTGTCAAAATTGCTCCAACTCCATGAGACTCAAGCAATGAATTAGGAACAATCAAGTTTGGAGTAGTACATAACCTTAGTTTTAGCTCACAAAATGCCTTCTTTGCTTCAAGAATCCATGAGAAAGGCATCTTCTTGCTCGTAAGCCTTGATCGAGTCTTAGCTATTTTTGAGTACATTCGAATAAATCTTATGTGGCCTAGGAGAGTACCTTTGGCAAAAATTAGGCTTAGTTATCCCTTTGGCAGAAAGCATATGGCTTAGGAGAGTACCTTTGGTGATAAAAAAATAGCATTTAGAAGGGTTTAACTTCAAACCTCTTTTGAGACACTCGTCAAATATTTCCTTCAAATATTCCAAATGTTGACGAAAATCTTGGACCACAACTCTTCTATTTGTACCTAAGAATACTAAAAAGTAATCCATGAAAATATGGAGAAATGTTGTCAACCATTTCCCCAATATGAGATACCTATCTCTATTAAATGATGTAGGTGCATCTTTTGGGCAAAAACCATGTGTGTATAGACATAAATGCCTCATGGAGTGACAAAGGCAATTTGGTCTCTATCCTCGAGATGGATGAGAATTTGATTGTAGCCACCGAATCCATCAAGAAAATTGTACAAAGTATGTCCAAATACTTCTTCCAATACCTACTCTATGAGGGGTTGTGAGAAACCATCTTGAATAGTTACTTTATTTAGGGTATGAAAATCAACACATGCTATTATCTTCTCTCTATTTTTATTAGGTACAATAACCATAGATAGAAGCTAGCTTGAGCATCTTTAGGAACAATGACATCTGCTTCCTCTAATTTAGTTATTTCCACCTTAAGTACCTCTGAATATTTTGGGTTGAGTTAGTACGGTCCACTTACATTGATAGACTATCTGTCACACATTACATTGATAGGCTATTTGTTAGACAAACAATTTTCCATGACTCAGTATAATCACCACTGAGTCTCCAGAATGCACAATGAGTAGTGTTGCCACAATACATATTGAGCAGACAAAGAGATAGTGTGTACGGGACTTTAGAGATAGAGATTAGAGATGCCTACTTCCAAGATAGAGAACGATAGAATGAGATCATTAGAAGAGTATATGAGATAGCCCAAATGAGATCTCTACAAGTAATTATATAGACTTTAGAGGGCCAAGATAAATGACATTATCGATTTTGATCATTAGCCATTGACGTGAACTCCATGCTTCAAAACGATGTGATTGGTGGTAGAGATGAGTTATTCTCGATAGGTCACCTACCCAATTGTGGGCCTTCCTCTAAATGTACTTGACATCTATATTGCTTTGCGATGGCTTCTCCTACAATCTCTGACACTTTTACTTGTTACTGGCAAGACTTAGAAGAATTCACTTTTATCCCGCATCATGTCAAATGCCCAAACTTGGATGGTCATAATATCACTGTAATATGGTCCCACCAAAAATAGATAAGGGAGACGCCTTATGTTAGTGCCAAAAATAGGTGGCATTGATGCCATGTTTTGAAAGTGGAAGAATTTTGGGCTTCTTGTATCCTTAATTGAAAATGGAGTGTAGTGAAGCCACTTCCAATGGTTCATCTTTGATATTGAGCAAAGAATCCTTTATTTTCTTTATTATCCATACTTAAGCGAAGCTATTTTATATACACACAGAGAGCTCACCTTAATTCCATGATGAGTTACTTAGTGGTATGGAGCCAACTTATGATGAATTGCCATGAATCATGAGTCACCCCAAGTGGTCATCCCACAAAGTAGGGCAAGTAGAATACCTTTCTAAGGAGGTGCCTTACACTAGCATGGGATCACTCTCCCTCATCTTGTAGGTATGGGCAAGCAAACATGCTTATTTGGATTTCATATCTTAATAAGGCTAATTTTTGAGCTAGGATGTTCGGAAGATGAATTTATTGCCTAAGATATCTTACCTCGGAGTTTTGATGGTGGGGCCTTCTTGTGATGAAGCGAGGGGGGAAGTTTCCTTCTTGATCTACCCAAGGTGAGGAAGTCACCCTCTTGCCCTACCTAAGGCAAGGAAGTCATCTAATTAGAGGAAGTAAGTCGTGCTCATTTGAGAAAGTCATCCATGTTCTTCTATTGACAAAAGGTGGAGGGGGTCGTCCCAATGCATATAAGGATATGCTAGATTTCACCTCATATTGGTCTCTGCGAAGCGAGTGAATGACGATGATGCCCCACAAGGTGAATTCATCATCCAAATATCTTTGAAGGTGGGCTTGTTGGCGACATGCGTTTCAAGGTGAATTTACCACCCAATGCCTTCTACGGGTGGAAAGTTCACCCTCTATGGTCTTGCTTCGTGATATATGGTGAGTAGGGACCTTAAATGCCAACAAAGGTGAGTGATCCTCCACACCTTGGATGCAATCTCATTCGAGCTATGGAGTCTTTGCATGGCAAGGTTAGTCTCTTGATGTGGTGGTCTTACATGACATGCTTAGCCTCATGATGTGGAGAGTCACCCCCCAATAGTCCTCCCAAGGTGAGTGCACACACAAGGTCTTCATACACATACCTAGGATGAGGGGTTGCCCATGGATAGCCTCCAAGAATAATTGAGGCAAGGAACCAACCATTTTGGCACCATTCCACCTTGGCGAAACCATTGTGATCTTCAAGAAAAAGGAGTGCAAGAGCTAACCCATGCTACTCATGAAGTTCGGGCTTCACTTTGATTCCAAGGAAGGAGTGAAAAACTGATGGTTCAAAGCATCCGCAAAGTTATATCCACAACACTATAGAAATTATCCAATGGTATGTACACTAGAATGCTGACTTCCTTTGGGAACTTCTCTTTGATTACTATAAATAAAAGAACTCATAATTCATAGAAAACATCTATCATGTCATGCTTTTCTTAAGAAAGTGCATTAAGTTGATGTACTTAAACCATTAGATGAATAGGATAATGAAATGAAGGAAAGTTTTTACTCTCACATTCCAATTAGAAGTGAAGCCTATAAAGTTTCAGCAAGTTAAAGTTGTGCATGAAGTTTAAATTCAAAGGTAACTATTTTTTTAACTAACGTTGGAAAGACTAAGTTAATTTGAAAGCACGCAATCGACAATGCAATTTGGTCCAAATAAATAGTCTTTTGAGATTCAATAAAAGAAAGATTATCTTAGTCTATGAGGAAACATTGACGTCTTGAGTAAAACAAGAAAATATTATCAATAAAGCTTGGTGTTTCATGACATTGAGGTTCGATACTTCACCAGTCTTTAGTGGTTGGATAATTTTCAAGCTTTACTCCAAGAATCTTTATAAGAATATGATGGAGAGTGTTAATCTCCTAAAGAACAAGCTACTCTTGAAGTTAGACCACCTCTATAACAAGAGTAACTCAAAAGCTTCACCAAATTGGAGGATCAATGATCAATTATCAAAATTTTAACAAAGTGTGAAGAAGGTGACTACACAGAAAGTCTGCTGCACATAACTCACTCATTGACTTATCAAATGTGTAAAGTTTTTTATAAAACTTTGTATAAGGTGTTGCCTATAGCTTGCGCACCTTCTCCAAGTTAAATCATTTCAAAAGACTCTGTAAATCTTGAGAAATGATCTCATCAAGTCACCTATGTCTAAAACTGTTCTCCTGAGACGTCGATTCAGACACCTATACCTTCTAACACTTGATTCTCTCAAACTAGAACCCGTTTATGCAAATGTTTTTAGCCATTGATGCCTTACCTTCCAACTTAGATTTTGACTCCTCATTTGTGCAAAACTTTAAATTGTGCACTGGGAAATGATCAAATCTTTGACCATCAAAGTTGCACCTGTTTCAGAAGACTGTCAACACTTCTTCACATATGAATGTTCCTACTCATAATTCTCATAGCATGTTTACAATTAGTCTCTCAAACTTTAAACCATAGACTCATCAACTATGGACTTAGATGTCTACAAAAAGATTCTTGAAATGATCAAGCACAGAAGGAGAATGCACAAAACATCGGGTGCAATTTTTCTTCATTACTAGAAAACTTTACATCTGGATGAGAGAGCTAATGTTCACATTTCTCAAGTGTCTAATCACTTCTAATTCTTCTGAATTCTTGTACTCTACACTCTCTCATATTTGTTAAAAATAAAGAAGTAAGCTCGTATATATTTTTGCAAAAAAGATTTTCTTCAAGTAAAAGGAGAATACAAAAATGAAAAATAGAAGCATTTACTTCAGCAAGTAGTGGAGGCCAAAAGAGAATCATTCAAAAGATAATCAAATCTAAAAACTGAACTGTAAGAGGAGTGGTTGTCCAAAGTAGTGGAGAAACGATGGAGAAGAGCTCTCAAACTCATCATGAGAGTTTTTGGTCACTTGGCTATAAAAGAGGCAAGAGAGGACACTCAAACATAGAGGAAGAAGGCGTGGAAGCCCCCTTGTAGCTACTTCAATTGTTTTGAGTCATTTCGTTCAGTTTACTCTCATAGAGTATGTTCAGCCGCACACCCATTTTTGGGTAGTCTACTTGTAAGAGTCATATCTCTCAATATATGTACCCAATTTTAGTGTTTAAACATTCGTTGGAAAGCTTATCTTGAGTAATTCCTCTATCTAGAACAGTTTTATGAAATTCTTTATGCTTTGTGAGTTATTCAGGTTTTAGTGAAGTCCAGTTTTCAGCCTAACTGAGTAGATAGGTAGTCTGTTGTGAATCAAAGAGTTGCCAACTCAAATCTACTCCAAATTGAGTGTTTGATAGCTCATTTGAAAGCTCTAGGTGTCTAGTTTGAGTGACCAAAGTTTCAAGCTCATTAGAGTTTTCAGTTGGTACCAGTTTTCATTTGAAGGTTTTGCTATTGGCAAGAGTCTTGATCCTGAGAAGGTCTTCTACACTTTCCACTGCGATTAGGAGAGGAATTCTCCAACAATTGGTATCAGAGCATTGGACCTTGAAGAGGCAAAGCATTGGAGCTGAATTAAAACAAATGATAAGCTACAAATCAAGGGGGAGCTTCATGAAGTCAAGAGAGAGCGCCACAACATACTTGAGGTAAACTTCAATCTTGGAAGTTTTCAATGGCTGATTTAGGACAACAAGTTGAGAAGTTAGACAAAGACAATTTTCAATCTTGGAGGTATAGAATGACAAATTACCTTAAAGGTAAAGGTTTATGGAGTCTAGTTAGTGGAGACGATCCACAACCGGTGGACCTTGAAGATCCCAACATTACTCCAGCACAAAGGAGACAATTTGCTGATTGGGAAGAGAGGAATCGAAGGGTGATGTTCCTCATCTCACAAGTTATTTCTAACACTATGATTGGTCATGTGCAAAGCTTAGAAATAGCCAAGGAAGTTTGGGAAGCATTGGAGAAGGTGTATGCTACCTCAACAAGGTCTTGGAGGATGCAACTCAAGAACGAGCTCAACAATATGAAGAAAAGCTCAAACCAAAGCATTAGTGAGTATACATTGAGGATCAAGGAGCTTCGAGATCAGCTAGCATCAGTTGGATGCAAGATAGAAGAGGAAGACATCGTCCAAACAGCCCTCAATGGCTTGAGAAGTGGAGAAAAGTGGAAGCCCCTCATCACAAACATCCTTTATAGAGATCCTCTGCCAACATTCGACGAGATTATACCAAATCTTGTGGCTGAAGAGGTTGATCAACAAGGAGAAGGCAACAAAGGTAAGGACAACCATAGTCAAATGTTATATGCACGAAGAGGTAGAGGAAGGAACTCAAGAGGAGGCTCGAGAGGAAGAGGAAGAAGCTACAACAACATAAATTTCAGCCAACACAACTCGGAGGACAACAAGGACAACTCAAATGACAACGCAAATGGAAGAGGTCGAGGAAGAAATAGAGGAAGAGGTCAAGGTTCATACAATCCTCACAAAAGTATAACATGTTATCATTGTGGTAAAATAGGACATTATGCAAATGATTGTTGGCAAAAGAATGAAAGGCTAAATGGAGGTAACCAAAGGATCCAAAATAACTATGCAAGTACATCAAGTGAAGGAGACAAGCAAACCATGCTTGCCATGAAGCATGACTACATCAACTCAAGAAGTGATGACCAAAAATGGTTCATAGATTCAGGTTGCAGCAACCATATGACATGCCAAGGAGATTTATTCACAAAGCTACAAGATCCAAGTGGAAAAGGATGTGTGGAGACCGGCGATGAAACTCAACACGCAATTGAGCATGTTGGAGATATCAAGTATTGGAGATAAAAAGGTATTGGCTGATGTTCTTCATGTTCCTACTATTGCAAAGAATTTGATTTCAGTAGGACAAATGGTAGAGAAAGGATATCATGTTATCTTCAATGAAAAAGACTGTTTTATAAAGAATCCAAAAGAAGGATTCAAGATCATTGCTCAAGGAAGGAAAGAAGGAAGGATGTTCACCTTGGACATTCAACAACCACATGGAAAAGTGATGTATATTCAGTTTGGAAACAAGAGGATTGCTGAAACTGATTTGTGGCACAAAAGGTTTTGACATATCAACATTCCCAAGCTCAAGGACATGAGCAACCATGAAGTGGTAAGAGGTCTTCCAAGATTCAATGATGCCGAACTACATGAGTTTTGTGAAGCATGCCAACTAGGAAAGAAAACTCGACAACCATTCAAGAAAAGCAACTATGTGGCAAGGAATGTCCTCAACTTGATACACACGGATGTATGGGGACCATCACAACAACCATCAGTGGCTGGTAATAGATATTTTGTCACTTTTATCGATGATCATTCAAGATAAGTATGGATGTTTTGCATAAAACAAAAATCAGATGTGTGCTCTATGTTCAAGAGATTTAAAGCACAGGTAGAAAAGGAAACAGGACGCTACATAAAGACCTTGAGGTCTGAGAATATTTCTCCAAAGAATTTCCATATTTTCTTTATGAAAATGGCATCAAGAGACAATTTACATGTAGGTACACGCCTCAACAAAATGGAATAGCTGAAAGGAAAAATAGACATATCACAGAAGTCGCAAGATGCATGCTCAACGAGATGAAGATGCCACTAAACTATTGGGATGAAGCAACTAGTACGGCCGTTTATTTGATGAACAAGTGTACAACGGCTGGAATGCATAATCTAACTCCCGAGGAGGTTTATTCCGGTAAGAAACCTGACCTTACACACCTCAAAGTTTTTGGATGTGTGTGTTATGTTCACATCCCTCAAGAACTAAGGACAAAGATGGAGGCAAAGTCCAAAAAATGTATTTTTATTGGATATTCATCGGAGCAAAAAGGATATAGGTGCTACAATCTGGTGACAAAGGAGCTACGAGTCTCACGAGATGTGGTATTTGATGAGCTAAGACCATGGTTTGGAGACAAAGGGAAACAGAAGATTCTTAAAGAAGATTGTGAAGATGATGGAGGTGCTATCCAAGAAGAATTTCAGCAAACAAGCACTCAAATGTCAGGTCCAGAAGCTTCTACATCACTTGGAGAAAGCTCAACATCGAAAGGAAGACTAAGGAGTCATTCCTCATCACCAGCATCAGCTTATGAAAGATCTAAAGCTCAAAGTGATGCCCAAAATAGTGATCCTAATGCAAGTGAAGAAGAGTATGAAGAGGTGATCACACCAAAGGTAAAGTTGAACCGGTTGAAGAAGCAATGTCCAAAAGGAAACGAAAGGAGGTCTTCCAGAGCAAGGTATCCAATTGAAAGGCTGAGCTATGATAGTTTAATTGCAAAGCATTTTGCATATATGACACAGGTGGTCAAAGACAAAGAACCGGATGCATATGAAGAAGCATGTACACAAAAAGAATGGCAAGAAGCTATGCAAGAAGAGATGAAAGCTCTCAAGGACAATCACACATGGGAGCTAGTTCCAAAGGCTGAAGGTATGAAGATTGTTCCAAATAAATGGGTGTTTAAAATAAAGAGAAATGCTGATGGTTCTCTAGCAAGGCATAAAGCTAGACTAGTAGCAAAAGGATTCAAGCAAACTCACGGCATCGACTATGAAGAGACTTTCAGCCCGGTTGCAAAGATGGGAACAATTAGAACCTTGATTGGAGTGAGTGCAACAAGGAGATGGCCATTGTACCAACTTGACATAAAAAATGCTTTTCTCAATGGTGAACTTCAAGAAGAGGTATACATGAGTCAACCGATTGGATTTGAAGACAAAAAAAATCCAAATTTTGTTTGTAGATTGAAGAAAGCTTTGTATGGGCTGAAGCAAGCAAAGATTGGTCGAGTACCTCACAAGGTGTGGGTATAGTCCAAGTAATGCAGATCCCTCTCTCTAAATTAAGAAAGAAGAAGGCAAGCAGGTATATATTTGCATATACGTTGATGATCTCATCATAACAGGAAGTAATATTACAGGAATACAAGAGATAAAAAGGAAACTCGGTAAGGAGTTTAAAATTTCAGATCTTGGTGAGCTGAAATACTTTTTAGGCATTGAGATAGTCTATGGAAAAGATGGCATTTACTTGATGCAAAGAAAGTACCTATTGGATGTTCTTTTCAGATTTGGAATGAGTGAATGCAAACCACTCACTCAACCTATGGACACAAATGTGAAGCTATGCTCAAATGATGGAGAGAAGTTACATGATGTAACTACATACAGGAGTATTATAGGTTTGTTGATCTATGCTACGATCACAAGACCAGATTTGTGTTATATTGTTGGAGTTCTTTCTCAATTTATGCAAGCTCCAATAAGTGAACATTTAAATTCAGCCAAACGAGTGCTAAGATATGTGAAGCACACAGTCAATCATGCTTTGTTTTATAGATATGATGAAGAATTGTAGGTAAAGGGCTTCAGTGATGCTGATTGGGCTAGTTCGAAGGAAGATAGAAGATCCACTTCAGGCTATGTGTTTATGATAGGTAGCAAACCTATCACATGGAGCTCAAAGAAGCAACCTACTGTTGCACTATCATCTACAGAAGTTGAATATAGAGGTTTAGCCTTTGCCACTTGTGAAGCTATGTGGATTAAGAAGCTCTTGGATGATCTTGATGTGCAGGTGGAGACCATTCCACTTTATGGTGACAACATGTCAAGCATTCACTTGACAAACAATCCAATGTTTCATGCACGAAGCAAGCACATTGAAGTGCATTATCATTATGTACGAGAAAACGTTTTGACCAAGGATGTGGATATAAAGTTCATTGGAACTAATGACCAGGTTTTAGACATGCTTACAAAGTCCCTAGATGCTTCTAAGCTAAAGAGGTTCAAGGACGACATCAACTTGCAGGATATGGCTGAAGGTGCAAGCTCACATGTGAGCTTGAGGGGGAGTGTTAAAAATAAAGAAGTAAGCTCGTATATATTTTTGCAAAAAGGATTTTCTTCAAGTAGAAGGAAAATACAAGAACAAAAAATAGAAGCATTTACTTCAGCAAGTAGTGGAGGCCAAAAGAGAATCATTCAAAAGAGAATCAAATCCAAAAACTGAACTGTAAGAGGAGTGGTTGTCCAAAGTAGTGGAGAAATGATGGAGAAGAGCTCTCAAACTCATCATAAGAGTTTTTGGTCACTTGGCTATAAAAGAGGCAAGCCAGGACACTCAAACATAGAGGAAGAAGGCGTGGAAGCCCCCTTGTAGCTACTTCAATTGTTTTGAGTCATTTCGTTCAGTTTACTCTCATAGACTATGTCCAGCCGCACACCCCTTTTTGGGTAGTCTACTTGTAAGAGTCATATCTCTCAATATATGTATCCAATTTTAGTGTTTAAAAATTCATTGGAAAGTTTATCTTGAGTACTTCCTCTGTCTAGAACAGTTTTATGAAATTCTTTATGCTCTGTGAGTTATTCAAGTTTTAGTGAAGTCCATTTTTCAGCCTAACTGAGTGGACAGATAGTCTTTTTTGAATCAAAGATTTGCCAACTCAAATCTACTCTATATTGAGTGTTTCATAGCTCATTTGAAAGCTCTAGGTGTCTAGTTTGAGTGACCAAAGTTTCAAGTTCATTGGATTTTTCAGTTGGTACCAGTTTTCATTTGAAGGTTCTGCTGTTGGCAAGAGTCTTGATCCTGAGAAGGTCTTCTACACTTTCCGGTGTGATTAGGAGAGGAATTATCCAACAATATTTGCCCCGAATTTTTACTTATATATATAGCCATATATGTACAAGCTTATGACCATACAAAAGATATATATGACCTGTCTCTAAATTAATATACATATGTGTACACATCTTCATCTTCTGCATATGCACTTCCTTTATGCTTCATAACTTGATCTTTTCTTCAGTCCTTGACTTCAATTCTTCATCAAAACTTCAATTGTTGATTGCCTTGCACCAACAGCTCCCCCTCAATCATCAATTGAGGTTTTCTCTAACTTCTTTATACCTGCCATGTCTTTGAATCTTTGTAGCTTTGGTCCATCCAAGCTTTTGGTTAGCATGTTAGCTATCTGATCCTTTGTTGAAGTATGTATGACTTCAATCTCTTCATCCATCACTTTCTCTCTTAGAAAATGATACTGAATCTCAATGTGTTTAGTCCTAGAATGAAACACAGGATTAGCAGCTAAATACAATGAACTCATGTTATCTCCGTGAATAGTGGGTATACTCTGAATGATGTCAAAACTCTTCATAAGAGTCTTAAGCCATATCGCTTCCTTTGTAGCTTCCACCATACCTTTGTACTCAGCTTCTGTGGATGATAAAGCAACTGTGTGTTGTTTCTTTGAACACCAAGAGATTAACTTATCTCCCACATAACATAAGTATCCATATGTTGATCTCCGATCTGCCCAATCTGTATCACTATATAAAGCACAAGGATTACCTGCCCAATCTGTATCACTAATATCTTGATGTTTGTATCTGATGTAAAACCATAATACAAACCTTCTTTGAGTGTACCCTTAATGTACCTCAACACTCTTTGTCCCGCAACCCAATGTTCTTTTCTAGGACAATGCATGAATTGAGATAATACTCCAACTGCATATGACAAGTCAGGCCTAGTTAATGTAGCATAGATAAGACTACCAACCAAACTCTGATATAACTTCATATCCTTGAATTCTTCTCCTCCATATCTGCTCAATTTGTGATTCACCTCCATTGGAGTAGGTGCTACCCTACAATCATCCATTTTAAAATTGATCAACAAGTTTTTCAAATATGTTTCTTGAGTTACATACACTCCATGTTGAGTGTATGAGATCTGCATGCCCAAGAAGTATGACAAGTCTCCCAAGTCACTGATCTTGAACTCTTTCTCCATTTGCTTCTTTAGACTTTGAATACCTTTCTCATCTGTACCTGTAAGAATTATATCATCAACATATATGCACATGTAAATGAACCCATCATCACTTGCTTTAACAAGCAAGCTACTATCTGCTTTAGATACTTGGAAACCAAGTTCTTTCAAGAACTTCACAAGTCTATAATTCCATGCCCTTGGGGCCTGCTTCAAGCCATACAAAGATCTCTTGAGCTTACATACATGATATGGATACCTTTCATTTCTGAATCCTTGTGGTTGCTCCATGAAAACATCATCTGAAATGTAACCATTTAAAAAAGCATTCTTCACATATAATTGACATAATTTCCAACCTTTACATGTAGCAATGGCTATGAGTGTCCTAATGGTTGTCATCTTTGCCACAGGACTATAGGTCTCATCATAATCTATACCATAAGTCTAAGCAAACCCTTTCACAACAAGTCTAGCTTTATACCTAGACACACTTCCATCTGCATACCTCTTTGTCTTGTAGACCCATTTGCATCCAATGATCTTCTGACTATTTGGTTTAGGAACCAAATCCCAAGTCTCATTCTCCATCAATGCATCATATTCTTCCTGCATAGCTTTCTCCCAATTTTCCTTACCTTTTGCCTCTTCATATGTAGAAGGGTCTTCATCTGCCTTTATCATATAAGCATAATCTTTGGTAGCCAAAAAAGAAGTGTCATAGCTATACCTTGTAGGTTGCCATTTGTGTCTTGATGACCTTCTGAGTTCTCCACTTCTTGAGGTTTCTGGTTCATCACATTCTGGATCAAACCTTGGCACTTTTTCAACTTCAATCTATATTTCATTGTTCTCCTCTTCATCAAATATCTAAATCTTTGATTTACCTTTTTTTTTATTCACAATTTCTTCATCACCTGCATAAATGTTGATTGTACCTGCATACTAAGTTCCTTGCTCATCAAATGTAACATCCTTTGACACAAGAAATTTTTTTGTGGATGGACTCCACAACCTATATCCCATCTACTTATCATCATATCCAATAAATACATACTTTTCATCTTTAGGTTCCAATTTGTGCCTTAATTGAGATGGCACATATGCATATGCCAAACATCCAAATACTTTGCAATGATCTAGAGTAGGTCTCTTACCCCACCATGCCTCATATGGTGTCATACCCTGCAAAGCTTTACATGGTAATCTATTGACCAAATATGTGGCTGTATTTGCAGCCTTAGCCCACAAATAATTTGGGCAATTTTTCTCCTTCATCATGGATCTTGCAAACTCAACAAGAGTTCTATTCCTCCTTTCTGCTACACCATTTTGTTGAGGAGAGTACCTACAAGTAATTTCCCTTTTTATACCTGCATTCCAGAAGTAATCACTGAATTCATTAGAGAAATATTGTCCCCTCCATCTGACCTTAGTCTCTTTAACTTATGACCTGTAATTCTCTCTGCATACACATGATAATGTTTGAATGTATTGAATTCCTCTGACTTATCTTTGATCACATAGATAGTGATCCACCTGGTAGCATCATCAACATAAATCACATAGTACCTTGAACAATTGATATTGAAATCTTTTGATGGTCCCCACACATCTGTGTGTACCAACTCAAGCTTCTCTGAGTACATAAAACCATGCTTGGAATAAGATTGCTTATGAGCCTTACCTAATTGACATGCCTCACATATGTATGTCATATGTTGACCTGCAACATTAGGCAATCCAAGCACTGAACCATTGATAACCATATCTCTAATACCTCTGTCATTAAAATGCCCAAGCCTTTTGTGCCAAAGATCTAACTCAGAGATCTTATGTCCTCCATAGGTGAACAAGGCATTACCAATATTACCTTGGATCTTCAATGTGAACAATCTTCCTTCTTTCTTCCCTGAAACAATTTGTTTATACCCATTGCTAGGGTCTTCCACAAAAACTCCTTCATTAGTGAACCTAACTTCATATCCTTTTTCAAAAATTTGTCCTACACTTATAAGATTCTTAGGAATTGTAGGAACATACAAAACCTTACTCAAGAGAGTACTTCCATCCTTAGCCTTCACTGATCCAATTGACTTTACATTCTGCTTTGTATTGTCACTTGTTTGAACTACATGATTAGTTACCTTATTCTCCAAATCACTCATCAAAGCTATGTTGCCACTCAGATCATTGCTACATCCTGAGTCAATGTAGAAAACTCTTTGGTCTTCACTTTGCCTTTCACAAGTTGTATTCATTATCAATGTTGAATCTTGCTTCTGATCTGAAGCATAATTGTAGTAGGTATTGTTGTATTGTTGACTTTGGAATCCTCTACTTGCATTTCTTCCAAAGTAACCTCTACCTCTGAAATTACCTCTTTGATTTCTGCCACCTCTTCCTCTTGAATTAAAGTTCTGATTATATCCACCATTATTCTGAGTATTATGCCAACAATCATTAGCTAAATGATTTGTCTTACCACAAATTTAACAAGCTTTGACTCCATCTATATTACTCCTGCCTCTTCCTCTACCTTTGCCACCTCTTCTTCCTCTTAGGAAGTTAATACCAGCATTGGATGCGTCTTCGCGAGAGCTATTTATTCATCTTTGCTACAGAATCGGACATGGAAATTTCTTCCCAACCGGCTCCTGGAGACCCAATACTAAATAAAAAAACTCATCGCGAATTAATTCGAAAAAATAGAGGATTTGATTTTATTCAGTACTAAGTTTATGGGCGAGAATGAGCTTTTAATTTCAACTTTCTTCGAAAGGCATATGCTATTTGCTATATTTCAAGTTTGGAGTTGAGAGAAAAGCTCAATTTATTGTTGGCTACTGCTCCAAGTATCGTGACACCATAGCTGATAGTTGAAGCTTGTTTGGAATAGTCTTAGCCTTGTTTGCACTCTTGGGAAGCTCATTCGCATTGATTGTCATTTGAATGCATGTCTTCATACACTCGGCTAGGTTTTGATACTCCTCGGATTGATAAATAAAGCGTGAATCCCCACTGTATGCACTTGAGGGGGATCGAGGTATAGTCTCTTTCTCCACAAGTCCCTAGGTTTGTCCTTAGGTACACACGTTTTTGGCATCATTGCCGGGGAGTGCCGAATCAAACTGAGGCATTCGTGTGATGGTAAGTAGCTTTCAGCATTGAAGCGAGTAGAGGAGTTGTGAATTTCTCTTCTTTGGTAAGTAACACTCATCGGCACTTACTACTTCTCAGTCTCGAAGTGTGTGTAGTGAGTTATTAGTCTAGGGAAGTGAGTGGAGTGAGTAGAGTAGGAGGAAGAAGGGAGTAGTTAGGGAGTTAGAGTAGCCATTAACTCTAGTCTTGTGAGTCTTTTTAGTTAAGAGGAATTTTTCAAAAAAAAGTATAAAACCCAAAAAATTGTCCCTTTTCAAATCACTTGTCTCTAGAACAAGTATCGTGAGAATCTACATTCAGGTATCGTGAGTTGAGAGCCAGGTATTTGAGCTGCATAGAGCGAGTAGAGGAGAGTGAAGAGTTGGAGGCTAGTATCCAAGGTGAGCACATTGATCTATCACTCATCTTTGCCAATTAAATCAAGTAACTCAATAGAACGAATTGCGGCAAGTATTGTGAAAGACTGAACAGGGGTAACACGAGTTTATTTTGTGATACATACTGAGGGAAAAGGGTAGATGAACACTAGGAACCTGTGTATGTACTTAGGATTCAAAATCACTTGCAAAAAAATTGAAAAAGTGTCAAGTATCGTGTTCTCCCGCGGTTGAGGTATCGCGATACCTGAGTATCGTAATCTCCTATGGTCGAGTATCGTGATACCTGGCCTTATTGAATATTGTGTATCGTGGAACTCTTTTCAAGATACCTGTCAAGTATCGGGTATCGTTGAATTGGGTCTGGTGATACTTGTCACGTATCGTGTATCGTTGAAAAGTCCTCACGATACTCATCAGATATCGCATATCGTGTATCATGAAATTCAGATCGCGATACTCCTCGAGTATCATGTATCGTGAGTCTCTGATCGTGATACTTGTTTGATATCGTGTATCGCAGAGGCGGCTTTCCCGATACTTGAAAAATGTCGAGTATCGCGAGACACAACAAGGTCTAATATCGAGTATCGTGGAAATTTTGGTGGTGTATCATGTATCGCGTATCGCAGAATTTTGATCGCGATACCTATGAAGTATCGAGTATCGTGATTGGCACACGATATTGGGCAAATACCGTGTATCACGTTTCCTGAGTATCATGTATCGTCTTGATCAAGTATCGTGTATCATGACCTTTTGCAGTGAGTTAAGTATCAACTATCGTGCATTTCTTAGGCGATACTTCTTGAGTATCGAGTATCGTGGTAAGGCCCAACTTGTCAAATATCGAGTATCGTGGTTTTTGTTAGGGTCAAGTATCATGTGTTGTGACTTCTTGGTCAGTCCTATTTCAACCACATATCCCCTAGAATTCAGACTCTCAGTAAAGAACTCTAAGATTTGGAGGTTAACCAAGTGAGACTGGAAGTTGTCAATTGAATGAACCTAAGATCTGGAAGAACCCTAGGAAGCCAAAGAAGTGTGATTTCCTCTGTAGGAAGTGTAGCCGAACCAAGTAGCCGTTCCCAGTACTCTGAAACCTCTAGTGAGTTAGAGGAAGAAATTCCCATGGCTTCAAAGGACATGCAAAATATAGTTTCAATGATTGGCATGATGTCAATTATTGAGGGAGAATATCGGACATCTTTAGACTATGTGAACACCAATCAACATGAGATACCTATCTACCTAGATGGTCTAAACCGATTAGTGGCCAGACTAAAGAAAGCTACAGAAGCTTACATAGTACCTAGGCCAGCAGTTAAGTATGCAAGAGGGTTTTATATGGACAAAAGGGATATTCAGTATGTTGTTACGGAAAACCCTGAAAACATCAAAGAACATGGGGAAGAAGACAATGCTCACAACCTTAATGAAGAGGGACATGAAGAGCAAGTGAACACTCCTAGAGGGAGATCTACTGTTGTTAGGGTTTGGAGAGGAGTCCTAGTTCCCCAAGATGATTCCCTAATGGATGTGTATTTGATCCATGGAATGGAGCATCTCCTTAGAGCCCACTCTTCAATATGGGAAGTGGCCCCTAACCCAGTTACTGTCTATGAGTTACAAGATCCTGAATTCCCCACCATTATCACATATTTGGATAAAATCCAAAGGAGGTACTGGCCTCTAATGGAGTTAGAAAGAGCAGGGTTGAAATATCAGAACATTCCAGTGTTCCCCCCTAGGGATCAAACTACTACTTCTCAGAACCCTCAAGGAACTTTTCAAGATAATTCGTATCAACAATCTAGACAAACACAACAAACACATATTCCAGTCAGACCACATGTGCAGTTTGTTATACCAGCAAATAACCCTAACTATCGGCCTCAGCCACTTCTTGACCCAAGGAATGGAATTCCTGCCCAGTCAGACCACCAGTAGTAAGAGGACCTGGTATACCCATAGGAAGACCATTTTTCCCGGTGATGCTTAGACCACCTGAAGCAGGAAGAAGATTAAGGCCTATTCAAGTTGCTAAATGCATGAGGAACCATTATGATGGCTCGAGTGAACCTTACAATCATATAGCTGAATTCAAGCAAGTAATTAGAGCCAAACAAGTGGAAGATTTCTTGATCCAATATGAATCTTTTGGTCTAACTTTGAGAGATACAGCTTTAGCTTGGTTCCAGCCGTTATAACCTAATAATTTTCAAAACATGGAACAAGTCTATCAAGAATTAATTGAAGAATTCACTAAATCTGGGATTAAAAACAACTCTTCCTCATTGATTCATAGTTTTAAGCAAGCTCCTACAGAGTCAGTGAGATTGGCTGTAAGAAGATTCAAGCAATATGTGGATAGATGCCCTGTTGAAGAGAGACCCACTCAAAACAAGATGGTGTCATTGTTTTTGGAAGGGTTGGTGAATGGATCATTAAGATCTTTGGTGTACGTGAAAAGAGTTCAAACTTTGCAAGAATGTATGAAAGAATGTATCGACCTAGAAGAAAATCTAGCAGAAGACCTGAAAATACCTCCAGGTAGTGTGAAAAGTGAAGATTCCGCCAGTAGCACATCAAACTCAAAGAACAATGTAGAGGAAATAGCCGACTTAGTAGCAAAGAAACTGAACGTTCAAGGACAGAGGAACTACCCCAACAACCCAATGAGAGTACCGATGCTTAGAAGATGTATGCATTGTGGAGGTGATCATCCTTCTCATTTGTGCACTTGGGGAGTAGTCCCACCACCTGCTTATGCTTACAATAGACCACCCGTCCTGGGCCCTCTACAATATTGCAGCATAGAACAAAAATACACAAATCACAGCACAGAAAATTGTCCTTACAATCGGCAATCAATACCAGTACAACCTCTCATGTGACCTAACGGATACCCTCACAAAGAGCAAGGAGGAGAAGCCTTTAGATATCTCACATATCAGCAGCAGGCACCAGCACCACGACCTTATACTTGTCAAGGTTACACTCAACCACAACCGGTGTTAGGTCAACAACTGCCCCATCCTTAGAATGTTGTCCTAGTGAAAATGGCTCAACCGGAAGAGAACCCTGAGAGAACAATAGTTCCAGCCATGCCTTTGACTAGCAACGAACCATATGACTCAACTTATGACCATAGTCAAGGAAATTGTTCCGCTTATGAGAGCTCTATGACAGAATATGGAGAATTGTACGACCCCTATGCATATGGCATGGAAGTACCAGATAGTTCTTACGGTTATGAGCAGGATTATGTGTCATTAATGTATACTGCTCCCAGAGCACCCATACCCTCCCGACCTATGAATAGACTGCTTGTACCTAGAGCACCATGTTATAGATGCGGAGGAGATCATTATATCAGAGAATGTACACTACCAAACCCACTACCACCACAGCGAGTCTGGGAAGGATACTGTAGTGATTGTGGCAAAGAACACCTTTTTAGAGATTGCCCCAAAAACCCAAATAAAGTTAAATCTAACGTGCAGATTAATGTGATAGAAGTAATAGAGTCGTCAGGGAGTGATATGGAGTACACCGTGCCCTTGAAAGCAATAACAAGAGCTAAAGCTAGAGAGATCCAAGAAAATAATCAAGGCGACAGAGAAATGAATATACATGTACCCCAAGTAGTTGAAGACTCGGAAGAGCCTGGGAAAAGTGTTACAAGTAAACGAACACAAAGATGGAAGAACCGTAGAGACAGGATAAAGGAAAAGAAACTACAACAAAAGAAGGAAAATGAAAAGAATGAACAAGATTAAAAAGAAAAACAAGAAGTGGAAGGAGAAATTCGGCAAGGAAAGTCTAAAAAAGAAGAGGTAGGATCAGTGTTAGCAGATCCCATGCCTGAAGAGTTAGCCATGTGGATTCAGGCGTACAAGGCACGAATAAGAGCAGGACCTACCATTGAACAACATGAAAAAGAATATCCTAGAGGTGACCTAGAGAAAGAAAGACTGGAGATATGCAAGAAATTAATTGAAGTAGCCCAACAAACCCTAGAAAAACCTGTTCTTCGATTACCCAATTCATGAATCCCCAAAAAAGAATTCCAAGAGTGTGTCATCCCTAATGATCTTGAGAAAGGAAAAGAAGGCGAGACACTTAATGGAAATCAGTGCGAGGATAAAAGGGAAGGATCCATTGTCCCCGAAGTAGATGGGGAATGGCCTAATGATTTGTGGGCAAGAGTCCAAGAAGACAGATGAAAGAAAGTGGAAGGAATTGAACCACCCTTTGAGGAGTTGGAAGCAGAAGGTGAAATCGAAGACTCAATACCTGAACTGAACTTAGAAGAATTAGTACAATGTGACAAGAGCGACAAGGAGAATGGCAGTGTAAAAGTGTTGCCAAATTACACAGGAGAATACGAACATAATTCAGAATTATACTGCATTCCCTCAATAAGAAAAAAAGAGCAGAACCCCTAAATCCAAACAGCGGACATCATACAACATATTAGAAAGATAAAAATCCCTTGTACTCTGACATTGGAAGAACTTTTGAAGGTCAAACTGCATTTGAAGGAGAAATTAACCAGTCAACTGGAGATCAAGGCTGAAGAGAAGGAGATGCCTGATGAAGTAAACACAGTAAAATTCCCAGTCGATAAGGTCGGAGATTTCAGTGAGGGAGATGAAGGAAACACTTGCCTTCCAATTACCTATAGGGGTTACACCACCAAAGCCATCTTAGATTATAGAGCTAGAGTAGGAATCGCTACTAAAGAAATCTGGGAGAAATAGGGAAAACCAGCTTTAAGACCAACATGCATGAAGATACAAATGGCATACGAACACACTAAATGACCCTTGGGATTATTGGAAAGAGTAACTTTTACCACTGCGGAGTTGAATTCGAGCACACCTTAGCGATCTGTCAATTTGAACGAGCGAGAAATTATGAAATGATACTTGGAAGACCTTTCATGAGACAGCTAAAGGTAGTGTAGGATTGGGGAAAAGACGCGGTATACCTACAGCATGAAGGAACCACCACAAGAATAAATCTCCACATATACACGTATCAAGATGTTCCCCCCTTACAATGGAATCAGATTCATAAGGAGGAAGACGATCAATCGATTCACAGCATAGGTTCAAGCGACCAATTGGATGAACGAAGACACTCATCTATAGATATGCCAAAATATGAAAAAGGAAGAGGATAGGAGGAAAGGATGGCAGCAAAGGCAAGGAGTCGCTAGATCTGTACAAGATCCAGCTTACATGCCTCAAATATTCCTAGATGAAGAATTCGAACATCATGGTTGGATGGAGCTTTTAGCTACTCTAGATGTGTGTGTAAACAAAGAAGTAATAACCATGAATGAATGCATTGATGAGGAAGGATATGATGTTAGTCTATATGTGTTAGTTCTTCAAGAGGCTGAAGAAGGAGAAGTAATTGAAAAAGAATGGAAGGAGGATTATGAGAGTATTGAAATGGAGAAAGAACAAATGGAAACAGAAAGTGAAAATCAGGGAGTAAGTGTCATAGCTAATGAAATAAATCAAGAAAGGACACAGGAAGTAGAGCTTGGAGTAGATAAAGAACAAGAAGATGGAGAAAATAAACCTCAAGATCAATTCAAAGTGCCTGCACACTTCAAAAAATATGAAGTAGAAGAGAGGAAAATTGCTATTCAAATGCCAAAATGAGAAGCTCAGCCAGGAATAGCATATGACAACAAAGAATAGACCAAGAAAATAGTAGTAAACTTAGAGGAAGGAGAAGAACAATATACTTTTATAGGACAAGATATCTCACTGGAGGAAGAACAAGAATTAATACGACTCATACGAGAATACAGGGATGTCTTTGCGTGGACATATAAGGATTTGAAAGGAGTAGATCCTTCTATATGTGCCCATAGAATCCCTATGACATCTGAAGCCAAACCCTCAAAACAAAGACCATACACATATAACGATGTTTACTCAGCAAAGATCAAGGAAGAGATAGATAAGTTGTTAGATGCTGGGTTCATTTATGAAATAGAACACATGGAATGGGTGTCACCTTTGGTGGTCATACCAAAAAAGAATGGCAAGTTAAGGGTATGCATTAATCTAAAAAAAGTAAATGCTGCTACCATAAGGGATAGTTACCCATTACCCATCACGGATCATCTTTTGGAAAGAGTGGCAGGAAAAGAAGTTTATAGTTTTTTAGATGGCTTTTTGGGGTATAATCAGGTAGCCATTGCTCCTGAGGACCAACATAAAACAGCCTTTGAGTATATGCCTTTAGGGTTATGCCTTTTGGTCTAACCAATGCCCCAGCCACTTTCCAAAGATTGATGTGCCATGTATTTAAGGAGTTCCTGAGAAAGAGTATGGAGGTATATGTGGATGATTTATGCACTTATTCAGCTATACAATCAGAACATATCCTTGAACTAGGAAAAATCTTTGCCAAATGTCGAGAATATAGAGTATACCTCAATCTAGAAAAGTGTGTCTTCATGGTTCAGCAAGGAAAAATATTAAGACATATCGTCTCTAAAAATGGAATTTCAACTGAGGAAGACAAAATCAAAGTGATTTTGGATTTGCCGAGACCAAAGACTGCTAAAGAAGTGCAAGCATTTATGGGACATTGCGGATACTACCGAAGATTTATACATATGTATGCCATAATTGCTAGACCTCTTTATGCATTATTGTCTCGATTTAATTGGACAGAAGAATGTGAAAAAGCCTTTAACGAATTAAAGAGTCGATTGAGTTCAGCACCAATCCTTCGAGTACCTAATTGGAACAAGCCATTTCACATTCACGTGGATGCTTCCAAGTTTGCCATTGGTTGCATCTTAGCTCAACCTGCAGATACAGGAAAGTTAGACCACCCTATAGCCTATGCCAGTAGACAATTAAATCAAGCGGAGCGCAATGATACCACCACCAAGAGAGAAGGCCTAGGGATGCTGTATGCAGTGAAGAAGTTTCGACACTATTTACTGACAAACAAATTCAAATTCTTTATCGATCATCAAGATCTTCTGTACTTAGTCAATAAGCCTTCTAATACAGGACGACTAGTATGATGGTTTCTACTGTTGATGGAATTTGATTTTGAAGTAGTAGTCAAGAAAGGGAATACCCACATTAGAGCATATCACTTATCAAGAATGACACATGGAGAACCACCCATAGGAGTACCGGGTGATCTGCCTAACACGTACCTTTTTAATCTCAAAGTATGTCCCCAATGGGTAGAAAAATTGATCCCTATACTCACATATGGACCTAGACATGGGATCACACCAAACCGAAATCAAGATCTATGGAAGACTAAAAACCTTCATATCATTGCTGGAAGCCTATATCACCAAGACTCAAGTGGATTACTCATGAGATGCGTATAAGAGGAGGAACAAGAAATGTGGCTTCAAAAAGCACATGTAAATCAATGGAAAACTCATTTAAATGTGAGCGAAACATGGCAAACACTGAAGAGATTAGGCATATATTGGCCTACCATGTAGAGGGATGCACATAACTATGTATGAGCCTGTCCAAATTGTCAAGAACCAAATCCAAAAGAGAACTCTATTCTATGCTACTCCACAGTGGCACCAAGATGGAGCATGCCTCTGGTGAAATTCTTGAAGACCCAAGAATACCCGGAAGGAGCCACTCTAGCAAGGAAACGTGCACTCACAGAACAAAGCAAGGACTATGCTCTCATAGGAAAACAACTCTTTAAGCGAGGAAGAGACAATCATTTAAGAATGTGCATTCATGAAAACGAGTACCTTGCTGTCTTAGAGATGGCACATACAGGAGCTGCAGGAGGACATTTTTCTGCAAATAAAAGTGAAAAAATGGTTCTCTTTGCTGGAATGTGGTGGCCAACTCTACATCAAGATGCAAACACATATGTTCAACGTTGTGATACCTGTCAACAAACAAAATATCCCATTAGAAGAGATGAAATGCCACTCAAACCCATGATGAGTGCAAGAGCTTTTACTAAATGGGGAATAGACTTCATACGACCTATTAGCCCACAAGCTAAAGGATCCCATGCCGAGTACATAATTGTAGCCACAGACTATTTGACCAAATGGGTTGAAGCCAAAGCAACCAAGAAAAATGATGCAAGGACTACGGCCAAGTTTCTCTTTGTGAACGTTTTCACTAGATTTGGACTGCCGATAGAAATTATGAGTGATATAGGTACGCACTTTGTGAATGAAGTGATAGAAGCCTTACTGAAGGAATTCTTAATAATTCATAAGAAGTCAGCCTCATATCACCCACAAGCCAATGGACAGGCCGAAAGTGCAAATAAAATCTTGTGCACAGTTCTCACTAAAATTGTCAACAATGGTCGATCTGACTGGGATAAACAATTACATCATGCTTTATGGGCATTCCGAGTAGCCTACAAGACCGCCATAGGAACTACTCCTTTTAATTTAGTGTACGGACAAAATGCTATTTTGCCAATTGATTTCTTAATACCCACTCTCAGAGTAGCAACAACTTATGAGTGGACTGGACATGAACTATCAGCTCAATTGGATCAAATAGAAAAGTTACATGAAACTAGGTTACAAGCGGTAGCAGGGATTTATGCTGCTAAAAGACGATAGAAGGCATATTTTGATGCTCATATTAAAGATAAAAACTTGAGGGAAGGAGATTTAGTTTTGGTTTATACTTTGAAGCAACACGCAAAGAAACAGCAAAAGAGGGGATATGGCCCGTTAATCATCAATCGCATATCCACCAATCATTTTAGCAACCCTAGATGGAGAAGTGTTACCAAACTATATCAGTGGATGCCGAGTGAAAAAATATCTAGAGCCATTGACTGAAGAGATAATGTCACCTTATTTGAATTTGGCTGTTGGAACAAAAGAGTACCATTGGTGGATGCTCTCATTGACACAGGAGCCGTTATAAGCTGTATCAAATTTTCATTAACCCAGAAACTCAAGGAAGAATTACGCCCGTCTAAGGCACAATTGATAGGAATAGGAGGAAAAATTACTCAATGCATAGGTGAGGTTACCTTACCTCTACATCTTGGAAACAACAGAATGGAACAGAAACTTGTAGTATGTTAGGATCAGGACTTATTAGAAGAGCTCGTGTTAGGTCAAGATTGGATATACGAATATGAAGTGACTATTCAATTAGCCCTAGGATACATCTCGGCCAAGATAGGACATCGAGAGGTATTCAGCATGTTAGACAAACGACCAATCAAAGCCAAAGATATAGACCCGAGAGCTCACTCTAATGAACACTATGATGAATGTATGTTCACTCGCACTATGAAAATTTCTTCATCAAGTACTTCATGTGAGGACACACCGAATCTCGATTGCACACAATCTTCTAATCCAGTAAATCACAGGAGTAGTACTCTATCCAATAACAGCCTCAGTGAGGAACCAGGCACAAGCGAGACAAGTCTGCAAGACTACTACAAATCTGCACACCTTCAAATATACCCTATTCCTTACACTAGAGAGGCTTGGATAAGGAAGGATCAAGTGGCTGCATATCTTCAACAACAGAAACACTATCGATATCAGAACGAACCACCGAACAAGCAGGCAAATCACTTTGGACACCTAGGTCCACAAAGAATTGCTAGAGTGTGGATTTCGAAGAAGGTGATAGCCGCCCAGTCGGCCCGACCACAAATATGGATTCCCAAGTCATGTGCCCAAGTGACAATCATCAAAAAGGATGAGCCACGGCACAAGGAGAATCAGTATTGTCTAAAGGCAAAACGACAGAAGATATACCACTACAGGACAGAGCAGGAACCTCGCCATGCAACAAAAATCATTCAAAGATTTGAATAGCAGACAAAACAAAAGTACTACACAAAAAGTACTACATTCTCTAGGAATGCTAGAACTACAGGCTATCCCAATGGAGTAAATCACATTTGGATGCCGATAGGCAAGACAGTCGGTAACTCAAGTTGCACACATTTGGAGTCATAAGAATCCAAAGTATGCATGATAGGGCCACATTACAAGGCCAAGCATTCGGCACATTCTTTTTCTACTTCAGGATAGTGGAGCACATTTCCCTCTTGGGGAATAGGAGTGCACTTGTACATAATCTAAGAGAATAACTCAAGATTTAATAACCGCTTCAGCTATGAACTAACTTTATTGTTTTCTTTCAGACAAAAACATAAAATATAGAAAAGTATGAAAAATTCCAGGTATTACCTTTCTCACACGCACGGTGGAAGGGACGACACAATCCACTTGAAGTGTTGCCAAATTCAATGAGGACAAGTGAAGGATGATTCTTGATGCTAGCTTGCCACTAATTACTACTCTATATTGAGTGCAGATGGCGTCTTCTAATTCCGAGGCTACGCAAGAGGAAGAGATCCAGCTTCTTCCCTTGGAATCAATAACAAAGGCAAGAGGTCATTGGTTTCTTGATGATCAACCAGTGTCCGAACTCATTTTCATGGCGACCATCAACATCATGGATAGGGATCACTATTTTCTGATCATGTCATAAGATTTCCAGACTATAGTACAAGGATTACCGTGCATGACAGATGTCTGGGCACGAGCTGACATTGATGCATTCCTAAGACTGCCAATATATCTACCAGATTTCCAGAGATGTACACAAGTGATGAATACACTACAGTCTGCATCGAATAAGGCATTAGTCCTGGAAGCACGAGTACTTGACAAAGTAGGTACCTAGAAGACAATTAGATTCACTCATGAAGTAATCAACAGAGCTTTTGGATGGAACCAAGATGGACTCACCAATGTCAAAGATGAGTGTCATGATCCGAAAAAGAGAACATTTTTGGAAATCAACAGAACGGATATTGAAGACTCTGTTCGCTTAGTGCACCAGCATTTTTGCTTTCCGAGTATGCATAGATATACAGCACCTCAAAAGATCGTAGTGCAATTGCTTTCGCATGCAATGAGGCAAGTGGGAAACCAAGTGAATATGACTCCGTATATTCAAGATTGCTTGTTTGAAGCAAAGAAAAAGTGGGTTCAGAAAAAGTTCTTAAATGGAAGTTCGGCATTGACATTACTCATTTATGAGGCTCTTGAAATGAAAGACTGCTTACGCTTGATGCCAACCTCAACTGAGATGGCCAAATATGTAAAGTCAGCGACCGTTTGAAAGAAAAAGAAGACAACCATCTCCAAAGAAGATGTCAAAAACAATTCAAAGAAACCCATGAGAGGGACTAAACGCATCAAAGAGGAAGAAGCTCAAGAGACACCACAATCAAAGGGGACACATATATTGCCAAAGATCCCTGTGACACAACAATCGATTACACAAAGAGACCTCTCTACAGCCCTAGAAGAAACGCATCAGTATATGCGGGGGCAAGTAAATTTAAATGTTCAAGGTCACCATTACAGACAGGCAAGCCAAGAAAAGAAACAAAAAGATAAAGAACATACTCCAGAACAAACTGCCAGATACAAAGAATTGGGATTAGAAGATTCGAGCTCTAATGAAGAATCTAGCCCAGAGAAGGATACCCTAGACACTGATATACGAACCGAAATGAACAACGAAGAATGGACAGAAATAAATCAGGTTGAAGTCACACCTGACAATCAACAACAAAAAGCGCAGCACCAGGAAGCAGAAACTAAACAGGAACACTTGATTCAGTTAAATGATCAGTCAAAGATACGCATAAAGGAAACTCAAATAACCAATAGAGATGCAGTGCCACCTATCAAAGAGGAAATACAAACACCGGTGCACCAGGAAGTAGGCCTACAACAAAATAAGGAGCCAATTGTGATTGAAGTGCTTGATGATACACCTCAAGGTAAGATTGACCACAAGGAGGTTGAGCCAAGGATACAACTCCAAATTCAATAACCCCATGATACTACACTGCATGTGGCACAAGGGAAAGATGTTACCACAGGGGAAGAACCTAGCATCCCTACCACCTAGTTAAACGTTGATGTTACTCACTTAAAACTAGTAGTCAAGCAAATGATACAAACAGCCATGGATACACAACAACAAATGATGGAAACGGATGTGGATTATGACAAGGCCATGAGGGAAAAGAATCAATTTCAAGTCATGAGTGAGCAATTGTCTGTACAGTTCATCCAGGCCCAGCAAGAAATTTCAGACAAGGAAAGAGAGTTACTAACATTCAAAGAACAATGTAATACATTGGTGAAACAGTGTCATCAGCTACAGACACAACTGACTGATTTACAAAGACAGCATGAAACTAGTGAAGCAGACAAAGAGAGGATGAAAGCTCGGAGTAATCTGCTTGAAACACAACTAAAAGTATACATGGAGGAAAATGATAATTTACGCAATAGAAATAAAGAACTGATGAAGGCATTACTCTATGACCAACCTATAGAAAAGCCAAAGACATCAGTCACGAAACAAAAGGAATTGAGAGATCAGATAGAGAAATATGCAGATTTGTTGAAGTAAGAGCAAGCCTTAAGGGAAGAATGGGAACGTAGGTACATTAAAGAAACCAATGAGCTAAAGAAGCAGTTGAATACATCCAATGGAAAACTTGCATTAAATTACAGTGAAAATATGGATCAAGTAGCAGAGATTGGTAATGAGCTGTTGGCAGCCAAGGAGGCACTCTGGGCAGCTATGCAAGAAGTTAAAGAGAAGACTGAATGCATAGCATAATTAGAGACCAAAGCAGAAGAGAAAGTACCAATCGGGACACCAATAGAGCCAATACAAGAGAATCCTACTGACGAGGTAGAGGTACGTCCTCTATCTCCCCCGATTTATAATTCTTCAATAAAAGAACAAATGGCAGAACCACATGATGATCATCCAATGCCATACACTGTAGAAATAGGTCAGAAGGAACAGGCACTATTGGTGTCCCGGTTGACAGAAATTTTCGAAAATGAACTCATCAAAGTAATGAAAGACGCAAAAATAAAGGGGAAAGACTTGGATACGATAATGACGCCTTTCAACATTCCGTATGGATTATTGAAAGAGAAAACAAGGCAATACATAAAGAAGATCACACATAGAAATCCAGACGAACAGTTGCATTTTAAAGATGCCACATTCAATTATACTCAAGAAGAATTTGAATCTGCACAGCCTGTATGGAGAAGAAAGTTTTTGGAGGAAAATCCTACATTGCGGGTGCACTGGCAAGCAGCACCATACTTATTACAGGTAAATCCTTCATTTTGCCCAACACCACATCGTAGAGAGACAAGAGAATTTTTGGACATGCAAAAGAATGGCGTGCTTAATAAACAGTGGTTGAACTATCCACTACTTCCAAGTCCACCTCATAACTATCTACCAACAGAGGAGTACATGGTAAAAACCATCAAATTTTGGCTACATTGTTACGCAACCGTACCCGATCTAACTATAAAGATGACGAATAAAATCCTAAGCATGATACTTACAGTTTTGAAGATGTTCAAGCACGCGGCGTAAACATTTTTTAGTTTCATTGGTATTAATCAAGGAACATATATCCTCATTTTTTATTTTTCTGTTATGCCTAGCCGACCCACAATAATGGCATATTATTCTAGGCTTATGTTTTTACCGAGTACATATATGCAAACATTCGAAGAAGCCTTTTTCACATGGTTTTTGGAAATTGATTCCGAGATCTTTTTAAAGATGTCATCCAACTTGAATGCCAGATTAGTGGCATATGAGCTCAGCTTCTTCGCTGACCACAGACAACCACCACATGACGGTGTGAAAGCAGAATAGTGGAAGCATGAAGCTAATCTGCTTAACGAAACAAAGAAAAAAGTGTATAGAACATACTCCCGTCCACTTCCAAAGCATGCCGGGGACGACAAAGTTCAGGAGAGGGGCAGTGTTGAGGGAGAGTCAAGCAAAAAGAAGAAAAGAAGAAGACATAGAAAGAAGCTTCATTAAAAAGATCATATCTGAAGATATATCTCTACAAGAAGCCCCACAGGGGCACGCAACACCCATCTCTACACAAAGCCCCGCAGGGGCACACATCAAGCAACAACGCAAAACATCCAGGTCCTGAGGAATGGAATTAAAGAACAATCAGAACTAGCACATTTCATGGGAAGGACGGACCAGGGCCGAGAACTATCCATGAAGTGCAAGACAATACTTGGCAAGTAATATTCCTCCCGCTAATAGCGTGCGTTGAAAAGAAAATGAATAGGCTTAAAACAATGCAACAGGTCAGATGTGTGAAGACAAAGACATATCAGAAGACCAAAAGTTAGAAAGAGGGAGAGGCTGAAAAGTTGAAGAGGGTGACTAAGAACAGCACATTCTTAGCCACTAGTGGTGTGCATGGCAGCCCGACTAAATACAACAACCCAGATATGTGATATAAGGAATACCAAGGGGCAAACAGAAGCAAAGGACATACCTCGGATAAAATAACAAATTCTGTGACAGTCCTTACCGCTTCTTCGACCACTGAGTGCATGTATTCAGACCTCTTAAACAAGCTGAAGACAAGAAGTAAAGTCTGTCAAGGGACGACATAGGCAAAGAGGGGGAGAGTGTTGCAGAGCTAAGAAGAGCAAAAGGCAGAGAAAAAGAAGGGCCCCAAAATTTTTCCGATTTGGATACTCTATTTTTGTATTATAACCATTTTGTAACATATTTCCCATTGTAAATGCACTAGAGGAGTCCTCTAGATTCATACCCATGGAAATTAGTAGCTTACCCATGTAAATTAGTAGAAAATTATCCTTTTAGTGAATAAAGTGTCGTTCTCCTGTGTGAAAGGACCATTTTTAGGGCACATGTATATAAGTCAATTTGTGGCTCTTTGTAAACACTTTTGGCATCAAGAGCACAGAATTTTGAATTTGTTTCTTCTCCTCTCTATATCTTCTCCTTTGTGAGCTTGTATGCATGTGTATTGCTTGAAAAGAGTGTTAGAAAGTGTTGTCTATCCATGAAAGTTTTTGTTTGTTGTTGTTAAGGTATATGTGGAGTGTAGGAAGTGCTGAAGTGTAGTAAGGTCATTCCCCTGACTCAGTATTTTGCTCATAACGTGAAGTAGAAGCGTCAGAATTGAGTGAAAATACAGCATTGAATGCGTCTTCATAAGAGCTTCGAAATGCATATGCTATTTACTATATTCGGAGTTCGGAGTTGAGAGAAAAGCTCAATTTACTGTTGGCTGCTGCTCCAAGCAGTTCGGAGTTGAGAGAAAAGCTCAATTTACTGTTGGCTGCTGCTCCAAGCATCGTGACACCATAGCTGATAGTTGAAGCTTGTTTGGAATAGTCTTAGCCTTGTTTGTACTCTTGGGAAGCTCATTCGCATTGATCGTCATTTGAATACATGTCTTCATACACTCGGCTAGGTTTTGATACTCGGATTGATAAATAAAGCGTGAATCCCCACTATATGCACTTGAGGGGGATCGAGGTATAGTCTCTTTCTCCACAAGTTCCTAGGTTTGTCCTTAGGTACACAACATCCTGCTCAAAGGTTAGCATGTGTCCTAGCAACTGATTTAAATCAGGAGTAAAATGATCTAGTGATAATTCAGTAGACAAAATAAATGGCTTCCATTTTTCATCACCTCTCAAACCTGTGAGGATTTGGCTTACCAATTTATCCTCCTCAATATCTTCATCAACTGCTCCTAATGCATCTGCAATGTCCTTCATCCTTGTTACATAATTTAAGATGGACTGAGAGGCCTTCTTCTTGAATGTGGTAAACTCTACCCACAAGGATGCCTTCCTTGACTTTGTGGTATTTTGGAAATGCTCTTCCAAAGCATTCCATATATCACTTGCACTTTCAAGACCTCTAATATGAGGTAACAAGTAATCATTAACTCCCATATAGATAATGCTCCTAGCTTGAGCATCTCTCTTCATCCAAGTCTTCAATTCTGACAATTCATCCCTAGTTGGAACAGTAGGATCTCTGAACTGAGGCTTTTCTTCTTCACTTGTAATATATCCTATCAAATCTTTGCTCATAAGATGAGCTTCCATCCTTATTGACCATGCTGGATAGTTCTCTCTATCCAACTTCTCTATTTGAAGAGAATCTCCCATCCTTTCTTCACTTGTGTATTGAATTCTTCAAACTTTATGAGTAATAGATGTACCTTTACTTTGAATAAAGTTCCTCTTGACCTTCTTGATAACTTCTGGTCTCCTTCTCAAGCTTTGCTTTCAAGCTTTCACCTTTTGAACCTTCAAGTGTTGAATTCTTTACAGCTGCAGTAGTCGGGGTCCTCCTTTCTTCAGTTTTGATGCTTCCTGCTCTGATACCACTGATGGAAAGTGTTAATGTCCAAACGAACAAGCTACTCTTGAAGTTAGAGCACCTCTATAACAAGAGTAACTCAAAACCTTCACCAAATTGGAGGATCAATGATCAATTATCAAAATTTTAACAAACTGTGAAGAAGGTGACTACATAAAAAGTCTGTTGCACATAACTCACTCATTGACTTATCAAATGTGTAAAGTTTTTTATAAAACTTTGCATAAGGTGTCCTCTATAGCTTGCTCACCTTCTCCAAGTTGAATCATTTCAAAAGACTCAGTAAATCTTGACAAATGATCTCATCAAGTCACCTATGTCTAAAACTCTTCTCCTGAGAAGTCGATTCAGACACCTGTAACTTCTAACACTTGATTCTCTCAAACTAGAACCCATTTATGCAAATGCTTTTAGCCATAGATGGCTTACCTTCCAAGTTAGATTTTGACTCCTCATTTGTGCAAAACTTTAAACTGTCCATTGAGAAATGATGAAATCTTTGACCATCAAAGTTGCATCTGTTTCAGAAGACTGTCAACACTTCTTCACATATGAATGTTCCTACTCACAATTCTCATAGCCTGTTTCTAATTAGGCTCTCAAACTTTAACCATAGACTCACAATTCTCATAGCCTGTTTCTAATTAGGCTCTCAAACTTTAACCATAGACTCAAACTTTAACCATAGACTCATTGTCTACAAAAAGATTCTTGAAATGATCAAGCATAGAAGGAGAATGCACAAAAACATCGAGCGTAGTTTTTCTTCATTACTAGAAAACTTTACATCTGGATGAGAGAGCTAATGTTCACATTTCTCAAGTGTCTAATCACTTCTAATTCTTTTGAATTCTTATACTCTACACTCTCTCATATTTATTCCGACTTTTTACTTATATATATAGCCATATATGTACAAGCTTATGACCATACATAAGATATATATGACTTGTCTCTAAATTAATATACATATGTGTACACATCTTCATCTTCTGGATATGCACTTCCTTTATGCTTCATAACTTGATCTTTTCTTCGGTCCTTGACTTCAATTCTTCATCAAAACTTCAATTGTTGATTGCCTTGCACCAACAGAATATAGTCAATTTTTTCTTAAAGTCATATAAAATGCTTTATTATCTTAATGAAGCCGATCCATGCAAAGTTTTGATTTGAAGTCCTTTTCTTTTTAAGGTTTGGTCTTTTTGCCATAGAATTCTTATAAGCCACATGTGTTCGAGCAGGCGAGTTGCTGCATATTTTCCCAAGGCATTAGTTTTATTTACGCAATTCGTTGTTCATCAGCGATTTGTTATATATCTTGTGATGTATTTCAGTAATGACATCTTCTCCATTTTTTGAGGGGTTCTATTGATTAGCACAATTATCAACTTTCAAGAGATAACACCCTAACATTGCATTTATTTTTGTGTTGCTTGTTCCTTCTTTTCATACTTTATCGTATAGGTTCTAGGAAGTTGTGCTTGTTTCTTTTGAGCATGGATAAATAACGTACCAGCAATGTTGGTGGTCATTGAACATTGCATTTGTTTTTGCGTTGCTTGTTGCTTCTTTTCATACTTTATCGTATACATTCTAGAAAGTTGTGCTTGTTTCTTTTGAGCATGGATAAGTAACATACCAGCAACATTGGTGGTCATTGACTTATGTGATTCTGCTCACCATCGTCATTTCAATATATTTAATTCTATAATATATTTGGTTTTGATTGCATTATATGATTCTAATGCTGATTGTATTATCCTGATTTTGATTATCATTGCATTATTCTGATTCTGATTCGTTATAGCCATATGAAATGAATTTTTAAACAAAAGTTACATGCGCTCATTCAAATGATAAAATTTATGGCTACTTAGCTTGTATCTAAATTAGGTGAATAGTATTTTTTTCATGGGTTTGAAAGTATTGATAAACATACATATAAACGTAATAATCATATAAATTAGCTAGTTTCTCTTTCTGGATAAAATACTTTATAATATCCACATACCAATATTAAATAGATTTGTAAATAAGTTTTTTTTTAATTGTATAACCATGGTACAATAAAAAAAAGGACTTAATCTATAAACCAATATAATCTGAGGATGTGGATGTTATGAAGCATTTTATTCACAAAGAGAAACCTACTAAACTCTATGGCTATTATGTTTACATATATGTATATGAATACTTTCAAACCCATGAAAAAATAGGATTCACTTATTTTATATACAAACTAAGTATCCACAAATCTTATCATCTGCATGGAGGTTGTAACGTTTCTTTGAAAATTAATTTCATATGACAGTGGTAAATCACCATCGAAATAATGCGATAAAAGACAGAATCAAGATAATGCGATCATCATTAGAATTTGATAATGCAATAAAAAATAAATATACTGCAGAATCAAATATACTAGAATAGCGATGATGAGCATAATCATATAAAACAATGCCCAGAAACGTTGATAGTATGCTATTCGTCTATCCTCAAGGGAAATCAACACAAGTTCTTATAATATATACGATAAAGTATCAAAACAAGCAACATGCATCGCAAAAACAAATGCAATGTTAACGGTTTACATATCGAAGATGATAATCATGCTGATCAACAAAACACCACAAAAAATGAAGAAGAAGATATCATTACTAAAATACATCACAGCATATATAACAAATTACCAAGGAACAACAAATCGTGCAAATATTACTGATTCCTTAGTAAGATATGCAGCAACGCTCCTGCTTGAACACATGTTGCCTCATGAAAATTCTGCGTTTTAAATTCATAGACATTTTGAGTTTTTGCTCTATGAGTATCTCCATATATCTTTTAAGCCTCAAATGATATCTACTGTTAATATCATACTTTTTTGGAGCAAATTTGAGTACCTTTTTTTATAAACATCTAAAATAAATTTCAATACAGAAGGAAAAGACCTAAATATTCTCTAAATGATTTAGTACAAAAAGAAATAAAAAGTGAGTTTTAAAAATACTTATGAGTTTTTAATCCATGTATCTTTCAAAAAATCCCCATATAAAAAAATAACATTAAAAGCAATGAGGTGATCCTTTCATGCATTTGATATTGAATATCATCTATTTTTATCTTGTGACTAGATTTCCACTATATATTACATACTTAGCCTCTTTTTTGAGTTGCTAGTCTCTAATTGGTCCACTTTGTTTGTCAAGGGTCACTTTCTTTGTCACCAAATATATTTTTAATTTGGTGACAAACAATATGTAGATCCTCTCTATGAAATAGGAAAGTTCTAAGAAAAAACATATACACTAAGCACAAACGAGAAAATGATTGAAACAAACAATTTTAAAGTAGGTTTATAGACCTACACCTGCTTTGAGATACTTCATTCATGTGCAATCATCTTCCTAATTCTCAAAGTATGGTACATCTTAAACCTTGTAGATCTGTACTCCAAATCAAAATACTTCTTAGAAAAAGGACATGCACCCTATACAAAGGAGAAATTAAATGCTTGAAATAGAAAAATCTAGAGTAGATTTATAGATCTATCTCTCATTAAAACTGTTGGTGCAAATTACAAGCCTACACATTTGGCTTGGAAGATATCATGAAGACTCTACATACATGAAGAACCATGGGAACATATGCTAGTGGTTAATTACCACTTTACCACATTGTAAAAGTGAAATTGGCTTAGAATCTTTTGAAAACACCTACCTAAGTGATTCGTGGAAAAGGCAGCTCACTTGATTGAGAGAATATCTCCAAGCATTTAGGAGCTTGATCATAGGGAGCCAAAAGTTTGAATTTAAATTCAAACTTTACTCATCACATATAAAAAGTCAACAAGAAAACTCGCAAGATGAGAGATCACTCCCGAGCTTCATTCTACTGTAATTGAGTGTGTGTGAGGACTACACCATAGCCTACACCTCTCTACACCATTTGGCAATGTTATTCATGCCAAAGGGATTGTACACAAGTGTTAATTAAAAGATACATTTACATCGTTCATCTCTGTGTTCTCTGCTAGTCTACTCAAAAGTCTGTGAACTTGTTAAGGGAATATCTCCGTCAATACTCAACCAAATACAGTGATTCAAAGCTTCTTGGATTCAGCTCACAGTCATCTACGTGCTCACAAAGTTTGAAGTGATTTCATTCAGCCATTACAGAGAAATCGGCGTCGAGGTGCTCACTGGTCTATTTCTGCTACAGTCCTAAAAAATCGGGGGTATCGCTAATCTTGCTAAATTGATTTCTCTTAGCATAGTTTATCTTTTTGCATCATTCCACTTGCAAATGGTAGCTTACTAAGCTAATTAAATACCCCTAGAAGGAATGTTATCAATTGCTACTATCCTGGTCACACTGAGCATAACATCCAGCAGGTGTCAAGATCAAAATAGAAAGTTTTTATGAGTTTGTGACTTCCAAAGTTATCTGTTTTGATTCAACCATTACACATATCATTTCCAAAGGACATAGGCTATTTTTTGGTGTCATTGACAAGCTAAGGAAGTCTACTAATCAAGTCTTGAGCAAAAGAGGGCTGGTACAAAGCAAGTTTAGCAGTACCTACTTAGTCTCTTGGATCATCCATCCATCTTTCCCAACAAAAACTATATGCTATAAATGTCAAGGATATAGGCAAGAAATAAGAAAATCTGAAACTCACATAGCAAACATGGTAGAAGTGAGCTCCCAAAAGTGAAAAGGTAACAAAAATTATTTTTTCCAAAGATGAGTGGAAAAAGTTCGTATACATGTTTGCCTAAGCAATGATCCAAAAGGATTTATCAAAGGGACAAAGACCTAAAGATTGTTTTAATGATTTAGTATAAGAAAAGAAAAAGTGAGTTATAAAAATAATAACATGTGAGTTCTGATTCATAAAAAAAGTGAGCATGTGCCTCTTTTGTATGGCACGTGCACAAGGTCTTGCGAACCCATTCATGTGCACCAAAGCCCGTTGTGTAAAATTAAGTAAAGCTTAAAGAAAGTAGACGATAGTCCTTTTCATAAATTTTCATTAAGTAAGTTGTAACGCAAAAGAGAAATCTACAAACGAGGTCCAAAACCCGTAGGTGAGTTGGTTAGGAACGCAAAAGAGAAATCTACTCATCTCTTGAGGCAAAGGTTGTGCGTGGCACCCATGTGGAGTGCTAGATATACTTGGACCACCTTGACTAGTTTATCCATGTAATGCTTTGAAGTTGTTGAAACTAAAAATCTTCAAACAACTCTTTCCTTGTATTGTTTCGATAGTTTAACCCTTGCTTTGTCAAATATAAGAGGTCCCATGAGTACTTATTAATATTGCTTCACTTGTACAATGGTTTTAACCCTTGTTTTGAGATATAAAGAGTGTGATGGGTACCTAGTACCTACCCTTCACTTTTTTTTTTAATTAAATGGAGGTTCGGCCAAGGCCTACTCCCCCAGACTTTAACTTTGAAATTGCAATTGTACAAGGAAGGGCATAGTACCTATGGGACCCCCTTATCCCACAAGAACAGGGGTGTACAAGACTGGGTTGAACAGCGGTCACAACTACCGCAGGGCTAGTCAAACGATGGCATGTCAGCCATATGCTTCATCATTCCAAGTTATACATGTCCTTTACATGTGGCCGGAAGGGATTGAACCCCCGTCCCCGCCTCAAGAGGCGAGAGGCCCAACCAGTTGCCTTAACGGCCTGGGAGAGTACCTATCCTTCACTTGTACAATGGTTCTTTTAATACATTCAAAGCTGAACTTTCTTAATCAAAGAAAATAAAAAAACAATAAATCTACAAACGAGATACCACGTTACATGTGAAGATTTGTGAGGAAAATTTAAATGCATTTGGTGGTCAACCGGAGTATAGTGTGCACGGAGTTTTACGCATGCAAGAAGCAGCCGTAGAATCAAACAGGCGAAACTTGAAAGCGAGACTGGAGTTGACTGCAGCAGCTGTGTAAGTGAAGATTTGTGCGGAAAATTTAAATGCATTTGTTGGTCAACCGGAGTATAGTTGGGCACGGAGTTTTACACACACACATATATATATATATATATATATATATATATATATATATATATATATATATATATATATATATATATATATATGCATGCACATTACACATAGCTATTCTTGATCTACATTACTAAAGGAAAGAGAATTAGCAAAAAAGTTGAACCTGCTGATGAACTTACTTGCGAATAAAAAATAATCCTTTGGCATTGAAGAATGAAAGTTTGAGGATTGTCGCGTAAACAATCAACTGAAGCATCCACAATGGCCCACTGTTTCTCTTCACTCGTTTTTTTCTTTTATCTTTGGCATCTTATACCTTTTGGATTCACTCATTAACGAACACAAATTAACAAGCTAAGAACAATGCAAGATGATATCGAACTCATCTTACTCATTATCAGATATGGGAATTAAGCGAATAAAAGGAGAAGCCCAACATTTAATGCATAAATATCTAAATCCAAAGAAAACGTATACATTCAGCACATGGATACAATGGTACTGCTCTTTTTTGTATTAGAACAAGCGCAAACTACATTAACTGGTAACAAATTACAAGAAAATTTAGGGAGAGTTTCACAAGACTTATGATCTTATCCTCCCTTTCATGGGGGACCACTTCTTTTGAGGTACTATTCTTACATGTTTCATACCTAGTTATTTGAGTGAATGTACTATTTCAATTATAATCTTTAACACAGACAGCAGAAATCGGCTTATGAGATTGAACCGTTTTTTCAGCGCAAAATAAAAAACTTGAACAAATAATGTATCTAAAGATACATCTCCTAAAATGAGGATGGATAGCATTGACACTACATACAACGCACAATTGTCATTATATAGTTGGTTTGATCTCTGGTAGAAGGAATCGCCGAGTCTTTAAATGATACCAAGAAAAAGCTGAACATTTTTCACTAGACATTTGTGGCATGTTCCTATTCTACAAATTTCTAAGGAATGAGAAATAATGCTAAAAATTGTAAATGGGAAGGAGAAATGACAAAAAAAAACTTGTTGATACTGTGGTTCTGCATAATTGAGGTTTATTACTATGAAATACTATATCAGGGGTATATTAACCTAGTGCACACATCTATTACTATTGTTTATTGAAACTCATCCATGAGGTTATAAATTGTCAAATAGATTACGTACCTAAACAAAGTTGCATACATGTGCATTTATCCGCCTCCATATACATGCACACACACATGCACCATTCCCCTTAAAGCTCTATAAAACACAGTTCATATGAGTGGAGAAGAGTTCTTGTGTTCTATTTCTTCCATCTAAGTGTTTGCAACATTACTCAAGAAACTTTCATACCAAATGAAAGATGCAGAGCTAAAGGTGGAGTACCGAGTGCACTATCCAAGAAGAGTGAAATAACATACTTGAAGAACAAGAAGGTAGTTTTTGTTGTGGATGAAAAGGCAATCGAAGAAAGATCCTAACAAACGTAAAATAGCTCATAGTGCTTTTTCATTGTGCTTGAGGAGCTTACGAAGAGTTTCAATGCCAACAACCTTGGATATAGATTTCCCTCTAGAATTAAGGCAAAAGGTCATAAATGAAAAAGCACATCTGATGTCGAAAAGGAAACTTACATTACCAAGGTAGAGTTTGAGAAGACTTTAAAATCTTATAATGCAAAACAATCAGGAGAAGTTAGTGGTAGGGAGTCTAACAGGTCAAAATCTGAGGTGAACATATATAAATGTGCATATATATACAAATGTGCATTCCTACTACATGGACATATATGCACACATGTACAAGAAAGTGTTACTTCAAGAGCTCCACATACTTTCACCACATCAATTTATACCTACATATTGTCAATCATACAGACTCATTAGCACTGATTCACCAAGTCCTCACATGTATATGCACACATGTATATGCTCAAACGTTCACACATGTAAAACATGTAGATCATTGGTAGAAAGAAATCATCAGCTGCTCACATAATGACTGTCTTATCTACACATAATCAGTGTATGAGCTGCTCCACATACCTATAGAGCTGATCACATACATTTGCTCAGTTGCATATCTACACACACTTGCATATACACACCTCACACGCCTGCATATATGCACATGTATGCCACTCCAGTGTGTGTGTACAATCTCAAGTTGACCAGGAAATGCTCTATGGCAAACTCCTTCACATATGCACCCCTTGAGTGTAGATTTGCATAAACATTTCCACAAATCTCTGCAATCACGTGATCTAACATGATATTCATTAGGTCCAATTATAGCTTCATTACAGTTCAAAGTATTCCACCATGTTCAATTAGAGGATCAACCTCTCTGCCATGAGAGGCTTGAGAACGAAGATTGCTACTCAAGCCTAAGTGCGACATTATACCTACTGTTGGTGGTACTACCATTGACCACATTCCACAAAACCTTTAATCAAGAGCTATGAGGCATGTATTTCATTCTAAAATCACAACAAAAGATTAATTACATCATTTGTGTATCTAAGAAATTAGCAATCCACTGAATGGAAACATTGACACTATGAACAAACAAGTTTTTGCTCTTTAACTAGAAAGTGCACACACCTGTCATAACTCGGTTGTTACAAAATGGTTGCTAAAACTGTTTCATCCTACCAAGAAGAAAACATATAATGTGGACAAAGCTCATGTGACTGGAAATGATGTAGTGCGACATAAACCAAGAGGGAGAATAGCTTCCACTTTTACATTTTGGTGCTTTAACAATACCAATATCTCGCCTTCATTATCTTGAATTCGTTTTTGAGATACCTTGTGAATGGTTGAAAGCAACGCTTGTCTCCATTGTTTATGAAAGTGAACAATGCCTATTCCAGCTGAAAGAGAATCCTTCAGCAAAACATTTGAAGACTGAAAGTAAGTCTGAGAATTTCAAATCACATACGTTTATGGAACATGTTCAGAGAAGAGACTTTTCATTTCCTTGCTTCAAGGATAGCTCTAAAGCCATCAAAACGTGACAGGAGAGACAAGTTTTTAAGATGTGGCTCAAAAGTTTATGGCGGATAAAAGGAGAGATCTTGAAATACATTAATAACATATTGCACGTTGCCATTTTACCAAAAGTACAATTGAGGCTACCTGTAGAGCATAAATTTGCTATGAGAGAACATCTAAAAATATGCAGAGTAAACCAATTAACAAACTGTGCATGATGAAATAAAAAGAGTTCATTCATACATGGCATATACAAAAAGCAAATAGCTCCGCTAGGAGTAGAATAAGAAGCTTACAACAACTGTGCTGGAACGCCATTTGTTGACATTTTCTAATTCACATGATCGAATATAAATAGATCTTCACTTGGATATTGCTACCTTGAAACTATTTAAAAGAATTTATCACTCACCAAAAGCGTAACAAGTTAAAGGTTGAGAGCTATTCTCTACAGTACCTTTTGCATGTGAAGACTCCATGGTTGAAGGGATGGCACACGCAAGCTCAAGCCAATAAATGGCAAGCAGCAACGATCTCAATCTTTAATCCTTCAGCAGGCAGAACTCACTCATGGTTTCAACCTCAAAGTAGCACTCATGGTTCGGCATGATACTTTGGGAGGAAACAAGGTTATGAACGCAACTTTTGAAAGTTGAGAACCGAAAGTGTTAGGGTGAACACTTTTCACATTTCATCCTACCCAATGTAGCATGCCGAATGTTTAGTATCCGGGTGCCCACTGCCTACAGTTAATAAGTTATCCCAAATATGAATGAGTGTCCACTATCAAGCGCAACAGTGCCATCGGGCACACGTAAATGCAGAAATATTAACTCCTCTTGCAGGAGATGGCGTACGCAAACAAGGACACTCGATTGACATGGGAAGCACACTCGATTGACACTCTCGCTAAAGAGACCATTCAGTCAAGAATTTGACTTGAATGGTCTTGTCTTGTGGTAAAGTTTTTGTTTCCGTAAGGAACTAAAATACCTTAAGGGAAATGGACACTTTAGCACCTATTGGTTTTATGCTAAAGTTTTTCTTTAGAAAAAGCACTTAACTAATACCCTTAAAAAGTCACCTGGAGGGAAGATCATTACCCGAAGCTTTTACCTGAATGATCTTGTCTTATTTTACGCTAAAGTTTCCCACTAAAGAAAATGTTTACCTTATGGGGCGAAGCTAAGCTCCAATAGGCGCTAAAAAAAACATTGTAGCAAGACTAACATGGCTAGCAGCGCTCCTTTACTTTAGCTATAGCGTTTACCGTAAAAGTATAGGTATTAGCTACACCTAAAAGGCGCTAAAGAAAATGTTCACCTTATGGGGCAAAGCTAAGCTCCTTTAGGTGCTAAAGAAAATGTTTACCTTTAGGGCCGAAGCTAAGCTCCATAAAGTGCACAGCGTTTTCATTTCCCTAATGGGAAGCTCTATGCATCTTATGAGAAATGGAAACAAAAACTAACACGCTAAAGAAAACCTAAAGGGCCACCCGGAAGGATCCATAAAGTGGAGGGGTTGAAGACAAGTTCCTCTAAGTAAGCTTGATTTTTCAGAGTGAAGGCTTCAATCTTGAGAATTCCTAAGGACAACTATTGAGAGTTTCAAGGTGAAGAAGAACCTAAAGTATGACTTAAGAAAAAAGCAAGATGATGTGATAAGACTATGTATGCAAAGAAGAATGCTTCATGAGACTGTGTATGCAAATAAAAATGTTAAATAAAATTGTGTATAGTTAAGATTGTCTATTATTAATCCATCAGCAATGTGTGAATAGATGAGGAAAATAAAAAAGCCAAATAAACAGAATATCAGAGGATTATAATTATTATATTCTCGAATGATTACAAGATTTGTGTCAAAACCAGTGAAGTATTATACTAGTCATGCAGAGCTATAAAGGAGAAAGGTTAAGCAGAAAGATAAATATTGTGATAAGACTATGCATGCAAACAAGAATGCTAAGTAAGATTGTGTATAGATAAAATTGTCTACAATTAATCCATCATCAATGTGTGAATAGATGAAGAAAAGGAAAAAAACCAAATAAATAGAATATCAAAGGGGTATAATTAGTCTATCATTAGTGGATGATTACAAGATTTTTGTCAATACTAGTTAAGTATTATAGTGGTCATGCAGAGTTTTAAAGGAGACAGCTTAAGCATAAAGATAAAATATTGTAATAAGACTGTGTATGCAAATAAGGATGCTAAAAAAGACACTGTATAGATAAGCTTGACTATAATTAGTCCACTATAATTAGTCCACCATGAATGTGTGAGTAGATAAAGAGAAGGAAAAAGCCAAATAAATAGAATATCAAAGAATTATAATTAGTCTATCATTAGTGGATGATTACACGATGGGAGTTTTGTCATTACCAGCTAACTATTTTATAAGTCATGCAGAGTTATAAGGGAGAAAACTTAAGCAGAAAGATAAATGTTGTAATAAGACTGTGTTTGCAAAGAAGAAATGAGACTGTGTATAATTAATCCAACATGAGTGGATGACTACAGTGTGTAAATAAATGAGGCAAAGAAGAAATCCAAATAAGTAGAATATCAGAGGAATATAATTATTCTATCATTAGCAAATGAGTACAAGATGGGACTTTCTGTTAGTACCAGATAAGTATTATATCACTCATGTAGATATGTTAACAAGAAAGCTTGTGTAAGATTCTATGCCCACATAGAAATACATGAATAACATTAACATTAAGAGGAGTTCTCCACTTAGAATTTAAACACTATAATAAATAATTGACACTATCCATGTGTGATGAAGAGAAGAATAAAGCAAACGTGTACCATAAATCTATTTAATTATCCATGCACTTTTTGCCTTTTTTTCTAATCTATACCGAAGTGATAAATTAGATGGGATAATAAGACATCATATGGATTCTATATGTTTTGGATGGCGTCCTTAAAACAGGATGATATTTCTCAACAGAAAAATCCTAGTAATATCTCTCCTTCCGCTGCATGCCGCATTTTTAGTAAAGAGCTAATTGCTTTTCCAAATAAGAATAATTTCATTATAAATATGAAAAATTAAGATTTTATCAACCTCATTATATTAAATACACCTGCTAGTAAATGGATAGGAGAAAACCAAGTAAGGAACATGATCACTTCCTTTCTTATATCATTATATTAAATATACCAAGCTAGTAAATGGATGGGAGAAAACCAAGTAAGGGACATGATCACTTCCCTTCTTATATCATTATATTAGATATACCAAGCTATTAAATGGATGGGAGAAAACCAAGTAAGGAACATGATCACTTCCTTTTCTTCTATTTCTTGTACCGTTTCTTTAACAAGAAATGCAGATTTTTCCTTGCACTTATAAGCATTGTGATTCCAAGTGATGCACCATAGCAATTAGCATTTCCTGTATAAATAGTTCAAAATTAACAAGCTTATGGAGAGATAAAGGGTCTTCAAGGTAGTCTCGAATGCGATAAGAGTTATGATGTGAAGGATACCAAGTACATCGTACAAACAGAAATCTACATATTTTGATCATGTGGAAGCCCTCATATCTGATTACCTTGTCTTCCTTCTTATGTAGCGTCCCTCCCAACCCTTCTTCTAGTTTTTTTTATAAAATATATCATTGGATTTGCCAAGTCCACCTATCTTTTAACATACTGATGTTAAAGTTACAAGCTATATTATGAAATGAACGTTAAACAATTTCACTACTTTATTAATGATATTCGACCATGTTGTTTGTACCATCTGCAAATAATCCTATGTATAGTGAATGTTCTCCATTTGGAAGGACATGTGATTAACAATCATGGTGTTGAGAGATTCAACTTTCTTTCACGTATGCAAAGGAGTATCAAACTACGTTTAAAATTTAGGCTTCTCATGTCTTTCGAATCCTCAATATGTTTTTTTTTCCAAAAAAAAAAATCCTTTTTTGCCTTCTATCTATGGGAAATATTAATTGTGGTATTGAACACTTACATATGAGAAGTTCTGTAACTCCAATGAGATAACAAATGTCAATTCATTAATCCATTTTGTCCAATAGTTTGTACTTGAAAATTTCTCACAATTTCTTCCCCCCTCAATTTTTGTGGATCATCTATCATGAGATGTTCCTAATGGTTTCCGATCAAACATGAAGGCCATTAAGGCTCATTGCCTTTTTACTATCTCGAAGATTGAAAATTGGTGGCTCAAATTCTTGCATGGTCACTTCCAACCCCTAGTTTGAAGTATTTATCTTTGTTTAAGGTGGCTAGCGTGTGTAATTTTGCTATAATTGTAGATTGCAATGAGTTCAACTGCACCCACCTATTGAAAGTTCTTTTATATGATCAAAGAGGAGGCATTTGTACTTATCAAAGCACTTTCGATAGGTTTTATGGGGGTGCGTGATGGTCTATTTGGGCTTTTGTGAGATTCGTTTCCTTGTCTTCGCTGGAAATTTCAATTTCCTTGTGGAGTATCTTCCCCTAGAAAAAAGTGGCTGAATTTTAGGGGTGTTTATTCATGATTTTAATGAAGATGCCCAATGCCTACGATTGATCCATTGGTCTAACTCTTTTAGAGGTATTTCCCCTTGGTGGTTTTTATAGTGCATCAAATTCATTGATGTGTAGAAGTTCTAAGGGATTTTTGAAAGAGCCCTCCCTCCTGAATTTGATCAACATTATTCTCTTCCCTGTGGGCTACCCTCTTTACACAAAGGTGGATTTTGGGGATTAAAATTCATGATAATTGTTTGATGCTCCCTAACATTGCTCTCTAACATTCCAAAATTGTTTTGAAATCGATACAAGCAATTGTTCGAGTTTGAGGTCTATGGAAACACATGAACAACACAAGGACGAAGAAGAAACTTGGATCACCACACAATATTGGATGTATTACCAACTAAATATACAAAAGATAAGTGACCCGTTCGGGTTCTAGGCATGTATACAATTCAAGGGATGGACTCCTAAAGAGGGAAAAAAAGTGCCCTGGTGGTCTTAAGTATGTTCACACACATCACTACCAAAATATATCGAGAAATTGGCCCTAGGAGTGATGCAGTTAACAAGGAGATATTAGTCATGTATAGGGAAATGCCAAGTTATGTAGAAAAACTCAATTAATAATATATTCATATAATTATTGCTAGAATTTTCAATTGTGAGGTTTATTCTAAGTCTACAAAATTTCATGTCTCATCTCTACTCTAAGGGGACTTGAGCGATATAGATAGTACTGTATGTGCCATATTCACTATGTTGATAGTGATAGTCCTTATTGGCCCATTGATTTTGAACATGAAGTAATGTCTATTTTAAGTGATAAATGATTCATTTAAAAGGTGAGCATGATTCATCTCAATGACAATCTGAAAATATAGAGATGCTTTCAATAAAATTTGAGGTTGTAAGAGTGGCTTGAAGCACATATGCTACATCATTAGTATCAAACATTGTATTTATCACATTCAAATTTTTCAAATTAAGAAGAAGACAACAAAGGAAGACATTTGGATAAAGAAAACATCATACAAATGGATAACTTGATCTAGAGGTGATACTAATAAAAAACAAACTATCTTTTTGTCAAGAAAGAGCTTTGAAAAATCTTGGGCGTAAATCAAAGAAGAAATATATGATCTAAAATATGAGTTTTGAAAGATATGGAAATGTTGAAATATCTCTATGGTGCCTTTTAATATGGATCGCTAAATTTGGCATCCATTTTTGTTTTTAATTTCTTTTATGTTGTGATTTTGCTTTCTTAACCTTGTTAAAACCCATATCTTTTCCCTTCTTGCTCATTTCCTTCACTTTTGTTTCATGCTTCTTACTCCACTATGAAACCTTCTACAAATAATTATAGGATATATTTCTTATGTAATTAATTGGAATCCACATCTGCAATTGATATTTCTGAGCATCTACAACTTTGTTTGACCTGAATTTTTCCAATATTTTGGTAGTAACGTATGTTGTAGTTTGGGTATCATGAATGCACAAAAATAGTAGGATGAAGAGGAATCTTATGAGCTCAAAATACATTTTATTAATAATTGTATAATATACAAAGATTAGTAGCCCTTTAGGTTATGGATACATATATAAGATAGGGAAAAAAGGCATTGAAAGAGGGAAAAAGTGCCTTGATAGTCCTAAGTGTGAATATGTATTCACACTTGTCACTACTCAAATAACCTCACAAATCCTCCCTTGGAATGAATGGTGACTAAGTGGATGACACTTATGTATAAGGAAGTATCAACCAATGTGTACTAAGGTCAATCCATAAAGGGATTAGGCCCAAAGCATATGTACACACACACACACACATATATATATATAACAAACAGACTTATTCGTAACCCATAGTTCAAAGAACATTTCATTTAACTTACTTCTTTGTATAAAGGATGTGGACCTTAAAATCTCAATGTAAAATAAAGCAAGCCAAAAGTCATGAGTCTTATTTGAATTCAAAATTCAAAATATTTGAAAAGATTATTGGATTCTTTGGTAGAATCATCAACACCAACCTACTAGAAACATGGGAAAAGTCTATATATACTTCACTAAAGAAGTCATAGATATAGACTAAGCTCTTACACACTTGAAGAGGTCTTATTGTTCTTTTCTCATAGCCGTAGGATCCCTCCAACACCTCAAAGCATTTTACTTTACATATCAATACATTTAATTGAATTTTCATCATCATCTTGAGGTATTGTGAAATGGCGATTGTCTAATGTTCATGTCTGCTAGATTCTCAAAGTCATTGAAGTGAACCTATCATCTCAATATCTCAACCAATGCATGGATCATGAAGAAAAAATCCTTGTAAGCTTTTTTATGCAAGGATTTGATCATTGAAGCTCTATGTGTAAAAATATGAGTCAATCTCTATGACTATGTATATGCATTGTCTTCTTCTTGAAATGTCAGGATCACACTTATGACTTCTTAGGTATATTTACTACATTTTAGGCAGTCTAATTTCAAGCTATAACTTGGAATAAATCACTTGCTACTAGAAGTTGTACAAAAGGATTTTTCTCAACTCATAGCAAGTTAAGAGTAGTGAACATTTTTTTGAGTGCCTTCTTTCTTCCATAAATAGAAGGTTTCCTCTTCATGATCATAATCTCAAAAAGCAATTGAAGCATAGTATTACCATCGTTTTCACCAAGATAAAGGAAATAGTTGATCAATTAGGAAGCATTGGAGATGTTGAAGCAAAAGCGAAGAAGTCCGATGAAGAAGCAAGTACCTCCTAAGCTAATTTTGCACGTAGAGGGAGAGCTACAAGTGGAAGTGGAAGAGGTAGAGGAGGTACAAAAGGAAAAAGGAGATCTCAAAGCTCCTCTTCCTATGCTCTATGTGGACTTACAAATCATATCACTAAACATTGCTTCAAGAATCCAAGTAACCAGAGAGGAAGAGGATACAACAAAGGAAGTTATCGAGCTCTTACAAGCATATACAACAATGAATATAGATAAAATGGAAATAAAAACTTCAAAAAAATTATCAAGGAGGATAAACATGAGGGAAATACTAAAAAACGTATATTGATGATCAATCCCAAGAGGATTAACTTCTGTGTATGATCATGACCATGAAGGAAGGTAAATCAGATGAACATCTAATACAGGTATGTTTAGTAGTCTGTAGAGGTCGAACACACAATCTTCACTTCAAGAGGTGAGTGCCCAACCAACTCATATTCGAGTTTTGGACCTCGTTTGTAAATTGCTCCTTTGCGTTACAACTTACTTTATGAAAAGAACTATCGTCTACTTTCTTTAGGGTTTAATTAAGTTTACATAATAACGGGCTTTGGTGCACATGAATGGGTTCGCAAGACCTTGTGCACATGCCGTAGAAAAGAGGCACATGCTCATTTATAACCCGAATTTTCTTTTCTTTTAGTAAATCATTTACAGAATCTTTAGACCATTGGCCCCTTGATAAATCCTCTTGGATCACTTACCTAGGCAAACGTATCTACGAACTTTTCCCACTCTCGTCTTTGGAAAAAATAGTTTTTGTTAATTTCCCACTTTTGAGAGTTCACTCCTACCATGTTCGCTGTGTGAGTTTCAAATTTCCTTGTTTTTTGCCTAGATCCTTGACATTTATTCTAGATTTGTACTTTTAAGGAGTCATATATCTATAAATCTACTCCATATTTTTTTATTTCAAGAATTTAATTTCTCCTTTGTATAAGATGCATGTCCTTTTTCAAAGAATTATTCAAATTTGGAGTGCATATCTACAAGGTTTAAGATGTAGCATACTTTGAGAATTAGGAAGATGGTTGCACATCAATGAAGTATCTCCAAGATCTACAAGGTTTAAGATGTCACATGCAGAATAAGGAAATTGGCTGCACATCAATGAAGTATCTCCAAGCCGTATAGGTCTATAAATCTACTTTAGAGTTGTCTATTTCACTCATTTTTTCTTAGAAGTTTCCTTTTTCATAGTGAGGATCTACATACATGAACGTGTATTAGGAAAAGTTTGGGTCTTCAAGCATCAGTTTGTTTGTCACCAAATTAAAAACATATTTCTGACAATGAAAGTGACCCTTGAAAAACGAAGTGAACCAATTGGAGACTAGCAACTCAAAAAAGAGGCTAAGTATGTAATCTATAGTGGAAATCTAGTCACAAGATAAAAAATAGAGGAGATTCCATATCAAATGCATGAAAGAATCACTTTATTGCTTGATGTTATTTTTTTAGATGGTGATTTTCTGAAAGTTACATGGATTAAAAACTCATAAGTATTTATATCTCACTTTTCATCTCTTCTTGTACTAAATCATCTAGAGAATATTTAGGTCTTTTCCCACTATATCGTAATTTATTTTAGATGTTTACAAAAAGAGGTATTCAAATTTGCTCCAAAAAATTATGATATTGACAACAGATGTCATTTGACGTTTAAAAGATATATAGAGATATTCACAGAGCAAAAACTCAAAATGCCTATCAATCCAAAACACTTTGTAATTCATTTTAGTGTTTGCATTTTATATGTTTTGAACGATGTATTACTTGTATTCTTTTAATTTTTTTACATTAGGTTCCATCTCTAGCAACCCAATTTGGTGTTCATGTTGGCTTCAAAAGATCAGCTTGCTCTTAAAAATCTTCTTCAAGAGACCAATGTCTGAATTTAGAAAAGTTACTTAATTTGGAAACCATAGGCTTCCTTCTTTTATATAGAAATGATTAGCAATGTATTAATGAAATTATGAACTCGTATCAAAATTTTGTAATGAGGGAGGAGCTAATTGTGTGATTATTAAAATGATTGTTTATATAATTTTTACAACTAATAAGTGCCGATACTATAGATGATCTATAAAAGTAATAAGTGCCAATGTTTTTGGCACTCACAAATTGTTTGAGAAGCTAGCAAATGCCAAGAATTATAGGTGGCTTGACAAAAAGTAAAGGCCAATATTATCGACACTTTGGCAAAAATAATTTTTTGGCTAGTCTATTTATAATATTGTCTTGCAAATCTAAAATCGATAGTATTGGTCCTATTGTTTTAGGCATTCACCTTTTGTTGCTTAGCGTTTTGAGCTCATGGTGGTGCTGATACTATCAAGATAACCATTTTTACTGGCTATTTCAATGCGTTTGTATTGGACGATGAACTGAACAAGAAAGACGTTTCTTATGTTTTTGTTGACATATCTACAAAATTTCACTCGATCTGCTGTTGTGTGTTTATGGTTAAATGCACCCACTCACATATAGGTGTGTATGTAAACATATGATTAAATGCACTCTCTACCTTCAATAAAAGAGATAGTGAGAAATCCCATAGATGAACAAAAATTTACTCTAGTCAACAAGAGGAATTCTGTTGAAATATCAAGCTCAACATGTGATGATCCAGGATGACACATACCAGTTTTTTATTTCTCTGACATGTATAGTGGTCACGCTAGTATATGTCAGGGATACTTCATTGATCTTTATTAAATTTATCTACCGAGAGTGATGGCACATTTGTTCCTTGCTAGCTCACTCATTTGCGGACATTAGGTTTTTCCTTATGTACTGATCTTTATATATTGCACTTGTTGTATCCTTGTTTTTTTAGGTCATTCTTGTACATTCCTTTTTATGTAATAGAAGAAGAAGAAGATCATTCTTCCTTGCCTCAATCTCTGTGTGCGTGTGCACTTCTCCTTGAGAGTGAGAGTGTGTGTGTGAGCTCTCTTCCTTATCTCCTTCCTCATGACATGGTATCAGAGTCAACGTGGCTGTAGAGGGCTCGTGGAGAAGGCGGCAGTGAAGAGTACGCGGCAAGGCATGGAGAAAACATGATTCACAAACGACCTCCATTTTCTATAAAAATTGGCATGAAGTAGAAAACCTCAAAATATTCTCATGAGTTATCCCTTTAGGGTCACTCGTTTTTGTCAGATCGAAGCTTGAGAGTCATCTCGACCTCCATTTCGAGCTCGCAAGGTGGAGCCCATAGAAAAGCAGGTCAATTTCAGAAATTGTAACTAGCCTTGTGTTCGACAACACTGATATATTCTAGATCTAGAATTTCAAGCGATTTCGTGCACTGTTGATACACGAAAAATGTGTTTTTTTGAGATCGAATTGTCACATCATAGTGGGATAGTGTTCAAGCAGAAGTGCTGCTTGTAGTGTTTTGTAGTGTTGTGAATTGCTACAAAATGGCAAATGCATATGGAATGAGTCAGCTTATGAGCGATAAACTGGACAAGAACAACTTCCATGCTTGGAGATTCAGAATGACGAATTTCTTGATGGGAAAATGCTACTAGAAGTACATCAAAGGAGAGAATGAAAATGCTCCACAGTTACTAGAAAGGAATCGGACTGCAGATCAGTTAAGAGCATATGAGGAATGGAATCAAGGAGCATGAAAGGTAATGTACTAGCTATCTATTATCATACAGGATAGCATGATTGGAAACATACAGGATGCCAAGACTCCAAAATAGGCTTCAAATAGTTTGGTCACATTGTTTGAGACCAATACAAAGGCACGAAAATTGCAACTCAAGAACGAGCTGCATACATTGGAGAAAAAGAGCATGTCGGTAAGTGACTACACCTTGAAAATCAAAAGCATACGTGAGTCACTTGCATCTATTGGTGTGAATGTAGATGATGATGATAAGGTGGAAGTATATCTTCGTGGTTTTGGAGCTGCATGTAAGCAGTTCAAAACTTCTATACAGACCAGGGAAAATATTCCAAATTTTGCTCATCTGGTATCTATGTTGATTATTGAAGAAAAGAATATTGGTGAGGATTCAAACTCCCAAGAAAAATCTAGTTCTGAGAAGGTATTCTACTCTAGTACAGGAAGAGGTAGAGGTTTTGGAAGTGGCAGAGGAAGTAATAACCAAGACCAAAGTCAACAACAGAATCATGCAGGAGGAAGAGGACAGTTTCGAGGCAAGGGGGGGCCAAAGAGGCCGTAGAAATTTCCAAAGAAATGATTCAGGTAATGGCAGTAAAGGATGGTGGAATTGTGGTAAACCTAGACACTTTGAACGTGATTGTAGGTTGAAGAATCAAAATAACAGAAGGCATTAGAATAAGTATGCATCCACAAGTGCAGATGATTCTGAGAAGCTGTTCATGGTGCAACATCACATGATGAATACAATGTTTGTTGGTGTTTTAAAATCAAATGATAATGTCTGGTATGTTGCTTCAGGTGCTTCAAATCACATGACCAGTCATGTGGAATGGTTTAGTACTTTGTAGAAATTGCCAGTTCCTGGATATGTTGAAACAGGTGATGACGCATCACATCCTATTGAGCATATAGGAAACATAGCACTATCGATGGTGGATGGAAAGGTAAAACATCTTGTTGATGTGTTGCATGTTCCAAATATAACAAAGAATCTGGTTTATGTTGGACAAATGGTTGACCAAGGGTTATAAGTCAGGTTAAATGCTGATGGATTATATGTAGAAGAGTACAAGCAGGATGGACGATTGGTTGCCAAAGGAAACAAAGTGGGTAGGATGTTCTTAAATGTGAAGATTCCTAAAATGAATGCAGCCATGTTTGCAAAAGGTGTAGGAGTTATTGCAGATATAGAGATGTCGCACAAATGGATTGGACATGCAAACATGCAAAGGCTGAAATTGATGCAGTCAAAGGAGATTATCCATGGACTACCAAATTTCAAAGTTGTAGAAATGCAAAAGGTATGTGCAACATGTCAATTCGATAAACAGTCAAGAGCATCATTTCCATATGAAAACCATGTTAGTGAGAATGTACTAGAAGTAGTACATACAAATGTTTGGGGTCCTGCAAAGACCAGATCTATGGGTGGTTGCAGGTTTTATGTTACTTTCATTGATGACCATACATGCAAAGTATGGGTATATTTCATCAAAGAGAAGAGCGAGGTGTTTACTCACTTCCAGAATTTTAAATATATGGTGGAAAACCAAGTAGGGAAGTACATTTAGAAATTAAGATCTGATGGAGGAGGTGAATACATGTCAAATGAGTTCATCGATTTTCTAAAAAATCATGGAGTTCGACGTCAGTTTTCATGTAGGTACACATCACAACAGAATGGCGTTGTTGAATGCAAAAATAGGCATATTGCAGAAATAGCAAGAGCCTTGATTGTTGAGAAGAATATGCCTCATTGTTATTGGGCAGAAGCTGTGCATACTACTGTATACATCATGAATATAACTCGGACTATTGATGTACATCAAGTTACACCTGAAGAGAAGTTTACAGGTAAAAAGCCAAACTTATCACATCTGAAACTTTTTGCTTGTATTGCATATCTACATGTCCGAGATGAATTGAGGATGAAGATTGATCCAAAAGCAGAAAAGTGTGTCTTCATTGGATACTCCCTTGAGCAAAAGGGATATAAATGTTATAACCCACTCACACAACAGGTCAAGGTGATCAGAGATGTGGTATTTGATGAAATGTCAAGCTTCTATGCAGATGCCAAACAAGGACTGAATCTTGAACCAAATGACAAAGAAAATGCTGAAAAATCAAGTGCAAAATCTTAAGTTTTGAGTGGACCCGATGCATCACCAAGAAATAGTTCCAACTCAAATCCATAGAGTGGAAGATTGCATGGAAATTTTAGTCCAACAAATTCATCAAATACATCCAAGAAAGGTAAAGAAAAGCTTTTTGCAGGTCATAAAACATGTGCAGGCTTTGAAGACGTTGACGGAGATTCAAGCGGTTCAAAAAAGAGTCTTGATGAGGAACTTGGATTGCCCTCTATGAAGACTCCAAGAGTAAGAAGGGCACATGCAGATGATACAAGGATAAGTGACCCAAGACCAAGAAGATCTGGGAGGGTGTAGCTAAAAATTCTACTGTTAGAACACTTGTTGCATTAGCTACAATAAAAGGATGGACTTTGCATCAGGTAGATGTGAAGAATGCTTTCCTACATGGTGAGTTACAGGAAGAAGTATATATGGACCAGGCACAAGGATATGAAGATTCAAAGCATCCAGAATATGTTTGCAAGTTGCAAAAGGCTTTGTATGGGTTGAAGCAAGCCCCTCGGGCATGGCATGCAAGGATTGCTGATTACTTAACTAGCATTGGGTTTTGTATGTGTGATGCAGATCACTCACTATATGTAAGGAAGGCTGATCACTATTGTGCTTATTTATGTTGATGACCTGATTGTAGGTGGTGATAATGAAGGAAGCATCAAAGAGGTAAAGCAACTTCTTATGCAAGAATTTGACATGAAAGATCTTGGTGTGTTGCGCTATTTCTTGGGCATTGAGTTTATACATACAGAAACAGGTATATGGATGTCGCAAAGGCAATATGCCTTGAAGATGCTGCAAAAGTATAGTATGGCTGATTGTAAGTCAATTTCTATCCCATTAGATTAGAATTTGAAGTTGGATACTACATCAGGTGAAGCATTGCAAAATGCTACAAGGTACAGGAAAATTGTGGGAAGTCTTATATATCTCACAATTACAAGGCTTGGTCTAAGTTATATTGTCAAACTTGAAAGTGAGTTTATGCAAGTTCCTAGGTAGCGAGATTTGGATGCTCTGAGGTGCACTCTATGTTATGTGAGTGCTACTTTGGATTATGCATTGTTTTATGAGGCTGGTGTAGACTTGAAGGTTTATGGATACACCGATGGAGATTGGGATGGTAGCATTCCAGATAGAAGATCTACTAGTGGTCTTCTATTCTCACTTGGAAGTGCAGTTGTTACATGGAGTAGCAATAAGCAACCCACTGTTGCTTTGTCGAGTACAAAGGCTGAGTATAGAGGTGCTGCAATGGCAGCATGTGAGGCATCATGGCTAGAAATGCTACTTGTAGATTTAGGTGTGGAAGTGGGAAAGCCTATCACTATTTATTGTGATAATCTCAGCAGCATACAGTTAGCACAAAATCCTATTTTCCATGCTAGAACAAAGCATATCGAGGTACATTATCACTTCATCAGAGAGAAGGTATTAGCAGGTGATATTGATCTTGTTTATGTGAAAACAAATGAGCAGGTTGCTGATATTTACACCAAAGCACTTGGAGCTGAGAAGTTGAAGAAGTTCCGGGAGATGCTTGGATTATAGGATATGGCATTGAGCTTGAGGGGGAGTGTTGAGATATCAAGCCCAACATGTGATGATCCAAGATGACACGTACCATTTTTTCGTTTCTTTGACATGTATAGTGGTCACACCGGTATATGTCAGGGATACTTCATTGAGCTTTATTAGATTTATCTACCGAGAGTGATGGCACATTTGTTCCTTGCCAGCTCACTCATTCGCAGACATTAAGTTTTTCCTTATGCATTGATCTTTATATATTGCACTTGTTGTATCCTTGTTTTTTTAGGTCATTCTTGTACATTCCTTTTTATGTAATAGAAGAAGAAGAAGAAGAATAACATCATTCTTCCTTGCCTCAATCTATGTGTGTGCTTCTCCTTGAGAGTGAGAGTGTGTGTGTGAACTCTCTTCCTTATCTCCTTCCTTGTGAAAAATTCGAATCCAAAAAAACCCATGATCTTCCTCCTAGATCACCCACCCCACCCCTTTGCCTATCGAGAACAATAGGTTTAACGCTTTGGCCATGGAGGAAGACAACACAATTGATGTTGTCAAAAACATCTTGTTCCAAACCTTGACAAAGAAATAGATATGCACAACAAGATCTTGGAAGAAAGTTTTCCAAACACAAGCAACCCTAAAGAATAACATATAATAAACGCTTTTATGGATAGAAAAAATAAAACAAAAGTAAGGGTCAATAATGAGCTCTCAAGTTCCACTAAGGGATTAGAAAAACTCAAAAAAGAGCCTCCACCCCCACTTATTGCCATCAACATTGAAATCATTTTCTACAACTATAAAGGATTGATGCATCTATCCAAAGTTCAAGTGATTAATAAAGGCTTCAATGCATGTTCCTCTTCAACTGAAGTAATATGGTTACAAGAAATCAAAATCCAAGGCCCCAAACGTGCACATAATTCGAATACCATGTGTCCTGATAATTTGGTTTCACACCAACCACAGTGTGGGGGGGAGGGAGAACTTGTATTGGAATTCACCTCTCTATATCAAACATTATCTTGGACAATGTAATAGGCCCAAACAATCAATGGGTTCTAGTTCTCCTTAGACAACCATTCAACTTTAGTATTGTTTTAGTTTATGGAGCAAGCTCCTCCTCCAATTGAGCCTTGGGGTGGAATTCATTAGTGTCTCTTAAATCTCCAATCATTCTCACTGGAAACTTCAATATGGTTACTTGCATAAAAAACACATACAGAAAGAGTGATCAAGTTCTAAATGGCACATCAAAAAAGGCTTGACTCCATCTCAATCAACTATTCAACCTCAAACATATCTCTGGTAATGTGGACTTCACATGGTCTTATAATCACACTGATGTAAATTTTCGTATAAGGCTCATGCCACCCAGGATGCAAGGCAATTCAAGAGAACAAAATTGAAGAAGCCATCTCTCTTAGGAATAGAATTAGGGCTTTAGAGTTCAAAGCAAAAACCACGGCTTATAACCCTAAGCTACATTGGGAAGAAAACTTTTGTAGACACTCAACATCATGTCTAAGCTCATTAAAAAAAGTGGAGTTTATCCCTAGTTTACATTGGGAGAATCAAATTTCCTCTTTTGAATAAGAAAGAGACATTTAATCAAAAACTTTTTTCATGAATTATTTACTAGCTCTCCATCAGTCAATAGCCCAAGGTGGTAGGCATATGCAAAAATCATGCAATGCCAAATCAAAATGAGCAATGAAGTTCTAAAGAAGTAGTTAGATTGTCCTCTGGAAATCAATGAGATTATTGGTGCTATTCATTCATTGAAAAAAGGAAAAACCTCGGGTGATGATGGCTTACTTGTTGAGTTCTTCCAAGCTTCCTATTAGAGTCTTGCATCTCTTATTCTTGAGTTATGGGTGGATGCGTACAAGAAGAATGTGCTATCCATATTTTTTAACAAATTAGTGGTCAAACTAATTTATAAAGAAGTTGATAGCCACTCGCCTGTTGACTAGAGCACAATCACGTGCTTGAACACAATAAACAAGATCATTGCTAAATTCCTTTCTAAGAGGATCAACCCTCACATGCATACCATCATAAGGGCTGAGTATAAATGATTCTTACAAGGGAGATTCATCATGGATACTATAATTTCACTCTGGGAAGGCATGCAATTGTGTCTTTCTCAAAATCAACATTTTGTGTTCTTCAAAATCAAATTCGATAAAGCTTATGTTAGAATAAGTTGGGACTTCATTTTACACTCTCCACAAGATTGTGGATTTGGCCCATACTTTATACACATGGTGCATTTCCTTTAAGCTAATTCTTCGAGGAAAGTTGTTTTTAATGGTTCCCTTACATATTACCATTTTTTAGGAGATCCATCAAACACGATTGTCCTCTTGCCCCCTCCTTTTCTCTATTGCAGGTGACTTGTTATTGTAGCATGTATACAACAATAATCACCTGAAAGGTATCTGTTTACCCAATTGCCAAGAAGATATGTTACTTCACATTTATGTAGATGACACTAATGCTACCATTCACAATGATCCCAATAGTTTGACTCATTTATGGGGGGTGCTAAAAATTCTTTGTGTCACCACTAGTTCCATTATCAATCACAATAAAACCCTGATCAAGCACTTTGGTAACCCCTTACTGGATTTTATTACCAATATTGAGGTGTATACGGCACTGTACACTGATGTTTTATCCCACGTTCACTAGCACTAGAAACTATTTGAAGCACATAAACACGTCGGACTTTGCGTTCAATGGATATACCCATGCATGCCTGGAAAAATCATCAATGAAAGTCACGAAGTAAAGATAGTTCCCAAAAGAAGGTGTCTGCATAGGACCATAGACATCACTATCTAGAAGCTGCAATTTCTGAGTAGCCCAAACTGAACCATCTTTTGGAAAGGAAGAATGCTGCATTTTGCCCAAAATACAGCCTTCATAAACATGTTTTCAACGTGTCTCAAGTTTGGGCAAAGAGGACACCATTTTAGATTTTCGTAGCAAACTAGTGAAATTCAGATGACCAAAGCATGCATGCCAAAGCTTTGCATTTGAAATAGCCTGAGAATAATGTACTACACATGATTCTCAACTAGGAGAATCATGTGTAGTAGGAGAGGTTTTCTTAACTAGGAGAAACCCAGATGTTGGGGTCTCTTCGGTGATGCAAGTGGACCACTTACACAACCTCGTCATAGGAGATGTATGATAGTTGTTCATAGGTGCTTGGCTTCTATTGGGTAACTGATTATATGCAGTGGAGTCAGTGTTTCACTATGCAGGTCAACATGTCAATACTTGTAGTTTTATGATATTTTGACACTCGCCATATACTCATTTTGCAGACGATACTCTGGCAAATTTTTTCCAGATTTTTGGTTTAGTCAACTATACAGTGATTGATTTACTCCTTGATACACTTATTTGTTGGTGTTTGGATTGTTCTAGCTCCATCATCATTCTATTCAGTTCTCTACCATCATGGCATCAGAGGTCTCAGGCACATCCAGTGGATCAGGGTCTAGAGCCAGTGTTCCGAGGAGGAGCTATAAGTTGCAGGGCAAAGACCATTTTGAGATCCAAAAATTTGATGCCACAAACTTTGCTCTATGGAAGAATCAGATTAAAGATGTGCTGATTCAAAGGAGGCAATGGAGGCCAGTAAATGGGATCTCAAAGAAGCCTGTTGACATGGATGAAGATGATTGGGATGAGTTAGATGAAATGGCCAAGTCTAGCACTCGCTTGCACCTGGCAGATAATGTTTACTTTATAGTATTAGACTATGAAAGTGCAGAGGAGCTTTGGAAGAAGTTAAGCAATACATATGAAAAAGAGACAGCATCAAATAAAGTGTATCTGATGAGAAAATTATATGACCTTCGTATGAAGGACACGGATAGTATTGTTGCTCATTTGAATGAGTTTGATGCTATATTCTCCCAATTACAGGCTCAAAAAATGGATATGGATAATGAAATGAAAGCAGTATTGCTGTTACGTACCCTGTCATCATCATGGGATATGTTTTCCATAGCTATTAACAACAGTGGACCTAGTGGTAACCTCGTCTATGATGACATATGTGGAGCACTCTTGAGTGACGAGATTCATAGAAAATCTATGGTTGGCACTCAAAGTGGAGATGCATATAATGTTCGTGATTCTTACCAAGGAAAGAATCAGCAACATGGCAGGAGCAAGAACAAGGAAAAGAATGGCCAACAGAATAAGAGTAGAAGTAAGTCAAGGAAGAGGGATATCCTATGCCATTATTTTCATAAGAAAGGACATATGAAGAAAGACTATTATTCATTAAATAATGCTAAAGGTAAAGGTCAAAATGTTGATGGGCATGTTAAATAGTTAACTGCACCATCTACTTCAACTGTGAAGATTAAGGAAATTAATGCTATTTCTGATGATGCTGATGTGTTGACACTTGATAGTACTGTGCCAACTGAGGCGCTTATGGCTGAGTCTCTTTCCCACACGTGGCTACTAGATTATGGTGCTTCTTTCCATGTGACACCACATAGAGAATGGTTCTCTAGTTATACAGCAAAGTCTCTTGGTACTGTGAGACTTGGTGACTCTTACCAATGTGATGCTGTGGGGATTGGAGATGTGATTGTGCAGTTCATTGATGGTTCAAAATTTACTATGCATAATGTATGTCATGTACATCAATTATCATGCAATTCGATGTCAGTTGGTCAACTTGATTACCTTCGTTACAAGGTGGTCTTCTATGCTCAGGCCTTTCGTATATCAAAGGGCAATATGGTTATTGCAAAAGGAGGCAAAGTTGGCTCACTTTATCCTTGATTTGTATCACAAAAAGAACACTTGTTAGCTCTTACTAAATAGCCTATGGCTTGTATTTGGCATGGTCATTTGGGCCAAATATCTCGTAGTGGAATGGAAAATCTTTCTCGTTCTTGCTAATTACCTATGTTAACTTTCTCTAATTTTTCATTTTGTGAGCATTGTCAATATGGAAAGCAAACCAGAAATGTGCATAGAACACACATTGACTCTTCAATTCAGCCCTTAGATCTCGTTCATACAGATGTGTGTGGTCCTATGCCCACTAGGTCCTTATGTGGTTCTCTTTACTTTGTCACTTTTGTAGATGATGCTACTAGAAAAGTCTGGGTATATCCTATCAAATCTAAGGATGAGGTATTCTCTACTTTCAGAAAATGTCTTGCTTCAGTGGAGACTGAAAAAGGAACTAAGCTTAAGGCTTTACGTTTAGATAATGGGGGTGAGTATACCTCACATGAATTCAGCCTTTTCTATCAGTCTAGAGGGATTCGTAGAGAGTTTACAAATCCTTATACCCCAGTACAAAATGATGTAGGTGAGAGGATGAATAGAACTATTCAAGATAGAGTAGTATCTATGTTGCATCATGCAAACCTCTCACAAGGTATTTGGGCAGAAGCACTTTGTAACATGCCCATAAGGTGGGAGGTATAGTTTGCATACTTACACTTAAGTATTCTTTATCATTATTTATTTTTCTCCCATAGTTACTTTGGCCATATTGGCCTTTAGTGGGAGATTGTTACCGTTAGTGTCCATGTGAAAGGCCAAATGGCCACTAGAAACTTCTTTGTATATGTTATTTAATAAAACATAGAGTGGTCTGGTCAGTCATAGACTGTAAGTTCGACTGCATTTGTAATACCTAAGAAGTTTGTCTTCATGCCCTCTATGCGGAGTACTCTGTGCGGCCGTAGGAGCTCAGTTGTCTACTCCCAGGATATCATCGTGAAGTTGTCGAGAAGTAGAATGCACTGTGGTGCATCTCCATCGAATTACTTCATTGTTTTTGGAGGTAACCAACATGAGCCTCATTCCTGGCCTGGTACAATGTGGTAAGTGTATCACAATCATCCTTATCTATTCTCCAAGAGCGAATGTGAGGAATAATGGCATGTTTGACAAATAAAGCTATCAATGCATATGCCTGAGCATCTCTACCATCCCAAGAAATTTGCTCTGCAATAGGTGCAATAGAAACAACAGTACGAACAAGAATCTATAGAATATCACCAACTTCGATACCTTTTGCATTAGCTTTAGTACTTGCAGTTGTAATAGTTGCAGGTGTGATAGGATATTTTTCAACACCATGCACAATGTTCCACACTCCTTTTCCAACCAATACATGTCGCATCATTTAAGCCTATAATAGGTAGTTGGTACCATCCAACTTATCCTCAACAACCAACATATGGAATACATCACTGCTTTCAGCCATGGCCAGTGACTAAAATAGCTTGATGCAAAAAATTGATTGTAGCTCAAAAAGTTGAATAGAACTACCCAAACGAATTCTGCTAAACCTATAGCAGACTCCAAGATGCTTATACTAGCGAACCAAAATTGGTATATACCTTTGGCATAAAAAGATAAAATAGCCTGCACAAGCATTGCGATAGTGCACTTGAAGGCTGAAACGAGTTTAGATCGTGATTTCAGCACCCCAGAGCAAAGAAGTTTTGATCTCTGAAACACCCTGAGTATGCTCACCAAATTTCGTGCAACTAGATGAAGCGGCGACCTGCTTTCATACCAATTGTTGGAGTTAAACATCTGTGGAAGCACACGAACAGCACAAGAAAAAAGTGCCCTGGCGGTCCTACAGTGTTCACACACATCACTACCTAAATATATCAACAGGTACTAAGGGGGTAGGTCCTAAAGAGTCCCAAATTTGTGGTGTTCTATCAATTATCTTCTGAGAAGGTTTATTGATCTTGCACATTCCCATAGGGATGCCTTGTTATTGATCTACGTACTCACAATATTTTTTATGAAATCGCTCCATCTTCTTAATTTGAGTGATAGCCTTGGCTTGAGCATGTTGACATATATCATATCATCATAATAATTATGCAAATTACTTTTGTTGGTGCATGGATCAAGCCTAAGTGCTTGGTTAAATGCACATTGGAATTCACTTAATTTATAGAGCATAAAAATGCATCCATGTTAATATATTTAGGTAGTGATGTGTGTGAACACTCTAGGACCGTCGGGACACTTTTTTCCCTCTTTAGGAGTTTTTTCCCCCGGCTTGTATATGTGCCTATTGCCCTAATGGGCTTCTTATCTTTGTACATTCTATAGTAATACATTTTAGTATTGTGTGTTATGCTCCAAGCTTCTTCTTCTTCTTCCTTGTGTGGTTCACATGCTTTCGCAGATGTCTAACTCCAACAATTGGTATCAGAGCAGGCCGTCGCTTCATCTAGGGCGCCATTGACACTCCTCCGTTTGTAGTCTCAAAATCGCATGAATTTTGGTGAGCATACTCAGCATGTTTTCGAGATCAAAACTGCTTCGCTTTGTGTGCCGGAATCGTGATCTGAGCTCCTTTCGGCCTCCGAACATACTATGGTAGGCTTGTGCAGGCTATTTCATGTTTTTGTGCCAAAGGTATATACCAGTTTCTGTTCGCCAGTATAAGCATCTCGAAGTTTGCTACAGGTTTAGCGGAATTTGTCTTGGCAGCTCTATTCAACTTTTTGAGATACAATCATTTTTTTGCATCAAGGTATTTTAGTCAACAACCATGGCTAAAAGCAGTGATGTATTCCGTATGTTGGTTGTTGAGGATAAGTCGGATGGTACTAACTACCCGTTATGGGCTTATATGATGCCACATGTATTGATTGCAAAAGGACTATGGAACATTGTGCAGGGTGTTGAAAAACATCCTATCACACCTGCAACTGTTAGAACTGCAGGTATAGAAGCTGAGGCAGAAGGTGTCGAAGATGATGATATTCTGCATATTCCTATTCGTGCTACAGTTTTTGCTACACCTACTACATATCAAATTTGTTGGGATGGGAGATATACCCAGGCACATGCATTGATAGCTTTGTCTATCAAACGTGCCATTATTCCTCACATTCACTCTTGCAAAATAGCTAAGGATGCTTGGGATACACTTACCACATTGTACCAAGCTAGGAATGAGGCTCGTGTTGCTTACCTCCGAAAACAGTTGGAGAGTGAGCACATGAATGAAGGTGATTCTGTGGACAATTTCCTAACGAAGATCAAAGACTTGAAGGAACAGTTGATTTTTTTTTATGAGGTTATACCAGATAGCTCACTTGTGCAGAACGTTCTGAATGGTCTTCCTAATTCATATAAGAGTTTTTCTTCTATTCTTCGGTTGATGATGAAAGGAAATCCAAATGCCTTGTCATTTGAGGAGTTAGTCTCTGTTCTGTTGTAGGAAGATCAGCCCAGGTAGAAGAGGTCCATTATGCGTTTTCAGATCAAGCTTTCCTCGCTAGTCAGAAGGGCAAAGGAAAATGGAGCTCTTCTACTAGTAAGCAAAAATCTGCAAATGCTACACACTCGAAGAACCAAGATAAAGATGAGAAAAAATCAGAAAAGTGGAAATTGTTTTGCAAGTACTGTAAAGGGAGTGATCATATCATAAAGAACTGTCCAAAACTGGCTGCTAAAGAGGCAAAGAAGAAAGAGGCTGGAATGGTTGTTGTAGAAGCCTCTACACCAAAAATGGAGTCTACTAATCTTGTGCAAGAAGAAGAATGGGTGTTTACTACTGTTTGCAGTTTTGACCCATCTTCTCATGAACAATGCATGTTTATAGTAGACTCAGATGTTTGGTATTTTGACAGTGGGGCGACCAAACATATTACCTCGCACTGTAGTTTCTTCTCTTCACTCGAGCCTTCCCCTAGAGGGAATATTGTCACATGTGCCAACAACTCCTCTTATCCTCTTATGGGAGTTGGTAAGATCATTTTGACTACTGCTAATGGTAGTTCTTTCACTGTCAGATGCTTTATTTGTGCAAGGGATCAAGAAGAACCTGTTATTAGTTTCTGCATTAGCCAAGATTGGCTTGGTTGTGAAATTTCTTGATGACAAGTGTACAGTTCATGATCTATCAAATGGCGATGTGATTATTGCTTCTGGAATTTTATGTCGTGGTCAAAAAACTATAAAAAGAGCTAGAGAGCTCATTTTTGAGGTTAGATTGTTTGTGAATTGAGCTTATGTAAGAGACTTTTTGAGTAATGCAAAGAACTCCATTCTTCCTCTCTTTGTTCTTGCCTTGTGTGCACGTGTGTGTGTATGTGTGTGCATGTTTTTGTGCTTCTCACTCACGCACTTGTGCCTTCACTTGCTCATAGTCTTCATACTAGTCCTCACGTCTTCACGGATTGACAATTATGAGGTGGATCTCCTCATGTTGGTACTTTCCATTGTGCTACAATGACACCAAATTTGGCATCGTTGCTGGGGAGAGAGCTTTGAGGACGAGCGTGTGATGGTAAGATGTAGAGTTGAGACATTGGAGTCATAGGTAATATCCTTTCTTTTCCTTATTTTTCTTCATTTTTTCTTCTTTTTGCATCACCATCATCACCACCATCATCCTCACCATCTCACACCTCCATCTCCATCTTCACAAAAATTTCAGTTTTTTGGTCATATTCCCCTCCCCACCTCATTTCCCTCATTTCATTTGTGAGAGAGAGCGAGAGAGAGCTTGCATGCTATCTATTTTTGTGTGTTTTTTGATGACCAAACCACGATGGATGATAGACCTCATCTATCGCAACAGACACCATATATCGTGACAGACAGGCTCACGACAGATGACAGACAGCGTCTATCGCGACACACAGGACCCCACGATATACCTCGTCTATCACAACAGACAAGCCCATGTGACAACTAGTGTCTATCGTGATAGACACCATCCATCGCAATAGATAGGCATTTTCGGCAAAAAATAGAGGGGTAATTTTTTGAAAATTTGGGCATATTTGCATATTTAGTAACCTATACCATTACAAAGGCCTTAGAAAAATGCTAAACTCCTGAAAGGTCCTGATTGTCTGTTTTAAACCCCTAAACCCTGAACTGTCATAACTTTTTCATATGAAATCCATTTTTTGAGCTCTAGAGCTTGTCAGATAGGATATTTTGAACTTGACCCTCTAAGGGGTAGGTACACCAAGGGAGTTCTAGAGAAAATTTTTTGGCAATACAAAAGGGGGAACAAGGGTCATTAACAGTGTCTGAAGTAAACTATCTGTCAATTGAAGGTAAAAACTTGAGCTAAATTTGGAATTCTTACAGGATCATCGAGAGCTTTTGGAGAAAGCAAAGCAAGTGCCATTGTGTGCTGGCTTGGGAACGCGCTTCCTGGCAGACAAGTGCAGCAAGGAGAAACGAATTGAGGTTGGAACATCTCTCAACCCCCGCAGTCCATCCTTAGCTTAGGCTAAAGTGCGAGTAGTTGTCTTGATTGACTAGGGGTACGATAGGAATACTCGAGTTCTAAGAGCCTCTAATTTCTCAAGTCTAAAAATAGGTTAAATTGCAGTCAAGGGACAACTTAAGGGAAAAGAACTTAAATTAAGTGGACAAAGAACATCAAGTATGACACACTTAAGTGCTCCTGACGACGCTTAACTAAAAACAAGAAAACACACAAAGGAAGTGAAAAACAACAAGTCATTAGTATCAAAGAATCATCAACGTGGTTGTACAAGGATCATTGGGTTAATTGGAAGGGCATATGAACTTGAGATTGGGAAGACACCTAGGGAGAGACCGTCAAAGTATTAGATCATCCGAGGCTAGTGTCAACCACACAGCTAGATCTTGGGCCCAACAATTGAGCAATTACCCCTACGCTCTAGACTCAAAAACTAGTGACTTTGAGATGTCTTATAACATAGAAAGACCTTTAGGTAGCTCAAGAGTGGCATATCTGGAAAAACCCAAGGATCCCTACAAGACTCAATTCGAATATGCTAGGACCAACCGCTTAAGTGCACACATCTATGAGGATGGTTTGAGAAGATCTGTTGTCCTAATTAAACCCCGAATCAGCCCATGGGACTAGAACACCCTGTAGTCAAGTTTGAAAATGGTTCCTACATAGACAAAGAAGGAACAATGTATGTGGTCACTAGCCAACTAGAAAGAACAGATGAATTTGGCAACATAATCTTAGAGGTCTAAATAGGTGACATAGAGCAACGGAACTAGGAAAGGAGCCTGCTGTGAAGATGATTGAAATGAGTTAGATGAAATGGCCAAGTCTACCACTCGCTTGCACCTGCAGATAATGTTTACTTTATAGTATTAGATTGTGTAAGTGCAGAGGAGCTTTGGAAGAAGTTATGCAATACATATGAAAAAGAGACGGCATCAAATAAAGTGTATCTGATGAGAAAATTATATGACCTTCGTATGAAGGACAGAGATAGTATTGTTGCTCATTTGAATGAGTTTGATGCTATACTCTGCCAATTACAAACTCAGAAAATGGATATGGATAATGAAATGAAAGCAGTATTGTTGTTATGCACGCTGACATCATCATGGGATACGTTTTGCACAGCTATTAGCAATAGTGCACCTGGTGGTAAACTCGTCTATGATGACATATGTGGAGCACTCTTGAGTGACGAGATTCATAGAAAATATATGGTTGGCACTCAGAGTGGAGATGCATATAATGTCTGTGATTCCTACCAAGGAAAGAATCAACAACGTGGCAGGAGCAAGAACAAGGAAAAGAATGGTCAACAGAATAAGAGTAGAAGTAAATCAAGGAAGAGGGATATCAAATGCCATTATTGTCATAAGAAAGGACATATGAAGAAAGACTATTATGCATTAAAGAATGCTAAAGGTAAAGGTCAAAATGTTGATAGGCATGTTAAACAGTTAGCTGCACCATCTACTTTGACTGTGAAGATTGAGGAAATTAATGCTATTTTTGATGATGCTGATGTGTTGACACTTGATAGTACTGTGCCAACTAAGGCGCTTATGGCTGGTTCTCTTTCCCATACGTGGCTACTAGATTCTGGTGCTTCTTTCCATGTGACACCACATAGAGAATGGTTCTCTAGTTATACAACAAAGTCTCTTTGTACCGTGAGACTTGGTGACTCTTACCAATGTGATGTTGTGGGGATTGGAGATGTGATTGTGCAGTTCATTGATGGTTCAAAATTTACTATGCATAATGTATGTCATGTACCTCAATTATCATGCAGTTTGATGTCCCTTGGTCAACTTGATGACCTTGGTTACAAGGTGGTCTTCTATGCTCAGTCCTTTCGTATATCAAAGGGCAATATGGTTATTGCAAAAGGAAGCAAGGTTGGCTCACTTTATCCTTGATTTGTATCATAGAAAGAACACTTGTTAGTTGTTACTCAATAGCCTATGGCTTGTATTTGGCATGGTCATTTGGGCCATATATCTCATAGTGGAATGGAAAATCTTTCTCGTTCTAGCTACTTACCTGTGTTATCTTTCTCTGATTTTTCATTTTGTGAGCATTGTCAATATGGAAAACAAACCAGAAATGTGCATAGAAGGCACATTGACTCTTCAATTCAGCCCTTAGATCTCGTTCATATAGATGTGTGTGGTCCTATGCCCACTAGGTCCTTATGTGGTTCTCTTTACTTTGTCACTTTCATAGATGATGCTACTAGAAAAGTCTGGGTATATCCTATCAAATCTAAGGATGAGGTATTCTCTACTTTTAGAAAATGGCTTGCTTCAGTGGAGACTGAAAAAGGAACTAAGCTTAAGGCTTTACGTTTAGATAATGGGGGTGAGTATACCTCACATGAATTCAGCCTTTTCTATCAGTCTAGAGGGATTCGTAGAGAGTTTACAACTCCTTATACCCCACTACAAAATGGTGTAGGTGAGAGGATGAATAGAACTATTCAAGATAGAGTAGTGTCTATGTTGCATCATGCAAACCTCTCACAAGGTATTTGGGTAGAAGTAGTGTTGAGTGCAGTTCATGTGATTAACCTTTCACCTAGTACTCCCAAAGGTCTGAAAGTGGCATAAGAGTTATGAAAAGGGAAGCCATAACTCTTATGACCATATTATGATCATCTTCAAGTTTTTGGGTGTGAAGCATATGTTCATATACCCAAGAATCTTAGACAAAACTTAGACCATAAGTCAAAGAAATGCATTTTTCTTGGATATGGTTGAGAAGGAGGATTTGGATATCGTTTATGGGATCCTGAAACACGGTTAGTGATCAAAAGTAGTGATGTCATTTTTAATGAGTCTAAAATGCATAAACAACCCATTAAGGAGGTTGAAGTGAGAAGAGTGGTGTTTAAGGATACTAGTCCTCCCGTTAGCATGTAGAAAAATGCTGCACATAGGGATATTCAAGAGAATGTCCATTCAGATCAGTCAGCACATGTTCCTTTTAAGCAATCATTGAGATGTTCTGCACGTGTCTCACATCCACCTAATAGGTATGTTCTAGGTTTAGATTTTGTTATCCTAACAGATGCCGATGAGCCTTCTTGTTGCAAAGAGGCTATGTAGACAGAGGATCATGTCAAGTGGGAGCGTGCCATGAAGAGTGAGTTGGATTCTATTTAGAAGAATGGTACTTTGGATTTAGTACCTTTGCCAAAGGGCAGGAAAGATTTACCATGTAAATGGGTATATAAGTTGAAATTCACATCATATAGTGCTTCTCCAGAATATAAAGCACGACTTGTTGCAAAGGTGTTTTAAGCAACAACATGGTGTTGATTTTGAGGAAATCTTCTCTCAAGTGGTCAAGATGACTTCTTTGCGCATGCTGCTTGGATTCGTTGCAATGGAGAACTTATAGCTAGTCCACATGGATGTGAAAACTGCTTTCTTGTATGGAGATCTTAGAGATGAGATGTATATGGAACAACCAAAGGGTTATGTAGTTCATGACAAGGAAAGTCTAGTTTGTAAGCTCAAGAAGAGCTTGTATGGACTTAAACAGTCACCCAGACAATGGTACCAAAATTTTGATGCTTTTATGAAGTCCCAAGGCTATTCTCGAAGCAATGAGGATCATTGTCTCTACACAAAGAGATTCTCAAATGGAAGCTTGATATGCTTGATACTTTATGTCGATGATATGTTGATTGCTGGGAAGTCCTCCTATGACTTGTCAATTCTCAAAAGGAACTTGAGTCAGACATTTGATATGAAGGATTTGGGGGATGCCAAACATATTCTTCGCATGCGCATTACTCGTGATAGGAGTAAAAGATGCATATACTTGTCTCAAAGCGAGTACATATCCAATGCCGGGTGGAAAAGCATTGAGTACACCTTTACCCACATATGTGAAATTGAGCAAGGATGATTGCCCCAAATCAGATGAGGAAAAGCAATTCATGACCAAAATTCCCTATCAATCTGCCGTTGGTAGTCTCATGTATGCTATGGTAGCTATGAGACCAGACATTGCATTTGCAGTGGAAGTTGTGAGCAGATATATGTCTAATCCTGGAAAGAAACACTAGGAAGTGGTCAAGATGACTTTGAGATATTTGAGCGGTACTAAGGACAAGTGTCTATGCTTAGGTAGAGGGAAAGCATCCATTATTGGTTACATAGATTCTGACTATGCTGGTTGTGTAGACAATCGTAAGTCTACATCAGGTTACATTTTTCATTTTGTTGGAGGTGCTATCTCTTGGAGATCTCGTATTCAAGAATGTACAATTGTTTCCACCATAGAAGCAGAGTATGTTGCAGGAAGTGAGGCATGTAAGGAAGCATTGTGGCTTTCTCGTCTTGCTTTTGATATGGCTTTATCTTAGCATGTACCTCGTTTGCTTAGTGACAGTCACAATGCCATTGCTTTGGCTAAGAATCCGGTCTATCATGCAAAGACCAAGCACATTGAGGTGAAGTATCACTTCATTAGAGATTGCTTAGCCATAGAGTGCATTATTCTTGAGAAGGTTCACACTCGAGACAATGTTGTAGATGCTTTGACTAAAGCTCTACCACAGGATAGCTTTCGACACTGCTACCACTTGATGGGGGTTACTTGATTCATGATCTTACAAAGTCACTTGTATACTTTGTAACATGCCCATAAGGTGGGAGGTATAGTTTGTATACTTACACTCAAGTATTCTTTATCATTCTATATTTTTCTCCCATAGTTACTTTGGCCATATTGGCCTTTAGTGGGAGATTGTTACCGTTAGTATCGATGTGAAAGGCCAAATGGCCACTGGACACTTCTTTGTATATGTTCTGTAATAAAACATATAGTGGCCTAGTCAGTCATAGACTGTAAGTTCGACCGCATTTGTAATACCTAAGATGTTTTTCTTCATGCCCTCTATGCAGAGTACTCTTGCAAAGTCATGTCTTCAAAGAGTTCTTGCGAAAGAACTTAGAAGTATATGTGGATGATTTATGCGTTCATTCCCAAGAAAGAAGACTCCACATCCCTGAGATTAGATGGATCTTCAACAAGTGTAGAGGATATCGAGTTTGTTTGAACCCAGAGAAGTGTGTGTTCATGGTACGCCAAGGTAAAATCTTACATCATATTGTTTCTAAGAATGGAATATCTACAGATGAGGATAAAGCAAGAGCCATAGCGGAGCTGCTGAGGCCAAGGAATGTTAAAGAGGTACAAGCCTTTATGGGCCATTGTGAATATTGTCGTAGGTTTATTCACATGTATGAAATTATAGCTAAGCCTCTTTATGCCTTGTTGACCAAATTCGAGTGGAATGACGAATGCGAAAATTCCTTCAATGAGCTGAAGAGATGTTTGTGCACAACACCAATCTTGACCACTCTTGATTGGACTAAACCATTCCATGTGCATGTAGATGCATCCAATCAAGCAATAGGATGTGTGCTAGCACAACGCATAGGCAAAGGAAATCTAGATTTGCCTATAGCATATACGAGTAGAAAACTAAACACAACATAATGAAATTATACAACAAATGAGAGAGAAGGCTTAGGTATGGTATATGCCGTAAAGAAGGTTAGACACTATCTATTGGCCAACAAGTTTAAGTTTTTCACTGATCATCAAGCCTTATTATATTTGTTCAATAAACCTTGCAATATCAGATGCTTAGTAAGATGGTTCCTCTTACTAATGGAATATGACATTGAAGTGGTTGTTAGGAAAGGTAAGACCCATCTCAAAGCAGATCACCTTTCTCGCATCACTTCAGGAGAGCCACCGCAGGGAGTGTCTCATGAATTGCCCGATGCTTATGTGTTCAATCTAGAAGTTGTTCCTAAATGGGCAAATAAGTTGGTACTAGTCCTAACCTTTGGACTTGCAGATAAGAATGTGAAGACGAACAAGGATGAAATTGTACGATAACAAAATTATCAAATATTGGTAGGAAGCATGTATAAATAAGATATGGAAGGTGTTCTAGCTTGCTGTGTTGAGGACGATGAACATAGTAGTTGGTTGCAACAAGCCCATGAAGGATTGCTAAGGAATCACTATTCCAAACATTGAACATTGCAAAATCTAAAACATTTAGGAGTGTATTGGCCTAGTATGGATAAAGAAATACATGAATGGATTAAGAATTTCCCAATGTGTCAAGAGAGACCCCCAATGGAGCATGCTACCCTTTATCACATGTCATTAATTCTAGATTGGAGTGTTCCATTGGTAGCATTTATGAGATCAAGAACACTACTGAATGAGGCTAGTCTATCAAGAAGACGAAGTATGGAGCAAGAGGCTCAGGACTATGCCCTAGTTGGAGGAAACCTATACCGAAGAGGAAAAGATGGTTACCTAAGATTGTGCATTCATGATCTGACTATTTGAAAATCTTAGAAACTACACACAACGATGCTATTGGTGGACACTTCGGTCTTGATAGAGTAATCAAGACCATTCTATTCTCAAGACTTTGGTGGCCCACTCTTCATATGGATGCACATACCTATGTGAAGAAATGTGACACATGCCAACATGCCCAATATCTGATAAGGAAAGATGAGATGCCTTTGAGGCCAATGATGGGAGGACGTGCATTTTCAAAATGGGGTATAGACTTTGTAGGTCTTATCAACCGCCCAGCTAGAAACTCCCATGCAGAGTACATTATTGTGGCCACCGACTACCTTACAAAGTGGGTAGAAGTCAAAGCCACAATGAAGAATGATGCTCAAACAATGACAAAGTTCTTATTTGAGAATGTGTTCACAAGATACGGACTACAAATAGAGTTAGTAAGTGATAGAGGTACACACTTCTTGAATGAAGTCATTGAAAATATTCTCCAAGAATTCTTGGTGATACATAAGAAGTCTGCCCCCTATCATCCCCAGGCTAACTGACAAGCCGAGAGCACAAACAAGATCCTATGTAATGTATTTACAAAATTGGTAAATAATAAACACTCTGATTGGGATAAACAACTTCATCATGTTGTTTGGGCTTACCAAGTTGCCTACAAAATGGTACTCAATGCCACCCCATTTTAGATGGTCTTCCGGTAGAATGCCGTGTTACCATTGGACTTTCTAATCCCAACTTTAAAAGTAGCAGAAGATCATGAGTGGAATGGACACGAGTTGTCCTCAAGGATCTTTGATCTAGAATGCTTAGGTGAGACAATGCTACGAGCAGTAGCAGGCATCTATGCTGCAAGGAAATGGCAAAAGACATACTTCAATGCACATATCAAAGATAAAGGATTGAAAGAAGGAGATCTAGTGCTAGTCTATACATTAAAGCAGCATGCCCATAGATTAGAAAAGCAAGGATATGGACCCATGATCACTAATAGAATTTCCGCTAGTGGTGCAGTTCATTGGCCACATTAGAAGGTGATATCCTACCAAACTATATTAGTGGATGTCGAGTCAAGCTATATCAAGAACCTCTTACAGAGAATATGCTAATGAGACTCAACACTACTAAGAAACCAAAAGAAGAAGAGTTAAGGGTTAGAGAAGAAGCACAAGTAGAGGCTAGAGAATGCATTATGAGAAATAAGTTACGGCACCTAGGCTTGGATGTTAATCTTGAGGCCCCAAGATACCACATGGCCATGTGGCAAACATCAAGTGCAATTGCTTCTCGAATAATTGATGGACGTCCCTTCGTGACCATAGCAGTAGGACAAGGGAAGAATGCACGGACTGTGAAAGCATTGATTGACTCAGGTGCAGCAACTTGTGTAGTTAGACTTTCATACTGCCAAGATCTACAATTGAACATCCATTCCATTGAAGCCTATCTCATAGGATTGGTCGGTGTGGAAACCCCCTGTTTGGGCAAGGTAGAGCTTCCCATCTATCTTCAAGATGTCCAATGAGAGTCAAAATGCTAGTGTGTGAAGATGAGGACCTTACAGAACCACTTGTCTTGGGTCAAGACTAGATCTATGACCATGCAGTCAACTTAAACCGTAAAAGCCAAATTCTTCAAGTTTGGGTACATGAACAATGTATTACATTAGAATTAGACAATTTCATGCTCACAAATCCGAAGGTCACATGTTCTCTTAGTTCTTCTGAAACTAATTTTTGAAAAGAAAATGTTGTGTGTGTCAATAACCCTATGAAGCAAAAGGACTCAGTTATGGAAGCACAAGCTCAAAGGCTAGCAAACCTCTGTTCTTCTTCATAGACTAAGGTAAGCATAATCGACCAAAGAGGCAAGCAAGAAAGACATCTGCTATATCAAATAGACAGAGAGAATTCAAGAAGAAAGAAGCTCAGGGCATGAAGCAGATTTGGGTATGACAAGGAAAACAACTACCAGCTTTTCCACAACCATTCCCATTGAGGCAAGCCAACCATGCTAAAAGAAGCACCAATAATCAAGGACAATCCCAATCCCAAGGTCTTTGGCAAAATTGGGTACCAAAGCAATCGATGAAGGCCGACCATATAACATACAAATCTAGATGCCTACGAAATTAGTTGCACCTCAACAAGGAAAATTACACATGTGGGTACCCAAGCCACTCTTCCATGCACAAACACCACTGATCTCCCTCACAAGAAAAGTTTCAACAAAGAAACCAAGGAGAAGCAAGGATCAAAACCAGGCACAAAGAGCCAAAGAAGATCAAACCATCCCTTTGACAATAATAAGAAGACAATCATCAAGAATATGGGTTTGGAAGCCAAAAGCACTAGTAGTACCCACAAAACCAAAGCACCAACCACGAGGGCTAAAAAATTTAAGCACCCACTCAAAGATGAAGAAGTCAAAAGTGACCTATACACAGCCACACATAGTTCTAAGATGGATCCCTATCAGGAGGAAAGATCAACTGTCATTCGAGGATCCAATGGATGCCTCCAACAAAGGCTACATCAACATCTGCAAGAAACATTGAAAGCCTCGGCGTGCAACAACCATGTACACTTGGCATAATCTTGTCTTTTGCACCATTCACCATGCACTCCAAGAATCTCATCACTGAACCATGAACAAGGACATCCATCAACAATGGAAGATGAGCCAATGGTCAACCACCATGATGGGCACACAACACGAAGAGACAAACATCGATCGACCTTTCATGATGGTAATCACACCCTACTTTGGCAACACCATAACCAAGATAGATTAGGAAACCTCTTTGCCAACATAACCTTGAGCACTTTGCTCAAGGCCCCCATCTTTTGCACCATACTTCTTCCAATGCATTCCCCAAGTATGCATGCATAGGGCCACATTACAAGGCCGTGCAAAAGGCACATATTTTCTTCAAACCATGCACTAATGCACTTACCCATCATCCATTGTGGGTCACAAGTACTTGGCCTCATACTATGAAACTCATGTTTCAAAGATCAAAGACCATCCAAGGTCACATATAAGTACCTATGAAGCAATTCATAGTAGAAAACTACTCAAAATCAACTTTGACAACCGCTTTTGAGCAACAAACAATCTTTGAAAGCACAAAAATATACCATCCAACGCAAATCCAAGGAAGAAGCACATACAATGGGACCAACTCTCGCATACGCTAGTAGTGGAAAACTGAAGAACCAGACGATCGACCAAGCTACATATGGAAGAGGGACCGCTCCTATTGATACATGAAGGACACTACCTCTCAAAGTAATACATGGAACAACCACTCCAACAAGGGTCTGTCAGGGATGACAGACTCAAAAGGGGGGGAGTGTTGACACTCAAGGTCAAGCACAAGCATGGAAGCGCATCAAGGAACTGGACACACAAGAATAAGGAGCATGTAGGGAGCTCTAAGAAGCACATGTCAAATTTTCAAAAGAAATCCCTATAAAAATAGTGATTTTCATCACTAAAAACCATTGTAAATACCATTTTCCAATTTTGCAACTCCATTTTGTTCAAGTCAATGATTCCTTGAGTTTGAGGAGTATTAGAAGTATCATCCTACCAATTTTCATAATTTTTAGACTCCATTTGAGCCCCCAAATAAGCTCTAGAACCTAATTTTTAACTAGGCCGAACACTAGGTCTGGACAGGGCCAAAACTACTAAAAAAACTATAAAAAGAGCTGGAGAGCTCATTTTAGGGGTTCTCTTGTTGTATATTTGAGCTTGGTAAGATATTCCTTTTGTAATCGAAGATCTTCCATTGTTCCACTCTTTGCTCTTACTTTGTGTGCGTGTGTGTATGTGTGTGCATGCTTGTGTGCTTTCACTCATTCACTTGTGCCATCACTCGCTCACGGTCTTGATACCAATCCTCACATCTCCACGGATTGACATTTATGAGGTGGATCTCCTCACGTTTGTACTTGCCATTGTGCTAGAGTGACACAATACTCAAGAAGATATCAAAGCAAAGTGTGATTGATTTTGTCACCAAGATGAAGGACATTGTAGATCAACTTGGGAGCACTAGAGAAATCATTGATGAAGAGCAGATTGTAAGGCAAGTCATCAATGGGATCAAGTTTGATGACAAATGGGAAGCCTTCACCATAGCCATGGATCTCTAGATGGATATGCAAGTGCTTGATTTCAACACACTCATGGGGCAACTGTGCACACATGAAGGCAAGCTCACGAAGAATGGTGAGAACTAAAAAGGTAACCAATACTCTATGCTGTATATATAAAAGAACAAAGGCAAGGAAACCAAAGGAAAAGGTAAGAAATCTGATGATGGAGGAAGTAATTCTCAAGCTAATTTTATAGGTAGAGGTAGAGGTTCAAGAGGAAGAGGTAGAGGTGGTGGAAAAGATAGGGGGAGATCTCAAAGTTCATCACCTTGTGCCATATGTGTTCAATCAAATCACATTACAAAGAATTGTTTTAGGAATCCAAGAAATTAGAGAGGAAGAGGATACAATAAAGGAGGCTATGGGACTTCAAGAGGAAGGTACAATAACTCTTAAGGATAGAACAACAATTCCTACAACAACTATCAAGGATGATACAAAGGAAGGAGAGACTATATTCTACATAGATTTTGGATGCTCAAATCATGTGGCAAGAAATGTAGCTTTACTCTAAGACTTGGAAGATCCAAAGAACAAGCATGAAGTCCAAATAGGGATGTTCTTCTCATTTTGTCTATTAACAATAAGGTGGATGGTAACATCTACCCACTCTAAGCATACATGATGCACCATGTAGTGGTTGAAAAGGGGTTGTGGAATATTTATTGCAAGGTGTTGTGATACATCCAATCCTTTTTTGACTATGTCAAGTACACCACTAACATTTCAATAGAATTGGCATTTTTTGACATGTTTTTTTATTGCATGCATCGTGTTACATCTCCATATAATTATCATTATGAAAAAATCTCTATATATATAGAAATCACAATATGCTTCTAAAGGCATGTGGATATGTGGCATTCTATCATTACAATTGTCATTATACTCATCTAAATATGCATCATTCGTTTTCCATTGGTATGCTAGTCAATATATTGGTATATATGTTTGTCAAAAAACCACACATTATACAATCATTTTAATTAAAATAATAATTTAATATTTCTTTGGTATTCATGTTGATATACCCATAATATAGCAGTCACCAATGGAAAAAATAAAAAAATGAATAGATCCCCAAACTTGTGCGGGCTTATGTAGGCATGTGTATGCATAATTGTGTACCTTAGTATCAACTTAGGGACTTGTGGAGAAAGATACTATACCTCTATCCCCCTCAAGTGTATATAGTGTGGATTCACGCTTTAATTATCAATCCAAGGAGTATCAAAACCTAGCGGAGTGTATGAAGATGCACATTAAAATGATGGTCAATGCAAATGAGAGCTAGCAAGGTATTGTTGGAGTTAGACGTATACAGAAGCACGCGAACAGCACAAGGAAGAAGAAGAAGCTTGGAGCACAACACACTATACTGAATGTATTACTAAAGAATGTACAAAGATAAGTAGCCCATTAGGGTAATAGGTGTATATACAAGCCGGGGGAAAAAACCTCCTAAAGAGGGAAAAAAATGCCCCGGCAGTCCTAGAGTGTTCACACACATCAGTACATAAATATATCAACAAATCCCCCCTAGGAGTGATGCGGTGAACAAGTAGCTAGCACTCATGTATAAGGAAGTGCCAAGCTATGTGGAAATCACTCCACAAAAGGAAGTAAGCCCAAAGCTTTGAGGAAAGCTTCAAACTTCTCCCTAGGCAGAGCCTTCGTGAAAAGGTCAGCAATATTCTCCTGGGTGGGTATATATTCCAAGCTGATCTCCCTAGCAGAGAACATCTCCCTTACATAATGATAATGCACCTCAATGTGCTTAGTGCAAGCATGGAACACAGGGTTCCTCACAACTGCCAATGCGCTCTGACTATCAGTGAAGATGGTGGTGGCAGAAGACTGACCAACACCCAAATCAGCCATAAGGCGTCTGAGCCACACACACTCAACCGTCACTATGAAAGCTGCTCTATACTCAGCCTCACAACTGGAAGTGGCCATAGTAGGCTGCTTCTTGCTCAACCAAGATATACATGAGCTACCAAGCATGAAGCAAAAGCCACTAGTGGACACACGAGTGTCATAGCAACCAGCCCAATCAGAGTCAGAAAAAGCATGCAAATCTAGTGGTAGTGATCCCCCCTTCGGATAAAATAACCCAAGTAGCCAAGTACCACTCAAGTAGTGAAAGATACGCTTAATCGCCTACCAATGCTTGACTCATGGGCAATGCATAAACCTACTCATCTGTGAGACAGCGAACTGAATATCTAGATGAGTAATGCATAAGTAAATCAAGCATCCAACACCCTGCTGATAGAGAACAACATCAAATGCATCTCCAGCATCATGAAGACTCAATCGTAAACCTATCTCCATAGGAGTGGCAATAGGCTTACAGTCTTCAAGGCCAAAATGCTGCAATAATGTGTCAATAAATTTCGTTTGACACAAAGCCATTCCACCATCAACATGCATAAATTGAATGCCCAAATAATGATGCAAATACCCCAAATCAGACATCTCAAATGAGGCATGCAAATCAGCCTTAAAATCAGCAATATGCTTCTCAATAGGACGAGTGAGCAGCATGTCATCAACATAAACAACAATGATCAGAAGCACATCATTAGCACGCTTAACATATAAGGTGCTTTCACTTGAACTGTTCTCAAAACCATGTGCAATCAAATAGGCATGTATCTTCTCATACCAAGCACGTGGTGCTTGCTTTAAAACATATAATGCCTTCTTTAACCTACACGTCTGGTTTTCATGCCCTTTCTGCACAAAGCCACGGGGCTAAAAAACATACACTTCTTCATGCAAGTCACCATTCAGGAATGCAGTTTTAATGTCCAACTGATGTACATTCCAACCATATAGGGCTGCAAGTGCACAAATGCTTCGAACAATAGTCATACGGCATGTAGGTGCAAAGATCTCATCAAAATCAATGCCTCTTTCTTGTGCATAACCCTTTGCAACAAGCCTAGCCTTATACCTGTCAACTGTACCTCAGGTTTACGCTTCAGCTTGTATACCCACTTAGTGCCAGTGGCCTTCTTTCTAGGAGGCAAGTCACATAAAGACCAAGTACCATTCTTCATTATTGCATCATATTCAGATTGCATAACAGCCATCGAATGTTCTGAATTTTATGCCTCTTTAGCAGCCAATTTTGGACAGTTCTTTATGATATAATTATTCCCTTTATAGTACTTACAAAACAATTTCTGCTTTTCTGATTTCTTCTCATCTTTATCTTCCTTCTTCGAATATGCAGAATTAGCAGATTTCTGCTTACTACTTGAAGAGCTCCATTTTCCTTTTCCCTTCTGACTAGCCAGGAAAGCTTGATCTGCAACTCGCATAATGGACTTGTTCTACCTAGACTGATCTTCCCGCAACAGAACAGAGAGTAACTCCTCAAATGATAAGGCATTTGGATTGCCTTTCATCATCAACCGAAGAGTAGAAGCAAAACTCTCATATGAATCAAGAAGACCATTCAGAATGGTCTGCACAAGTGAGCTATCTGCTATAACCTCATTAGAAGAAATCAATTATTCCTTCAAGTCTTTGATCTTCATTAAGAAATTGTCCATAGAATCACCTTCATTCATGTGCTCACTCTCCAACTATTTTTGGAGGTAAGCAACACAAGCCTCATTCCTAGCTTGGTACAATGTGGTAAGTGTATCCCAAGCATCCTTAGCTATTCTGCAAGAGCGAATGTGAGGAATAATGGCACGTTTGACAGACAAAGTTGTCAATGCATGTGCCTGGGCATCTCTGCCAGCGAATCTGCTCTACAGTAGGTGCCGCAAAAACCGCAACACAAACAGGAATATGGAGAATATCATCATCTTCGACACCTTCTGCATCAGCTTCAGTACCTGCAGTTGTAACAGTTGTAGGTGTGATAGGACGTTTTTGACACCCTGTACAATGTTCCATAGTCCTTTTGCAACCAACACATGTCACATCATATAAGCCCATAACGGGTAGTTGGTACCATCCAACTTATCCTCAACAACCAACATACGGAATACATCACTGCTTTTAGCCATGGCCGATGACTAAAATACCTTGATGCAAAAAATTACCTGTATCTCAAAAAGTTGAACAGAACTGCCCAGACGAATTCCGCTAGACCTGTAGCAAACTTCGAGATGCTTATATTGGCGAACAGAAACTAGTATATACTTTTGGCACAAAAAGATGAAATAGCCTGCACAAGCACTGCGATAGTGTGTTTGGAGGCCGAAACGAGCTCAGATCGCGATTTCGGCAAACGTTCGATCTCGGAAACACGCTGAGTATGCTCACCAAAATTCGTGTGATTCTGAGACTACTAAACGGAGGAGTGACGACGGCGCCCTAGATGAAGCGACAACTTGCTCTGATACCAATTGTTGGAGTTAGACATCTGCAAAAGCATGCAAACAGCACAAGGAAGAGAAGAAGCTTGGAGCACAACACACTATACTGAATGTATTACTAGAGAATGTACAAAGATAAGTAGCCCATTAAGGTAATAGGCATATATACAAGCCGGGGGAAGAAAACCTCCTAAAGAGGGAAAAAAGTGCCCCGGCAGTCCTAGAGTGTTAACACACATCACTACCTAAATATTTCAACAGGTACATGCAAGTACAAATCCACCACATTCAAGCTTTCAAGGTTGTTTATGGTGTCACAACACTTGGAACAGTAGTCAACAGTGAATCAAGCTTTTCTCTCAGCTTCGAACTCCGAATATAGTGAATAGCGGGTTCATTTCAAAGCTCTCAAGAAGACGCATCCAATGGTCCTCTTTTCACTCAATTGTGATGCTCTTGCTTCAAGTTATGAGCAAAATACTGAACCACGGGAATGATCTTCCCACACTTCAACACTTCCTACACTTCTCACACACCTTACCAACAGCAAACAAGCACTTTCATGGATAGAAAACACTACTAGGCACTCTTTTCAAGCATCACACATGCATTCAAGTTCACAAGAAAGAAGATACAGAGAGAAAAAGACACAAAATCGAAATTATGTGCTCTTGATTCTCACAATGGAAAAATGTCTTTACAAAGAGTCAGAAAATGACTTATATACATGTGCCCTAAAAAATGTTCCTTTCACACAAGTTTTCATGTATTGACTTGGCAAAAACATCGGTCTGGAATAATAAGCCATTATTGTAGGAGGACTAGGCATAACTGATAAATAAAAAATAAGGATATCCGTGCCTTGGTTAATGCCAATGAAATTCAAAAACATGTATTCTACGTGTTTGAAAACTTTTAGTACTATAAGTATCATACTGAGGATTTTATTAGTCATCTTGATAGTTAGGTCGGGTACTGTTGCATACTGATGTTGCCAAAATTCAATGGATTTCACCATGTAGTCTTGAGTCGACAAATAATTGTGAGGTGGACTTGGAAGTAGTGGATAATTTAACCATTATTTATTGAGTGCACCCGTCTTTTGCATGTCCAAAAACTCTTGTGCTTCACGGTGATGCGGTGTTGGGCAAAAAGAAGGATTTACCTATAGTAAATATGGTCCTGCTTGCCAGTGTACCCGCAAAGTAGAATTCTTTTCCAAATAATTTCTTCGCCACAAAGGTTGTGCTGCTTCAAATTCTTCTTGTGTGTAATCGAAGGTGTTTTCTGTGAAATTCAACTGCTCATCAAGATCTTTTTGCATGGTTTGCTTTATATACTGTCATGTTTGCTCCTTCAATAGCCCATAAGGAATACTGAAGGGCTTTATGATCTTATCCAAGTCTTTTCCTTTAATTTTGGCTTCCTTCATGACTTTGACCACTTCATTTTCAAAATTTTCTATCAACCGGGACACCAATAGTGCTCGTTCCTTCTGACCTAGTTCTGCAGTATACGGCATGCAATGATCATCACACGGTTTGGCCGTTTGCTCTTTTACTGGTGAATGATAGATCGGGGGAGATAGAGGACGTACCTCTACCTCATCTGTAGGATTTCCTAGTTGTGGCTCTACTAGTGTCCCGATGCTTGATTGTTGTTTTGTTTGAGCTTCTAAATGCACAATACGCTCATCCTTTTCTTTGATGTCATGAAGGGCTGTGATTAGCGCATCTTTGGCCGCTAAAACCTCATTGTCGATGTCTGGTATTTGGTCAGCATCTTCATTACAAACTACCAAGAGTTTGTCTTCAACAGTTTTCCCTTATTTCGTGAGCTCATTAGTATCTTGTATATACCTTTGTTCCCATTCTTCTTTCATGGTTCGCTCTTGTTTTAGCAGATTTTCATATTTTGCAATATGGTCTTCCAAATCCTTCTTGTCGATTTCAATTGTCTCTCGTTTGGCTACTAGTTGGTCGTGTAGCAAGGCATTCATCAGTTCTTTATTTCTCTTGCGTAAATTATTTGTTTCTTCCATACATACTTTGACCTGCATCGCTAATAGATTGCTTCTAGCCTTCATTCTTTCTTTGTCCGCTTCACTTACTTCATACCGTTTTTGTAGCTCTATAAGTTGCTCTTGGAGTTTTTGATTCTTCTATGTTAGTGTAGTGCATAACCCTTGGATTTCTTTGACTTTTGTTTCTTTGGATGAAATAACGTGTTGAGCCTGTATTAGTTGCACAGAAAATTGTTCACTCATTACTTGAAACTGATTTTTTTCTCTCATGGCCTTGTCATAGTTTGCATCTGTTTCCATCATTCGTTGCTATGTGTCCATTGTTGTCTGTATCATTTGTTTTACTATTGGTTTCAACTGAGTAACATCTATGTTTAACCATGTTGTCGATATGCTAGGTTCTTCCCCCATTGTAACATCCTTCCCTTGTGCCACATGTAACGTTGTGTCGTAGGGCTACCGAATATGGAGTTGTATTTTTGGCTCAGCCTCTTTGATTACTGTCTTACCTTGTGGCATATCATCCGAGATTTCAATCACAATTTTGTCCATCTTTTGTTATGAGGGCCTTTCTGTTTCCGGGTTTGTTTGTACTTCTTCCTTTATTGGTGGCACCGTATCTTTATGTGTTATAGATGCTTCCTTTATGCTAATCCGGGATTGTTAGTTCAATTGAATGAGATGTATTTGTTCAGATGATGCTTCCTAGTTCTGTACTTGTGATTGTTGATTGTCAGGGGTGGTTTTGACTTGGTGAATCTCCATCCATTCCTCATTGTTCGTTTATGTTCTTATGTCTGTGTCTAAGGTGTCATTCTCACGACTAGATTCCTCATTAGAACTTGAATCTTCCAATCCCAATTCCTTGTATCTAGCAGCTAGTGATGGACTGTGTTCCCTATCCTCTTGTTGTTGCACTCGTCTTGCCTGCCTATATTCATGTCCTTGGGCATTGAGGTTGAGTTGGCCTCGCATGTAAGTATGTGTTTCTTCTAGTGTTGTAGAGAGATCTCGTTTCGTGATAGGCGGTTGCATCAATGAAACCCTTGGTAGCAAATGTGCCTGCTTTGATTGTGGTGTTTTTTGCACTTCTTCGTCTCTAGCACGCTTAGCCCCTCGCATTGGTTTCTTAGAGCTGGTCCCCACTTCTTCTATGGACATGGTTATTTTCTTTTTCTTTGGAATTCACATATTTTGCCATTTCGGTGGAGGTTGGCATTAATCGTAGACATTCTTTCATTTCAAGTGCTTCATAAATTAGCAAAGTCAATGCAGAGCTTCCATTTAGAAACTTCTTCTGATTCCATTTCTTCTTAGCTTCAAATATTCGTTCCTATATATATGGAGTGAAGTTGACTTGATTCCCGATTTGCCTCATAGCATGGGAGAGCAACTGAACCACAATCTTTTGAGGCGTTGTATATTTGTTCATGCTTGGGAAACAAAAGTGTTGATGCACCAATCGAACTGATTCTTCAATGTCTATTCGGTTGATTTCTAGAAAGGTTTTCTTTTTGGCATCATGACATTCATCTTTGAGATTTGTGAGACCATCCTGACTCCATCCAAACGCTTTTTTGATGATTTCATGTGTGAATCGAATAGTTTTCCATGCACCTATTTTGTTCAGCACTTTCGCTTCCGGGATTGAGGGCTTATCTGCTACGGATTGGAGTGTGTTCATAACTTGAGTGCATCTTTGAAAATCTGGTAAATACATTGGGAGTCATGTAAATGCATCGATTCCAACCCTTGTCCAAACTTCTATAATGCTTGGTAGTCCCTAGATGATGGTTTGGAAGTCTTGCAACATTAATGGGAAGTAGTGATCCCTATCCATGATCTTGATGGTGGCCATAAAGATGAGATCTGACACAAGTTGGTCTTCAAGGAACCAATGACCTCTCACCTTAGTAATCGATTCCAAGGGAAGAAGCAAGACCTCTTCCTCTTGTGTAGCCTCATAATTTGGAGACGCCATTTGCACTCAATACATACCACCATCAGTGTAAAAGTGGTTGCATTAGTTATCTTCCACTTAGCCTTCATGAGTTGGACAACTCTCTGAGTGGCTTATGTTGTCACCTCCCCATGGGTGTGAGAAAAGGTAGTACCTACGATTCTTTTACATATATATTTTTTTCTATTTCTTCCTGAAAGAAAACATAAATGTTAGTACCTAGCCGAAGCTTTTATTGTATCTTTAATTATTTTCCTTGGGATTATTGTACAAGTACTCTTCGATTCCTTGAGAAGGAAATGTGCTTCACTAATCAGTAGAAGAAGAACTGTGTGCCGAATGCATGGCCTTGTACTGTGGCCCTATTATGCATGCTCGAGGTTCCTGGAACTCAAGATGTGTGCAAGCTGAAGACTCAAGTCGATATATGTAGATTGATTGGCATTTAGGCATCCAGATCTATTTTATTTTTTTGCGTTTGATTGTATCTCCATCGTTTTTGGTGCTTGGTGCAATTCTGAAGTTGTACTTCTAGTTTGCTAGCCCTTCATATCCTTGAGTTGCTCGTGTTGAGTATTTTTGTTCCTTCAATTTCAAGTCATCACATCTTTCTTGATCCCTCATCTTCATGTCGTACTGATCCTTCTTGTGTATTGATGTTTTCCATTTGGTGGTTATCATTGGTGCATATGATTTGGGGACCCATATTTGTGTTTGAGAAGGTTGAACGACAATCGATTTCTTTGGTATCCACAATTGGGCAATCCTTTGCGGACCTCGGGGTCCAGCTTGACTTGTGTCCTTGTACTGTTGTTGTTTCCTGTGTGGATACAAGATAATGGCTCTGTTGTTGATGATATGCTATTACCTGATCTTTTCTAATCCAAGTCTGTCTAGTGCATAGAACGGGATATATCCTGATGCGGGAAAGTTCGGGGTGATTATGCTGACTAGTCACTCTAGTGCTCGATTCCTCCCTAGGGCTTTTCATGGAAACAATGTTAGTAGAGGGGGCCACTCTAGGATGGTGTGTAAGATTAAGAATTGGTGTACTCTCACATGAAATACTTGGAGGTGGGGTTTCCATAGTAGAGGTGAATGTACAATCTTCATCATGCATGAGTAGTTGATCTCTTGGGTCTATACACTTGGCCTTGACATCTCGTATGTAGCCCAAGGCTAATTGGATAGTTACTTCGTATTCATATATCCAATCTTGGCCTAACACAAGTTCTTCCAATAAATCTTGATCATGACACATGAGGAGTTTTTGTTGCATCGTGTTATTTCCTAGGTGCAATGACAAAGTAATCTCGCCCATACATTTAGCAACCTTTCCCCCTATTCCAATCAGATGTGCTTTGGTTGGACTTAATTGTTCTTTGAGCTTATGAGTCAAAGAAGATTTGATGCAGCTAATAGCTGCTCCTGTGTCAATGAGAGCATCCACCAAGTGGTACTCTCCTGTTTCACCACCCAAGTTCAAATATGGTTGCTTTGTTTGATGTCCTAGGTTTTTAGAGGCTCTAAAGTTAGCCATTGGCATGAGTTCCTCTCCTAGCCGATATCTTTCATCCCTCTCTCTCATCCATTCCTTCTGTTTTGTTATTCCTTCTAGGGCTTCTTGTCTTGCTTATTCTCATATTCTTTCGTCCTCTTCTCATCTATTTTTTGTTGTTAGAAGTCATGACAGTATTTCCTCTGTCAATGGCTCTAAATACATTTTTACTCGACAACTACTTATATAGTTTGGCAATACTTCTCCATCTAGGGTTGCTAAGCTGATGGCTCCACTGGTCGATATAAGATTGATCACCAAGGGGCCATGTCCTCTTTTTTGTAGTTTCTTTGCATGTTGCTTCAAAGTATAAACCAGGACCAAATCTCCTTCCTTCAGATTCTTATCCTTAATATGAGCATCAAAATATGCCTTTTATCGCCTTTTTGCAGCATAAATAAACCTGCTACTGCTTGTACTCTTATTTCATGTAACTTTTTGATTTGGTCCAATTGAGTCGATAACTCATGTCTAGTCCATTCATAATTTGAGGCTACTCTGAGAGTAGGTACTAGGAAATCAATTGGTAAGATGGCGTTCTATTCGTACACTAGGTTAAACGGAATAGTTCCTATGGCTGTTTTGTATGCTACTCGGAATGCCCATAAAGCGTGATGTAATTGCTTGTCCCAATTGGATCTTCCATTGTTAACAATCTTAGTGAGAACTGTGCATAAGATTTTGTTCGAACTTTCAGCCTATCCATTGGCTTGTGGGTGATAAGGAGATGATTTTTTATGAATCACTAAGAATTCATTTATTAAAGCTTCTATTACTTCATTGACAAAGTGTGTGCCTCTGTCACTTACAATTTTGATTAGAAATCCAAACCTAGTGAATATGTCCTCAAAGGGAAAATTAGCCGTGGTCCTTGCATCATTCTTCTTGGTTGCCTTGGCCTCTACCCATTTGGTCAAAGAATCTGTGGCTACAATTATGTACTCGGCATGGGAACCTTTAGCTGGTGGGCTAATAGGTCCTACAAAATCTATTCCCCATTTGGTAAATGCTCTCGCACTCATCATAGGCCTCAAAGGTTCTCATCTCTTTTGATGGGATACTTTGTTCGTTGACATGTATCGCATCTTTGGACATAAGTGGCTGCATCTTGGTGTAGATTTGGCCACCACACTCCTGCGAACAGAATCATTTTTGCAGTTTTATCTGCAAAAAAGTGTCCTCCCACGGCCCCCCTATGAGCCATCTCTAAGACCAAAACATACTCGTCTTCATGAACGCACATTCGTAAATGATTGTCCCTTCCTCTCTTGAAAAGTTGCTTTCCTATAAGAACATAATCCTTGCTTTCCTCTTATGAGTGTATGTTTTCTTGCCAAATTAGCTCCTTTCGGGCACTCCTAAGTTTTCAAGAATTTTACCAGAGGCATACTCCACCTTGGTGTTACTGTAGAGTAACATAGAGTAGAGTTCTCTTCACGTGTTCTTTCTTGACAAGTGGGGCAGGTAGATACATAGTTATGTGTATCCCTTTGCATGGTAGGCCAATATATGCCTAATCTCTTCAATGTTTGCCATGTTCCATTCACACTTCGATGAGTTTTCCATTGATTTACATGTGCTTTTTGAAGCCACATCTCTTGCTCCTCTTCTTCCACACATCTCATAAGTAGGCCACTTGGATCTTGGTGGTATAGGCTTCCAGCTATGATGTGGAGATTTTTAGTCTTCCATACTTCTTGGCTTTTGTTTTTTGTGATCTTATGTTGAGGTCCATATGTGAGGATGGGGATCAACTTTTCTGCCCATTGTGGACATACTTCGAGATTGAGAAAATAAGTATCTGGCAGATCATCTATCACTCCTGTGGGAGGTTCTCCATGTGTCATTCTCGACAGGTGATCTACACGGATGTGCATGTTCCCTTTCTTGACTAGCACTTTTAAATCAAATTCCATTAACAATAGAAACCATCGCACTAGTCGTCCGGTATTACAAGGTTTATTGACTAGGTACAGTAGAGCTTGATGATTGATGAAGAATTTGAATTTGTTTGCCAATAAGTAGTGTTGAAATTTCTTACCGCATACACCATTCCTAAGCCTTCTTGCTCCATAGTGGTATAATTACGCTTTGCTTGGTTTAATTGTTTATTGGCATAGGCTATAGAGTGATCTAGCTTTCCTGTATCTGCTGGATGTGCTAAGATGCATCCAATGGCAAACTTGGAAGCATCCACATGAATATGAAATGGCCGATTCCAATCAGGCACCCTGAGGATTGGTGTTGAACTCAGACGACTCTTCAATTCGTTGAAAGCCTTTTCACATTCTTCTGTCCAAATAAACTGAGTTAGTAATCCATAAAGGGGCCTAGCAATTATGGCATACATGTGAATGAATCTACGGTAGTATCCACAATGTCCCATAAATGCTTGCACTTCCTTAGTGGTCTTGGGTCTTGGCAAATTCTGGATTTGCTAAGACCAAAGACTGCTAAGGAAGTGCAATTTGTCTTCATTCGTGGAAATTCCATTTTTAGAGACAATGTGTCCTAATATCTTCCCTTGTCGAACCATGAAGACACATTTTTCCAGATTAAGGCAGACTCTACACTGTCGACATTTGGCAAATATCTTTCTTAGTTTTGGGATATGTTCTGATCATATAGCTGAATAGGTGCATAAATCATCCACATATACCTCCATACTTTTTCTCAAGAACTCCTTGAACACATGGCACATCAACCTTTGGAAAGTAGCTCGGGCATTAGTTTGACCAAAAGGCATAACCCTAAATGCATAAACTCCCCATTCGGTTGCAAAGGTTGTCTTATGTTGGTCCTCAGGAGCAATTGCTACCTAATCATATCCTGAAAAGCCATCCAGGAAACTATAGACTTCCTTACCTGCAACCCTTTCCAACAGATGATATGTGATAGGTAATGGGTAACTATCTCGTATGGTGGCGGCATTCATTTTTTTCAGGTGAATGCATACCCTTAACTTGCCATTCTTTTTTGACATGACTACCAAGGGTGATACCCATTCCGTGTGTTCAATCTCATAAATGAAGCTCGCATCCAATAGCTTATCTATCTCTTCCTTAATTTTTGTTGAATAAACTTCATTATAAGTGTATGTCCTTTGTTTGGAGGGCTTAGCTTCTGTTGTCATAGGGATTCTATGGGTGCAAATAGAAGGATCTACACCTTTCAAATCCTTATATGTCCATGCAAAGACATCTCTATATTCTCTTATGAGTTGTATTAACTCTTGTTCTTCCTCAAATGAGACATCATGTGCTATAAAAGTTCATCTTTCTTCTTCTTCCTCCAAAAATACTATTATTTTCTTGGTTTGATCTTTATTGTCATATGCTATTCCTGATCGTGCTTCCCGTTTTGTCATCTGAATAGCAATCTTCCTCTCCTCTACCTCATATTTCTTGAAGTGCTCGGGCACTTCGAATTGGTCTTGAGGTCTGTTTTCTTCTTCTCCCTTTTCTTTGTCTGGCTCATTTTCTTCCTTAATAGGTTCCATTTCCATTTTGATGCTCTCATAATCTTCCTTCCATTCCTTTTCAATTACTGCCCCCTCATCAGCTTCTTGGAGAACAACCATGTAGAAACTTACATCATATCCTTCCTCATCAATGCATTCATCTTCATTTACACATACATCAAGTGTGGCTAAGATCTCCATCCAACCATGGGGTTCAAATTCTTCGTCTAAAAATATTTGGGGTATGTACGCCGGATCTTCTACAGCTTTAGATACTCCCTATCTTGGCTGCCATCCTCGCCTCCTTTCTTCTTCCCTTTTCGTCACCTAGCATATCCATAGATGAGTATCTTCGTTCATCCATGTTTGGTTACTCGAGCCTATACTATGAATCAATAGATTTTCATCCTCCTTATGTATCAGATTCCATTGCAGAGGGGGAACATCTTGATACATGTAAGTATGGATATTTATTCTAGTTGTGGTTCCCTCATGCTGCAAGTATACAACATCTTTTCCCCAGTCTTGCACTACCTTGAGCTGTCTCATGAAAGGCCTTCCAAGTATCATCTCATAATTGCTAGCCTTTTCGAATTGGCAGATTGCTAAAGTGTGCTCGAATTCCACTCCACAAGTGGTAAATATTACTTTTTCCAATAATCCTAAGGGTCATTCTGTGTGCCCATCCGCCATTTCAATCTTCATTCTAGTTGGTTGTAAAGCTAGTTTTCCCCATTTTTCCCAAATTTGTTTGGTAGCAATTCCTACTCCCACTCCTAAATCTAATATGGCTTTAGTAGTATAACCCTTGTAAGTGATAGGGAGGCATGTGTTTCCTTCATCTCCCTTGCTAAAATCTCCAACCTTATTGACTAGGATTTTAACTGTGGTTACTTCATCTTGCGTCTCGCTTTTGTCTGACTTTGTCTCTAACTAGTTAGTGAGCTTCTCTTTTAACTATGGCTTTACTTTCAAGAGTTCTTCCAACGTTAGAGTACAAGGTATTTTTACTTTTTTAAGATGTTGTATGATATTTGAGGCCTAAATTGATGGGTTCTGCTCCTTTATCCTCACTGAGGGAACATGATATAATTCAGAGTTATGTTCATATTCTCCCATGTAGTTTGGCAACATTTTCACAATGTCTTCGCCATCTTTGCTATTGTCAAGTTGCAATAATCCTTCTGAATTCAATCCTTGCATTGACACTTCAAGCTTGCCTTCCGCTTCTAACTCCTCAAAAGGGGGTTCAACTCCTTCCGTTTTCTTGCATCTATCTTCTTGGACTCTTGCCCACAAATCTCTAGGCCATTCCCCATCTACTTCAGGGATAATGGAACCTTCTCTTTCATTTTCACAGTAATTTTTACCATCAATCTCATCTTGCTTCCCTTCCTTGGAAATTAGTTGTTACACATTCGTGAAATTCTTTTTCGGGAATTCTTAAGCTGGGTAGTGGCTAAACAGGTTTTTCTAAGGTATGCTGAGCTACTTCAATTAACTTCTTACATATCTCCAATCTTTCCTTCTCTAAGTCACCTCTTGGGTATTCCCTTTCGTGTTGTTCAATGGTTGGTCCTACTATTATTCGTGCTTGATATGCTTGAATCCACATGGCTAACTCTTCCAGCGTTGGATCCGCCAAAACCGATCTTGCCTCTTGTTTTCTACGCTTTTCTATCTTATTATTTCCCTCAAGTTCTTGTTTTTCTTCTTGGCCTTGTTCATTATTCTCATTCTCCATCTTTTGTTGCATTTTCTTTTCTTTCATCCTTTGTCTACGATTCTTCCATCTTTGGGTCCGCTTACTTTTAATGCTTTCCCTAGGATCTTCAAAATCTGCAATTACTTGAGGTGTGGGTATGTTCAATTCTTTGTCGGAGTGATCATTTTCTCTCCTTTTATATGAAGTCTCTCTCGCTTTAGCCCTTGTTATTGCTTTCAATGGTATCGTATACTCCTTATCGCTCCCTGATGACTCTATCACTTGTATCACATTGATCTACACATTGGAGTTAACCGACATATAAAGTTTTTAATAAGTGTAATCTTCTAACATTTCTTCTCTATACACGTGAAAAAGGTCTCGACATGTAAAGTTATTTGATAAGTGTAATCTTCTAATTTTAGGCATATCATCACAATGAAAACTAGAATATTTCATCGTTCAATGCATTGCATGTTCACCAACGTATCCTTTGTTGGCAGTTCTATAAGAATTTTGAAAAGCCCCATCATCATTGATAAGTTGCTATGGAATCCTATGGATTCTTAAATGTCCCAAGGTAATTGCAATTTTAAATAAAGTCCTACAACTTTGGATACCTTGATAGATTTAATATTCAAATGCAACAATACTCTTGATTATTTACATGTGAGCACTATGATATATATCTTATATTTCATTATCTCATTTGAAGAAATTCTCTCTTATGTATTTTATTTTTTTCATTCCTAACCTATACAAACATTATAAGCCACAAAACACATCATTATATCTAAAGCCATCTATCTATATAAAGTAAGGAATCGAAATCTTTTTTGACTTACATCAGGAGGATTTCTTCTAAAGGTAATGCAACTCCTTGATCCAATATTTCTCTCATTGGAACTTTTTTCGTATACACTTGAATTATAGAGAAATAAATAGGTCAATAAACATTGATAGGATGAGCATTGTTGCATTGAGATGACCTAAAAGATTCAATTGAGAGCATAGAATCATTTAAATCATCTATATTATGGGCATCCTCACAAAGATTTTTCCTTGTTCATGAGAAAGGATCAATAGAAAATAAGGAGTTCAACTATAAGGCTCAATAAAGAAAGGAGATCTGTAGGAATCAACATACAAGGAAGATCTCATATTCTCTACTTATAAAAAATATCCCTTATGTCTTTATAATGGGTGGGTTAACTAATAATGATGAGCCAAAAAAACATCCCCAAATATGGAAGATGATGAAGGATTTTGCATAATTTAATATCTCAACCTTATGGAGAACTGTGATTTTCTATGGAAAAGATGAATCCTTTTTGTCTCCATAACATTTAAGTCAAGATGTCATCCAGTTCAGGGAATGACATGGTATATGGCCTAGAATTAATATGTTTCCTTCTTCTTCTTGGTATTCCACGAAGAAGAGTCGAGTAATATTTATATGAGAATGGGACTCCAAATATTTTGATGTTCCCTACAGTGACAAAGCAACTCAAACATGTGGTAGAATAGTCCAAGCTTCTGATCACAAGCTTCCGTTCACTCAAGGATAGTAGAAGAGAGAGAAATAGAACTTTCACAAGATAAGGGAAAATCCAATGTGGAAGAGTGGACAGGACATGAGCCAAAAAAAGAGAAGTTTCTAGATTAAAAATTCGAATCAATTTATACAATAGCTTTGGAAAATAGATGACCACCCTTGAGCTATCAAAGTTGCATTTACACTCGCACTCTCAATCACACTCTCATTCTCACTCTCCGTAACAAGGTGTTGGGTTGCAGGGTATGCACACATCCTCAATTGTGCATGGAAACCCTCCCTAGACCATAAGAATAACTCTTTTTGTATCTACTTAGAATTTCACATAAAAACACCCTCTTAGGAAACTTTTTGATATTTCTCTTATACTAAGGTAGTGAAGCCTTGTAAATAGCCACCTCTCTTGCACACATATGAGAGAACACATGTGAAAATCTCACACCTCCAATTCTTGGGATTTGTTTGTTAGAAAAGGAATATTTTCCCAAGATATGTTAGTTAGAGAGAGATTCACTTTTTAACTTTTCAAAAGATCACATGGGGAATAGAGCTTAGCCTATATATAGAAGCTCATTTTTGTAAAGAGGGGAGCTTTTGGTCGACGTGCTCTCATGTAGTATCTCTTATCAATGGAAGAAGGCTCTCTTTTACTCCAAGACTATTTAGATTTGCATGTATTCTGTCTTTGTGAGTGTGTGAGAGTGGTGTGTGTGTGCCTATGCATGTCTCTCCTTTGTGTGAGTAGAGTAGTTACATTTGCTTGTATTTTCCTCATGGACTAGGATCCTTGACTCCTATTCTCCTTGTTTTCAAGCATGTGGCATAGCATGTGTCTAATGCCAATGGCTTGAACATGTGGGACGTAGGGGTGGATGAGAGGAGAGTCACTCTTGAGCGTTCCTTCTTGCTTCCATGCAAGGTGGTGAGGGTTTTTGGTCTTTCCTTGCTACAACCTCAACACAAGGTAATTCTCCGGTTTTCCATCTCTTCTTGTAGGGCCTAGGAAATCTTCCTCAAAATAGAGTTTATCATCACCCAAGGAAGTGCATGATCAACCAAATTTAGAAAAAGTCAGCTCTTCTCATATTGCATGCAAAACATAAGCAAAAGCATGTGTTTGTAGTAGTCAAGTGCTTTCTTTAGCAATAACCATCAAAAATAGAAAAGAAAAAAAGAAACAAAAGACATATCCAAAGACAGTGGTAAGTGTGCATGAGAAGATGTATGCATCAAAGTCACGGATTCAGATAGAAATAGAGAATCCCACATTTCTTTAAGTATTCAAAAAATCCACACGTTTCTGGGCCCTATAACTAAAAAATTATGCAAAATTCCAAAATGCTTATAAGAGGCAAAAATGTTCATCTCTTTGATGAGCACAATAGTGCAAAAGATGCCCTAAGTCCTCCAGATACCACTTTTGAGACTTGGAAGTTTAAAAATTCTAGAGAGAGAGAGAGTACAATCAGGGCATTATCATATAGTGAACTAGATGTAGATCTCAAAACAAGGTACTTATTCATTCTAGGGGTATAGTTAGTAAATAAGCATGAAAATATATGATATAATGAATGAAATGTGTATGCATCATGTGCATGGGAATCACAAATCTACCTCTATATGCCATAAATCTAGCCTTAAACATACATAGTAGGGGAATGAAAGGCTTTTCTCTTCTTAAGTTCCTTGAAGAACTTCACCAAGTTTCTATACAAAAAGATCAGGTGGATCTAAAAATGAATATAGCATGGGTGTATGTAATAAATTATAAGCCATTTATATTTACTGGGATCCACTTCTTCATAGTTTTGTGTTTCTTTGTGGGTGATGTTTGTTTCTTAACCAAGTTTGGCATGTGGTTGGTCATTTCGTCTTCCTAAGAAGCATGGATTTTCTATTGGCTAATGGTTTAGGTCTTCTGATACACTTAGTGCTTTGTAGTGGTGAACTTTGATGAGCTAGTGGCTTTAGAGCTCTAAACATAAATTGTTTGGCTTTCCTTTATTTCTTCGGCTTCACTCCCTTCTTTGGTTATTTTGATAAGCATGTCTTTGGAGGATAATCACTATGTTTGTCTTGTGTCCTTGGTGCTTAGGGACTCAAATCTATGATTTTATCCTTTTAACTTTCACTAGGACTTTTGGTACCCAAACTTTATGACTTCTTGATTAATGAATTCTCCTTTTTTCCATAGAAGTCTTTTGTTTAACCTTTAACCTCTCCTCTCTTCTTGGTTGAGAATCTTCTTCCTTATCATTGTCACTAATGGAATTTTTATTCTCTCTTGTTACGTTCTCTAAAGAAGAGTGAAATGTAGGATTTATAGTCAAACATTCAGGCACACATGAAATTTGATGTTGATTAAAAAAGGGTAGCATTTCATGCATATTCTCCTTCTTCATGATTACACATCCCAAAGTAGTTTATAGACACCAAAAGTTTTTGCAACTAGTCTCTACACAAAATGATTTCTTTTTCCATTCTTTTTTCATCAATGATTAGGAAATTTTCTAAAGATACTAGACCTTCAACATTTAATATTGTTGTTTCTCCGATGCAATATCGTCCTTTTGCGAACACTGGTCGTGAACACTTAAATTAGCCAAATGGACTCTAGGGATATGAAGTGGGCCCTGTTAGCTTGCCAAAGGATGTATTAGAACCCCTATGTACCTTGGAAGATCACTCAAACAATTGAATCGAAACAGATAAGTTTGACCAATAGTCAACATGAAGAAACTTTCTATTGTGCTCATGAATGTTTTAGTATTTCACTTAGTGCTCATTCTCTGATTACAATTTACTAGAGAGCTTTCAAAGGAATCTAATTAGAAAGCAATGAAACCTATTGGGAGTTATCTCATCGAAAGTGATTGACCATACTAAGAGAAATAAGTTTACCAAGTTAGGTATGTAATCCTGACTTTTTAGGAAGTAGAAGATGAAGAGATATAGGTGATGTCAAATGAATATATCTCACGATTGTGAACTCCAAATGCAATGAAATTTTGGGAGTATATATTAGAGTTAGAGAGCTAACTTTACCAAATTAAATCACTAAAAATGATGTTGGACTTAGACGTCTGCGGGAGCATGCGAACAACACAAGGAAGAAGAAGAAGCTTGGAGCACAACACACAATACTGAATGTGTTACCACTAGAATGTACAAAGATAAGTAGCCTGCTAGGGCAATAGGCGTATATACAAGCCGGGGGAAAAATTTTTCCTAAAGAGGGAAAAAAGTGCGCCAATGGTCCTAGAGTGTGCAAGAAAATAGTTACGCAATATAACATAGGAGTAGTAGCAGAGAAGATAACAGATATAGGAGAATCTCAACAATTTTCTACTAACAGCAAGTACAAAGATGATGGCGTTGTCCACCCGTGCGCTCTCAAGGTAGAGCTTAAATGGTGATCTAGACAACTCTAGATAGGGAGATACAAGGTAGAGGTATGTTGGCTCAACTTGATGTCTCAGGTAGTGCAAAAGTCATGTATATATAGGATCATGGGTGGCCTTCCGTGGACGGCTATACATGGGCGATAGAGCATGGGTGGCCATGGCCTGCGTAATTGTCATACACGGCTTAGACCGGTTGAACTGACCTAACAAATATAAATGATTTCTGACTCTGACAGGGAATATTCTATGGCCCCCTTGGACCCCCAGCCGGAGCTGCTCCCCGCTGCCCCGGACTCCCAATTGGGGACCGTGGTAACTCCCTTTCCTTACAATACCTTACATGGTCCAATATGACCTTCATCCAACATGCAAGTTGGGATTCCCATCAATTGGGTAATGCACGCTTGGCTTCTCCTCATAACGGGGGCCTTACAAAATGTGCATACAAGCATGAGGGGTGGACATTGATCATATACTAACAGAGTGTTCACACACATCACTACCTAAATATATCAACAAATCCCCCCTGGGAGTGATGCGATGAACAAGGAGCTGGCGCTCATGTATAAGGAAGTGCCAAGCTATGTGGAAATCACTCCACAAAAGGAAGTAAGCCCAAAGCTTTGCGAAAAAGGTCTACAATGTTCTCTTGTGTGGGCACATATGCCAAGCTCATCTCCCGAGCAGAGAACCTCTCCCTGACATAATGATAATGCACCTCAATATGCTTAGTGCGAGCATGGAACACAAGCTTCCTCGCAACTGCCAATGTGCTTTGATTGTCAGTGAAGATGGTGGTGGCAGAAGACTGACCAACACGCAAATCAGCCATAAGGCATCTGAGCCACACACAGTCAATAGTAACTGTGAAAGCTACCCTATACTTAGCCTCACAACTGGAAGTGGCCACAGTAGGCTTCTTCTTGCTCAACCAAGATATGCATGAGCTACGAAGCATGAAGCAAAAACCACTAGTGGAGACACAAGTGTCATAGCAAACATCCCAGTCAGAGTCAAAAAAGACATGCAAATCTAGGGGTAGTGATCTGTGAAGAGATGGATAGGTATGTGCTTGAAGATGAAGAGGTGTTACAAAATCCTTGATCTACACAAGCCAAATGAACTCCAAGAGTATATGGTGGGCCCTTTTAGCTTGCCAATGGATGTATTAGACACCCTATGTACCTTAGAAGATCACTCTCAAAAAGATAGATCAAAACAGATAAGTTGGAGTTAGCTTAGAGGTGAAAAACTTGCTATTTTTTGTTCATACACCTGTCCAGTGTTTTACATAATTCTCTGAGCACAGCAGCAATTATCTTAATTCCTCTTGGGGAAGTCTAGATAGCTTAAAGAGCTAACTTTCAAGAGTAATCTCATCAAAAATAATATACCACACACTGAGAATGAGTTTTAACAAGTGATGACATCATCCCGATTTTCACGGGCTACTACAGTTTGAGACCAGTGAATAGAAAAATGAATATAACTCAAAATTTAGGAATCCAATGATTATGAAAATTTGTATGGTTATACTAGACAGTAAGTTGAATCCAACAAGCTTTAAATCATTGAATTTGGATAAGTAACCACTAAGAAATGGCTCTAACAAGGTGAGTGAAAAAGTCGGGTACCTAACAGAGAAGTGAAGATGAACAGACATTGTTGACTTCAAATGAACATAACTGAAGATTGCAACATCCAAATGACCTGAAAATTTGTGACATATAGTAGACTTATAGAGCTAAGTAAAATCACTGAAAATGATGCACCAAGCTCAGAGAAAACATCTCTGCAATCTGACTGAGAAAACTGAGAGTAATGGCAGTGAGTAGTACACTTCACAAGAACATGGACATATGAACTCAAATAATCATGAAAATGAAAGTATATTGCTTGTACAATACAATGACTTACTGATACATATGTGTGCCTTGTAATCACACCTTGATATGGCATAAAGCTCAGCTCTTGGAGGTCTTCACATAGGTCTCTCTAACCACGACTAAAACTGCCATCTATTTATAGTTGAGTTTGGGAGGCTAACTTCCCTCAATCACTCTCCAATCAATCAATGATTGATTTGGTTCTCTACCTACCATAAATCACGAATTTGTGGCTCCTCTTTCCATTTTTGATCAAGTAGACTCAACCACTTAAGATTCTCTCACTTTTACATTAAGTAAACTCTTCAAAAGTTACAAGAGGTAGTTCACAAGTGAACTTTACATAGTCTTCATTTTAAAGCTTTTTTCATGACTTTGTGGGACTCAAGCCAATACTTAGGCTTGTCATAGACTTGCTCCAACAGCTCCCCCTCAAGCCAAGTATGCTTGAGGTCTTTAATCTTCCAAGATTACCTGCAAACCTATCATAGCCTTGAATTTGCAAAGCTTTGTATCATCCAATGCTTTGGTTAGAATATCTGCACATTGTTGATGAGTGGACACATATGATATTTGAATCTCTTTGCTTAGAACCTTCTCTCGTACATAGTGATAATGAACTTCAATATGTTTAGTCCTTGCATGAAAAATAGGATTAGCAGCCAAATGAATAGAATTCATATTGTCACCATAAATAGTTGGAGTTCCATACTCCAATCCAAGATCTTTGAGTAATGTCTTCATCCATATAGCTTCCTGAGTAGCTATGGCAAGACCTCTATATTCAGCTTCAGTAGAAGAGAGAGAAACTGTGAGTTGCTTCTTGGATGACCATGAAATAAGCTTTGAACCTGCAAAGGTAAGATAACCTGAAGTGCTCCTTCTATCTTCCTTGGAGCCAGCCCAATCTGCATCAGAAAATAGCTTCAAACCTAAATCAGATACATAAGGATAATAAAGTCCTTCATTTATGGTTCCTTTGAGATACTTGAGAATCCTTTTGGCAGCATCCATATGTGGTTTCCTTGGTGTGTGCATAAATTGACTTAGCACACTCACACTGTAACATATATCTACTCTTGTCAATGTGGCATAGTTGAGACTACCCACTAGACTTTGATATGATGTGATGTCCTCTATGAGTTCACCTTCATGTGAGCTCAATTTGTGATTGACCTCCATTGGAGTACCTGCAATCTTACAATCTTGCATCTTGAATTTTGCCAACATGTCCTTAATGTACTTTCTTTGAGTGAGAAACAAACCATGATCTTTGTAGACAACTTCCAAGCCTAGGAAGTAGGTAAGTGAACCCAAATCACTTATCTTGAACTCTTCTCTCATCTGATCTTTGATCTTCTTCATACCATCTGCATCATTTCCTATCAATATAATATCATCTACATATACACATAGGTAGATGACCTCAGAGTTACTCTTTTTGATAAAGAGTGAAGGATTTGCCTTGGTTGGTTGAAAGCCTTTGTCCTGCAAGAATGAAACAAGCGTGAAATTCCAAGCTCTTGGAGCTTGCTTGAGACCATACAATGCTTTGTTAAGTTTACACACGTAATCAGGATAAACTTGATTCTCAAAACCAGGTGGTTGTGCCATATATACCTCTTCTGTTATCCAACCATTCAAGAATGCATTCTTTACATCTAGTTGAAGTATCTTCCAATTCTTGGAAGAAGCAATACTAAGCAAAACCCTAATAGTAGGCATCTTTGCCACAGGAGAGAAAGTCTCCTCATAATCAATTCACTGAGTTTGTGCAAAGCCTTTTGCTACAAGCCTTGCCTTATACCTGTTAATGGAACCATCAGAATTCTTCTTGAGTTTATAGACCCATCTTGAGCCTATTACCTTCATGGATGAAGTCTTGGGCACCAAATCCCAAGTGTTGTTTTCCTCAAGTGCTTCAATCTCTTCCTTCATTGCATGTTTCCATTCTGATTTTGCTTTGGCCTCTTCAAAGGATGATGGCTCCTCTTGGTTTATGTCCTGTGCTATGTAGATAGAATGTTTAGTTACTAATGAGGTGTCAAACCCATACCTTTCTGGTTTTCTCTTTTCCCTCATAGATCTTCTTAGGCCATGATGTGATGATTCTGCCTCATGTCCAAGTTCCTGCAATTTGGCTTTACCTTTAGACTTCCATGCTTTGATCTTTTCCATCTGAGATTCTTCATCATCCTCTGAGGTGTCTTGTTCTTCAATCTTCGGTTGTTCTCTACCAAGCTTTGCAAAATCTTCTTCAAGATCATATGGTAAATTGACCTTCCTACATGAATCTTCATACCATGAATTGTTCTCATCAAAAACTACATCTCTGCTTACCAAGAATCCTTTGTTGGTAGGGTTGTATAACCTGTAGCCCTTTTGATTGTTGTCATATCCAATAAATACACACCTTTCTGCCTTTGGATCCATCTTGCCTCTAACCTGTGAAGGAACATGAGCAAAAGCAATACATCCAAAAATTTTACAATGATCCAAGCTTGGTCTTCTTCCATTCCAAGCCTCATATGGAGTCATCCCATCAAGGGATTTTGAAGGCAACCTGTTAATCAAGTAAGTGGCTGTAGATACAGCCTCAGCCCATAAGTAATTAGGTAAATGCTTTTCATTTAACATAGACCTTGCAGCTTCAACAATTGTCCTATTCCTCCTTCCTGCCACTCCATTTTGCTCAGGAGTGTACCTTGTAGTTACCTCTCTTTTGATTCCTCTTTCTTGAAGAAAAGAATCAAAATCATGGGAGAAGTATTCTCCCCCTCCATCTGACCTTAGCCTTTTTAGTGATTTACCTGTTTGATTCTCCACAAGAGCCAAATATCTTTTGAAACATGAATAAAGAATAGGATAGTCCATCTGCTGCAATCATGAATAAAGAATAGGATAGTTCATCTTTGTGTTTCATAAAGAATAGGATAGTCCATCTGCTGCAATCATCAATAAAGGAAACATAATACCTTGATCCAGATATTGAAGCTTCCTTGCTAGGTCCCCATACATCTGTATGAACCAACTCCAAGAGATCTCCATGCATATAACCTTTCTTCATGAATGGTAACCTGTGAGACTTTCCAAATTGACATGCACTACACTTATAAATCATATGTTGTTTTGACAAATTAGGGAGTCCAAGTACACTTTGGGCCTTTGTGAACCTTACTTGCAACCCTTTCTCTACTATCTGCCCAACACTTATCGAATTTTTTGTAATGGTAGGGACATAGAGTACCTTACTAAGTAGGTTGATGTTTCCATCAGGTGCTTTGACATTGCCTATTTTCTCCACAGGATGTTTTGTATCATCTCCTGTTTATACCTCATGCTTATTCCTTGGATCTTCTAAATCTGATAGGAGTGCCACATTTCCTGCCACATGATTTGAACAACCTGAATCTATGTAGAAAACATGCTCATCAGATTTACCTTGTGGCATAGCCATGTTCATGATCAATAATGAATCCTCTTTGTTTGAGTCTTCTGTGTATTTATTGTAGTCTCTCCTTCCTTTGTAGCCTCCTTGGTAATTTGAATTATTGTAGTTGTTGTAGTTGCCATGATAATTGTTGAACCTTCCTCTTGAGTAGCCATAACTTCCTCTATTGTATCCTCGTCCTCTTTGATTCCTCGAATTCCTAAAGCAATTTTCAGTTGTATGATTAGTTAGTCCACAAATAGAACATGGGTTGGAGTCTTGGGATCTCCCCCTGCCTTGTCTACCTCCTCTTCCTCTACCTGTGCCATGTCTTCCTCTACCTGCATAGTTAGCTTGATATGTACCTGCTTCATCATCCACTTTCTTTGCCTTTCCTTTGTTATCTTTGGACTTGCTTTTATCAGTGTATAAATCTGAAGATTGATTACCTTTAGAGCTTTCTCCATTTTTGATAAGCTTTGTCTCTTGGGTAAGTAGTTGTCCAATGAGTGTATTGAAATCAGGTACATGCATGTCCATGTACAAATCCATAGCTGTGGTGAATGCTTCCCATTTGTCATCTGCCTTCAAGCCATTGATGACCTGCCTTACAATTTGCTCTTCATCTATTACCTCTCCAATGCTTCCCAACTGATCTGCTATGTCCTTGAGCTTTGTGACAAAATCAGTCACATTTTGTTTGGGAGCCTTCTTGAGAGTTGTGAAATCAAGCCATAGTTGATGCTTCCTAGCTTTAGTACTTGAAGAAAAGAAAGCTTCAAGTGCATCCCACACTTCCTGAGATGTCTTATAACTTCTAATGTGAGGCAACAAAAAATCTGAGATAGAGTTGAGGAGATAAGACCTTGCAAGTGCATCCTTGGAGCACCATGTGCTCAATCTTTCTTGCTCTTCTTGTATTGGTTGACTTTTGTTCCTGAAACTTGGCATAACTTCATCTCCAGCGACATAACCATATAAACTTCTACCTTGGAGATGAGCTTCCATTCTTAATGACCAAGCTGAGTAATTACCTCTATCCAATTTGTCAATTGATGAAGGAAATCCATCTGCCATGTTGTCCAACCTTGCTCTGATACCACTATGAAGAGATGGATAGGTATGTGCTTGAAGATGAAGAGGTGTTGCAAAATCCTTGATCTACACCAGCCAAATGAACTCCAAGAGTATATGGTGGGCCCTTTTAGCTTACCAATGGATGTATTAGACACCCTATGTACCTTAGAAGATCACTCTCAAAAAGATAGATCAAAACAGATAAGTTGGAGTTAGCTTAGAGGTGAAAAACTTGCTATTTTTGGTTCATACACTTGTTCAGTGTTTTACATAATTCTCTGAGCACAACAGCAATTATCTTAATTCCTCTTGGGGAAGTCTAGGTAGCTTAAAGAGCTAACTTTCAGGAGTAATCTCATCAAAAATAATAAACCACACACTGAGAATGAGTTTTAACAAGTGATGACATCATCCCGATTTTCACGGGCTGCTACAGTTTGAGACCAGTGAGAAAACAAATGCACATAAATCAAAATGTATGCATCCAATGATAATAAAAATTTGTATGGTTATACTAGACAGTAAGGTGAATCTAACAAGCTTTAAATCATTGAATTTGGATGAGTAACCACTGAGAAATGGCTCTGACAAGGTGAGTAAAAAAGTCCGGTACCTGACAGAGAAGTGAAGATGAACAGACACTATTGACTTCAAATGAATATAACTGAAGATTGCAACATCCAAATGACATGAAAATTTGTGAGCATATAGTAGACTTGTAGAGCTAACTTTACCAAGTAAAATCACTGAAAATGATGCACCAAGCTCAGAGAAAACATCTCTGCAATCTGACTGAGAAAACTGAGAGTAATGGTAGTGAGTAGTACACTTCACAAGAACATGGATATATGAACTCAAATAATCATGAAAATGAAAGTATATTGCTTGTACAATACAATGACTTACTGATACATATGTGTGCCTTGTAATCACACCTTGATATGGCATAAAGCTCAGCTCTTGGAGGTCTTCACATAGGTCTCTCTAACCACGACTAAAACTGCCATCTATTTATAGTTGAGTTTGGGAGGCTAACTTCCCTCAATCACTCTCCAATTAATCTAACATGATCCCCCCTTGGGATAAAACAACCTAAGTAACCGGGTACCACTCAAGTAGCGAGAGATGCGCTTAACTGCTTGCCAATGCTTGACAACTAGGCAATGCATAAACCTGCTCATCTGTGAGACAACAAACTGAATATCTAGCTGAGTAATGCATAAGTAAATCAGGCATCCAATACCCTAATGATAGAGAACAACATCAAATGCATCTCCAGCATCATGAATACTCATTCGTAAACTTGTCTCCATAGGAGTGGCAATAGGTTTACAATCTTCAAGGCCAAAACACTGCAATAATGTATCAATATATTTCATTTGACACAAAGCCATTCCACCATCAACGTGCATAAACGGAATGCCCAAATAATGATGCAAATGCTCCAAATCAGACATCTCAAATGAGGCATGCAAATCAGCCTTAAAATCAGAAATATGCATGTCATGAGGACGAGTGAGTGGCATGTCATCAATATACACCACAATGATTAGAAGCACATCATTAGCACACTTACCATATAAGGTGCTTTCAGTTGGACTGTTCTCAAAACCATGTGCAATAAGATAGGCATGTATGTTTTCATACCAAGCATGTGGTGCTTGCTTTAAACCATATAATGCCTTATTTAACCTGCACACCTCGTTTTCATGCCCTTTTTGCACAAAGCCACGGGGCTAGAAAACATACAATTCTTCATGCAAGTCACCATTCAGAAATGTTGTTTTAATGTCCAACTGATGTACATTCCAACCATGATAAGTTGCAAGTGCACAGATGCTCCAAACAGTAGTCATAGGCATGTTGGTGCAAAGGTCTCATCAAAGTCAATGCCTCTTTCCTGTGCATAACCATTTGCAACATAAAGGCCAGGTACCATTTTTCATGATAGTATCATATTCAGATTGCATAGCAGCCATCCAATTTTCTGAATTTTTTGCTTCATCAAACGAAACAGGCTCATTCTCATCGCAGAGACTAGATGCAGCCATAACATAGCAATCTGATGCAAAACAGGCACTATGAGAGCCTGAATGAGTACAATATGATAGAGCTACATCTAATTTGCTATCCTGCAAAGTCTACAGCAGCAATTTTGGCATAGCTTTTTCTTGCTCCATATCAGCTCTCTCATCAACAATTGCATCATGTAAATCTACATAAAAAATGGAATAATGTGCATCATCACATGAAACCTACAAAGGTTGAGAAGTTCCCTCATTAGGACTAGCACTAGACTTTCCACCTATAAAAAGAGGCAGGAAAGTATCATACATGTCTTTGGAGTTAACAGATGTCTCCTTAGTACATGAAAGCAATGGTTGAATAGCATCTTCCACAAAAACAACATCACGGCTAACTAGAATGTGTTTAGTCTATGGATGATATAGATGATAGCCTTTACTTTTAGAATTGTACCCAACAAAAATACATTTTACTGCTCTATCATCCAATTTTCTACGATGTTGTTCAGGAAGTAATGCATATGCTAGACAACCAAAAACATGCAATGATCAATAGATGGCTTCCGATCATGCCAAGCCTCATATGGAGTGATAGACTACAACGCTTTAGTGGGACACCTATTAAGTACATATGCTGCACACATAATAGCCTCAAGCAAGAAACTATGTGGTAAAGCTTGGATCTTGATCATACACCTCTCCATCTCCATGAGTGACATGTTCTTCCGTTTAGCAACTCCATTCTATTGAGGTGTATACAGCACTGTACACTGGTCTTTCAGCCCATGTTCAACCAGAAATGCATTAAATATATTCCCTCCCTCGATCAGAACGAAGGGTGCCCATTTTACATGCTGACAAATTTTTAGCCAGAACCAAAAACTGTTTGAAGAACATAAACACTTCGGACTTTGCTTTCAATGGATATATCCATGCATGCCTGGAAAATTCATCAATGAAAGTCACAAAGTAAAGATAATTTCCAAAAGAGGGTGTATGCATAGGACCACAGACATCACTATGTACAAGCTGCAATTTCTGAGTAGCCCGAACTGAACCATCTTTTGAAAAGGAAGAACGCTGCATTTTTCCCAAAATAAAGCCTTCGCAAACATGTTAGCTACCTCAAGTTTGGGCAAAGAGGACACCATTTCAGATTTCTATAAGCGTAGCAAACTAGCAAAATTCAGATGACCAAAGCGTGCATGCCAAATCTTTGCATCTAATATAGCATGAGAATCATGTATGGCACATGCCAAATAATTTACAGATCTTTCATAGTCTATGATCTTATACAACCCACGACATAAAATGCCAGAAGCAATAATGACGTCCCCATTTGACAGATCATGAACTGTACATCTGTCATCAACAAATTTTACAACCAAGCCAATCTTGGCTAATACAAAAACTGATAATAGATTTTTCTTGATCCTTGGCGTAAACAAAGCATCTGACAAAGTGAAAGAACTACCATCAGTAGAAGTCAAAATGATCTTACCAACTCCCATAACAGGATAGGAAGAGTTGTTGGCACATGTAATAGTATTCCCTATAGGGACAGACTCGAGTGAAGAGAAGAAACTACACTGCGAGGTTATATGTTTGGTCACCCTACTATCAAAGTACCAAACATCTGAGTCACCTATAGACATGCATTGCTCATGAGTTGGATCAAAACTACAAACAATAGTAAATGCCCATTCTTCTTCCTGCACTAGATTAGCAAACTCTATTTTTGGTATAGAGGCCTCTGCAACAACCATTCGAGCCTCCTTTTTCTTTGCCTCTTTTGCAACCAGTTTTGGATGGTTCTTTATGATATGATCATTCCCTTTATAGTACTTGCAAAACAATTTCTGCTTTTCTGATTTCTTCTCATCTTTATCTTCCTTCTTCAAATGTACAGCATTTGTTGATTTCTGCTTACTAGTAGAAGAGCTCCATTTTCCTTTGCCCTTCTAACTAGCCAGGAAAGCTTGATCTGCAACACGCATAATAGACGTGTTTTGCCTAGACTGATCTTCTTGCAAAAAAACAGAAAGTAACCCCTGAAATGACAAGGCTTTTGGATTGCCTTTCATTATCAACTGAAGAGTAGAAGCAAAACTCTAGTATGAATCAGGAAGACCATTCAGAACAGTCTGCACAAGTGAGCTATGTGGTATAACCTCATCAACAAAAATCAATTGTTCTTTCAAATCCTTGATCTTTGTCAAAAAATTGTCCATAGAATCAACTTCATTCATGTGCTCACTCTCCAAAAGTTTTCGGAGGTAAACAACACGAGTCTCATTCCTAGCCTGGTATAGTGTGGTAAGTGTATCCCAAGCATGCTTAACTATTCTACAAGAGTGAATGCAATGGCACGTTTGACAGACAAAGCTATCAATGCATGTGCCTTGGCATCTCTGCCATCCTAATGAATTTGCTCTATAGTAGGTGCAGTAGAAACTGCAACACAAACAAGAATATGCAGAATATCATCATCTTCAACACCTTCTGCATCAGCTTCAGTACTTTTTGTTGTAACACTTACAGGTGTGATAGGATGTTTTTCAACACCCTACACAATGTCCCATAGTCCTTCTACAACCAATACATGTCGCATCATATAAGCCCATAACAGGTAGTTGGTACCATCCAACTTATCCTCAACAACCAACATACGAAATACATCATTGCTTTCAGCCATGGCCGATGACTAAAATACCTTGATGTAAAAAATTGAATATATCTCAAAAAGTTGAACAGAACTGCCTAGAGAAATTCTGCTAAGCCTGTAGGAGACTTCTAGATGCTTATACTGGCGAATCAAAACTAATATGTACCTTTGGCACAAAAAGATGAAATAGCCTACACAAGTGCTATGATAGTGCATTTGGTGTTCAAAACACCCTAAGTATGCTCACCAAAATTTGTGCGATTTTGAGACTGTAACTGGAGAGGTGTCGATGATGCCGTTGATGAAGGGGCGACCTACTCTTATACAAATTTTTGGAGTTATATGTCTGCGGAAGCATGCGAACATATATCAACAAATGATGCACCATGCACAGAGAAACCATCTCTGCAAATTGACTGAAAAACTCAGAAGTATGGCAATGAACAATACACTCACATAGGCATGAAGATATGGTCACAAATGATCATGAAAACAAATGTATATTGAATGTAAATTACAATGGACTCACTGGTACATGTGTGTGCATTGAGATCACACTATGATATGGCATGAAGCTCAGCTAATGGTGTTTTCAAACCCGTGACTAAACCATGTGTATATATAGTGATAATTGGAGCCAAGATTTGAGTTTGAATCTTGCTCACCTAAAACAATTCTCCTATCTTTTAGTGATTGATTCTTCAACTAATTCAATCACAAACTTATGGAGTTATTTTCCTACTCATCAAGTGGACTCAACCACTTTAGATTCTTTCCCTTTTACATCAAGTAAATACTAAAAAAGTTATAAGGGTGAGTTCATAAGTGAACTCTTCAAAGCTTTAGCATTTGATTCAAGTTTCTATGACATTTGAAGACTCAAGCCAACACTTAGACTTGCCATGAACTTGTTCCAACAGCTCCCCCTCAAGTCAAGTAAGCTTGAGTTCTTCAATCTTCCAAGATTACCTACAAACCAATCATACCTTAGAATTTAGTGAGTTTTGTTCCATCCAATGCCTTGTTTAAAATGTCTGCACATTGTTGATGGGTTGCACATATGATAGACAAATTTCCTTGCTCACAATATTCTATCTTACATAGTGGTAGTGTACTTCAATATGTTTAGTCCTTGCATGAAAAATTGGATTTGCAGCCAAGTGAATGGAACTCATGTTGTCACCAAAAATATTTGGAGTTCCAATCTCCAATCCAAGATCTGTAAATAGTGTCTCCATCCACATTGCTTCTTGAGTGGATATGGCAAGACCTCTGTATTCAGCTTCAATAGAAGAGAGAGCAACTGTGGGTTGCTTCTTGGATGACCATGAGACAAGTTTTGACCATGAAAAGGTAAGATATCCTAAGGTTCTCCTTTTGCCTTCCTTGGAGCCATCCCACCAATTCGGTGAATACTTCTAGATAGCGAAAATGGAGAAATTAGTTGCCTACTTGTGGATGAACCATTGAAAGTTGGGTGCCTACTTTTTGATTGACCACATCATGTTGCATACAAAGGTTTGATGTCTTATTTTATGCAAGTACACCTAGATGCACATCATCACCATAAAAAAAGAATTGGGATAAGTATTCAAACATTTATTTTATTCAATTTCCATGCCATTGTGCTTCATCCAATTTTTTCATCCTTGACCCTACATAAATGTTCCTTTTTGGTGGATTCCTTAAGCCCTAAAAAATCTCTACATTATATTATATGTTTGGACCACACTCATCCTATGTGTGCCCAAATCCCATGTGAATGGAATGTCAATAGGCCAATATTGTGCAATAAAATTCCTTGCAAACTTTTCTTGAAGGATAAAAAAGTATCCCTTAATAATACATCTTGATTCGTTGCATATTTCTTTGCATGCTCAATATGTCTCCTCTTCTATACTCTATCATACTATTTTTAAGGTCATATGAGATATAAATATTTACAAAAGAAGATTTATGTCATCATGACCCCTTGTCAAGAATATGTGGTTAAAACTAACATTGTTTACTTGAGCTACACCTTTATTACCATATGAACACTTGTTGAGCAAAACTCCTTGAAATCATAAATTTTTGTAGCATGTTGAGCTTCAAGCTTTACAAATTAGAACGTACTAAACATTATGATGTTTTAGTCTCTTTGGGAACGTACTAAACAATTTATCAACGTGAAACGCTTAACTTTGTGAAACGCTTGTTTATCAATAACCATGCACGTGCTATTCTTATCTCTCTCGTACTGTTGTCAAGTTGAAAAAAAAGGTTGGTGAGGCTTGGATCATTATGTACATTGCGATATGTGAAGAAAAACTTAAGCCTTAGAATTCCATTTTATATCAAAGCATAGTGAAAAAAGGTTGGATCATTATGCACATTGGGATACATGAAGAAAAACATAAACCTTAGAATTCCATTTTATATCAAAGCAAAGCATGTGCCAAATGCATTTGTACAAGAATTTATCTCCAATATATTTTAGGATCCATATCTTCGCTTGATCCATATCATCAATCAAGAATCAAAATAATGTTTTAAATATTCGAGTGCTTTACTCCTATGATGAATTTCCTTCTTTCTTTCTAAAGCTTGAATTTCATGGTGCTCTTTTAGAAAACTATTAATATTATCCATTTCTAATACTATTGTGGTTTCCTTTGTCATGTTCCTCAAAGCTGTCCTATTGAGCCTTCATCTAGCAAAACCTCTCTTAAGTATTAAAAACTTCATCACAATATTAAAAACCTCTCTTCAAAGTCTAGTAAAATGTCAATATCGCACATAATTTGCATTTCTTCTGTATACATGTGAAAAAGGTCTCGACATGTAAAGTTATTTGATAAGTGTAATCTTATAATTGTAGGGATATCATCACAATGGAAACTAGAATATTTCATCATTCAATGAATTGCATGTTCATCAACATATCTTTTGTTGGCAATTCTATAAAAATTTTGAAAAACCCCATCATCATTGATAAGTTCCTATGGAATCCTATGGATTCTTAAACGCCCCAAGGTAATTGCAATTTTAAATAAAGTCCTACAACTTTGGATACATTGATAGATTTAATATTCAAATGCAGCAGTACCCTTGATTATTTACATGTGAGCACTATGATATATAACTTATATTTCATTATCTCATTTGAAGAAATTCTGTGTTATGTATTTTGCTTTTTCCATTATTAACTTATACAAACATTATAAGCCACAAAACTCATCATTATATCTAAAGCCATCTATCTATATAAAGTAAGGAATCGAAATCTTTTTTTGACTACTTAAGGAGGCTTTTTTCTAAAGATAATGGGGCTCCTTGATCCAATATTTTGCTCATTGGAACTTTTTCCATATACACTTGAATGTATAGAGAAATAGGCAGGTCAATAAACATTGACAAGATGAACATTGTCGCATTGAGATAACTTAAAAGGTTCCATTGAGAGCATAGAATCATTCAAATCATCTATATTATGGGCATCCTCACAAAGGTTTTACCTTGTTCGTGAGAAAGGATCAATAGAAAATAAGGAGTTCAACTATAAGGCTCAACAAAGAAAAGAGATCTCTAGGGATCAACATAAAAGGAAGATCTCATATTCTCTTCGTAAGAAAAGTAACAAATTTATTTGAATATGTAACATACTCCCTAGGAGGCATATTCTCTACTTATAAAAAATATTTCCTATGTCTTTAGAATGGGTGGGTTAATTAAGGATGATGAGCCCTTGAAACATCCCTGAATATTGAAGATGGTCAATGATTTTACATATTTGACTATCTTAACTTTATGGAGAACTGTGATTTTCCATAGCAAAGATCAATCCTTTTTGTCTCCATAACACTGAAGTCAAGATGTCATGTAGTTGAGGGAATGCTAAAAAATATTTAATTCAAAGATAATATGATGAAGCTAGCGAACGGGACTCCAAATATTTTGATGTTCCCTATATTTACAAAGCAACTCAAACATGTGGTCACAAGCTTTTGTTAACTCAAGAATAGTAGAAGAGAGAGAAATAGAACTTTCACAAGATAAGGGAAAATCCAATGCAGAAGAGTGGATAGGACATGACCCAAAAAAAGAGAAGCTTCTAGATTATAGATTTGAATCAAATCATACAATAGTTGAACACCCTTGAGCTATCATAATTGTATTCACACTCGCACTCTCAATCACACTCTCACTCTCACTCTCAATAACAAGGTAATTCTTTGGTTTTCCATCTCTTCTTGTAGGGCCTAGGAAATCTTCCCCAAAATAGAGTTTATCATCCTCCAAGGAAGTGCATGCTCAACCAAATTTAGAAAAAGTCAGCTCTTCTCATATTGCATGCAAAACATAAGCAAAAGCTGACTTTAGCGATAACCATCAAAAGTAGAAAAAAAAAGCAACAAAAAGGCATATCGAAAGACATCATGTGCATGGGAATCAGAGTTCTACCTCTATATGCCGTAAATCTAGCCTTAAACATACATAGTAGGGGAATGAAAGGCTTTTCTCTTCTTAAGTTCCATGAAGAACACCAAGTTTCTATAAAAAGAGATCCCGTGGATCTAAAAATTATAAGTCATTTCTATTTATTGGGATCCACTTCTTCTCAGTTTTGCGTTTCTTTGTGGGTGATGTTTGTTTCTTTGTGGATTTAGAGCTTTAAACATAAATGATTTGGTTCTTTTGATAAGCATGTCTTTGGTTTGTCTCGTGTTCTTGGTGCTTAGAGACTCAAATCTATGATTTTCTCCTTTTAACCTTCACTAAGACTTTTGGTACCCAAATTTTATGACTTCATAGAGTTGCATGATGAATCTCCATTGGCTACTGAAGGGATGGGAAAGGCTTTAATTCTTCTTGATTAAATGCATTCTCCTTTTTTTCCTATAAGTCTTTTGTCTAACCTTTAACCTCTCCTCTCTTCTTGGTTGAGAATCTTCCTCCTTATCATTGTCACTAATGGAATTTTTATTCTCTCTTGTTAGGTTCTCTAAAGAAGAGTGAAATGTAGGAGTTATAGTCAAACATTCAGGCACACATGAAATTTGATGTTGATAAAAAAAAGGGTAGAATTCCATGCATATTCTCATTCTTCATGATTACACATCCCAAAGTAGTTTATAGACACCAAACGTTTTTGCAACTAGTATCTACAAAAAATGATTTCTTCTTCCATTCTTTATTCATCAATGATTAGGAAATTCTCTAAAGATACTAGACCTTCAACATTGAATATTGTTGTTTCCCCTATGCAGGATCATCCTTTTGCGAACACTGGTTGTGGTACTTTTAGAAACTCTCGTAGTGTTATCAGGTTGAAAAAAAAAACGCTGGTGGAAAATGACACTCCCATGATTTTAGAACACTATAGATAGTGAGAGTGAGAATTGAAATCTTTTTTGACGTACTTCAGAAGGTTTTCATCTAAAGCTGATGAAGCTCCTTGATCCAATATTTTGCGCATTGAAATCTTTTCCACATAGTATAGAGAAATTAATAGGTCAATAAACGTAGACACGATGAGCATTGTGGCATTGAGATAACTTAAAATATTCAATTGAGAACATAAGATCATTCAATTCATATATATTATGGACATCTACACAAAGATTTTTTGCGTCTTCGTGAGAAAGGATCGACAGAGAATAAGGAGTTCAAACTATAAGGATCAATCGAGAGAAGGGATTTCTAAATGTCCATTTGAATATGCACCATACATCCTAGGAAGCATAATCTCTACTTAAAACAAATATTCCCTATGTCTTTAGAATGAGTGGGTCAATTAATGATGATTAGCCATTGAAACATCCCCAAATATTGAAGATGGTGAAGGCTTTTGCATAATTGACTATCCCATAGCAAAGATGAATCCTTTTTGTTCCATAAAAGTTAAGTCAATATGTAATGCAATTGAGGGATTGACATGGTATGTGGCTTACAATTTGTTTAATTCCTTCTTGTTCTTGGTATTTGAAGTCTTTCTTTCAATGCACGGTGTGTATTAATGTAAATCATACTCTTGGTCGTCATTTTGTGAGTGCCAAAAAATGTATAATTCTTAGATAGTATGATGTGGTTAGCTAGAGAAGAGTGAGGCTAATTTTGATGCGAATTGGACTCCAAATATTTTGATGTTCCCTATAGTAACAAAACAACTCATGCATGTGGTAGGAGATTAGTTGAGTTGTTTCCTAGTGATAAGTGGTTAAGTATTTTGATGGCGATGCACCACAATGCATTTTGAGATCTCCACGATCATATCTTTAGAGTGGAAAATTGAGTGCCAAGCGCCACACATGGTACTCTCCACATAGGCTACAGAATATACAGAAGACATAGTACATAGAGAGCACGAACACAAAGTTCTTAGGTGTTACAAATGCTGTCAAACTTACAGTCTATGGCTAACCAGACCACTAAATGTTTTATTAAAGAACATATACAAAAGTTTCCAATGGCCATTTGGCCTTTCACATGGAAACTAACGTTAAAAATCTCCTACTAAAGGCCAATCTCCCACCTAATAGGCATGTTACACAGTATACATGTAACTGTGTAAGATAAAAATAAAGTAAACCCCATCAAGTGACCATAGTGTCAAAAACTATCTTGTGGTAGAGCTTTAGTCAAAGCATCTATAGCATTATCTCGAGTATGAACCTTCTCAAGAATAATGCACTCAACAGCTAAGCAATCTCTAATGAAGTGATACCTCACCTCAATGTGCTTGGCCTTTGCATGATAGACTGGATTCTTACCCAAAGCAATGGTACTCTGACTATCACTGACCAAACAAGGTACATACTGAAAGAACTTGGAGAAGCTTATAGGAGGTTGAAAAGTGTGTTTCAAAGCGACGAAGTTTGGTCTAGCCAACTGGCACAAGACCAGTCCTTGAGCTTATGGAGACTCAAATATACCTTATAGGCATGCGATAAGTGGAAAGAAATGCACTATGTACTTTGGAGCATCAAGGAGAAGGAGTCGATACAAAAGAGATAGGTTTGCATGTCGACTAGCTCAAAAAAACTTACTATCTATGGAAGAGATAATGAACTTCAAATGCTCATAGTGACCAGCATGCTTATAGCTAGAAAAAATCCTTTTATGGGAGTGATACACTTAGGGTTGAGTGCATATAATGCACAAAACTATAAGAAATAAGCAAAATATGCTATAGGAATGAATCAAACACTCAACGATGGTACCTCCTATTTTACGAATATGTAGAGATTGACCCCGAGATGGAAAAACCAGAAATTTCTTGCAATATACTCAACCAAATGCTTTGCAAATTTGTACCCATAAACTAGAGATTATACCTTTCTAAGGAGCCATCTTGCACTCAATTTGGAGCTCTGTAGAGAGAGCAGCAGCCTCTACAAGATTACTGTTGGCGAAGAAGATGATGCAGAAAATTGAAGGAGCAAGACAATGATGGTCACAAGTGTATGTATATTGCTTCCATATAGTGTACAAGTGATTTGAAGTCTTTATATAGACTCTAGAAGTGCTCCATGAGTTCTATAAGTTGATTTTGAATTCAAATGAAGATGGGAATGGTTGTTGGAGGGAATCAATTCACTTTCCTACAATCTAGTGAAGATCTAATTTGATCTACTTTTAGGTGATTGATGATTGAATGCAAATCAACCACCACAAAGTCGTGGGATTTGGGCTCTATCTTTCTACTTTTACATGTGTAAAGCTCAATGCTTTTACAACGGTAAATGAACCATCAAAAATATCTCAAAAAAATACAATAAATGAGCATAGGTAAAAGAACTCTCCAATGGATATTCTTTTTCTGTAATCCAAGCGATAGTTTTTTACGTAGATCAAATCCACCTCAAGCATAGTGTAAGCTTGATGTTCCAACAGCTCCCCCTCAAGCTAAAGTATGTGTGAGTCCTCATTCTCTAATATGTTGAATACCTGCCATAGCTTTGAATCTACAAAGCTTTATTCCATCAAGTTCCTTCGTCATCATATCTGCTACTTGCTTTTTAGTTGGAACAAAAGAAATGTCAATCTCCTTTGCCATGAGCTTCTCCCTGATGAAGTGGTAATGCACCTCTGTGTTTGGTTCTTGAATGGAAAATATGATTTGCTGCTCAATCCATGGAACTTACATTATCTCTAAATATGTGAGGTTTGGAACTTACAAGTCCCAAATCTGTATACAATGCTTTTAACCATATTACCTCTTGAGTTGCGATGTTCAAGCCTCTGTACTCTTCTTCAGTTGAGGATAAAGCAATTGTTGGTTGCTTCTTGGAACTCCATGACACTAGCTTTGAACTTGCAAATGCTAAGTAACAGAAGTACTTCTTCTATCATCCTTAGCTCCTACCCAATCTACATCCCAATAGGTTTTGATATCCAAATCTGAAGAGTAAGGATAGAATATAACTTCATTGATTGTACCTTTGAGATACTTAAGTACTCTCTTAGTTGCATCCATATTTGGTCTTCTTGGTGAGTGCATGAGTTGACTAAGCACTCCCACACTATATGAGATGTCTACCCTTGTATGAGTAGCATATATCAAGCTACCTACCAAGATTTGATACTCTTTAATGTCTTCAATTTTCTCACGTTCATAAACACTAATTTTATGATTCATCTCCAAAGGTTGAATGTATCTTCTCTAAGTCAAATACATTCCTTCATCTATGTATATCACGTGCATACCTAGGAAATATGTGAGCTCACCTAAGTCACTGATTTTCAACTCCTCTTGCATGTGTCTCTTGATCCTCTGAATGCCATTCAGATCATCACCTCTCACAATAATATTATCTACATATACACATAGATAGATAACCTCATTGTGATCCCTTGACGAATAGAGAAGGATCTGAGTTTCTAGCTTTGAACCCTTGATTTTGAAGATATATAACCAACCTATAATTCCAAGCTCTAGGAGCTTGGTTCAATCCATACAATGCTTTCTTAAGTCTGCAAACATAAGATGCATGATTAGGGTTTTCAAAACCTGGTGGTTGTGACATGTATACCTCTTCACTTATCCAACCATTTAGAAATGCATTTTTTTACATCAAGTTGGAGGAGTCTCCAATTCCTTGCAGCACCTACACTTATCAATGTTCTGATTGTAGTCATCTTTGCAATTGGTGAGAATGTTTCCTCATAGTCTATACCATGAGTTTGTGAGCATCCTTTGGCAACTAATCTTACCTTGTACCTGCAAACTGATCCATTTGAATTTCTTTTAACTTTATATACCCATCTCAACCAATTACCTTTTGCTTTGGTGACATTGGAACCAAATCCCAAGTGTCCATCTCCTTCAATGCATATATTTCTTCTTTCATGGCATTTTCCCAATTAGGGTTTCCCTTTGCCTCTTCATAGGTTGAGGGTTCCTCTGAAATAGAGTCTTTTGCCAAGTAGGTTGAATGTTTCGTAACAAATATGGAATAATATCCATACCTTTCTAGCTATTTCTTCTAGGTGCTTGTTTGGAGCATTCTCCAACCTCTTGCATCTTTGCTTTGCCTCTTGACTTCCATAGCTTGTAATTCTTTTCTCTTTCATCTTGGTCATCATCTATATCACTTCTTGGATCCTGGACATGTGTATCATGCTTGCTTCCTAATTGATGAGAATCAAAATCAAGATTATATGGTAGAGTTACCTTTTGTTTGTCTTCATCATACCAAGATCCGTGTTCTTCAAACACAACATCTCTACTTGTAGTGAATTGCTTGGTTGAAGGATTATAGAACCTATAACCCATCTGAGTTGAATCATATCCAATAAACACTGCCTTTGTTGCCCTTTCATCTATCTTGCCTCTTATTTGTGATGGTACATGAACATAAGCTAAACAACCAAAAACCTTGCAATGTCCAAGACTAGGTTTTCTTCCATGTCATGCTTCATAAGGAGTCATACCTTGAAGTGATTTGGATGGTAGTCTATTGACAAGGTACACAACAGTTGAAATAGCTTCTGCCATAGATAATGTGGCAACTTCTTATCTTTAAGCATTGTTCGGGCTGATCCAACCAATGCCGTGTTTTTCCTCTCTACAATTCCATTTAGTTGAGGAGAGTACCTGGTAGTCACTTCCCTTTTGATACCTTTGTCCTGCAAGAACTCATCAAAATCTTTGGAGAATTATTCTCTCCCTCCATCAAATCTGAGCTCCTTTAGTGATCTACCTGTATGATTCTCCACATGTGCTAGATACTTCTTGAAGCAATAAAACACTTCATTCTTACTCTTGATAAAGTAAAGAATAGTCCATCTACTATGGTCATCAATAAATGAGACATAATACCTTGATCCTGCCAATGAAGGTTCTTGACTTGGTCCCCATACATATGTATGTACTAAGTCCAATAAGTTCTTGTGGATGTAGCCTTTGTGGTTGAATGGTTGTCTTTGTGCCTTCCCAAACTGACATTCATCACACCTGTTGATCATGTGTTGCTTTGATATGTTTGATAGTCCTAGAACACTTTGATCCTTGCATATATCTTTTGTGATGGTTTGTTTAGGTGTCTTCTTCATTTAGTTGAACTCGTTCTAAAGATGAAAAATTCTTTCTTGCTTTGGTACTAACAGAAAAGAAAGTCTCAAGGGCATCCCAAATCTCTTGATATGTTTTGCATCCTCTAATATATGGTAATAGAAAGTCAAAGATAGAGTTTAGTATGTGCAACCTTGCTTGAGCATCCATCACACACTAAAGTGTGAGCTTATCTGTCTCCTCTTGTGTAGGTCCTCCTTTAGATCTTGGAATGGGCATAGCTTCATCACCTGCTACAATTCCATAAAGATTTCTACCTTGCAAATAGGCCTTATTTGCCAAGCTGCATAGTTGTGTTGATTAAGCTTCTTGATCATTGAGCAAAAGTCGTCACCCATCTTGATCTGGCTGTGATACCACTTAAAGAACTTCGAGAAGCTTGTAGGAGGTAGAAAGGTGTGTTTCGAAGCGACAAAGTTTGGTCTAGCCAACCGACACAAGACTAGCCCTTAAGCTTATGGAGAATCAAATAGACCTTATAGGCATGCGATAAGTGCAAAGAAATGCACTACGTACTTTGGAGCATCAAGGAGAAGGAACTGATACAAAACAGATAGGTTCGCGTATCGACTAGCTCAAAAAAACTTACTATTTATGGAAGAGACAATGAACTTCAAATGCTCATAGCGACCAATGTGATTACAATTAGAAAAGATCATTTTATGGGAGTGATATACATAGGTCTGAGTGTATATAATGCACAAAAGTATAAGGACTAAGCAAAATATGCTATAGGAATGAATCAAACACTCAACGGTAGTACCTCTTATTTTTCAAGAATACATAGAAATTGACCTCGAGATAGAAAAACTAAGATTCCTTGCAATCTACAAAACCAAAAACTTTGAAAAATTTTAGGCATAATCTAGAAACTAATATCTCTCTAAGACACCATCGTTCACTCAATTTGGAGCTCTACAGAGAGAGCAATAGCCTCTACAAGAATACTGTTGGCGAAGAAAATGATGTAGAAAATTGAAGGAGCAAGACAATGATGGTCACAAGTGTATGTATATTGCTTCCATATATTGTACAAGTGATTTGAAGTCTTTATATAGACTCTAGAAATGCTCCACGAGTTCAAGAAGTGGATTTTGAATTCAAATGATGGGAATGGTTGTTGGAGGGAATCAATTCACTTTCCTACAATGTAAGAAAAGTGAAGATCTAATTTGATCTATTTTTAGGTGATTGATTGCTTGATTCAATGCAACTCAACCACCATTAATTCGTGGGATTTGGGCTCTATCTTTCTACTTTTACATGTGTTAAGATCAAGGCTTTTATAATGGTAAATGAGCCATCAAAATTCTCTCAAAAAAACACAATAAATGAGCATAGGTAAAAGAACTCTCCAACGGATATTCTTTTGTTGTAATCCAAGCAATAGTTTTTTATGTAGATCAAATTCACCTCAAGCATAGTGTAAGCCCAACAAAATGAAAAATGTACCCTAACGTAGACTTAACATTGTCTACACAACCAGCATAGCCAGAATTTTTGTAATCAATAATGGATGTTTTCCCTCTACCTAAGCATAGATACTTGTCCTTAATGCCACTCAAATATCTCAAAATCATCTTCACCACTTCCCAATAGTGCTTGCAAGGATTAGACATATATTTGCTCACAACTCCCACTACAAATGCAATATCTAATCTTGTAGCTACCACAACATACATGAGACTACCAATGGCAAACTGAAAAGGAATTTTGGTCATTAATTCCTTTTCTTCCTCTGATTCGGGGCAATCCTCCTTGCTCAATTTCACATATGTGGGTAAAGGTGTACTCAATGTCTTTCTACCCTGCATATTGAACCTGTGAAGTACTTTGGATATGTACTCACTTTGAGACAAGTACATGCATCTTTTACTCCTATCACAAGTAATGTGCATGCTAAGAATATGTTTGGCATCCCCCAAATCCTTCATATCCCATGTCTGAGTCAACTTCTTTTTCATAATGGACAGGTCATAAGAGGACTTCCCAGCAATCAACGTATCATTGACATAAAGTATCAAGCATATTAAGCTACCATCTAAGCATCTCCTTGTGTAGAGACAATGAACCTTATTGCTTTGAGAATAGCCTTGAGACTTCATAAAAGCAGCAAACTTTTGGTACCATTGTCTAGGGGACTATTTAAGTCCATATAAGCTCATCTTGCGCTTACAAATTAGACTTTCTTTGCCAGAAACTATGTAACCCTCTGGTTGTTCCATATATCTCATCTATAATATCTCCATGCAAGAAAGCAATTTTCACATCCATTTGGACTATCTCTAAGTCCTCCATTGCAAAGAATCCAAGCAACATGCATAGGGTAGTCATCTTGACCTCTAGAGAGAAGATTTCCTTGAAATCAACACCATGTTGTTGCTCAAAACCCTTTGCAACAAGTCGTCCTTTATACTTCCGAGAAGCACTAACTGATGTGATTTTTAGCTTATATACCCATTTACATGGAAAAGATTTCCTTCCCTTTGGCAAAAGGTACTAAGTCCCAAATACCATTCTTGTGAATAGTATCCAACTTACTCTTCATGGCATGCTCCCACTTGACATGATCCGTTATTTGCAAACCTTTTAAGAAACCTGTAGATTAACTAGTGTGGCTGAAAACATCACCCGAAAAGGTGAACATTTGTTGTTGAAGAAGTACAAAGAACACTCTTCTTGATGTTCTTGGAGCTCTGTGAAGAGAACTATGCATGAAAGTACTCCAGAATGGCTCCAAAAAGTCACTCCAAGAATGCTTCAAAAAAAGGCTTTGAAAGCAAAGAATGAAGCTTTGAGGGCCCAGAACTTGTTAAAGATAATGTGAACCTTAGTCTTTGCCCTTCCTCAAGCACCACAAGAGTGTAGCTTAGTGGCAAGAGATTGCCACAATTAAGTGAGCTCCATGGGGAACAATACTCAGATGGATGACCTCCCGAGAAGTATCGCAAACCTCTATCTTCCTTGATCATTGAGGTCCTCCCTCGTGCATAGCCAATAGTGCCAATAGTGACTTCGGTGACTCAAATGACAAGGTATGCATGCCTTGCTTGCCACCTTAATCACAAGCCATAGAAAAGGCCTTCGTTGGGTGGGCAAGTGCTTACTTCACTTGCACAAAAGGAACAAAATTTTTGCATCAAAATACTATGATACCAGTGAAGTATTTTGATGGCAATGCACCACAATGTGCTCTCCTTCTTGAGAGCTCTAGGATGATATCCTCGGAGTAGAAAACTAAGCTCCAACTGCTACACAGGGTACTCCTCATAGAGGCTACATAATACACAGAACACATAGTACACAGAGAACACGGACATAGACTTCTTAGGTGTTACAAATGGGGTCAAACTTACATTTTGTGGCTAACCAAACCACTACATGTTTTATTAAATAACATATAAAAAATTGTTTGGTGGCCCTTTGTCCTTTCACATGGACACTAACGGTAACAAGTGGGTCCTTGACTTGGTTTTGGTTGAATAGGGTAATATAATTATTAATAAGTATGAATGATCAAACGGGCCAAGCTATGGCCTAGTTTGGTTGCCCCCTTTTAGGTGGCCCAATTCAGTCAATACTTCTAGATAGCAAAAATGGTGAAATTAGTTGCCTACTTGTGGCTGGGAAAATTTTCTTTGATGTTTCATGGAAATCTAAACTCTCGTAACCCAATTTGCATAGAATTCCAACAATCACTTCCGCATTTGCATAAAGGCCCACCTCCCTATCAATACTGCCCCAATACCAAAGACCATTATATGAGGTATTGTCCCACAATTGCATCACTCAAATTCACATGATTGTCTAGAAGAACAAAAGAGACTCAAGGACAAGGAATATGGGAAGAAGGCTGAATTGAGCAAGCATGAGGCCATTGAAGAGGCTTATGAGAGGGTGAGCAATTCAATAAAAGATCACTGGCTCGTCCTTAGGTACATGCACATGATGTAGATATTCAAGGAATTCCTAAGGAAACTCATCATAAGGTCCACAATCCCAAATTTTTTGACAGAATCATCACCATAAAAAAAGGATTGCGATAAGCATTCAAACATTTATTTCCTTCAATTTCCATGCCATTGTGCTTCATCCAATTTTTTCATCCTTGACCCTACATAAATGTTCCTTTTTGGTGGATTCCTTAAGCCCTAAAAAATCTCTACATTATATTATATGCTTTGACCACACTCAACCTATGTGTGCCCATATCCCATGTGAATGGGATGTCAATAGCCCAATATTGTGCAATAAAATTCCTTGCAAACTTTTCTTGAAGGATAAAAAAGTATCCCTTAATAATACATCTTGATTCCTTGCATATTTCTTTGCATGCTCAATATGTCTCCTCTTCTATACTCTATCATACTATTTTTATGGTGATATGAGATATAAATATTTACTCATCCTTAGGCTCCCACCCACAAAAAAATAAATCTTACTTTACAAAAAAAGACATCATGACCCCTTGTCAAGAATATATGGTTAAAACTAACATTGTTTAATTGAGCTAAACCTTTATTACTATTATGAACACTTGTTGAGCAAAACTCCTTGAAATCATAAATTTGTGTAGCATGTTGAACTTTAAGCTTTAGAAATTAGAATAACCAATGTTGGGAGAGCAAAAGCATTATGATGTTTTAGTCTCTTTGGGAACGTACTAAACATTTTATCAACATGATCATGATCAAGTTGAAAAGAAAAGTTGGTGGCAAACGACACTCGCATGATTGTAGAAATCTATAAAGCATAGTGAGAGGCTTGGATCATTATCAACATTGGGATATGTGAAGAAAAACTTAAACCTTATATTTCCATTTTATATCAAAGCATGTGCCAAATGCATATAAACAAGAATTTATCCCAAATATATTTTAGGAAAGCGAGCAAAACGAAACAAACATGTCTTTGTTTGATCCATACCATCAATCAGTAATCAAATATAATATTTTAAATATTCTAGTGCTTTACTCCTATGATGAATTTCCTTCTTTCTTTCTAAAGCTTGAATTTCGTGGTGCTCTTTTAGAAAACTATTAAAATTATCCATTTCTAATATTATTGTGGTTCCCTTTGTCATGTTCTTCAAAGTGGTCCTATTGAGCCTTCACCTAGCATAATAGTATGCGGAATAATCAAATATTAAAAACCTTTCTTCAAAGTCTTCAAATGCCAATATTGCACATAATTTGAAATTTTACTCAGCATTTCTTCTCTATGCATGTCAAAAAGGTCTCGACATGTAAAGTTATTTGATAAGTGTATTCTTTTGATTGTAGGCATATCATCACAAGGAAAACTAGAATATTTCATCATCCAATGCATTGCATGTTCACCAACATAAGGTTTGTTGGCAATTCTATAAGATTTTTGAAAAGCCACATCATCATTGATAACCTGCTATGGAATCCTATGGATTCTCAAATGTCCCAACATAACTGCAATTTTAAATAAAGTCCTACAACTTTGGATACCCTCATAGATTTAATATTCAAATGCAACAATATCCTTGATTATTTACATGTGAGCACTATGATCTATAACCTATATTTCATTATCTCATTTGAAGAAATTCTCTTCTATGTATTTTATTTTCTTCATTCCTAACTTATAGAAACATTATAAGCCACAAAATGCATCATTATATCTAAAGCCATCTACCTATATTAAGTAAGGAATATAAATCTTTTCTGACTTAATTCAAGAGGCTTGCTTCTAAAGCTAATGGCGCTCTTTGATCCAATATTTTTCTCAATGGAACTTTTCCCATATAGTTGAATGCATATATAAATAAGAAGCTCAATAAACATTGACACGATGATCATTGTCCCATTGAGATAACTTGCAAGATTCAATTGAGAGCATATAATCATTGAAACCATATATATTATGTGCATCCTCACAAAGATTTTTCCTTGTTTGTGATAAAGGATCAATAGAAAATAAGAGAGCAACTATAAGGCTCAACAAAGAATAGAGATCTCTAGGGATCAACATAGAAGGAAGATCTCATATTCTCTTAGTAAGACAAGTAAAAAAATTATTTGAATATGTAACATACTCCCTAGGAGGCATATTCTCTACTTATAAAAAATATTCCCTATGTCTTTAGAATGGGTGGATTAATTAATGATGATGAGCCCTTGAAACATCCCTGAATATTGAAGATGGTCAAGGATTTTACAATCTTAACTTTATGGAGAACTGTGATTTTCCATAGCAAAGATCAATCCTTTTTGTCTCCATAACACTTAAGTCAAGATGTCATGCAGTTGAGGGATTGACATGGTATATGGACTAGAATGAATTTGTTTCCTTCTTGTTCTTGGTATTTCATGTCTTTCTTAGTGATCTTTTTTTGAATGCATGGTCAATACTAGAGTAAATCATACTCTTGGTCATCATTTTTTGAGTGCTAAAAAATATATAATTCAAAGATAATATGATGAAGCTATCCAAAGTAGAGTCGTGTAATATTTAAATGCGGATGTGACTCCAAATATTTTGATGTTCCTTACAATGAAAAAGCAACTTAGACATGTGGTAGAATAGTACAAGATTCTGATCGCAAACTTCTGTTCACTCAAGAATAGTAGAAAAATAGAACTTTCACAAGATAAGGGAAAATCCAATGTGAAAGAGTAGACAAGATATGACCCAAAAAAGAGAAGTTTCTCGATTATAAATTTGAATCAATTCATACAATAGATTCTGATATTAGCTTCTTGATGATGCCTCAAGCTCCCAAGCACCCTTGAGCTATCACAATTGCATTCCCACTCAGACTCTCAATCACATTCTCACTCTCACTCTCAATAACAAGGTAATTCTCTGGTTTTCCATCTCTTCTTGTAGGGCCTAGCAAATATTCCTCAAAATAGAGTTTGTCATCCCCCAAGGAAGTGCATGATCAACCAAATTTTGAAAAATTCACCTCTTCTCATATTGCATGCAAAACATAAGAAAAAGCATGTGTTTGTAGTAGTCAAGTGCTTTCTTTAGTGATAACCATCAAAAGTAGCTCCTTCGTCCAAATCCTTCAATGGTGCCTTTTGGTCCTCTTTGAATGTTTTTGTGTGTCCAATTGCTCTAATAACACTAATAGGAGAATGTATATCTTCCCTTTGAAGGTTTGAAGCATAGATAGCGTAATAGGTATCCTCACAGATACCTATTTTCACTCAAAATGATGCTTCTCTAAACTCTTGGAGAATAAACCCATGCATCTACATCATATATACATATTTATAAAAGTACAATACACACATATATATAGCTAAAGTGTATTTATCAATTATTAATATCTCTCTCTATGACTAACTATTATTTGTATTCTTTTTTGATAACATTATCTCTCTCTATATGTATGTATTTGATATATATAGTTAACTTGTATTTATAATTTCTTTTCTCTCTCTCTCTATGAATTTAACCATCAAACTTTAACCATTTGATATACCTATCATATTCCTTCTTTACAATATCTTTTAACTTCTAGAACTAATAGAAGACATCAAACTCATGCTTCATACAATAAAGCTGAGTCATACTTCTACAAACATCAATGATAGTTAGAAAGTATCTATTACCTCCAATTGATTTCTCATTTGTTGGGCCCCAAAACATCTGTATGAACCGCTTAAGTGAATGATAGCTCACATAATTGGTCTTCTTGAAAGGTAACCTAGTATGCTCACTCAATTGAGAATCCTCAAAGACATTCATAAGATCCAAATTGGAAAGATTTGGTAACGTTAGCACTAACCTCTTCCTTTCTCTAGATGTTCTTGCTTTTTAAAAAGAAATCCTTATTGCAGCTCATGTGATTGTTTCTCCCACTATCAATGTATCATGTGTTTGACCTTGTGTCTTGTAGTCACTCATCTACATTATAGTTACCATACTTTCACTCATTTGAAGTAGATTCATAATTACCTTGTCCCTTGAATGATTTGTTCTTTTCCCTTCAATAGAAATCTCTTGCATAGTGATTGTACTTGCCACATGTAAAGCATGCTGTTGAGTCATTGTTGTCTCAATTGAGGTTGTACCAAAAGAAAATTTCTTGTTCCATTCTTTATTCATCAATGATTAGGAAATTTTCTAAAGATACTAGACCTTCAACATTGAATATTGTTGTTTCTCCTATGTAGGATCGTCCTTTTGCAAACATTGGTTGTGAACACTTAAATTAGTGGGGAAGATGTGGTATTTATAGAAACTCTTATAGTGTTATCAAGTTGAAAAAAAAAACTTGGTAGAAAATGACACTCCCATAATTCTAGAACACTGTAAAGCATAGTGAGAGTGAGGTTAGAAAATTATGCACATTAGGATATGTGAAGAAAACCTTAACCTTAAAATTCTAGTTTATATCAAAACAATTCCCAAATGCATTTGTACAAGAATTCATCCC
>CM035432.1:135843650-135846150 GCA_020310875.1 Ceratopteris richardii
CGGGTGGTGGGAAGTTCAAGCCTAGGGGCAAAAAGGTTGCAAAATGAGGTGTGGTGACAGGGAATCCTAGAAAGGTGGATCTAGTGTGAGGATGGCCGATGACAGAGGTCGTGGAGGCTAGTTGTCCTATGGCCGTCTCCATGAGAGATTCGGTTAATTCGGTTGTGATGGTGGTGGCATGATAGACAGGATTGTCAAAGGAGGAGAACAAGGTTGAGCTGGAAGTGGGAGTATAGAAGAGGAAGGTTTGCTCTATGGGTTGAGCAGTTGAGGTGGTGTCTTCAACTTCTATTTGAGGAGGCGATGGTGGGGGGGTCGGTGATAGTGGCTCAGTGTACTCTTCAGTGGTGACTGTGTGTTCGCAACCAGTAGTTCTTTCTTCTTGGGAGGTTTTCTCAATGGGTTCAGATGTAATAATAGGTTCTTCTACCATAGTAATGGGAATCTCGATGTTTTTATCAGATCGTGGTCGTGTTTGGAATCTTCACGGATCATATTATACGTGGGGTCTCTGTATTGTTGATCGAATTACTTCCACTACACCATAAGTTTCTACCATCAATAAGAGACCCTCACTATATTCAGAGTCGTCTGCAGCTTCCTCCAAGAGCTGAGCCATGAGCATTGAGCAATTGTTCGTTGAGCAATTGTTGTGCTCGCACTCGCTCCATGATCTGATACAACCTCCAGAGTACTACTGTATATGCTGGGGCTCCTATGGTTTCTTCTTCTTCTGCTTCTTCTTCACCCTCTTCTTCTCCCTCTGGGTGTTCTAGTTGATGAGATACAATTCTTTGTTGAGCATCATCCCAATGTGCATGGCGTCCTTCTCTGGATTTCCTCCATCTTTGGGAAGAGGTGCCTTGTTCTTCTGTGTCTGAAAAGAATTCTACATCAGAAAGTTGTGTATTCTGCAAGAATGATTCGAAGTCGAAGGTGCTCATCCCTTCATGTCTACCGTGGTAGCAAATTCAAATTCTGGTGAGACACAAGGAGTCGATAGGGCATCTTGTGATGTGCCTTTAGATCTAGATCTGTGTATTTGAATGGTAAAGGGGGGCACAGTGGCATCCCCTCATGGCAAGACTTCTCGTCATTAGAACTTTGCGTGTCTGGACACAAGGAATTGAGCCCCTCATGTGCTTGGATTTATGGGAGGCAATTTTATGTCTTTTAAACATTTGTAGCTGTGGCCAAGTTAAAGCGCGTTCAATGGGTACATCGTATGCTAAGCACTTGTAGATGATGCGCATGATTGCACAACAACCATTCACCACTAGCTTCCTAGATGATCTTTTATTTGCTCCATATAGTTGCTCCATAATCCATACAGAAAGCTTAATCGGTAGTGCACCTGTCTCTGCCAAGTAAAGAGCGAACCAGATCCGTTTGTGGGGTTGGGTGAATCGATCTTGACCTGGAAATGCAAAATGTTGCATGCACATACGGAGAGGGATGGACACATTTGGTGTGACCATGGCCATATCTTTTAGCTTTTGTAATTTCCGGTTCTTCATGTTAGTGGGTATTAAAGCATCCTTCTCCGAGGGCACATGCATGCCGTGCATGTTCAAAGCAGAGCTCACTAGTTCCAACGTAAGTTCAAATCTTTTCAACTCATTGTTGCCCAATAAAGAAGGAAGAATGAATGTTCCTGGCTTGTCCTTTTCCTCATTCGCTTGTAATGTTCATACCAAATAGTAGCACCGTAGAAAATCTGGTTTTGGTAGTGGTGCCTCAAAGTACTCCGCCAGCCTTGCGGACTACCATATGCTTTGAAGTTTTGGTGTGTTCTGTACAACCACGTTGCTGATTCTTTGATACCAATCACTTGTTCCTTTTAATCTCTTGGGTACTTGTTTTTTTGTCTTTAGTTAATCATCGTCAGGAGCACTTAAGTGTGTTGCAATTGATGTTCTTCGTCCACTTAGCTTAAGTTCTTTGCCCTTAGGTTGTCCCTTGACTGCAACTTACCTATTCTTAGACTTGAGAAATTAGAGTATCTTAGAACTTGATTGTTCCTATCGTACCCTTAATCAACCCAAATATCTATCCGCACTTGGCCTAAGCTAGTAATGGACTGAGCGGGTTGAGAGATCTTCCAACCTCAAGTAGCTTTTCTTCATTGCACTTGTCCGCCCAGGAAGCGTGTTCCCAAGCCTACACACACCACACTTGCTTTGGTTTCTTCACAAGCTCTCGATGATCTTGCCAAAAAAATTTCTCTAGAGCTCCCTTGGTGTACCTACCCCTTATAGGGTCAACTTCAAAATACCCTATCTATAAATCAATGCAATATTCTTATAAAATACCCTTGATTGTGTAGTATTCACCACAAGCTTTCCAACGAGCTCTAGAGCTCAAAAAACACATTTCATATGAAAAAGTTATGTCGATTCAGGGTTTAGGGGTTTAAAATAGACAATCAGGACCTTCACGAGTTAGTGCATTTTTCTAAAGCCTTTGTAATTACATGGGTAATTGAGTGTGCAAATATGCC
>CM035432.1:135851150-135956150 GCA_020310875.1 Ceratopteris richardii
GTTGCCATGTATGAATCATAAGTAAACCTTTGAGTTGGATACTTAACTCTAGAAGACTTCCTTTCTTCACCTTTTGGAGGAATAAACCTCCTTTGCCTTGGGAACTTGATCTCTTTCTTTGACGTGGCTTCTTTCTCCATCATGTGTCCTTCATCATCTTCAACTTCATTACCTTCTTCATCCAACTCCACCAATGTTGCTTTGCCTTTGTTGATTGATTGTGCTTCATAGCTTGATGAAGATCTCCCCCTCCATGGTGAGTTCATGCTTGAACTATCTTCATTGATGGAACACCTTGGGCCGCTTAGCTCTAGGTCGATTTGTTCTTCATCATGTCCATGCTTTTCTTCTTCATAGTCCTGCATACAATCATACTTCTTATACCAAGGGAGTAGCTCATCAAATGCTACATCCCTTGATATCCTCAAGTCCTTTGTGTTTGGGTTGAAGCACCTGTAACCTTTATGATCATTTGAATATCCTAGAAACACACACTTTTCTGCCTTTGGTTGTAGCTTGTGCCTCAATTCACTTGGCACATGTACATAACAAGTACATCCAAATATCTTCAAGTGGGAAAGATCAGGTTTCTTACCATAATAGGCTTGATATGGTGTCAAGCCATGGATCCCTGAGGTAGGAGCCCTATTCATTAGATACACAGCGGTATTTGCTGCATTACTCCAAAACATGTTAGGTACATTCATCTCATTAAGCATTGCTCTAGCGATCTCGGCAATGTATCTATTCTTTCTCTCTGCTACTCCATTTTGTTGGGGTGTGTACCTGCATGTTACTTGCCTCTTGATGCCTTGATCCATTAAAAAATCAGAAAACTCATTTGAGAAATATTCTCCCCCTCCATCGGACCTTAGCTTCTTGATATATGTACCTGTTTCCTTCTCTACCATTGCCTTGAATGCTTTGAAACATGTAAACACATCTGATTTGTTTTTGATGAAATAAACCCAAACCATCCTTGTGCAATCATCTATAAAAGTGACAAAGTACTTGTTACCTCCAATGGATTGCTCTTTTGTTGGCCCCCACACATCTGTATGTATCAACTCCAATGGATGTTGGCTTATGTAGCCACTCTTCTTGAATGGAAGTCTCGCTTGCTTCCCTAGTTGACAAGATTCACATAAATGCTTCATACCTTGTCCTTGGAAGTTGGGAAGACCTTCAACCAGCCTCTTGAATTGCATTTCCTTCATTCTTTGTATGTTGATGTGACCTATCCTCTTGTGCCACAAGTCCAACTCCGAAATCCTCTTGTTTCCATATGTGAAGTAGACATGTTGAGTAGAATGAGAATTTACCTCCAAAGTGAAGAGTCTCCCTTGCTTCTTTCCTCTTGCTATGACCTTGTAACCTTGCTTAGGGTTCTCCACAAAGCATCCACCTTTGTTGAACCTTACTTGATAGCCTCTTTCAACCATTTGCCCAACGGACACCAAGTTCTTTGTGATGGTAGGTACATGCAAGACATCCTTGAGACATCTTCCTTCCTCCTTGTCATCCAAAGCTACATCTCCAACATGGGAGATCTCATGGGCTGTATCATCACCTGTTTCTACATGTCCTTTACCTTTGGGAACATGTAGATTAGTAAACCAAGAAGCATTGCAACTCATATGGTTGCTACATCCACTATCAATATACCAAGTGTTATCTACTTTGCTTGAATTCCCATTCATGTGCATCATCAAGAGATTGTCATTTTCTGAACTTGTAGAAGCATAATTACCTTGGCCTTTGTATGAAGAACCTTGATCATAGTTCCTTTGGTTTCCTCCTTGGTAGCAATCTCTAGCATAGTGGCCAAACTTGCCACATATGTAACATCCTTCGCCATCTTGATTCCTATTTTGTTGATTTCGTCCTCCTCTTCCTCTTGATCTTCCTCTCCCTCTTTGTGATGAGGTGCCTTGGTCATGTCCTTGATTTCTTGAGTGGCCTTGCCTTCCTCCAAACCTTCCTTTGCCCCTTCCTTGTCCTTGTCTTCCTTTGCCCCTTTGATTACCTGCATAGAAAACTTGTGCATCTTTGCTTTTAGTTGAACTTCCACCTATGTTCATTTCTTCGGTGACCATGAGAGCAACCAATTGCTCAAAATCGGGAAGATTATCCCTTACATAAACTGAAGTGGTAAAGGGTTTCCACTTCTCATCATCTCTCAAACCATTGAGAGTATAAGCCACAAGATCGTCATCGTCTACGTGGCTTCCAATGGATCCCAATGCATCTGATAACTCCTTGAACTTAAGTATGTAGTCATTTATGCTACTCCCTGAGCTGTTCCTAAGGTTGTTGAGCTCATTCTTGAGTTGGATCTTCCTTGCTTTGGTGCTTGTTGAATAAAGCCTTTCAAGTGTCTCCCATACCTTCATGCTTGAATCCAGGTCCTGGATATGGCCGATCATGCTATTGCTAATGTGTTGGGAAAGAATAAAGATAACCCTCTTGTCTCTTTCATTCCATTCCCTAAAGGCCCTTCTCTGGTCATTGGTTGGATTCTCATCCAACCTAGGTCTTGGTTCACTTCCACTAATCAACCCCCAAAGGCCCTTGCCCATAAGATAGTTGGAGACCCTAAATCTCCATGGTTGATAGTTACCTTTGTCTAGCTTTTCAATTTGAGTGTTGAAGTCTCCCATATCTAGTCTTTGATACTTGACCTAGCCCTTGGCTAATGCTCCAATGTGTGTAAAATGAAAATGAGGCTCTGAGGTTACCTCAATCCAAAGCTTTCCTTAGATGGACACCTTGTGCTCTTGCAAATTTGAGTAGAATAGCTCCCCCTTGATGTGAGCTACCTCCAAGAAGCTTTTGTTGATGCAACTCTTCAACCACCAACTCCAAGAGGTCTTCTTGCTTGTATGTGATACCTCCAAGATGCCCAAATGCTCTGATACCACTGATGGGGGAAGTATCTCAACCCCTAAGCAACGATGAAGCGCAAATGACCTCCACAGGTATCCTTCTTTGACCTCTGCACACAAAAAATGCTCTTACTCAGAGCTTATGCAGAGAACTCCAGTGAACTTTTGTATACATGTAGTAGACACCAAGGGCTTTTCAACAAAACAAATTTCACTTGAAATGGATGCTTACACAAAGAGAAACAATGTCTACAACATGAGCTAGTTGAATGCTCACAACTGCTAGTCAAGCAGAGACCTCACTTCACTCCAACAAACTTTTCTCAGAGATTATACAGAGAATGAATCTCAAACTTGAGTCAACTTTAGAGCACTCTAATAGCTACCCAATGACACCACAATCATAGCAAATGGATACATAGAGAAGGAGAACCAGCCCTTACAACAGAGAGCAAAATATTTCCAACAGAGCCTACACAAAGAGAGATATCAATCACACAACTTCACTAAAATGAATGTTGCTCCCAGCTTACTCAGAGAATGCTCCAGAGAATTGGTAAGCATAAAATAGACTCTTATAGCTATCCAATGAGACAAGAATTACATCAAATGGATACCATATGAGGGAGAACCAATGCTAACAACTCAGGGATAGAGAGCTGCAACACTGCCTGCGCACACACATAGATATGCCTACTAAAAGAAAACAAACAAGCAAACAAGGGGGTTGCTTAAGCAAGGGTGTAGCTCAATGATGAGTAGCACCTCCTTTAATGTCAATCCGGGAAGACGTGAGGATGGTATGAAGACCTCGAGCAAGTGGCGGCACAAGTGCGTGAGTGAGAAGCACACTAGCATGCACACACATACACGCACACGTGCACACACGGCAAGACAAAGAGAGAGAATCAATGGAGTTCTTTAGATTACTTTCAATAGCTCTTACAAGTTCGTTTCAATTACAATCTAACCTGAAAAATGAGCTCTCTAGCTCCTTTTATAGTTTTTTACTAGCTTTGGCCCTGTTCAGACCTAGTGTCCGGCCTAGTTAAAAATTAGGTTCCAGGGCTTATTTGAGGGCTCAAACGAGATCTAAAAAATATGAAAATTGGTACGATGGTACTTCTAATACTCCTCAAGCTCGAGGACTCCTCGGCTTGAACAAAATGGAGTTACTAAAAATAGATAATGGTATTTACAATGGTTTTTAGTGATGAAAATCACTATTTTTGTAGGGGATTCTTCTGAAAATTTGACATACACTTCTTGGAGCTCCCTACTTGCTCCCTTTCCTTGTGTGTCCACCTTTTGATGTGCTTCCATGCTTTGTCCTTGACTTTGAGCTTCAACACTCCCCCCCTTCTCGAGTCTGTCGTCCCTGACAGACCCTTGTTGGAAGGGCTGTTCTATGTAGTGCTTTGAGAGGTGGTGTCCATTCGTTGTATGAGATGGTTCCTTGGATTCGAGCAAGAATGTGTCATTGTGAGCTTTCAAAACTGCAAGTTGCTCAAAAGAGGTTGTCAAGAGTGATTTGGAACAACTACTGGCTTCAATTTGCTTCCGAGATATGGATGTTGTTCCCATGATGTCCGCTAACTCTTCCAAAGATGATGTTGAGAGCAGTCATGCCAACTACTCATAACCCATAATGAATGATGGGTAAGTGTGTTCGTGCCTGGGTTGAAAAAAGTATGTGCCTTGTGCAAGGCCTGGTAATGTAGCCCTACGCATGCTTACTTGGAAAATGCATTGGAAGAAGTATGGTGCAAAAATTGCGGGTCTTGAGCTAAGTGCTCAAGGGTATGCTGACGAAGAGGTTTCCTAAACTATCATGGTTATGGTGTTTCGAGAGTAAAGATACTTACCATGGAGAAGGTTGATGGATGTTTGTCTCTTCGTATTGTACACTCGGCCTTTGGGATGGAACATTGTTGATGAATGTCCATGTTGATTGTCCACTGATGAGATCTTTTGAGTGGTGGATCCTCTCTCCTCATATGCAGGAGTCTTCTCCTCCAGAACTACCTTTTGCAGATATCTCCTTGGATGCTCTGGTACATGAAGTAGTTAAGCATCACTCAAGTTGCGGACCTTCAAGCTCTTCATTCTAGATAAGGCAGCAATAATCTCACTGCTGGCCAAGACACACTTCTATCCAAATTGATAAATGCCTAGTAATCAACAGTTCCACCTTCAACTAAGCATGACTCATTCATGTTTCATAAGCCAAACCTGGGAACAAGCTCTCTCCCGCTTTTCTTTCTCCCCCTCTTTTTTTTTTTTTTTTTTTTTTTTTTTGAGGAAAAGGATATCACAAAACAAGAACACAAAAATTAGTATCAATAGAAATATTTGACATATGTCACTGTGCTCTTGTGCGTGGGATTCTCAAGTGTGTCTATGCACGGCCGTGTAATGTGGCCCTATATTAATGCATACTTTGGAAATGCATGACCTGAATGGTGCAAAGGACAGGGTTGTGCAAGGAGCACATGGTTGTTGCTCGTTCGAGGCTTTTGATGTCATTTGTGGAGGTTGATGCCGACCTTGGTGGAGGTATCCATTGAGTCTCGAACTGATGTGATCCTCCTTATTGGAGTCCATTTTAGAACATCATTTGGCACTGTAGAGGTCACTTCAGGCGTCTTTCTCTTTGGATGCTTTCTGAACTGTGGTATCCAGTGTGGTTGACGCTTTGGTTCGGTGGAGGCTACTTGCACTTTTGGCTTCCAAACCCCTATCCTTTTTGCATGTCTTCTTACTAATGTTGAAGAGCTGATTTGATCTTCCTTTGGTCTCTTTACGTGGTTCTTACCCTTTTCTCTTTTTGGCTTCTTTGTTGAAACCTTTTGCATGTGGGAGAACAAAGGTTGTTGTGGATGTAGGAGCTTCTTAGGTACCCACATCTGTAATTGCCCTTGTTGAGCTGCAGCTAACTTCTTAGGCACCCAAACTTGTTGGATACCTTGTGATTGAGCTTGTCTGAGCTGCTTCCTTCGTCTTCTGGCCTGGTTGGTTTGCATGGATGGAATCTGTGGGGGCAAGGTTGGTGGTTGCTCTCCTTTGCGTACCCATATCTGCTTCATCGGTTGAGTTGTTCTGCTTCGCGCGTTCTTTTGGTCTCTCGTCCGGGGAGTCTTTAGTGATTGATCTGCCCTTAGTTGCTGCCTCCTTCTAGCCCTTGGAAAAGAAGGGAGTTCCTTTGCATCTCTGACTCCTTTTTTGCGAATATCATTCCTCTGCAACACATAGTTTTGGACAAGAACAACATGGTCATCTTCATGTGGATTCCTGGAGGGACCAGGAGTTGGTGCCTGTTTTATTGGTTTGAGTGCTTGATTTTCTAATTCAATCATGAGACGGCTTTGGCCTACCCAAGCCTGAAGAAGTCCACTTCTTAGGTTGAGGTTGACTGCGTGATCATAGATCCAGTCTTGGCCTAAGACAAGAGGTTGGGTCAGGTCCTCATCTCCACACACTAGCACTTTTGCTGGCATGAGGACCTCTTGTATGTAGAGGGGAAGATCCACCTCTCCCACACAAGGGGTTTCAACACCTCCTAATCCTATCAGATATGCTTCTAGGGGTTCTACCTCCAATTGCAGCTGCTGGCAATAAGAAAGCCGAACTGCACTTGTGGCTGCTCCTGAATCAATTAAAGCTCTCACGCTTGTGCTGCGGTCTCTTTGTCCTAGTTTTAGGGTCACAAAAGGTCGTCGGTCCACTATCTTATGGGTACGTTCACCTGCAGTCTCACACATGGCCATGTGATAGCCTGGAGACTCTTGAGTGTCAGTCATAGGCGGATCCCTCCCTTGTCTCCTCAACTTCATTCGTCTGATACGCTCTAAGGCCTCTGCCTGTGCTTCTTCTCGAATTCGTTTTTCCTCCTCTTTACGTTGCTTAGCAGTATTGAGTCGACTTAGCATTTCCTCCGTGAGGGGTTCCTGATATCGCTTGACTCTGCACCCGCTAATATAGTTTGGGAGAACATCCCCCTCTAGAGTGGCTAGTTGTACGGCTCCACTCGTGGAGATCCTATTGATGATCATAGGTCCGTAGCCTCTCTTTTCTAGCTTCCTTGCGTGTTGTTTCAGTGTATAGACTAAAACTAGATCTCCTGCTTTCAAGCCTTTATCCTTCACATGGGCATCGAAATATGCTTTCTGTCTCTTCTTGGGTGCATATATTCCTGCGGCGGCTCTCAGTCTTGTTTCTCCTAATCGTTCAAGGTCAAAGATCCTAGAGGAGAGCTCATGACCTGTCCATTCGTGCTCTTGTGCTACTCTCAATGTAGGAATCAGGAAGTCCAAGGGTAGCACAGCGTTTTGGCCGAATACCATCTGAAAGGGGGTGGCTTGGAGTACCGTTTTGTAGGCAACTCGGTATGCCCAAACAGCATGGTGTAGCTGTTTGTCCCAATCAGAGCGTTTAGTATTCACTAATTTCGTCAGTACATAGCATAAAATCTTATTAGTGCTTTCAGCTTGTCCATTAGCTTGAGGGTGATAGGGGGCAGACTTCTTGTGTATTACCAAGAATTCTTGGAGTAGATTTTCAATTACTTCATTTAAGAAGTGAGTGCCTCTATCACTTACAAGCTCTATAGGTAGCCCGTATCTTGTGAATACATTCTCAAACAAGAATTTAGCAGTTGTTTGAGCATCGTTCTTGGTCGTAGCCTTTACCTCTACCCACTTGGTGAGATAATCTGTTGCCACAATGATGTATTCTGCATGAGAACCTTTAGCTGGGGGATTAATAGGACCTACGAAGTCTATTCCCCACTTAGAGAACGCACGTCCACCCATCATAGGTTTCAGTGGCATCTCATCTTTGCGTATAGGGTACTGAGTCCTCTGACAGACATCACACCGTTTCACATAGGTATGTGCATCCATGTGAAGGGTAGGCCACCAGAAGCCCGCAAATAGTATTGCCTTGATCACCCGATCTGGTCCAAAGTGTCCTCCTGCTACACCTTGGTGAGCAGTTTCCAAGATCTTAAGATACTCACTTTCGTGGACACATAGTCTCAGGTAACCATCTTTACCACGCTTATATAGATTATCACCAATGAGTGAGTAATCCAGGGCTTCTTGTTCTAAACTCCTTTTCCTAGCCAGAGTCATGTCTGGAGGGAATGTGTTTGTCCTCAGGAATGATACTAGTGGTTCGCTCCAATCTGGCACAATGGATACTTGATAAAGAGTGGCATGTTCCACAGGTGGTTTAGTGCAACAGATTGGGCATTCATTGCACAACTTTTGGACATCAGCTTCCATAGTTGGCCAATGCACTCCGAATCTCTTTAGAGTCTGTAAAGTTCGTTGCTTTGAATGGTGTTGCTCTAGTGCACCTACATGTGCTAATTGCAACCATTTAGAGTACTCATCCTCTTCTACGCAACAAGCCAAGATCCCTTGATCTGTGTGCTTGTACATGCTTCCTGCCATGATGTGGTACTTTTGGGCTTTTACAACCTCTCTATTCCGTGTGTTTACCACTGGATGGTTAGGCCCGTATGTCAATACTGGTACCAATGGCTTAGCCCACTGCGGTACTACTTCCAAATTAAACAAGTAAGCATCAGGAAGGTCATCTGATACTCCTTGTGGGGCTTCTCCCGATGTGAGCCTAGAAAGATGATCAGCTCTCAAATGGGTCCTCCCTTTTCTTACCACGACCTCAAAATCATATTCCATTAGCAAGAGAAACCATCTTACTAATCTTCCTGTATTGCATGGCTTGTTTACAAGATATCACAATGCCTGATGATCAGTAAAAAATTTAAACTTATTTGCAAGCAAATAGTGTCTAAATTTCTTAACTGCATATACCATGCCTAATCCTTCTCGCTCCGTAGTGGTGTAATTCCGTTCAGCCGCATTCAATTGTCTACTGGCATAGGCAATTGGAAGATCCATATTACCTTCACCAGTAGGTTGTGCAAGCACACATCCAATGGCATAATTGGATGCATCCACATGAACATGGAATGGCTTATTCCAATCTGGTGTGGTCAAGATTGGTGCTGAACACAATCTTCGTTTAAGGTCCTGGAAGGAATTCTCACATTCATCCGTCCACTCAAAGTTTGTCAGAAGTCCGTACATGGGTTTTGCAATGACAGCATACATGTGTATAAATCGTCGATAATAACCACAATGCCCCATGAAAGCTTGTACTTCCTTGACATTCTTTGGCCTAGGTAGCTCTGCTATGGCTCTCACTTTTTCTTCGTCGGTAGATATGCCATTCTTTGACACTATGTGTCCTAGAATCTTGCCTTGCCTGACCATAAAAACGCACTTTTCTGGGTTCAGGCAGACTTGGTATTCTCTACATTTGTCAAAGATTTGTCTGAGTTCAGGAATATGGGTTTGTCTAACATTGGAATGAGCACAAAGATCATCAACATAGACTTCTAAACTCTTCCTCAGGAACTCCTTAAACACGTGGCACATCAGCCTCTGGAAGGTAGCTGGTGCATTGGTAAGCCCAAATGGCATTACTCTAAAAGCAAAAATGCCCCATTCTGTGGCAAAGGCTGTCTTATGCTGATCCTCTGGAGCTATGGCTACTTGATTGTAGCCCGAAAATCCATCAAGGAAGCTGTACACTTCCTTGCCTGCCACTCTTTCTAAGAGATGTTCTGTGATGGGAAGCGGATAGTTATCTCGAATCGTGGCTGCATTAACCTTTTTCAAGTTAATGCACACACGCAGCTTGCCATTCTTCTTGGGCACCACTACGATGGGGGATACCCATTCAGTGTGCTCAATTTCATAGATAAATCCAGCTTCAACCAGTCTATCTATCTCTTCCTTGATCTTAGCGGCGTAATTATCATTATATGTATAAGGCTTCTGCTTAGAGGGTTTGGCATCTGAGGTCATGGGGATGGTGTGTGAGCATATGTCCGGGTCAACCCCTTTCAAATCCTTGTAACTCCAAGCGAATACATCTCTGTATTCTCTTAGCAAGGCAATCAATTCATGCTCTTCTTCTTCTGTCAGGTCATGGCCTATATACGTGCATCTCTCCTCTCCTTCTTCTATGGCCACTACTATTTTCTTGGTGGTTTCTTTGTTATCATAGGCCTCTCCTGATTGTGCCTCTCGTTTAGGCATTCTTATCATGACTCTCCTGTCATCTATCTCGTACTTCTTAAAATTTTCTGGGACCTCAAACAAAGATTCTTCCTCCTCTGGTGAGACTTCTTTCTTCTTTCGTTTCTTTCCTTCTTCCTTCGGGGTCACATGTGTTGCTAATCTTACGTCATTTGTCACTTCTCCATGCCTCTGGGGTTGAAATTCTACTTCATAGAAGTATTCTTCATCTGATGCAAATGGTGGGTCCATAATGATTGACTCTAGATCGGAGTCACTTGCATCCTCAAATGCATCAGGGCTAGGTTCGCATTCTTCTAGAACTGCCTCTCCCATGATTGGCTCTATGGAGAAGACTGAAATGTCATAGCCATCCTCATCACAGTGAGGTGTCCATTGTTCTTCATTGATGGCTACATCCATTGTTGCTAAAATTTCTGCCCAGCCATGGGGTTCGAATTCCTCATCAGGAAAAACTACAGGTGCATAGGCTGGGTCTTGAATGGGTCTATGGGTTTCGTTTGCACCTATTTCTCTGGCCTTTTCTCTCTTCTCTTCCTCTACTGCTACTTTGCACATCCATAAGTGGGTGTCTTCATGCATCCAAGAGGATCCAGATCCTATGGAATGCACCGATTCCGTATCATCTTTGGCTCTATGGATGGGATTCCACTGGATAGGAGGGACATCTCTATGAGAATAATCCTTGAGATTAACTTTGGTTGTAACACCCAAGTGCTGCAGGTACAAAGAATTGGTTCCCCAATCCTGTACCACTTGCAACTGTCGCATGAATGGTCTTCCCAAAATCATCTCATAGGCATGATTTTTGCTGAAGTCACATATAGCAAAGCTATGCTCAAACTCGACACCACAAGTGGTGAGAGTTATTCCTTCTAGCAATCCTAGGGGTCTCTCTATGTGACCATCGGCCATCTGCAATTTCATCCTTGTTGGCCTGAGTGCTGGCTTACCCCAACGCTTCCATAAGGAGGTGGTGGCAATTGCAACTCCTGCACCTGAGTCCAAAATTGCCTTGGTGGTGTACTCCTGGTAGGTGATGGGAAGATAGGTGTTCCCTTCTTCACCTTCACACATATCTCCTATCTTGTCCAAGGGAATTTCTCGCACTGTCCTATGGGATCCTATTCGGGAACGTGGTTCTGCAACTTCAGTTACTTGACTGGCTACATATTTCCGCGCGTTTGGTCTATCCTCAGGCAGTTCTTCCAAAGTGAGATCGCGTTGCACCTTGGTGTTCGTTACTACCTCCGTGCTCCTTGGTATGACTGAGTCGTCGTTCCTTACCATGACTGTGGGTGCTCTCATACATGTGGACTTTGCTTCCCATGGGCCTGTGAAGTGAGGTAGCTCTTGTATGGAGTTAGACTCAAAGTCCAATCTCTCGTGAGACTGAGCACTCTCATGTTCCCCGTAAATAGATGGGATGTCTTGTGGGAATTGATCGTGTGCATCATCCACAAGTTCAAAAGGAGGAGCGACTTCACTTTCGTTATCCCATTTATCTTCTTGAATCTCTCGTAGGAAGTCTGGTGCAAACCGATTCATAGAAGAAGAAGTGTCTGGCTCCGTAGAATTAGGCACATAAGCAACCTGGGAAGGAGGGCTTATTCTATCGTTGGCTCTCTCCTCGTTCCCACAGATGGCTGGAGCACAAGCTTCTTGGGGAGGATTACTTATTCTATTACTTTTCCGAACAGGCTCATACGCTCTCTGAGAAGGAATGTGGGTCACCTGTGGAGGTACGTAAGCTTTCGGGGGAGGCTCATCTACCTTTTGGGGAGGAAGATAGGCTTCTTGAGGAGGCGCGTGGGCTTCCTGAAGAGGCTGGCTTATCCGTTCTCTTGCCCTATCCTTTCTTTGAGGGGCAGGTTCCTTCTCGGATTGTGCAATCAGCTTCTCTATTCTTTCCAGCAGTCCATCAAAGTGTAACTGCGTCTTAGCTGAACTAGAAATGTTAAATAGGCGGCTGGCCTCAAACATGGTCTGAGCCAATTCCACCATTTTGGCACAAATCTTAGTTCGTTCAAGCTCTAGCTCGGCTCTAGGGTAGCATTTTTCATGATCGGTTATGGTTGGCCCTTCTTGGATTCTGGCCTGATATGCTTTCAGCATCATATTTAGGTCTTCAGGAGTGGGGTCAGCTAGGACTGATCCTACTCTAGGGGGTGGTGGGATTTGATGAGGCGGTGGGGAAAGTGGTGGGTTGGATGGAGATGGGAGTGGTGGAGGCGGGGTAATGTGAGAGGGAGTTGGAGCTGTGAGTTCAGTTATCCTCGCTTTGGTTTCTCTTATGCTTTCCTCAAGCTCACTCATCTTTTTAGCCCATTGTCTTTTCATTCTTTCTCGACTATCTTTCCAAGCTCTTGTTCTCTTTTTATTTTGGCTCTCAGTATCGCTAGTGTCTGGGCTCTTTTCCTTGCCTACCCCTTGGTTTTGCTTCACTGCTTGAGCTCTCGTGACTACCTGTAAGGGTGCAGTGGAAGTAACACTTCCGCTGGAATCTACCACTAACTCAATAACATTGATGGGCGTGATTTTTGGCATATTATTGGGGTTCTTTGGGCAATCTCGTAAAAGATGCTCTTTTCCACAATCTTGGCAGAAGCCTTGGATCGTCACTGACTGGGGTTGTGTAGGTGGAGGCAAGGGACAATCACGAATGAGGTGATCTCCTTGGCATCTATAGCACGGTCCTCTTGGGAATGGAGGTCTTACTTGCCTAGGTTGAGGCCTAGGGTTGGGGTTTGCATACATGACGTTCGTGTAATCTGACTCCCAACTCGGTTCGTTTGTCTCTTCGCTATAATAGGACTCACCATGCTCAGGAGACTGCATGTAGTAGGCCTGGGAGCTATCAACATGTGTAGAATCAAAGCTATGGTCACTCGGGTCACTTTCAGAAAGCAAGGATGTTACAGGGACTATAGCTCTATTCAGGTTCTCTTCTGCAGCAGTATACTTTACCGGAATCACATTAGCTGGGGCTGGGGGTTGTTGTGCTAGCACAGGCTGAGGCCTTTGTCGGTTTTGATATTGAGGTTGGAAATTTTGTTGTGGCCTGCCATATGGTTGTGGAGGGTACTGGTTCTGGTATCTGCTTTGTTGGTAGGGCTGGGTGTAGGGTTGCCTAACCGCCTGCTTGTTGTATGGGCAATCTTGTGCGGTGTGATTGGTGTATCTCCGTTCTATGGTGCAATATTGGCTACTAGGATTTACTTGTGGCTGAGCCATAATGGGACAGACGTTCGCCATATGGTCACCACCGCATGTATAGCATCTTTTCACAGGGGCAAACCTTGGGATTTGTTTGCTAGTTACACCTAATTTCTGAGCTACTTTTTCGGCAAGTTCCTCAATTGATGTGGACTGCGTGGAAGAGTGACTAGATGCACTATCTGAATCTTTGTAGATTTTGGAAAGCTCTAGTTCTTCCCCTAGGTTATCTTCAATGTCAATGCACATGCGTACACACTCTTCTATAGTCCTAGGGTCCTTCAGATACACATAGGATCTCAATTTCGTACTCAGCAATCCATCAAGGAATAAGGCTACTTGTTTAGCAGATGTGGGTAGTTCCGAAATAGGACATCTTTCAAGGTATTGTCTAAATCTTCTTCCTGCAAGTCTCACGGTCTCTTGAGGGGTTTGCTTGAAGCTGTGAATCAATGATGAGGTATTGTGTCTTATGCCACTCTTAGAGAACTCTACAATGAAAGCCTCTAGGAGTTGGTCTATGCTCCTGAACTGACGCTCATCTAATGGTTGAAACCATGTAAGTGCTGTGTTCCTAAGGGTTAGACCGAAGGCATTGTACTGCGTGAATAGATCCTCCACTTGTTCAGCTCTCAAGACTTGCTTGAACTCCGCCACATGATCATAGGGATCTCCTGTGCCGTCAAAGATATTCTTCATGGACTTAACTAGCTGGGTGGGTCTCAAAGTTCTTGTGTGCTCTCTAGGCCTCGGCAGAGGGAATCCATCTACATTTCTTTGGTTCCTGTGGGCTCTAAGCATCTCAGGTTCTACCCTATTCGTCTCCGTTCTCGTTCTTTCTCTGCCTACTGGGTTGGCAAAACTTACTTCTGGTCTATCTCTACTTCTGTCTCTTTGCGTACCATGAGCTTGGGAAGTTCCAGCCCCAGGGTGACCATAGGATACATTTGATCTTGGTTGAGGGAAAATAAATTCACCCTTCCAAGTGTAAGCATGCCTATCATTTTCTGTCACCACAAAGATCCGTTCTGAAGCATGATCTAAGTAGGTCACTCTGCCTGGGCTATCCGGATCCTTAAACTCATAGATCATGATATTTCCTATGTCTGTTGGCTGATTAGACTTATACCTCCAAAAGGCTTCATCAGTTTCTCGATTGAGGAGCAACTCTATGCTCTTGTTGTCTTGGGGTACCCACTCAGGCGTGATAATCCTAGTGAGAACTGATTTACCTCGGGGGGTTCTAGGTTCTACTCCCATGTTTCCTTGTTCTAAGTCACCTAAGTCCGCCTCTGAGTTTACATTTCCAAATTCATCCGTCCTATCTGGGTGACTGGTGACTACGTATATGGTTCCTTCTTTGTCCAGGTATGCACCGTTTTCAAACTTAACAGCTGGGTGCTCTAGTCCAATGGATGATCAGGATTCTTAATCTGGACCACGGATCTTCCTAGGCCGTCCTCATAGATGCTAGCACCTAATCGGTTGGTCCTAAGGTATTCCAACTGTGTTTTGTAAGGGCCTTCTACCCTGTACAAGTAAGGTACACCTGAACTTCCCGTAGGTCTGTCCAAGCCTTGAGACATCTCTGACTCACTGGTCTCAGAGCTAGGGTAGTACGAGTGGTGGCTCAACTGCTGGGCCCAGGACCTTGCAGTGTGATTGACACTAGCCTCTGAAGACCTAAGGCTTTGTCTCTCCCTTACTAGATGTCGTCCTGATCTAAGGTTCATATGCCTATCTAAGTAGCCCAATTCTTTGCCCAGAGTACAACCTCGTTGCTGGTTACTTTATATTAGTCGCTTGGTTCTTTTTAGGTATTTTATTGTGTTTAAGGTCTTGTCTGATATCACGTCTTCAGGAATATTTGAATGTTGTTTCGCACTTACAGTTGATCGTTCCACGTTAAGTTCTTTCCCTTTAAAATTCTCGACAGTACAAGGATTATGACCTTAGCTTGAGCTTGACAGTTTAGGTATGCTTCAACTTGATAGTGGCCTATCGTCGCCCTAACTTACTCCTACTTCTAATCGTTCTTAGCCTAAGCTAGGAATTGACGAAGAGGAGTTGAGAGTATTCCGACCTTTTTTGCTGAACCTTGCTCTTTAGTGCTCGAGAAATTGATTCTCAAGCTTGCGCAAAACCCTTGCCTGGACGCTCTCAATTGCTTCTCAATAGACCTGCATAAGTCCCAAGATTAGCTCCAAGTAGACCTTTCAATTGACAGACAATTTATTTCAGACACTTTTTTAATGACCCTTGTTCCCCCTTTTGTATTGCTAGAAATTTCCTCTAGAGCTCCCTTGGTGTTTCTACCCCTCTGTGTGTCAACTTCCAAATATCCTATCTGAAAATCAACACGGTATTCTTATAAAAAATAGTTGAGGGCGTGTAGTATATGTCACGAGCTTTCCGACAAGCCCTAGAGCTCAGAAAATGGATTTCGTGTGAAAAAGTTATGACCGTTCAGGGTTTAGGGGGTTGACTAGACAAACAGAACTTTTCAGGGGTTTTAATGCATTTTCTAAGGCCTTTGTAAGTATATGAGTACTTGAGAGTGCAAATATGCCCAAAATTTAGCCTAAATTTCCAAAAATTTTCCCCTTAATCTTTTGCCGAAAATGTCTGTCTATCGCGATAGACGGTGTCTGTCGCGATAGACGCTGTCTGTCGCGAAATTTCGGTCTGTCGCGATAGACGCTGTCTGTCGCGATAGACGCTGTCTGTCGCGAAATTTCGGTCTGTCGCGATAGACGCTGTCTGTCGCGAAATTTCAGTCTGTCGCGATAGACGCTGTCTGTCGCGAAATTTCGGTCTGTCGCGATAGACGCTGTCTGTCGCGAAATTTCGGTCTGTCGCGATAGACGCTGTCTGTCGCGAAATTTCAGTCTGTCGCGATAGACGCTGTCTGTCGCGAAATTTCAGTCTGTCGCGATAGACGCTGTCTGTCGCGAAATTTCAGTCTGTCGCGATAGACGCTGTCTGTCGCGATAGACGCTGTCTGTCGCGATAGACTGTGTCTGTCGCGATAGACTGAAAAAACGCAAATTTTTGAGAAACTTCTAGTGCTTTAGAGTGCCCTAATGGTGTAGGTTACCGTGCTAAACATGCATTCACAAAATTTAAAGTTTTTCTGTCTGTCGCGACAGACAGAGGTCGTCGTCCCGGGACCTGTGCAGAGCCTGTCGTACCTGCGCACACTGCTGGGGATGATGGTACAGCAAGAACCTGCAATGAAACTCAAGAAACATGCAAAATACGCACACACAATATTGCTCTCTCGCTCTCTCTCACAAGTGAAATGAGGGAAATGAGGTGGGGAAGGTGATATGATCAAAAAACAGAAATTTTCGCGATGATGGAGATGGAGGTGGGAGATGGTGATGATGATGATGGAAATGAGGATGGAGAAGAAAGTAAAAGAAAAACGATGAGAGTGAAGAAAATACCTACAACTCCAACGCGTCAACTCTACGTCTTACCATCACACGCTCGTCCTCAAAGCTCGATCCCCGGCAACGGCGCCAAAATTTGGTGTAGCTCAATGATGAGTAGCACCTCCTTTAATGTCAATCCGGGAAGACGTGAGGATGGTATGAAGACCTCGAGCAAGTGGCGGCACAAGTGCGTGAGTGAGAAGCACACTAGCATGCACACACATACACGCACACGCGCACACATGGCAAGACAAAGAGAGAGAATCAATGGAGTTCTTTAGATTACTTTCAATAGCTCTTACAAGTTCGTTTCAATTACAATCTAACCTGAAAAATGAGCTCTCTAGCTCCTTTTATAGTTTTGACTAGCTTTGGCCCTGTTCAGACCTAGTGTCCGGCCTAGTTAAAAATTAGGTTCCAGGGCTTATTTGAGGGCTCAAACGAGATCTAAAAAATATGAAAATTGGTACGATGGTACTTCTAATACTCCTCAAGCTCGAGGACTCCTCGGCTTGAACAAAATGGAGGTTACTAAAAATAGATAATGGTATTTACAATGGTTTTTAGTGATGAAAATCACTATTTTTGTAGGGGATTCTTCTGAAAATTTGACATACACTTCTTGGAGCTCCCTACTTGCTCCCTTTCCTTGTGTGTCCACCTTTTGATGTGCTTCCATGCTTTGTCCTTGACTTTGAGCTTCAACAAAGGGGCTTGCTTATCACAACTCCAGCACTTAGTGCTCACTTTACATGAGCTAGAATCCAAGAAGATGGCCCAAAAGAAGTCGGGATACATGCTCCTTTTATAGTGAGAGGTGTGCCCCTAAAATCTAGAACTACCTTTCCAAATCAGCCTCCTAACTTGGAGGAATTAGTTGAGATGACTTGGGGAGTGGTTGAGTGACTTTTCTTGATGGAATCTCGTGGCTTTTGGCTTCCTTTGATTGCTCCACATGTCCATAAAAGATTCCCCACGAATTTTTAGCTTGAAGCTTGACTTTTAACAACATGCACACACACACACATACACACACACACACACACACACACACACTATATATATATATATATATATATATATATATATATATATTATAATATATATATATATATATATATATCTATATATATATATATATATATATATATATATATAGAGAGAGAGAGAGAGAGAGAGGAGAGAGAGAGAGAGTAAGCTAAGGAATTTCAAGATTCTAACCAAACCCACAAGGGGTGAGAGATGCACATCTCCACCTAACCAACTATACCTTAAGGTCAAGAGGGAAAATGTGAGGAGATCTTTCCAAGTGTCCCCTGCACATGGATGCCAATATGTGGTCTTTTTAATCTTGGAAATCACATGGCATCACATGGCTCTCACATGGATCTTAAAAGGATTTCTCCCAAGCTTGTACGCACAAGTCTCAAGGCTTGAGAGGCATCCCTAAGGGTTAAATACCATACTCTTAGGAATTATCAATCCTAAGGTTCAAGGCCATTTAGTTGGGACTAAATAAACCCAAATAGTTAAAGGGTTCAAACCATAGTCTTGTAGACACTTTTCTAAGGTTTCTCAATAAGCTCCAAGCGTTCTCCAAGTGGCTTTGGACCCTCGAAACCCATGTCTTTTGCTGATTTGACCTATAATACAACATTCTTCCCCCCTTTTACATTTTCTTCCTTGAAAATGTGTGTAGGTATAATATGCGGAGTATTCCCCCATGCCCCATGATCGATCTCATTGATCATGGTCTTCATCTCTCTAATTTGCCTCCTTATCAGAAGGGGATTCTATCCAAGACTGGATCTAAATAGAGAGGAATATGTGCCTCATACCCAAATCATTATAAACACTAACTTTGCAAGTGGAACACCAAATCAAGTGAAAAGTATGGAAAGGATGATAAGGGTGAACCACACATGCACAATACAAACATATGAAGTAGGTGGATTATAATAGTCTCCAACTAATTTGCTATGTCCATTTCTATGAACTATTCTCTCATGGAGCTAGCAAAATAGATGGATTTTTTACTCATTCAATGTTGGTGCAATCAAGCCCAAGTCTACACACTTGATCACTTCACATAAGCTTGATGTATTAGTATATCACTTAAGAAGCTCATATGTACAACCTCTTGTAACTTTAAAGTTACAATTACTCATTGTAAAAGGTCAATGAACCCATGAGGAGTTAGGATGCATAGAATCTCATAATTGTTGGTATTTGATTCAAGAGAGAATCAATCCTATACTTTAGGATGCACTTTGGTAAATATTTGAATTTGAATTCAAATCCTTCGCTCCAACAAAAAGCTATAAAAGTTGAGATGAAAAGCCCACGTGTATTTCAAGGTTGAGAGATCATTTTTGCGTACCTTCATTGAGAAGAGAAACTCATACCATAGCTCACTCATCCCTTACTCATTGAGCAATGCCTTATCGCCAATGACATTCTCATTTTACTTGAATCAATATATACATGTTCATTACTCCCTACTCTCATATCTCTGTCACACTCCATCAAAATAGTGAATTTATCTAAGTCGGTTCTCACTATGTAGTGCATCATCTCATGTGATTTAAAGCATGAAATATTCAACGTACTATCTACTTTACTCCTACAAAGTTTCATCTATAATGGTTCACTTGATGGTCAATTATTAATCAAACATTGCTCAGTGGTCTGTGACTGTCAAGGCCCATAAAAGTTGGGGTGAATGTTCAAATTGCTAAACATAATTCTTTGCATATAGTTTATCATTCTAGATGGTTCCACTCATGAATGGTAGCTTGTTTAGCTAATTGAAGTTACCCAAAAGGAATTTTATTAATTGCTACTATACTCATAGAATTGTGTAAAACTATGAGTAGGTGTCTCAACCAAAAATAACAAGTTTTGTACATTGGATCATATGCCTACCTATCTGTTTGGATCTTATCATTTGTGCATCATCTTCCAAGCAACATGTATAATCATTTATGCTTATTAGCTAGTCAAGGAGGCCCACAACACTCTATAGCCATTGTTTATAGCAGGTGTGAAGCAGGTTTAGCTACACCAACTCATCTCTTGTGATTATCCACCATCTCCTCCAACGATGGTATCAGAGCAAGCACACTCAAGATCAGAGATGGTTTTCCATCCTTCATTGACAAGTTGGATAGGAACAACTAATCAGCATGGTCCCTAAGGATGCAAGCATACCTTCAAGGGAGAATCTTATATGGATACATCTAAGGAGATGAAGACATGCCAATCTTCAGGAGCAAGAATCAACCAACAAGGGAAGAGCAAGAGAGGCTAACCACATGGTGTGCAAAGGATGCTCTTGCAAATTCATACTTACTAAACTGAATCTTTGATTTCTTATTACCACATGTTAGAAATTTTAAGGCCTCCCAAGAGGCTTGGGAAGTGCTTTCATCATACTTCTCCTCCAACACAAGATCTAGGAAGAATCAGTTGTGGATGGAATTCACAACTCTCAAGAAGCAATCAAAGCCAGGAGTGGCTAACTATGTAACAAAAATGAAGGATGTTGCATAACAACTTGCAATTATTGGAGAAGAGATAGAGGAAGAGCACATAGTGAGGCAAATCATCAATGGAATGAAAGCTGATGACAAGTGGGAATCCTTCATTACTACAATGGATCTCTACATGATTATGCAGATACATGATCTCAAAAATTTGATGGGACAACTCTTCACTCATGAAGAAAAACTCAAAGAAATGGTGACAAGTCAAGAGGTAACCAATCTTTTGCCCTTTATACAGATAATAATAAAGCTAAGGATAAAGGTAAAATTAAGAAACAGGCTAGTACCTCTCAAGCTAATTATGCAGGAAGAGGAAGAGGTTCTAGAGGTAAGTGCAGAGGAGGTAAGCAAGGTGGGGGGAGACCCTACAATAATTCACCATGCAACATATGTGGCCTCAACAACCACACAACAGAAGAATGTTAAAAAAATACAAGGAACCAAAGGGGAAGAGGCTTCCATAGAGGAAGCTATGGACAAAGAAGAGGCAGGTACACCAATGCTGGAGGCAACTAAAACCATAACTACAATCAAAGCTACAACAACAACTATCAAGGAGGCTTTAGAGGAAGAAGGGACTTCAACAACTACACTAAAGCTCAAGAAGATTCTTTGCTCATCATGAACATGACATCCAAGCAAGGTAAAGATGATGATCTCGTCAAATAATATGTGACCCATGATGGTGATTGCGATAATAATGAAAACAATTGGCATACATATTTTATTTGACAAAAAGAAGATGACATCCATGATGGAAATAATGAAATGTGTTCAAATGATCCTTATCATTTTATGATATCAAAGATTATATCAAAGACTTTTGAGTATTATTTTTAGTATGGGTTGATGTGTGCAAGGGATTGTGTGTTTATGCATATAACAACTATCAAAAAAATATTTTTACTAAATATGTTAGAACTATATATTCTTTTGATTCTATATGTATGTGCCTCTTGTTTCTTGGTAGGAACTAGTTTCTTTTCTTGGATATCAAGCTAAATGTTTGTAATTTGGCATTATCCCAATTGGATGTTAATACTTGTATGTGGATATATTGGTTGGTGTCCACACATATATCTACTTTGTTTGGTGTACATAGATCTCAAAAACTTGATTGATTTTTAGAGATTGGTAGTTCCCTTATGTCTACACCTTGTTTGATGTCTTATTTTCTTTCTTCATGTGAATAAACTGGATCTCTTCCATAACTCTACATGCTTTCTTATGTGTTCACAAACTATTCATGATTGTATCTCTAGAATTTGGTTGATGCCCACACAACAAAAAATTCTTGGTTGTGTCCAAAGACGTGAAAATTTTTGTGGATTTCAATAAATTATTTCGCCTCGTATATGTAAGCTTTGGTTTGTTATGTCACACATTTTCTACTTGGTAACTTGAATGTGTACACATTGGATGATGTCCATAAATTCTTTTGAGTCATATATGTAGGCTTTAGTTTTTTGTTTTTGGTGACTAGCTTGATTTTATATGCGTATACGTTGGTTGTTGTCTCCATACCTTGTTTGATTGTTGGCATATTTTTACACCTTTGTGGATTCCCATGAGTTTGTTTGAACCATGTTTAGGATTAGTTGTTTTTTTTTGTGTACAAAGTCAAAATGATTGATTTTATTTGAATTGAAATGATTTTTCTAAGTGAGTTTGAGGTTTGTACTATCTGATCTATGTTTCAAGGAATGCGTATAATTTTTTCTTTCATGTGATGAATTTTTTTCTTTTGATAAAAATATAGTTGATTAGGAATTTTCATCTTGTTCACTACCATAGCAACTTGGAGGCTATTTACATGAACACAAAACATGATTTATTGTGTTTTATAATTTTGGATTAACCTTTGAATTATATTTAATATGTGTGTTAAAGGATTTTCTCAAATTCTCTTTGTAAAAGGTGTGTGATTTTTGGAAAATTGTCAAAAAGGGACATTTAAGTGTCCTGTTTTGGTACCAAACTAGTGCTAAGCAAGGATATTCAATTAGCATATGTATCAACTCATTTTCAATGTGCAGATTTACTCACCAAAGCATTGGATGGATAAAAGATGAATAGGTTCAAACTGATGATTGGGCTGCAAGAGATCAAGGAACAATGAAGATCAAGCATGTAAGGCTTGAGGGGGACCTGTTGGTGCAATCAAGCCAAAGCCTACACACTTGATCACTTCACATAAGCTTGATGTATTAGCATATTAGTTGGGAAGCTCATATGTACAACCTCTTGTAACTTTGAAGTTACAATTACTCATTGTAAAAGGCCAATGAACCCACAGGAGTTAGGAAGCATAGAATCTCGTAATTGTTGGTAGTTGATTCAAGAGAGAATCAATCCTATACTTTAGGATGCACTTTATTGGTAAAGATTTGAATTTGAATTCAAATCCTTGGCTCCAACAAAAAGCTATAAAAGTTGAGATGAAATGCCCACATGTATCTCGAGGTTTAGAGATCATTTCTATGTACCTTCATTGAGAAGAAGAGCTCATATCATAGCTCAATCATCCCTCACTCATTTAGCAATGCATTATTGCCAATGCCATTGTAATTTTACTTGATTCAATACATACATGTTCATTATTCCCTACTCTCATATCTCTGTCACACTCCATCAGAAGAGTGAATTTCGCTGAGCTAGTTCTCACTATGTTGTGCATCATTTTTGTGATTTAAAGCATGAAATATTCAGCATAACGTCTATTTTAATCTTACAAAGTTTGATCTATAATGGTTCACTCAATTATCAGTTATTAATCAAACATTGCTCACTGGTCTGTGACTGTCAAGGTCCATAAAAGTGGGGATGTATGTTCAACTTGCTAAATATATTTCTCTGCATATATTTTATTGTTCTAGATGATTCCACTCATGAATGGTAGCATGTTTAGCTAATTGAAGTTCCCGAAAAGGAATTTTATTAATTGTTGACATACTCAGAGAATTGTGTAAAACTCTGAGTAGGTGTCTCAACCAAAATAGCAAGTTTTGTACATTGGATCATATGCCTACCTATCCGTTTTGATCCTATCATTTGTGCATCATCTTCCAAGCAACATATATGATCCTTTATGCCTATTAACTATTCAAGGAGGCCCACAACACTCTGGAACCATTGGTTATAACAAGTGTGAAGCAGATTTAGCTACACCAACTCATCTCTTGTGATTATCCACTATCTCCTCCAACATTCAAGACTTTGAGAAGTTTCCTTAAGTTGAGGTTTGACCAAAACATTTGATTTAGATGTTTTTTACTATGTTCTACTTGTTAACCAACATCTATTGATCTCTTTTCTCAAATGTAGGACTACCATGTTCTATTGGGATTTAGAGTCAAGATACAATGTAGGAAAGAAGTGATTCATTTACTTGGGCAATGAACTTTAATATGATTTACCCAACACAAATTCCTCACAGACTTGAATTTTTTAGAACCCTAAACAATTCCTAAATTTTTTCTCTTTAAGTGTTCTATTCAAACTTTTCGAGATAACTTGAAGAAATGCTCAATGGATGAATAAGTTCTATTGAGCTTAAGTGCCATCTAAAATTGAATGGGTTCTATATAGAACATCTACTTTTGCTGTTTAATTTAGTTACCTATTCCCATCCATTTCAACCTACTTTAAAAATGACTTCAAAGATTCCTTCAAAGTCAAATACAAGATTTTGAAAATTGGGAAGGAAGAACTAAAGTTTTGTGTAACTCATTCAACTTCTAAGACACTAAAATGACTTAATTAAAACTAGATGAGACTCAAAACTTTAAATGAGTTGTTGAAGCATTTTTTTCTATCTTTATGAGATTAAACCCAAATTCTCCAAAGATCCTTTCACTAAGGTTAAACCGTCATCCATCTACCAAACTTGTTGGTGTCTCTAGCCACCTAAGCTTTGTGATTATTTATATTGTTCAACTTTACTTTAAAAGTGATTCAACTAAATTAATCCCTTTCAATATCTTAAGAACCTTATATACTAGAATATCATTTTCGTATATTTCTATAACTTTAGGAGATTGATTCATCTAGTTGTACTATCAACAAGGTGTTTCAAGATTGTCTAGCCTCAATTATGTGGATTACTAAGTCAATCGTTTTCATCATCTCTTGAAACACCTTAAAATAAAGGCATACACTTGAGTCAATATAGTGATTCACCTAGTCGTGCTATCAACTACATGCTTAAATATAACTTATCTTAGTCAAGCTTACCTTGCTAAAAGAGATCTTTCCAAGTTCTTTCTTCAGAAGTCGATAAAGAACTACAAAATCCTTAGTAGCAAATCACATAATTTAAATGAGACTATACTAATCTTATTGAAAACCTTTATGAAGAACTAGAAAGTTATTTCAAATTCATGATCTTCAAATGTTCTAGCTATTTGATACTTGAAGTACTTCTTGGTCATATTCTTGAACATCTTATACTTCACCTGTATCTATGAAGTTTCAATTCCCATAGGGATGGAGTTTCACTTCATGAGCCCAATGCTAAAGGATATCTATCATCAAGCTCTGATGTCCAATGCCATCATTCCTACATTAATGTCACTAGAAAGTATAGTGTCCCATACTACCATACTTTATATCCAACATTGATGTGTGGAGGCTATTTATCTAAAAGTCTACAATCTTAATCTAACTATAGAGTACCCTTTATTCAAATTCTTTTAGAATTTGAGGTTAATGAATGATTTATTTTTTTAGTTCTACTTAGGTTTCTAGGGCTTCCAAACCAAGATCTCTTTATGATCTTAATTATCCTAAGATTATATTGGAAGCTCTAAAGCGTTTGATAAATGAACATCCATCCTAATGGAAGAAATCTCCATCCTTTCTTTCTAAGGTTTTAGTGTGATCCCAAATGCCTTGAATCTTATTCAATGTCTACTTAGTTCATGCTTACTAAATTATAGTGATAAGAGATCATTCTTGCCTTCTAGATTCCTTTGTTTATCAAAAGCTTTCAAAGAGTTACCCCAAGGATTTCCAAAAATCCCAATTACCACTTAAGTTTAATAATCTTCCAATGCTTTTGGATTTATGTTGAAATCCCTATAAGGATAGATGAATATAAATTTGACCTTCCCTAAACTTAAGTATCGCTTATCACAGTTGTAGACTGCGTACTTATAACTCGAAATTCTATCACTCCTTCTTACTTACCTTTAGAGAAGTATAACCTTTGGCATGATTTATTCCACCTCATGGTTTAGAACCACCTTTTTCAAAATCTTTTATGATCTTGATGGGGTGCCTAGTGCTAACTTTAACATTCCATGAAGTTTCTTTCTAAGAAAACATCTTATATCATAAAAGATGTTCATGTATCTCATCATCTACATCCATGATTTCATATTCCATGGAATAAATTGTACCAAATTTGATAAGTTTGATACTTTCTTCATCCCTTTGATTTTTGTCCTTTAAGACTATGAAATCTATGGCTTCATTCGCAACTACAGAGTCAGTGTTATGAATCCTAGCATCATTGGACTATTCAGGCACTCTTATAATTATGTTGATCCTGAAAACTTCTACAAGATGTACTAGAAAAAAAATTCTAGTTTTGGTATCTATTAAAACATCTTCTAGAGGTAACTTGGTGACCACCTGTTCCAACATATTCATGAACTTCTTTAGGAATGCTCTTGAATTCTCATGTCTCCTAATGATGAAAGTTCATGTCCATTTGAGTTAGAAGAGGTGGATTTATTTTTCAAGGCTAATCAAAGCATAAGCATTTTAAAGGACTATGAAAAAAAAAATGCTCCATTTCATCATTGTACCGAGAGAGATTTAAGTTCCTTTCATTAGGAACTATTGCATTTCCTAAAGAAAACTCTACTTGACTTTCTTCTTGAGGTGAAAATTTTCTGAATGAATGAAGCTTTAAATTACCTTGGACGTTCTTCCTATAGGAGGGAATTTTCAAAGTCTCATGTTGTCTAGAGTAGTTTTCACCATTCATGTTGGTTAAAGCAAATTTTCGCTCATATATTGCTTTCCATCATTGCCTTTGGTGGCACCAACTTAGAGCTTTACATCATGAGAATTATATAATCTATTTTGGGGTGGTATCCTATGTCATGAGGAAGGAGATAAGGAAGAGAGCTCACACACACACTCTCACTCTCAGGGAGAAGCACACATATAGATTGAGGCAAGGAAGAATGATCTTCTTCTTCTTCTTCTTCTTCTTCTTCTTCTTCTTCTTCTTCTTCTTCTTCTTCTTCTTCTTCTTCTTCTTCTTCTTCTTCTTCTTCTATTACATAAAAATCAATGTACGAGAATGAACTAAAAACAAGAATACAACAAGTGAAATATATAAAGATCAGTACATAAGGAAAAACCTAATGTCCACGAATGAGTGAGCTGGAAAGGAACAAATGTGCCATCACTTTCATTAGATAAATCTAATAAAGCTCAATGAAGTATCCCTGACATATACCGGCATGATCACTATACATGTCAGAGAAATGAAAAAACTGGTACGTGTCATCCTGGGTCATCACATGTTGAGCTTGATATCTCAACACTCCCCCTCAAGCTCAATGCCATATCTTATAATCCAAGCATCTCTTGAAACTTCTTCAACTTCTCAGCTCCAAGTGCTTTGGTGAAAATATCAGCAACCTGCTCATCTGTTCTCACATAAACAAGATCAATATCATTTGGTAATACCTTCTCTCTCATGAAGTGATAATGTACCTCATCATGCTTTGTTCTAGCATAGAAAATAGGATTTCGTGATAACTCTATGTTGCTAAGATTATCACAATAAATGGTGATAGGCTTTTGCACTTCCACACCAAAATCCTCAAGTAGCATCTCCAGCCATGATGCCTCACATGCTTCCATTGAAGCACCTTTATACTCAGCCTCTATACTCGGCAAAGCAATAGTGGGTTGCTTCTTGCTGCTCTATGTAATAGCTGCAGAATAGGAAACCAATAGTAGATCTTCTATCTAGAATGCTACTAGCCCAATCGGCATTTGTGTATCCATAAACCTACAAATCTACTCCAGCCTCATAAAACAATGCATAATCCAAAGTAGCACTCACATAACGTAGAGTGCACCTTAGAGCATCCAAATGTGGCTTCCTAGGAACCTGCATAAACTGACTTTCAAGTCCAACAAGATAACTTAGATCAGGCCTTGTAATTGTGAGATATATAAGACTTCCCACAATTTTCCTGTACATAGTAGCATTTTCCAATGCTTCACCTGATGTAGTGTCCAACTTCAAATTTTGATCTAATGGCATAGAAATTGGCTTACAATCAGCCATACCATACTTTTGCAGCATATTCAAGGCATATTGTCTTTGTGACACCCATATACCTATTTTTGTATGTATAAACTCGATGCCCAAGAAATACCATAGCACACCAAGATCTTTCATGTCAAATTCCTGCATAAGAATTTTCTTTACCTCTTTGATGCTTCCTTCATTATCACCACCTACAATCAGGTCATCAACATAAATAGCCACAATAGTGATGCCATCATCAACCTTCCTTGCATATAGTGAGTGATCCGCATCACACATAGAAAACCCAATGCTGGTTAAGTAATCAGCAATCCTTGCATGCCATGCACGAGGGGCTTGCTTCAGCCCATACAAAGCCTTTTGCAACCTCCAAACATATTCTGCATGCTTTGAATCTTCATATCCTTGTGGCTGGTCCATATATACTTATTCCTGTAACTCACCATGTAGGAAAGCATTTTTCACATCCATCTGATGCAAAGTCCATCCTCTTGTTGTAGCTAATGCAACAAGTGTCCTGATAGTAGACATTTTAGCTACACGGCTGAATGTTTCCTCATAATCAATGCCATATGTATGTGCATATCCTTTAGCTACCAATCGTGCGTTATACCTGCTTATGCTACCATTAGCATTATGCTTTACCTTGTAAACCCATTTGCAGCCTATGGGTTTCTTTCCTTGTGGCAATGGAACCAGCTTCCATGTATCATTTCCATAAAGTGCAGCCATCTCCTCATCCATAGATTTTTCCCAATCTGCAATTCCAATTTCATCTTCAAAGCAAGAAGGTTCAACATCTTGTATTACCTTTGTCATGTAGGCACAATGACGAGCCATATAACTGTCATACGTCAATCGTTGCACTGAATTCCGCATCCTCCCAAATCTTCTTGGTCCTGGGTCGCTTCTCCTTGTATCATCTGCATGTGCCCTTCTTACTCCTGGAGTCTTCACAGAGGGCAATCCAAGTTCCTCATCAAGACTCTTTTCTGAACCGCTTGAATCTCCATCAACGTCTTCAAAACTTGCACATGTTTTACTACTAGTAGAAAGCTTTTCTTTACCTTTCTTGGATGTATTTGATGAATTGGTTAGACTGAAATTTCCATGCAATCTTCCACTCCATGGATTTGAGTTGGAACTATTGCTTGGTGATGCATTCGGTCCACTCAAAACTTGAGATTCTGCACTTGATTTTTCAGCATTTTCTTTGTCATTTGGTTCAAGATTTAGTCCTTCTTTGGCATCTGCATAGAAGCTTTACATTTCACCAAATATCACATCTGTACTCACCTTTACTTGTCGTGTGAATGGGTTATAACATTTATATCCCTTTTGCTCAAGGGAGTATCCAATGAAGACACACTTTTCTGCTTTTGGATCAAGCTTCATCCTCAATTCATCTGGGACATGTACATATGCAATACAACCAAAAACTTTCAGATGTGATAGTTTGGCTTTTTACCTGTAAACTTCTCTTTAGGTGTACTTGATGTACAACAGTAGTCAGAGTTCTGTTCATGATGTATACAACAGTATGCACAGCTTTTGCCCAATAACAATGAGGCATATTCTTCTTAGCCATCAAGGCTCTTGTTATTTCTGCAATATATCTATTTTTGCATTCCGCAACACCATTCTCTTGTGGTGTGTACCTGCATGAAAACTGACACTGAATTCCATGATTTTTTAGAAAACTGTTGAACTTATTTGACAGGTATCCACCTCCTCCATCAGATGTTAATGTCTGAATATACTTCCCTGTCTACTTTTCCACCATAACTTTAAAATTCTGGAAGTGAGTGAACACGTCGCTCTTCTCTTTCATGAAAATATACCCATACTTTGCATGTACGGTCATCAATGAAAGTAACATAAAACCTGCAACAGCCCATAGATGTGGTCTTTACTGGACCCCAAACATCTTTATGTACTACTTCTAGTACATTCTCACGAACATGCTTGTCATGTGGAAATGATGCTCTTGACTGTTTACCAAATTGACATGCTGCAGGTACCTTTGAATTTCTTCAACTTTGAAATTTGGTAGTCCATGGATAATCTCCTTTGACTGCATCAGTTTTGGCCTTTGTAGATTTGTGTGTCCAATTCGTTTGTGCCAGATCCCTATATTAGCAATAACTCCTGCACCTTTTGCAAACATGGCTGCATCCGTTTCAAGAATCTTCACATTTAAGGTGAACATCCTACCCACTTTGTTTTCTTTCGCAACCAATCGTCCATCCTACTTGTACTCCTCTACATATAATCCATCAGCATTGAACTTGACTTGTAATCCTTGGTCAACCATTTGTCCAACAGAAACCAGATTCTTTGTTATATTTGGAACATGCAACACATCAGCAAGATGTTTTACCTTCCCCTCCTCCATAGGAAATGTTATGTTTCCTGTATGCTCAATAGGATGCGATGTATCATCACCTATTTCAACATATCCAGGAACTGGCATTTTCTGCAAACTACTAAACCATTCTTCATGAATGGTCATTTGATTTGAAGCACCTGAATCAACATACCAGACATTATTATTTGATTTTGAAATACCAACAGACATCGTATTCATCATGTGATGTTGAACCATGAACAACTTCTCAGAATCATCTGCACTTGTGGATGCATAGTTGTTTTTCTACCTTCTGTTATTTTGATTCTTCAACGTGCAATCACATTCAAAGTGTCCATGTTTACCACAATTCCAGCATGGGGATTAGTACAACAACAATCTTTTGAAAAACTCAAACATGCACTTTCTCATGCACCTGTTTTGCAATTACCTGATTTTGCACAACCTTTCCATGTAGTTACATATGCCATTGGTTCAGGTATATGTGTTGTATTAATGCAAAATGATCATCCCATTGCATTTAAAAGTAGAAAACTTAAACCTTCTAAAAAGAAGTATAGTACATATGATAAGGAACTTTTCGTTGTTGTGCATGCTTTAAAAATTTGGAAACATTATCTCATGGGTTTAGAAGTTATAATCAAAATAGAGCAATAAGCTATTAAGCATTTAGGAAATCAACCATTGATTTCTAATCGACACATTAAATTGGCTTCATTCATACAAAATTTTTAGCCTACGATTCAATATCAACCTGGCAAAGCTAATGTTGTAGCTCATGCTCTTAGTGGTTTTCGCTACCCACAAATAACTATTATTTCAATAAATAATAATTTTGGTGTTCATATTTATTCATTTCATGACATGATTCCTACTTATGTGTCTGATTTGTATTTTTCATAAACATGGAATGCTTTCAATAATTCTCCAACATTTAGTGAGGATCACTCTACTTTTCATAATGGATTCTTGTATTTTGAACACAAGTTATGCATTACACAAGGTTTTAAAGAATTCGTTATGAAAGAGATGCACAAACCACCGTATATAGGTCATAGGGGCATACAAAGTACTATTTCTACATGTAAAGAATTTTTCTTTTGGCCAAAAATATGGAAAAGGATATTACAGAGTATGTTTCCCATTGCATTGTATGTCAACGTGTGAAACGACATCATGGTAAAGCATTTGGATTATTAATGCCACTTCCTATACCTACTAGAACATGGGAACAAATTTCTATGGATTTTATTATTGGTCTTCTTACAACTTGATCATATAATGATATGATTTGGACAATTGCTAATAGATTTACTAAACAAGCATTTTTCATTCCTTCAACAAAGACTCTTTTTGCACCTCAAGTTTCTAAGTTATTTATTAAATGTATTTTTCCATATCATGGTTTCCAAAATTTATTCTTTCATATCGAGATGTTGTTTGGGTTGCATTATTTCAAAATTTAGGTTCTTGAATAGAATTTAGCTCTACATTTCATCCTGAAAGTAATGGGCAAAGTGAAGCTACAAATAGTACTATTTTAGATCTATTACATTGTTATTCTTTAGATAGTACAAGTAATTGGGATGAGAAACTCCCTTTACTACAATTTTCATATAATAACACAACACATACCACTACTAGATGTGCACGATATGAAATTTTGTATGGTAAAAAGCTTCCCATTCCCCTGATTCTCACTCAAACTGACATACCTATGGCTAATGCTTTTGCACAAGATCATATTTCTACGCTTCATGAAGTTCATGAGCACATTAAAAAGAGTCAAGAACATTACATGGGTAATGTTAATAAGAAACGAGTAGTTAAAGAATTTAATGAAAATAATTTTGTATGGTTACAAATAATTAAAAGACGTTTGAAAAATATTTCACAACATCCTAAGGTTAAACTTGCACCACATTATTATGGAACTTTTCGTACTATTCAAAAAATTAATGAGAATGCTTTTAGATTAGATATATCTTCTCATTGGAATATACATACTTCTTTTCATATAAGTTTATTGAAACAATTTAAAGGAACATTACCACTCACTCCTATTTTAGATGACCCTCCTTTACTTGAAGAGGATACTAAAATTTTAATTCCAAAGAAAATAATTGATTATGATGTTACTACTACACACACAAGTAATTAATATCATAGATATTTGGTTAAATATAAAAATCACTCACTTGAAGAATCTCAATGGATTCATAAGACATCACAAACTCCACATGACCATTTGATTTCTGTTTATCATTCACAATCACATTAAATTTCAGTATTCCAGTTCCATGTATGTGTTTTTACATGGAATATGCTTATGATTGATCAATGATTGGACATCTGACTAGCCATCCATGTCTATTTTATTGTTATCAATTGAGGTCAATTGCTCGTCAACTAGGACACATGTTATACTTTATGGAATAATGGAATGTTAAATGGATTCTAATGCCTTGAGGGTTTTAATATGTTTTGTGTTTTGATTTAGCAGGTGAAGATTCATGAGGGTTATTCAAATATTTTTGGAGATATTTAGAAGAATATTTAAAAGATAGTATTTCAGTTATTTTCTGTAAAAACAATAGATCGCTTTAGAAAGCGACGTTTTTGTAAAAATAGTAGATTACAACTTTGTAAATAAAGCAGATTTTTGTAAAAAGCACTCTTCTCAAAGTGTTGCTCTCATGTATCTTCTATTCAAGACGTAATACCAAAATACCTATAAATGCACATGCTCTGATAGACTCGTCCATCAAAGTATGTGAGGGGAGATTATACCCAATCTATTGTCAAGTCTCTTCTCTCTTTCTATTCTCTGAGTATTTTTGTGTGATTTTGTTTCTGTACTATCCTCTGTGTACGTGCATTTACGTGATCCAAATGTCAACAAACGTTACGTTAAGTATACGTTTGCAATGCATTGCATACATGTAAAAAATTAAAAGCAATTTTTGGCACTTTTGAGCATTTTGACATTGTTTCCAACAATCCCCCCCTCAATGTCATAATGGCATGAGATTCAAACGTCTCCATCATTTTCATGTCTATCTCTAGAATCCTCAACTGAGAACCTAAATCATTTCTCCACTGGTGTGGAAATTGGCTTGCAATCAAAGTCAAATGTTGAAGTATTTTTTCAACATATTTCACTTGATACATAATGATTCTCCCCTCAATGGATACAAATAAGATGCCAAGATAGTAGCACAAAAGTCCAAGATAAGTAACATCAAAAGTATGTTGCAAGTCGTCCATAAGGATGTCAAGTTTTGCATCACTCACCCCGTGAAGAGTATCCCATCAACACAAGGAACATGCACTGTAAGATAGGCCCTATCTTTGCATACATACTACATAGGTTGTGCTTTCAATGGGACTAGATGTGAGACTAAGAGCAAAGCACTTATGGATTTTGTCATACCATGCACGTGGAGCTTGCTTGAGATCATACAAGACTTATGCAAACGAAAACTATATGCTCTTGCGCTTTCATGGCAGATCCACGAGGTTGCTTCACATAAACCTCTTTTGGCAAATCACCATTCAAGAAAGTTGTTTTTATGTCCTATTGATATACTTTCCAACCTCCTTGGGTAGCCAATGCAACCACAATATGAATGGTAGTCATGCATAAAGTAGGTGCAAAAGTATCCTCATAGTCAATGCCATATTGTTGCACATATCCTTTGGCAATCAATTTAGTTTTATAGCGATCAATGCTACTATTTGATTTTCTCTTAATCTTGTAAACCCACTTCGTACCAATGATATTTTTTCGTTTTTATAATTCACATAACTCTCAAGTATCATTCCTATGTATTGAATCCATTTCTGATTGCATAGCACTCATCCAATGTTGATCATCACATGCATCTTCAAAAGTAAGTGGCTCTTCATTATATGCTATAGCAATAAAAAAATTATCCACTTTATGCATGGAGAAAGCTCTATTTTGTTCTACCGAGTAAAGGTGCTCTCAATTTGCAGTCTTGGAAAGTTCGTTTCAAACAGTTTGACATAGCTTGTGCACTCTTTATAGACATGCATTCATTATGTAATGCATGATGAACATGTATATTATATATGGGTTGAATTTCATGCTCATTTTTAGCCATATTTTGATGCAAATATTCAGCCATATGTGGTTGGAAATTTCCAGTAGTTCCAACCATGTATGGTTGGAAATTCTTTGTATTTTCAGCCCTTTGAACCTCATTTGATTGCTGTGCATGTCCATAGTCAAGCGCACCACTTTGGAACAAATTTATGAGTGTATCAAACACATCTTGTGATCTAATTGTTGGCTGTTTTTTTGCATTCAAGTAGAGGAACAACTGAATTTTCAGAAAATACCACGTCTCGACTCATTATAATTATGTCCATCAATGGATGGTACAAACGATATCCTTTATTTTCAACACTATAAGTTTATAGCTAACAAATATACATTTCTTTGCCTTGTCATCAAGTTTGTGATATTGTTGTGATGACATAAGAGAATATGCCAAACAACCAAACATGCACATATGACTAACCATAGGTTTATGCCCATTCGAAGCTTCATAAGGATTGATGACTCTCAATGTTTTTGCAGGGTAGTGATTCCACACATAGTTTGCACACATGACCGCTTCCATCCAAAACTTATCAGAAAGGTACTTTCGTTTAACCATACATCATGCCATTTCAAGGAGTGTTTTATTTTTACACTCTCTCCAAGCTTCACAAGGAGTGATGATTCTCAATGTTTGTGTACAGTAATGATTCAACACATAGTTTGCACACATGACCATTTCCATCCAAAACTTGTCAAGAAGGTGCTTTGCTTTGAAGCACCACTATCAAAGAACCAATCCGAATCAGCCTCCCTCACAACCATACATTTAGAATGCAATGATGCATCATAATGACATGTAACAACACATGCCCAAAAATCTTGGGCCATGTTGATTTCATCATTGTTTGCATTTCAAGAATTTTCAGCAATACACATGTTGGATTCCTTCTTCTTTTCATTGCACTTGGCAAGCTTTTACACTCATCAATACTATGACCAACCTTTCACAATATTTGCATCTCTTCTTCTTCTTCTTCAAACAAGCATCATTAGAGGAATGAGTGGAAAAGGAAGGTTTAGGTTTTGGTTTTGATGTCATACTTGCTTTTCCCTTTTTGTGAGATAGCAAGTGCTTGTGTTCCCTCAATCAAACCACTCCTATTCACTCTAGATTGCACTTCTTGCAAAATAAGAGACAACCTCATCAAATGCATACATATTTGGATTTTCGTTTGCAACCAAATAGAGTGCAGTGGCAAAGCTTTAAAAAGATTCTGGGAATTCTTTCAACAATGTAGAGATGAGTGACGAATCTAGAATAGTCTCATCTATGTTTGCCAATTGCTCTTTCAAGTCTTTGAGGTGTGTCACATACACATTCATTTACTCATTTTCAGCCATACATACATCCTCAAATTTTTTTCTTAAATTATGCAACATGTGCTTCATTACGCATGGCATACAAACAAGCAAGAGTATCCCATGACCATCGTGATGTAGAACATGACCAAATGTGTGGAACTATACCATGCTTCATAGAAAGTGCAATCAATGCATGAGCTCGAGCATCTTTGCCATCCCATCTAAGTTACTCCTGTGTAGGTTGAAAGGCAATAACCTTTGTACTTGAAGAAGTAGCTCCATCTGTGACACTAAACCACGAAGTAGTACCAAGGGGTCTTCGATCTATAGTTTCCACTATGTTTCATAGTTTTTTTGCAACAAGAACATGGTTCATCATGTAAGAGCACATTGGATAGATGGCCCATAAAGTTTATCTTCAGCTTGAACCATGCCAAACAAGTCATTGTTGTCCGCAATTTGACTAAAGAACAAGAATATGACAAGATCTTTACTTCAATGGAAGTTGAATGAATGCTGAAATTTCAAGTCACAATTCATCGCTTTGATGGCATTTCTGATTGAGTGAATGGCTTCGAAATGGGGGTAAAACCCTAGTGCGACATGTGGAAATGCTTTCTAGCTACTCAAAATTAATGTTCTACTCTTCGAAGCCAATTTGCACTGTCTAAAAGTGTGTGTGTGTTTGGACGCAAAAAAGGGGAACTTGAGAAGGAGCTCAACTGGCTATGTTACCACTGTTAGGTGTATGTAGTAAGTGTGATAGACACACAGGAAACACACACAAGGATCACAAACGTAGCAAGATGGGGAGAAGATGGATGGATGGAATAGCTCTCTCTATTGATGATGAAGTGTACTGAAGTAAGAGTTGAATAATATCCCTAAATACAAAGTAACATCACATTGGAGTATATCATGTTTGTGGTAACATGGGAAAAAAACTTCTTTTTCCCTTTCTTTTCTCCTTTTCTATTCTTTAAAAAAATGTTCGGTTATTGAAATCCGGCATGAAACTCTAAATTATATGTGCTTTTGTGCATTGAGAGTATGCATTTTTGTTAGTTATTTCATAACGCAGAGATATGATATCGGATTTGATATTTGAGAAGTTTTTTCATACTTTTGCCATATTTGGAAACTATGGCCTGTTATCTACTGCCATGAGCTGATGATTGCATCACTTCTCATTTCTTAGTGAAATTGGACTTTTCTAGGTTTATTCTTTGTTCTACAGCTGTTCACACAATCCCTTCATAGTAGTATTTTGAAGTTGTTATCTTGAAATGGCCTTATCTTTGCATGTACTTTGTTTGTACTTAAATTCAAGTGGGGGATGCATAAAAAAATGCTTTTCTAGCTAGACAATGTAAAATGTTGTTTTCTCATGAAAGGTAGTACAACTGAGCATATCCTTTTTTGCATTGATCTCATATGATTCTGTTGTTCTTTAACGAGTTGAAGCTCCTTACATGTGACAGACATAACCTGAAGGTGCATGCTCTTGTCATGTATATACAGACATGGATCTTTAGAATATTCCAAAAGGTTGTACTGTATTTCAAAAGAAAAAAACAGATCCACAACTGAAATCATTTGATATTGTATATTTTCTGTAGATGGCCAAGGATAGTTACTTTCTTGTCTTGGGCTACAGAGCCAGAGATGGAGGAAAGAAAATTAGTAGGCCTAAACTTATATTTATAACCAATGGGTTTTAGTGGATTCAATGATTTCGAAGTATTGCTTTCTGACATTGCTGTTGTTGCTGTGTAGATGGGATTCAAAGTCATCTTTGTTCTCACTCTGACGCTCATTCAAGCAGGATATTATAAGAGGTGGAAGTGGGCTCCAGTCAAATCAAGGAGGGTAATTGTGGATGTCATCAACTGAGGAAAACTTGCTCAGCAGCAGGCATATGAATCACAGGTCAGCTTGTAATAAAGGGCAGTCTCAGGGATTTTAGGTTCCAAATTTCTGATGTATTTATAATTTCATTCCACATTGTCCAGCAAAATTCCATATTTTCTCAATAATTCAGATTAGTTGCAAGGACGAATTTTCAGTATAATTTTTTATTACTAGTTTAATTTACGTCCACAATTGTGGTGGCTATCTGCTATATCTGCTGCATGCGAGGCAAACATGATTTGTTCGCCAAAATGATGATACTGTGTTTTGGTATTCAATGGTTACAACAGTTGTCTTTGAAGAGTTGTAGACAAGACACTAAATGTTGTAAACCTATACTAAGTATCTCTTTGACATCGCCGTGTTGTTTGTGTCAGAATTTTTGTTATCACTGAGCATAGATAAAAGTCCAGTAGGAAACTGTTCGTTTTAATGTCGCATTTTGTGGACCTTGACATAAAAGAGTTCATCCTTATGGACTACTCTGCTGGCTTAATAGTGCAACTATACTAGATGAATGGGCATTTAATACCATGGGACCCTTGTATCCACTGAGCAGGGGTAACTGACCCAAAAAACCACCTACAAGATTGGGATAACGACCTGAAGGTTAGGTTGGACACCTAGAAAGGCACGTGTACAGCCTGTGCACCCCTCCAAAGGAATTTTACATTGCAACCCAGTCAGGTCTTGTACCTTTGAGACATTATGGAACATAAACTTCATTTGCTGTGAAAGAGCAGTGTTTGTTATTATTAGCATTTATTGTTGCCACTTGTACAAATGATTGCAGCCTGGCTAGGAAAATCGAATACAAACAAACAAGTCTCTCAGCAGATATTTAAAATTGTGAGTAAAAGCTCATTGAGAGTCTCTAAATGCAGGGTGACTTTCACAAGCTCTGAACTACGGCATCTATTCATTACGTTCTGGCAGTAATAATGGCTAATTTTCTTGTTCAGTCCGTCGAGAACCTTAATTTGCATAATTGGGCAGTTAGTTGGTATTACTTGTAGAAAATTGACAAGCCATCAATGGGATTCAGAATTTTCATGTTACGTAAATTGCATAAGACTACAGCAATTGTGAATTAGTATGCATTCAAGAAAAATTTACCACCCCATAATTTGATTGTTTGATGTGGCCATGTGTTGCGCTTGTACACGTAGTTAGATTCTCTCTAAGAAATGGGCTTGTAGTTTTCATCCAATCATAAAAGAGTATTATCGTTTATGTTGCTCATATAACATCCATCTGGATATATTTTGGTTTAACTATGATTCAGGCAACGAGGACCAATCATCAAAATGCATCGACTATCGTGGTCTCAAGTACGTTTCCAACTCCATAATCTGAGTATCTGATGTGGTCATGCTGTAGCTTTTGTACATGTAAAAAAATTGTAGGAAATGAGCTTGTAGTTTTCATCCTGCCCTCCTGGTAATATATATTATTTGCATATTTGATATATTCTGGTGTTTGCCATCATTTGGGCAAGGAAAACTCATTATAAGAGGGAGTGGAATATTATGATTTTCAATGTGTCTCGCGCCTGCAACTAATTAAAAAACTATGTGTGTGCATGCCTGCAGCCGTGTGCTTGCAATGCAAACGTGTGCACATGGTCATGCACAAACACAGACGGACACAAACACATGCATGTGCACACACACACACACAGAGCCATAACCAATTAACCTTATGTTTTGTTATGAGACATCTTGATGTTTCTTCTATCAAGCTTTAACAGTGTTTTGTAATTGGATGTTAATGGCCTTGGACGTGTTGGAAGTGAGGTAGGTCCAAATAATGAATCACAAAAAATTCCAAGATCTTTCCAATACTTGTAACCTTAGCACATACACATCTTGACCAAATAATGAGAGAGGAGTACACATCTCAAATAGGCTGAAAGAAAAGGGTTTTAGGTACAAAATGTAGGGCAAAGTGCCTAGGAGTGTGTGTAAGAGGATATGTGCAAATATGGAAGTGGTTGACTGTGTATAAACAGGCCAGAAGCGACACCTAGCAGAAATTGGACTCCTCTGATGTATGACCTGGTACAACAGCAACTAAAGAATGAACAGAAAATAAGCAGCTACTTACAAGAATCAGCAGGATTATGTGTAGGAGATGCAGGGCAGCACCAAAAAACCTCAAGTTTGCAGCAAAATCAGCACAAAGAGATCCAAGGTTTGCTTCTAGATGAAACCCTAGCACAAGGTTGAGAAATAGCTTGTAGAGTTGATGTGTAACAGCATCCATGGGCTGGTCCTTTTATAATCATCAAAACCGCAATCAAAAAAATACTCAGATAAGCTAAAAAGCCCTCCTCCCACGATTTTCGACACCAAATTGTGTTTTCGATTTAACTTTTCATATGAGCTTTGGGTCACTTTGATCTTGGCCATTGAATTATTTGCTTTTTGATATACAAATCATGATCATTGGATTAAAATTAAGTGAAAAGCAACTTTTGATCAGATATTAGGGTTCGACTTTTTTTTAAGTGTTAGGTCTCACATAGGTGCATAGCATATATCAGTTGAAAGCTCTCGATGAGTACTTCAAGATTATGCAAGAATTTTTTTTATTATCTTAGATCAAATTTTGATGATCTCGAAAACTATGGTTGGTTAGAATTTTGGTTATTCTGACCTTGTTTTCCAACAATCCCTCCCTCAATGTCATAATGCCATAAGCTTCAATAATTTGCGTAACTTTTGAAGTTCATCTTTGGATAATGCTTTGATAAAAATATCTGCCACTTTCTCACTTGCAAGTACATATATAAACTTAATGTGCTTTTTAGATACTTACGAATATAATGATAATGAACTTCAATATGCTTAGTCCTTGCATGATGAACAAGATTCTTTGTAATAGCAATAACACTTTGACTATCTAAATAGATATGCATAAGAAGATGAACATAAACATCAAGATAACTAGCTTCAAGTCTAGTTGTAAAGGTGATTATACTCTACTTCACTTTGAGATGTAGCCACTGTTGGTTGTTTTTAGAAAGACATTTTCCAACATAAAAACAATAGCCTTTTGTACTTTTTCTGGTGTCTTTGTCACATGCCCAATCAAAATCTGCAAAAGTTGGAAGTACAAAATGCGATGACTTTGGAAATATCATTGCATAATTTATAGCTCCTTTCAAATATTTAAAAACTCAATAGTTTTCCAATAAATTTTTAGGAACACATGAATCTTTATACTTGAGATATTGCTTATCATATAGATATATCAAGCATCCAATAGCCTAGACTACATAGTGTAGCATCAAAAGGTTTTGAATCTACATGTGCTTGTGATGATACTTTAACATCCATGGTTATTTGCATAGCTTTAGAATTTGGCATTTCAAACCTTCCTAAAGGTTTTTCAATATAGTTTTATTGTGTCATATAGATACAATCATTCTTGAATATGAATTCAATGCAAAGATAACAACGTAAAACACGAAGATCATTAACATCAAATACTTTCTTAGATACAATCATTCTTGAATATGAATTCAATGCAAAGATAACAACGTAAAACACGAAGATCATTAACATCAAATACTTTCTTAAATTTTGACTTAAAATTGAAGATGAGTTCTTAGGACTTCTTATAATCATAACATCAACATAAATGATGATTATGATCAAAACAATTATCTCTTACTTAACATCGAGAGTAGGAGCAACTTTTGAGCTTTTAAAACCAATAGACAAAAGATATAGATGAATCTTTTCATACCAAGGCCTTGATGCTTGTTGCAAACCATAGAGAGCATTTACAAGCTTGCATACTAAATGCTCCTTATCTAAGTCTTCAAAATTTGTTGAGGATTATATATAAAGACCTTAATAAAGCTCTTTGATGCAAGGATTATAGCATCTAAAACCCTTTTGCTATGAAGAATATCCAAAAAATATACACCTATTTGCCTTCCGATCCAACTTGTGTCTCAATTCACTTGACCCATACATCATAAGCAAGTTCTGATTTTTTGAATTTATTGAAGTACTCGCATAATTACCTTAGTTCCTTTTGTATCCTTGATTTCCTCCTCCTTTGGACTAACAATCTCTTGCATAATGGCCCGATTTTCCACAATTGTAGCATTCTCCATTGGATGCTTCTCTTCCATGCGATCTTCCTCCTCTTCCTCTACTCCTTCCTCTTTCTCTTGATCCATAGCTTTGGTTGGAGCCTTAGTGGTTGCTTGAGTTTGAGTTTGTCCTTCCTCTCCCTTTGCCTTGGGAGTTTTGCCCACCTCTTTTGCCTTTGCCTCTACTTGCATAGAAAACTTTGGCTCGACTGCCCTTTGATTGTGAACCTCCTTTGCACACATTACAACCTCAAACCAGAAACTGTGGTAAAGCCTGACTCTTGACCATACATCTTACCATCTCCATGAGTGACGTGTTCTTCCGTTCAACGACTCCATTTCCCAAAATACAGCCTTCACATACATGTTTACTAGGTGCCTCAAGTTTGGGCAACCAAGACACTGTTTGAGATTTCTACAGGCATAGCAAACTAGCAAAATTCAGATGACCAAAGTGTGCATGCCATTGCTTTGCATCTAACAAAGCCTGAGAATCATGTACTGCACATGCTAAATCATGCATAGATTTTTCATATAGAAATTGCTATAAACATAAGATGAAACCAACACGGAATTAATTTTTTTAATGATCATTATCAAATCAATTATTAAACTTCATTATCCTACTACTCTTGATGTTTAATAGGCATATGCATTGGAAAAATTCCCCTACCTACTTGATGAATAGAAAAAATATTATTCAAAAAATATTTCCAAGTGGCATGAAGAACTTTGAAACAGAGCTATCCATTCAAACCATTGACATTATTAAGATGGATGCAATTCTGCATGTATATGGAATTCACAACCTTACAATGATTGGATGTTTTTAGAAAGGTAACAAATTGAGCTTTAATTTATGATCTTCAATGCATTCAAGTACTTCTAGTTGATTGCACTATCTCATGTGTCTTGCATCCAAATGCTCAAGCCTTTTTACAAAAATCATAAGTTGTTATCAATTACTCTTGCATGCACTAATTTTGGGGATTCAAAATGCATATATAAAGTTAACTATGTGAAAATCAAAAGTTTCAGTTGATATATATGTACTTGAGTATCTACTTGTCATTCCTAAAAAAATGGGCAACCATGAATGATATGAAGAATTAGAGTTGGATTTTCATTAAACTAATATGTCTTGTTGGAAAACAATGTCAAAATAGCCAAAATTCTAGCAAACCCTAATTTTGGAGATAGTCAAAATATAATCAAAGATTGTCGAAAAAATTATTACATAATCTTAATATACTCATCAAGAGCTTTTCAATGATATATGATATGCACCCATCTGAGACCTAGAACCTCATCAAAAGTCAAACCCTAAATTTTTATCAAAAGTTTCTTTTCAATTAATTTTAATCCAACACTCATGATCTAAATATCAAAAATCATATAATTCAATGGCGAAGATCAAACCATCTAAAATGCCATATGAATAGCTAAATCAAAAAAATAAAAAGCCACATATATGCCTTTTTGTAATTAGGGTTGAAAATTACGGTAGGAGTATTTTTTCATTGGGGTTTTGATGGTTATAAAAGAACGAATCGATAGGCACTCTTACACATCACGTCTACAAGCTATTTCTCAAGCTTGTGGTAGGTTTTCTTCTTACAGCAAGGCTTGGAGCTATTTGTGCTTATTTTTTTGCAGACTTAGAGGTTCTTTTGATATTGCCCTTCATCTCCTACACATAATCTTGTTAATTCTTGTGAGTACATTCTTATCTTTTATGCATCTTCTTTACTTATTATTGTACCAAGTCATACCTACCACTTCAATTTTAATTTTGTTGATATATTTAGGTAGTTATATGTATGAACACTCTAGCACCATCGGGGCACTTTTTTCCCTCTTTCAGAGGTTCCCCCCCCCCCCACCTTGTATATACGCCTATGACCCTAACGAGTCACTTGTCTTTGTACATTCTAGTGGTAATACATTCAGTATTGTGTGTTGTGCTCCAAGCTTCTTCTTCTTCCTTGTGCTATTCGTACGCTTCTGCAAACCTCATACTCTAACAATTGGTATCAGAGCAAGTCGCCACTTCATCTAGGGCATTGCTGACACCGCTCCGAACACAGTCTCATAATCGCACGAATTTTGAAGAGCATATTCAAGGTGATTACAAGATCAAATTGCTTCACTTTGTGGTGCCAAAATTACGATCTGAGCTCGTTTCATCCTTCGAATGCACTATCATAGTGCGTGTGCATGAAATTTTGTCTTTTTATGCCAAACATATATACAGGTTTCAATTTGCTGGTATAAGCATCTCCAAGTCTATTACAAGCTTAGAAAAACTCGATAGTGTAGTTTTGTTCAACTTTTTGAGATAGAGTCAATTTTCTGCATCATGGTATTTTAGTTAGTGGCCAGGGCTAATAGAAGTGGTGTATTTTCTATGTTGGCTATTGAGGATAAGCTGGATGGTACCAATTACCCATTATGGGCTTATATGATGCATCATGTATTGGTTGCAAAAGGACTATGGATTATTGTGCAGGATATTGCAAAACGTCCTATTACACCTGCAAATACAGTTGTTGAAGGTGATGCAGAGGGAGTTTAAGATGATGATATTCTTCATGTTCCTGTTCATGTTGCGGTTCATGTTGCACCTACTGTAGAGCAAATTTGTTGGGATGGAAGAGATGCTCATGCACATGCAATGATAGCCTTGTCTGTCAAATATGCTATTATTCCTCGTATTCGCTCTTGCAGAACGGCTAAGAATGCTAGGGATACACTTACCATTTTATATCAGGCAAGGAATGAGGCTCATGTTGCTTACCTCCGAAAATAATTTGAGAGTAAGCATATGAATAAAGGAGATTCCATGGATAATTTTCTAACAAAGATCAAAGATTTGAAGGAACAGTCGATTTCTGTTGATGGAGTCTTGTCTGATAGTTCACTTGTGCAGATTATTCTCAATGGTCTTCTTGATTCATATCAGAGATTTGCTTCTACTCTTGTATCACCTATCTTGTGGTCCAATATTGATAGTAATTTTTTTGGTACTTCATTACCTTTACCCATGTTCATTTGAATATTGCTAGAAAGGTTGATTCCTAGACTTGACATGTGCTTTTAAATTGCATTGTATATTGTTGGCACCATGGGTAGAATTCAACTCACTTTTACTAGTGTCATATTCTTAATTGCATTTCTTGCATATGGATTGTAACATGACAGAATATGAATGCTTATTGGATATTTTTTTCAAGTTATGTTTGATACAAGGATAAATAACGAGTATTATATGAATTTTCTTTCAATCCATGCATGGCTCAATCACAATGAAGCAGGCATCATGTCTTAATTCCAATCATATATTTAAAGGACTTTGGCTTCTGATAATATGAGTGTTTACACATTCTTAACCAAAACTATTATGGCCCATGCATTGAATGAAGTGAATCTTTAGCAACTTCATATATTTACTAGTCCCCATGATATGTTTGGATATAAAACATGTTAGTTCTTATCTTTGAATAAAAAAGCCCATGAAAGTTGTGGAAATATTAATTCCGCAAGGAAACTTGAAACGGAGCCCTATGTATATGTATTACATCATCTAGATTATGTCCAGTATTAATAGTAGTTTTTTGGGAGTTCATTCTGTTTTACCCAAGACTGAAACTTATTTGTTTGTTCAACTATTATTCGAAAGATTGTGTTATAGAATTGGACCCATGCTTTGACTCCTTGGAACAACAACAAAACTATTGCGAATTAATTGAACGATGCATATCCTATTGTTTTCATGATATTGCCACTCATACAAACTAGTAATACATAAGCAATACATAAAAGGAAAATTCTTGATATGTTTCTATGCTTTCAAAGCATAGGAGAATCCCACATAGCACTAGGTCGATCAATGTGAATGATAGAGAGCAGAGAAAATAGATGGCTTGAGATATAAAAACTACTACTTTCTAGTTTCTACATAAGTGATATCCCAAGTGTTAGAGAAACAAAATTAGAGCTAAATATGGAATATGGAATGCTGCAACTTCGAGGATCTGAGATGTACTTATGTAAGTAGTATGTAATAATGCTCACACCATGGCTAGGATTTGACAAATTTTTTGGTTAGTAATATGTTTTGATGGAATCTCTCGTCTCCTATTTACCAATAAAATATAGTATGTTTGTTGCCCACTTTATCCACATCTCATTTTTTATCTATTCTTGTGAAACATTAAAATAGAAAAGCATGAAACTTGAAAACACCTTGCGTATTCTAAAGATGAGTTTATTTTACAAGCTACCCATCATGGTATGTTTTGAACTGAAAACTCAAGAGACTTAAATTAGATACTAAATAATGTCACAAAGCGCATGAAAATTCCTTCTTAATAATGAAGTCAATCTTTAAGCGTGCCAAGTCTAAGAAAGGGGGGGGAGGGGGGGGGGGGGGAGAGAGAGAGAGAGAGAGAGAGAGAGAGAGAGAGAGAGGTTTTTATCAAAAAAGTGTTAATATCTATCTTGCATTGAAATTTGAGACCATGGAAGAATGCAATCATTAGGCATTAATATATTAATTATGCATATATAACCCTTCTTAAGATCATTACTTGTAAAATATGGAAAACATCTATAAAGAAAAAATAACGAATAACTTTCGTGAATGTATATAAAGGGAACATAACAAATTTTGAGATACTACTTGCAATCAGATACATTTGTGAAGATCATTAAGAAAGGAATCATGAATTAAGCTATTCTAGAAATGAATACATCTCTCGCCCTGCAACTTCATCTAACATACTGTCTAGAGAGGGCAGTGGGAAAGGATCTCGAATCGTAGTGGCATTGAACTTCTGATAGTCCATACAAATCCAAAACTTAATATTTTCTTCAATACAATCACAATGGACAAAACTCACTCCGGATTCTCTATAGGAATAATGTACCAAACCTAAATTAGACGGTCCAATTCATGTTTTACCTCTTCTGCAAAGTTTGGATTCATCCTATACCATTGCTATTGAAAGAGCTTAGAGAAGTTTGTAGGATGTAGAAAAGTGATTTGCGAAGCGATCAAGTTTGGTCCAGCCAACCGGCTCAAGGCCGGCCCTTGAGCTTATGGAGACTCAAACAGACTTTATAGGCATGCGATAAGTGCAATAAAATGCACTATGTACTTTGGAGCATCAAGGAGGAGTCGATACAAAATAGATAGGTTTGCGCATCGACTAGCTCAAAAAACTTACCATCTTTGGATGAGACAATGAACTTCAAATTCTCATAGAGACCAACGTGATTACAATTAGAAAAAATCCTTTTATGGGAGTGATACACATAAGGTTGAGAGTATAGAACGCACAAAAGTATAAGAAACAAGCAAAATATGCTATTGGAATGAATCAGACACTCAATGGTGATATTCCTATTTTTCAGGAATACGTAGAGATTGACCCCGAGACTCCCTTGGTGTCCTAGGCTCACCATCTAACGGTTCCTGTTCGAAATCACTTCTCTCTGCTTTTGGAATCACTACTCCGAATTCATTAGTGTAGTTAGGTTGATTGGAAATAATCTACATTATTCCCTAATTATCTACATTGTTCCCTCTTTCTAGGTAGGCTAAATTTGTCATGCTTTCTGGTCTCTCCATGTTATAAGACATCTCCGACTCGCTTGTCTTTGAGCTCAGTTTGTAAGGGTAACCACAAAGTTGTTGGGCCCAAGATCGTGTTGTGGTTCTAACACTCGATTCAGATGACCTAACATTATGTCGATTGGCTTATGTCGATCAGCTTATGTCGATCGGCCTTTCTTATTTGCTTCCCTGATCTAAGGTTCATGAATTGATTTCCCTCTAGCACTCGATGTGATTAGTCATCACAAAACTTATTTGTTCTTAGTTACTTGGTCTCTTTACTCTTCTCAATCTCTTTTCTTGTCCAATTATGTACGTCAAGAGGTGTTCTTTTGTTTCGTGTTTAAGTTGTGGCCCCATTAAATTTAAATCCTTTGAGCTTGAACTTGAGTGATTAACATTTCTTGTACTTGAATCATGCCTATCATGATCCTAATTCAATCAATAACACTACTTGCACTTAGCCTAAACTAGCAATTGACAGAGGGGATTGAGAGTTCTTCCAATCTCAAGTGTGCTGCCTCGTTGATTGCTCTTATGTCCAAGAAAATGTGCTTCCCAAGCTTTTCCTTGCCTTGCACTTTGCCTTGCCTTGGATTCTCTTAAAAACCTGTAAAAAAAATCAAGTTTAGATCAAACTTTTGTTGATGAGCAAATGGGACTTCTCCAAACATATGCTAGTTGTTTTCACAATGCACAATTTAATTAAAAAACACCCAAATTGGCCTTAAATTTGCTAAAAAATCAAGCCTTAAATTTGTGTTTCAAGCAAACCGTCGCATTGTTCTGACACAATCACAATGGGGATGAACCATTGCAATGGTCTTATCCAATCACGATCGTGTGATACAATAACGATGGCTCAGTTCTCATTACGATGAGGTGGTGGGGGATCATCACGATGGTGTGTAACTTACGGGTTGTCATGATGGTATTGAACCATTGAAATCGCATGCAATGATCATGTTTCAATGGCATCATCGTGTTAGGATGACATAAACCAATCCCGATGATGTGGATGATCGTCACAATGGTCTACAATATGAGTGTCATCGCGATGGTCTATAGTGAAAGCGATGCGATAGTCAAGGCATTATGGTTTGTAGTCCTCGCGATGGCACAAGCCAGTCACGATGGTCAAAGGTCAGGTGAGTCGTCGCGATGGCGTGGGCCAATTGAGATGGTCCAAAGACATGATGGTCTCGATGCATCGTGATGGTATGAACCAAACGCAATGGAATAGGTCGGGATGATCGTCACGATGGTGTATCCGAGTCATCACGATGGTCTTGGCCCGTTGCAATGGTCACGAACCCTCATGATGGCATAAGCCTGTTGCTATGGTTTCGTCTTGTCACGATGGCGTGAACCAATCCCGATGGTGATGCCTTGTCTTGATGATGATGCACTGTCGCGATGATTCACCAAAATGTAAATTTTTCAAATACACGAGTGGATTCCTATAAGCACTACTAAGCTTCTACACCATGCATATGATGCAAACTCAAAATCTTGAACTTCTCAAACCATTGCGATGGTCCAAGGCATTCGGAAGATATAATGGAAAATCACAAATTTTAGCTTTTTCAGAGCTGTATTCTCGTACTGGAGCACTTTATTGCAAGGAAAACTCAAAAACACATGCACAAGGTCAAGATCAAGCACAAGGCATGGGAACGAGTCAAATAAGTGGACACACAAGAAGGAGCATGTAAGGAGAACCAAGAAATGTATGTCAAATTTTCAAAAGAAATCCATATAAAATAGTGATTTTCATCATTGAAGATCATTGTAAATATCATTTTACATTATTCCAACTCCATTTTATTCAAGCCGAGGAGTCCTTGAGCTTGAGGAGTATAAGAACTATCTAGATCCCAATTTACATAATTTTTACAGTCCGTTTGGGCCCTCAAATAAGCTTTGAAACGTAATTTTTAACTAGGCTGGACACTAGGTTTAGCCAGAGCCAAACTAGTAAAAAAGACTATAAAAAGAGCTAGAGAGCTCATTTTTGAGGTTAGCTTCTTACATTGAGTTCTCTCTAGTATCTGTCTTGCCCTCTATGCACATAAATCTTTCACCTCCATCCTCTTCTCTCTGACCATTCTCTGCTTCACGCTCACAGAACACACACACTTCTCTTGCTCATGAACAAACTTCTCTCTATCCACAGTTTTCCCACCTCCTAACTTATGTCTTTCACTACCACACTAGTAAGCTTCTAAAGTTCATGTCTTCTACGTTCCGGCTCTCATGCCACAGTCTACGATATTGCATCTACTCAGAAAATCTTGAGAAAATTCTATTGCCACTTCGACTATTGATTTTTGTCCTTATGCGCATGAAAATATATATGTGTCTTTGTAAGTCTACGTCTCTTCCATGTTTTTATATCTATATCTCTCTTGTGATTGTCTACATGTCCATTTATATCTCTTATGGGAATCTCTGGCGTGTCCTACCCAAAGGCATTCTAGGCATGAGAAGGATAGGGCGACATAATTGAAGGGTACAGTTATTCTCGTGATATCTCTAGGTTCCATAAAAATAGATTGGAACCACTCACACATTTAAAAAAGAGAAAAATAGATGATTGTGAGGACTAGACCATACCACATAGCTAGAACTCAGAAGTGCCAAAATGACAAACTCTCAAGGCCCTCAAGGTACCACTTGACCACTATGATGGCTGAGTACCAAAATCGCATAATACTAGACCGCAAGACACTGATGTTGATGGTCACTCAAAGCCTTTTGTGCCCAATTACAAACACATTCAAATACGAGACGACACGGTTTGTACATATAGATAGAAAGGTAGATAGATAGATAGATAGATAGATAGATTGATAGATACATCCATGCATGCATACATATATACATAAATAGATAGATAAATAGAGAGATAGAGAGATATACAAAAAGAAAGACAGACAGACACACAGATAAATGATAGATAGATACATAGATAGAGAGATAGAGAGATAGAGAGATAGAGAGATAGAGAGATAGAGAGATAGAGAGATAGAGAGACAGACAAACAAATAGGAGATAGATAGATAGATAGACAGATAGATAGATAGATAGATAGATAGATAGATAGATAGATAGACAGATAGATAGATAGATAGATAGACAAACAGACAAACAGACAGATAGATAGATAGAAAGATAAATAGATAAAGAGACAAATAGATAGATAGATACACAGATAGAAAGATAGATAGACACATAGATAGATAGACAGATAGATAGATAAATAGACAAATAGATAGATAGAAAGAAAGATAACTAGATAGATACATAGAAAGATAGAGAGAGAGAGACACAGAGATAGATAGATAGATAGATAGAGGGACATATAGATAGACCGATAAACAGATAGATAGATAGATAGACAGATAGGTAGATACACAAATAGATAGATACACAAAAAGATAGATACACAGATAGATAGATAGATAGATAGATAGATAGACAGATAGACAGATAAACAGATAGACAGACAAATGGATAGACGGATAGATAGTTAGATAGACAAACAAATAGACAAACAGATAGATACATAGACAAACAGAGAGACACATAGATAGATAGATAGATAGATAGATAGATAGATAGATAGATAGATAGATAGATAGATAGATAAACAGATAGACAGACAAATGGATAGACGGATAGATAGTTAGATAGACAAACAGATAGATACATAGACAGACAGAGAGACACATAGATAGATAGATAGATAGATAGATAGATAGATAGATAGATAGATAAATAGATAGATAGATGGATAGATAAATAGATAGATAGATAGATAGATAGATAGATAGATAGATAGACAGATAGATAGCTAGGCACATAGATAGACAAACAGAGAGATAGATAGCTAGACAGATAGATAGACAGACAGAGAGATACATAAAGAAATATATATATATATATATATATATATATATATATATATATATATATATATATATATATATATATATATATATATATATATATATATATATATATATATATATATATATATATATATATATATATATAGATGGATGAAGGTAGGATGGATGAATGGATAGATGGATGGTTGGTAGGATAGTTGGATGGATGGATGGATGGATGGATGGATGGATAGATAGATAAAGATAGATAGATAGATAAATAGATACAAAGACAGAAAGATAGATAGACAGATAGATAGATAGATAGACAGATAGACAGATAGACAAATAAACAAACAGATGCATAGATAGATACATAGATAGATAGATAGATAGGAAGGTAGATAGATAGGTAGATAGATAAATAGATAGATATATAGATAGATATATAGATTGCATTCCAATTAAATAGTATTTTGAAAGGAAGATTAACTTAGTTTATGAGGAAGCATTAACGTCTTAGGTAAACAAAAAAACATTATAAATAAAGCTTTGTGGCTCATGACATTGAGGTTGGATACCTCACTAATCTCTAATGGTTGGATAATTTTCAAGCTTTACTCCAAAAACCTTTACGAGAATATAGTCCATTTTTTTTAATACATATAAAATGCTTCAATACCTTGATGAAACCGATCCATGGAAAGTTTTGATTCGAAGCCTTTTGCTTTTAAAGGTTGTTCTCTCTACCACTAAATTCTCGTGAGCCAACATGTGTTCGAACAGACGAGTTTCTGCATATTTCGCCAAAGCATAAGTAATATTTGCACGATTTGTTGTCCGTCAGTGATTTGTTATATATGCTCTGATATATTTGAGTAATGACATTTTCTTCTCCATTGGGATCCTGTTGATCAACACGAGTATCAACTTTCAACAAATAACACCGTAACATTGCATTTGTTATTGTGTTTCTTGTTTCTTATTTTGATACTTTATCATATACGTTCTATGAACTTGTGCTGGTTCCCTTTGAGCATGGATGAGTAGCTTATCAATAGTATTCGCGAGCATTGATTTATGTGATTCTCCTCATCATTACCATTGTAGTATATTCAATTCTGTAATATATTTAGTTCTCATTGCATCATCTGATTCTAATGTCAATCGCATTATTTTGATTTTGATTTTGATCGCATTATTATGATTCTGAGTCTTCATTTCTATATTAAATGAATTTTTTAAGTAAAAGTTACAAACTCTCATTCAGATGATAAGATTTGTGGATACTTAACTTGTGTTTAAATTAGTTGAATTTTATTTTTTCATAGGTTTAAAAGTATAGATAAAAATATATGTAAATATAATAGCCACAAAGATTAGCTAGTTTCTCTTTGTCGACGAAATACTTCGTAACATCCACATCCGTAAATTACATTGGTTTGTAGATTAACTCCTTTTCAAATTGTATAACAATGATATAATTCAAAAAAAATTAATATAAAAACCAATATAATATACGGATGAGGATATTACGAAGTATTTTGTCCAAAAAGAGATACTTGCTAATCTATGTCGTTATTACGTTTATATATATGTTTATCAATACTTTTCAAACTTATGAAAAAATAAGATTCACATAATTTATACACAAACTAGGTAGCCAAAAATCTTATTATTTAAATGAGAGTTTGTAACTTGTCTTTAAAAATTCATTTCATATGGCAATGACAAAACAGAATCAAAATAATGTGATCAGAATCAAAATCAGCATAATGGGATCAGCATTAAAATCAGATAATGCAATCAAAACCAAATATACAGCAAAATCCAATATACTAGAATGGTGATAGTGAGCAGAATCACATAAGTCAATACCCGCCAAGGCTTTTGGCATGCTACTCATCCATGCTCAAAGAGAACCAACACAAGTTCCCAGAACGTATATGATAAAGTATCAAAACAAGCAACAAGGAATACAAAAACAAGTTCAATATTAGGACGTTACTTATCGAAAGTTGATAGTCGTGTTGATGGAATAGATCCCATAAAAAATGTAGAAGAAGATATTATTTTTGAAATACATCACAGAATATGTTAGAGGAGCACTAGAATGTGCTCTCTGACTACAATAGACAAGATTTCGGAAATACACTTCTCATTACAAGATCACCAACGAAGGGATAATAATACAAGAATACGTGACTGATACAAGATGTCCCACAACCCGGGACTGATAGGTATGAATAACTTGACTAGAGATGATACAGGAGATCCTACAACCTAGGATTGTAAGTATGAGACAAGATATTTGAATTACAAGAACTCCCTTTTGGTAGATGAACTAGATACAAGAAAGAACTCGACAAGATCTCGTACTACGAGATTACAAGAGGACAAGATAAGATGTCTTGGATATAAGACTAGACTGGAACAAGGAACAAGTCAAGAACAGGAACTGGAACTTGGAGAGTACTTACTTGGTGGTCACGACTCCTTGAGCTCCCAAGACTGATATTGGCAAGACTGATCATGAATGTGGCCAAGCCCTCCTTATATAGGTTTTCAAGGGCGGTTCATGAAAGACGGTTACGAATTGATGATGTCATTGATGATGTCATCAATTTGAAACATGAGCTCTGGATATCCGAATTAGGCAAGTAGACAGTCGATCTTAGAATTTTGCACGTTGGTTTGGAAGCATTGGTTTCTCCTAATTCTGAACCAATCATGAGATACAAGGTTCACATGGAATCTAAGGTTCAAGATGGTTTCCTTTGTCCATGACATCACCTCCCCCTCAAGCCATGAGTTCTACGAGGAGCGATCATGTTATCTGATCTCGGCTTCGTTGAATTTCTCTTATGGAATTCTTGAACCTTGATTGGTGCTCTCTGAAGGTTTTTTGCAAGTTCCCAAGTACGATCATTGATGGCATACCCTTTCCAATGAATAAGGTATTCCAATCTTCCTCGGGATATTCTGGAATCTAGGACATGCTCGACTTCAAATTCTTCATGATCATCAATCTCGATAGGTGGTGAAGGGCTAGGTCTCTTCCCCCTCAATAGTGAAATCTGATATGGTTCCAACATGGATACATGGAAAATTGGATGTATTCTCATAGTACTTGGTAGCTGGAGCTTGAAGGTGACTAGATTAATCTTGGCCAAGATGGTAAATGGACCAAATCTTTGATGATCTAACTTTGCACAAGGTCTTGAGGTTTGCAAATTGTTTCTGAGTAACCATACTTTATCCACAATTTGATACGATGGATTCTGGACACGATGTTAATCTGCATAGTACTTATATTGTTCTTGAGCTTTATGGATCTCTTCATTGAGTTCTTTGTGAATGTCCATCAGGTACTAGACCTTGTCTCTAGCAGCTTGGTTCTTGACATGATTTGAGAGTTGTATATCCATCCTTGGATGTTGTCTATAATTTGCAAAGAAGGGGGTCTGCTTGGTAGATGCATCAACACTATTGTTATAAGCAAACTCTACAAAGGGTAAAAGCTCAAACAAATCATTTTGATGATAGCTGCTAATTGGAGATGCTCAGGCTTGAGTAATACACTCTCTTGTTGATCAAAGGCCTCTTCATCCTTCTTTGGTGCAAGGTAAGATCTTCTGGACAAGGCATCTGACTGACATTGTTGACATCCTAGACGGTATGTGATGACAAAGTCGAATCTGGATAAAAAGTTACTCCATCGAGATTGACTTCTATTGAGAATCCGGGTGGTCATAAAATATTCTAGGTTCTTGTGATCTGAATACACAATGACTTTATGAGCTTCTCCTTCTAGATGGTGACGCCATGTATCAAATGCGTCTACTATGGCAAGAAGTTCTTTATCATGAATTTCATAAGTGATTTCTGGGGGGGGGGGGGGGGACTTCCTTGAATGATATGCAACTCGATGTAAGCGTCCATCATCTCCATTTTGGGAAAGAATGGCCCCTAGAATCAGGATGAACTAGAATTAGAGCGGTAGTAAATGCTGATTTCAAGGTCTGGAAGGCGTTTTCTCCTTTTTTGGTCCATGAGAATTTGGAGTTCCCTGTAAGCTTGATAAGAGGTGTCACTATCTTGGAGTAATCTTTGATGAATATCCTGTAGAAATTGGCAAACCCCAAAAAACATTGTACATCTCGAAAACATGAAGGTGGTTGCCAATCAAGGATTGTCTCAATCTTCTTAGGGTCCATAAAAATTACATTATCTGATACAATGTACCCTAAAAATTCCACTTCTGTCTTATGGAAAGAGAACTTCTCCAGTTTCGCATATAATCCTTTTTCTCTTAGTTTCTCTAGGACTATCTTTACATGACATTCATGATCCTCTAGATTTTTGGAAAATATCAAGATATCGTCAAGGTATATTACAACAAAATCATCTAAATATTCTCGAAAGATATCATTCATCATATGTTGGAAGACAGCTGGAGCATTTGTGAGACCAAATGGCATAACTACATATTCAAAATGACCATACCTTGTCCGAAATGCTATCTTCCATTCGTCTCCTTCTCTGATCCTGACAAGGTTGTAAGCTACTCGAAGGTCAATCTTCGTGAAGAATTTTGGTTTTCCAAGGCGTTCCAAGAGCTTGGATATGAGTGGTAGAGGGTATCTATTCTTTACAATGACTTTATTCAATCCACGATAGTCTACACACATCCGGAGAGTCCCATCCTTCTTCTTTACAAATAAAATAGGAGCTCCTGCTGGAGACTTTGAGTATTTGATAAACCCCTTTGCTAGATTCTCATCAATGTTCTTGCATAGTTCTGTAAGTTCCTCTGAGGATAGTATGTAGATTGGTCCAAAGGGCGGTTGTGCTCCCTCTTGAAGTTTTATGGCACAATCATAGGGTCTATGCTCTGGAAGGATGTCCGCATTCTTCTTTTCAAAAATATCTTCAAAGCCTTTGTACTGATTAGGTAGTTGCACTGGATCATCTTTCTTGGATTCTTGAGCTGGTATGGCATAGATCATATATGTCAGTTCCTTTCTTACTGCATGTATGAAGGCTTTGGCTCCGACATATGTTAAAGATTCTTGGAGTAAAGCTTGAAAATTCTTCAACTATTAAAGACTAGTTAGGTATCCAACCTCAATGTTATAAACCACCAAGTTTTATTGATAATATTTTATTGTTTTACTCAAAACATTAATGCTTCTTTATAGACTAAGGTAATCTTTTCTTTAATCAATCTCAAAAGACTATTTACTTGGAATGTAATTCGTATCCGTTACTAACCAAGCAATTGATATCACCAAATTGCATTATCGATTGAGTGTTTTCAAATTAACTTAGTCTTTCCAACGTTAGTTGAAAAAATAGTTATCTTTGAATTTAAACTTCATGCACAACTTTAACTTGATGAAACTTTATAAGCTTCACTTCTAATTTGAATATAGGAGTAAAACCTTTCTTTCATTTCATTATCTTGTTCGTCTAATGGTTTAAGTACGTCAACTCAATGCACTTTCCTATGAAAAAGATAACATGATTAATGTTTTCTATGAATTATGAGTTCTTTTCTTTTTAGTCATCAAAGAAAAGTTCCCAAAGGGAGTTAGCATTCAAGTGTCCCATACCACAAGATACTTTCTGTAGTGTTGTGGATGTAACTTTATGAATGCTTTGAACCATCAGTTTTGCACTCCTTCCTTGCAATCTAAGTGACGTCCGAACTTCATGAGTAGCATGCGCTAACTCTTGCACTCCTTTTTCTTGAAGATCACAAAGGTCTTGCCAAGGTGGCATGGGGCCAAAATGGTTGGCCCCTTACCCCAATTTTGCTTGGAGGTCACCTATGGGATATCCCTCCCTTGATATGTGCATGAAGACCTTGAGTGTGCACTCGCCTTGGGAGCACTATTGGGGGGTGACTCACCACATCATGAGGCTAACCATGCCATGCAAGACCACCACATCAAGAGGCTAACCTTGCCATGCAAGGCTCCATAGCTCGAATGAGAATGGATCCAAGGTGTGGGGAATCACTCACCTTTGAAGGCATTTAAGGTCTCTACTCATCATATCTCAAAAAACGAAGACCATAGAGAGTGACCTTTCCATTCTTAGAAGGCATTGGATGCGAAACTCGCGTTGAAACGCATGTGGCAAACAAGTCCACCTTGGAAGACATTTGAATGATCAATTTACCTTATGGGGCATGTTCAGCATTGACTCTCTTCGCAGAGACCAATATGAGGTGAAATCTAGCATCATATCCTCATATGCATAGGAATGACTCCCTTCGCCGTTTGAGAATAGTAGAACATGGGTGACTTTCTCAAATGAGTCCGACTTACTTTCTCAAATTAGGTGACTTGCTTGCCATTTCATTTCTATACTATCCTCTACGTACGTGCGTTTGTGGGACTCAAGGTCAACAATAGTAGAAAATCACTATTTTGTAAATAAAGCAAAAGCACGCTTTTCAAAGCGGTGCCCTCATGTATCTTCTATTTAGGACATAATAAGAAATACCTATAAATACACATGCTCTGATAGACTCGTCCATCAGAGTATGTGGGAGAGATTGTACCCAATTTGGTGTCATCCCTTGTCTCTTTCTATTCTTTGAGTACTTTTGTGTGATTTCGTTTCTGTACTATCCTCTGCATTCGTGCGTCTTCGAGATCCGAAGGTCAACAGCTCCTCATTGGTCCTCATGAGAAGCACATTGCTAATTTTAAGACTGATTTGCATATTGTATTTGAGATGTCTGATTTGGCACATTTGCATCATTATTTGGGCATTCAGTTTATGCAAGTTGATGGCGGAATAGCTTTGAGTCAAATGAAATATTTTGACACATTATTGAAGCATTTTTGCCTTGAAGACTGCAAACCTATTGCCACTCCTATGGAGACAGATTTAAAATTGAGTCTTCATGATGTTGGAGATGCATTTGATGTTGTTCTCTATCAACAGACTATTGGATGCTTGATTTACTTATGCATTACTCGACTAGATTTTCAATTTGTTGTCTCACATATGAGCAGGTTTATGCACTGCCCAGATGTCAAGCATTGGCAAGCGATTAAGCACATCTTTCGCTACTTGAGTGGTACCCGGATACTTGGATTGTTTTATTCCAAGGGGGGATCTCTACCACCGGATTTGCATGCTTTTCCTAACAATGATTGGGCTAGTTGCTATGACACTCTCTTGTGTCCACTAGTGGTTTTTGCTTCATGCTTGGTAGCTCATGCATATATTGGTTGAGCAAAAAGCAACGTAGTATGGCCACTTCCAGTTGTGAGACTGAGTATAGGGAAGCTTTCACGACGACTATTGAGTACGTATGGCTCGGACGCCTTATGGCTAATTTGGGTATTGGTCAATCTTCCGCCACCACCATCTTCACTGATGGTCACAACGAATTGGAAGTTGCAAGGAACCGTGTTCCATGCTGGCACTAAGGACATTGAGGTGCATTATAATTATGTCAAGGAGAGGTTCTCTACTGTGGAGATCAACTTGGTATATGTGCCCACACAAAAGAACATTGACGACCTTTTCACGAAGGCTCTACCTAAGGAGAAGTTTGAAGCTTTCCGCAAAGCTTTGGGCTTACATCCTTTTGGGGATTGATTCCACATAGCTTGGCACTTCCTTAAACATGAGTGCAAGCTTCTTGTTCACTGCATCACTCCCAAGGGGGATTTATTGATATATTTAGGTAGTGATGTGTGTGAACACACTAGGACCGTCGGGGCACCTTTTTCCCTCTTTAAGAGGGGTTTTTCCCCAGCTTATATATACGCCTATTGCCCTAACGGGTTACTCATCTTTATACATTCTAGAGGTAATACATTCAGTATTGTGTGTTGTGTTCAAAGCTTCTTCTTCTTCCATGTGTTGTTCGCGTGCTTCCGCAAACATCTAACTCCAACATAAATGCCCTTGATCACTTTGTTATCTCCTCTACTAGTGAGAGCATAGATACCTCCATGGAAATTCACTAGAAGTTCCAGTGAGAGCATAGATACCTCCATGGAAATTCACTAGAAGTTCCAGCTGGCTAGAACTATGCAAAGAGAAAGTTATGCCACCATTAGCTGTGATAATCTAGAGTGACTAGAGTAGTTATCTTTGAAAAAAGACAATGGAACTTAAGGAACTATCTATGTAGGTATCATCTTTATGTAAAAAAAAGTATTGGCCACTTAAATTAAGGCATTAACAATGTTATTTTGTCAAGGGGCTATAGATTTTTTAGCACTAGAGATAATTTAAAAAGGGTAGGTAAGAGTGTATAAAAGTAGCGCCAAAATGCCTTTAGGAGATTGTTTTTAAATTCGCATGAGGTAAAAAGTGTTTTGCATTATTCTACCCCTATGTTGCCTATCTACTAGATTAATTTCCCTAGTGATATGAACAATAACATTAGTGGATTAATAATCTTCACCAATTCTACTCTTTATTCCATGTATCAAACTTCCTTCAATCCATTTTTCTACACCTGTAACTACAAATCTCTCTCACAATCTCTTCCTACACGTACATGTAAGGTCTGAGTCTAACACTCAGAATACTTATACTCATGAGATCAATACAAAGATCAAACTTCCAGTAAAAAAAAAAAGGGATAAGAGCATTGCTCGTGTGGAAAACTACTTAAATTAAAAGTCCAACTCATGCCCCATTCTAAAAGCTAAAAAAAACGTCCATTAAAAATAAGCTAACCGTTCTGGGCACACCCTTCTAAGTTCTCACCCATGAGCAAGTTTTCAGGCTCAGAGAAGTATTTTTTAATTAACGATCCAAACCGAATGGAAGTGCACATTGAACTTTCTTCTATTTTAAAATCAAAATATTAAATGAACTTATCATCGAAGTCGGACAGCACAAACTCTGTGTGTGAACAGATAACGAGTGAAACAGTTAAATAATGAACATTTTCAGATGGGAAACAGATATTCCATGACTCTTGTTCAACTGCCCTGATGTGAACTTGGCCTTGGTTTCAGGAATCAAGAGTCTTCAGGACCGTATACAGCAGGCCCTAAATTTGGTGCTCAGCATTGGGCATCATAAAAATAGAGGATGCCTTGGATTCAAAGGTGGGCATCCTTCTACTTTCACATGATAAGGTTACATCAGAATTATGTTCCAATCCATCTCCAAAACAAAATCTTTTCCAAGAAACATATAGGATAATGATAACTTCATATATTTTTGCCTCCAAAAGGAAGATTCAGAGTAGAACACTGGAAAATTTTCAGTGCAGCTGCAATAAGATTCATGCTTGCTGCTTTTGACCAATTCACTTAACATAAAAATGCAATATCATTCTCGATGTTACATACGAATGCAAAATAAATGTGCATACATCGATAGAGGTAGTTCTCTAACACAGCTTCTGTAGATAAGAATATGTTCACTACGCAATTAGAGCATTCGATGGATCAATAAGTTCACTGTAGTCTGCATATAACACTTCCCAATTCCAAACAAAAAAAAAATAGCACTCTAGACATCCACAACAGGTCCATGAATGTGTGCAAAACCGGTAGTGCAACGATGTAAAGTTATAGTAAACATATGCAATCATTTTCCCTACCTGCTGTGGTAGAAGTATATAGGAGCCTGGAGGGATCCAATATGTATAATATAACTCTAGCACTCAAGAATTATGGCCATCGCCTTAAATTTAGGAATATGTCGATGGATAAAACCAAATGACATGGATAAATGTTCAGAACCAATATCTCAAGTAAACTGTAGACTGAAGTAAAAACTGAATGTAAGCCTTGCACAAGGACAGAGAAAGAGAAAAAAATACCTTCTGCAATGGGGAATGAAGTCATTGGAAACTGTTGATTTCTCAATCTGAAAAAGTTCTTCAGAAGTAAACAAATAGATAAATAAACAAACAGTTGAACAAATAAGTAAATGAATGAATACATATGTTGGTTGACTAACCTTTTGACAAAGTATGATTCGGAAGAAAAAGTAATAGGATCTCTTCTTCAATTATAAACATCTCCAGATAAGCTTCCAATGCCTGTAAATCATAAATGAAAGGTTGAGACTTTGAAAACCATAAACATGACAAAGTATGATTCGGAAGAAAAAGTAATAGGATCTCTTCTTCAATTATAAACATCTCCAGATAAGATTCCAATGCCTGCAAATCATAAATGAAAGGTTGAGACTTTGAAAAAAAGAAGATTCCGTACAACCTTCAAGCTCCAATGTCGTCTTGTCACATGACATATATGATACTCGATGTGTGGTTTCATATCTCCGTGAACATTAAACAGTCGTAACCTTCTACTCATTAATGTATGTAATAAGATGCAATGCTTCTCTGGAATCTCTCTACGTTATAAGATCATATGACTGTATGTACCTTTGGCTTGAGAGCTGAAAGCCAGGCTGTACCTATTCACCTCTGCTGCATAGAAAGAGTGCTGAGTTGCTCATTTGCTCGATGAATGGACTCATCTCCAGTTTGGAGTCGCGACTCGCTAGTACAAAGCTGAGGATTGTAGCCTGTGCCTATAGGTTATACCACAACTTAGAAGGCTGCGGTACTATGCACAGATTACGAAGTTTCAAACTCAGTACTCACTGCTCACAAACTAAAACTAGGTCACGGCTCACAAACTAAAACTAGTTTGGACAGCGATTTCTCAATTGACCACTCCTTGGGGGAATCACCGCTGTTCCTCCTTGGCAAAAGGATTGTCAACTGTAAAAAATCCCCCCCCTTTAAGCATCATCAAGTACTCCTTTTGATCGATAACAAGCTTAAACCCAAGTGGGCCCCACATGAGGGTGATGAGAGGGTAATTAACCTTCTTTGCAATGTCATCTAAGCTCTGTAAAAGCTTCCCCTGCTTTGTGGGATTTGGGGGGTCCCGTGGGCACTAGTCCCCTTCTCTTGTACTTTTCTTTATTTAATTCAAGTCCGGGAGAGTAGGCTATTGCCGAACTTCCTTTACATTAAAAAAAAAAACTAGTTTGGACTGGTGGTTGGCCCGGTTCACTGGCCTGGTGGTTGGGCCTCTCGCCTCTTGAGGCGGGGGTGAGGGTTCAACCCCTGGCAACAACATGTAGGGACATATAAATTTCAGGAACTGATGTATGTGGCTGTTGGCCATCGTTTGACCATCCCTGCGGTAGTTGTGACCGCCGTTTAACCCAGTTCTAAACCCCTGTTCTTGTGGGATAAGGGGGGTCCCATGGGTACTATGCCCTTCCTTGTACAGTTGTAATTTCAAAGTTAAAGTCCGGGGGAGTAGGCCTCCGCCGAACCTCCATTTGAAAAAAAAAAAAAAAAAAAAAAAAAAAAAAAAAAAAAAAAAAAACTAGTTTGGACTCTCAAGGTTTTGAAAATGATCTCTGAAATTCCAAACGCGCGGGCTGCTTCTAACTTTTAAGTGAATGTGCAATGCACGTCCGCCAAAGTTTGTACTCTGGAGAGTCGAGACTCGCACGCTGTTAGAGTTGTAGAGTATGGAGCAAAGAGCGTGCATAATAATCATATAGTGGAATAGTAGAATGATTTCGCGTGCATAGATCAAAGGAAAAACCATGCAAATGATGGGTTGTAGTGAACTAAACCAAGATAAAGGTGAAGCACCATAGATCGAGGTGAAATGGGGATAAAAATAATAATCATATGAATCAGAAGACGTGAGCGTAACAGAATATCTAGGCTCTAATAAAATGAACACTCACGGTGAAACATAGATTCAAAAGCAAATAGTGGGAACACCCACGATGAGAAACCTTCTACGGCAACACATCAAAATGGATGTATTATTAAGGAATTGCACATAAGTGTTTATGAACACTTCAAACAAATCTGAGATTTATTATTTACTCCACAAACTAGCCATGCTAAGCGAACAAAATGGCATACGGTGTCCACAAAGAGGTTAGGAGGGTGCAACAATGGGGCAAAGGGGGTACAAAACGACGAATAAGAAGGGTGGGCAAATGGGCCAAATGAGGCCCAAAAGAGTGTAAAATGATGGCAAAAAGACCTCTCCCAATGATTGGAGAGTCACACCACCAAACTCAAGCACTTCCACCACCAAAATGACCACCAAATGCACCACCAAGACTTCCACCTAGCACTCTGATACCATGTAGAGAGTACATGTGTAGAAGCAAAATGAAAAGAAGGGTGTACTCACAAAAGAAAGAGTGTGAGAGACTCAAAGTGAGTAGACCAAAAAATGGGTAAACTCACATGGATTAGAAATGAGCTTGCCAAGAGCATGGAGTAGGCTCCTCAAACTTCTAACCAAGTACAAGCATGAAAACAAAGTGTGTAGGTTGAAAAGGGCATTATATGGTTTGAAGAAAGCACCACGTGCTTAGTATGAAAAGATACATGCCTACTTAATTACACATGGTTTGGAGAACATTCCAACTGAAAGCACCTTATATGTTAAGCGTTGAGATGATGTACTTCTAATCATTATTGTGTATGTTGATGACATGTTGCTCATTGGTCCTAATGAGAACAATACACTGAATTTAAGGCTGATTTGCTCGACTCTTTTGAGATGTCATATTTGGGGCATTTGCATCATTATTTGGGCATTCACCTTACGCAAGTTGATGGGGGAATAGCTTTGTGTTAAACAAAATATGTTGACACATTATTGCAATGTTTTGGCATTGAAGATTGAAAACTTATTGCCACTCCTATGGAAAAAGGTTTATGGTTGAGTCTTTTTGATGCTAGAGATGCATTTAATGTTATTTTCTATTAGCCGATTGTTGGATGCTTGATTTACTTAAGCATAAATCAGCTTGATATTCACTTTGAAGTCTTTGAGATGAGTAGGTTTATGCCCTACCTAGGTGTCCAGCATTGGTAGCCAGCTAAGCACATCTTTTGCTACTCGGCTACTTTGATTGTTTTATTTTAAGGGGGGATCATTACTGCCAAATTTGCATGGTTTTTTTGACGTGGATTGGGTTGGTTTCTATGATACTCATGTGTCCACCACTGGTTTACGATTCATGCTTGGTAGCTCATGCATATCTTGGTTGAGCAAGATGCAGCCTACTATGGCCACTTCTAGTTGTAAGGTTGAGTATAGGGAAGCTTTCACAGTCACTATTGAGCATGTGTGACTTAGATGCCTTTTGGCTGATTTGGGCATTGGTTCGTCTTCTGCCACCACCATATTCACTGACAGTTAGAGCACATTGGCAATTGCAAGGAACCCTATGTTCTATGTTCGCATAAAGCACATTGAGGTGCACTATCATTATATTAGAGAGAGGTTCTCTCTTACAGAGATTAGTTTGACATATGTACCCACAGAGGATAACATTGTAGACCTTTTCACAAAGAGTCTGCCTAGGGAGAAGTTTGAATCTTTCCACAAAGCTTTGGGCTTACTTCCTTTTGTGGATCAATTTGTTTCCACATAGCTTGGCACTTCCTTATACATGAGTGCCAACTTCTTATTCACTGCATCACTCCCAGAGGGGATTTGTTGATATATTTCGATAATGATGTGTGAACATATTTAGGACTACCATGGCATTTTTCTCCCTCTTTATGAGGTTTTTTTCCCCTTGGCTTGTATATACATCTATAACTCTAACATGTTTCTTATCTTTATACATTCACTTGGTAATTCATTCAGTTTGGTGTTGTGCTCCAATCTTATTCTACTTTCTTGTGTTGTTTGCATGCTTCCACAAACCTCAAACTCCAACAAGTACAACAAAATGAGTAGAAATGCATGACCTTGTCGGGCTTGGCTATATTAAGTCCTAGGAATGGAGAGAATTTGCATAATCAAGTGAGATAGGTAAGGTGGGATGCATAATACCATTAGGCAGGTTCCTAATGGTGTCTATCTAAGTTCATAGAGGTGAGCATTTATATGCTCAAACATTCCTATGAACCCCCTTGAACATCTTGTTGTAGCAGGCATTATAGAAAGGACAAGGAAACTAGATCAATCATACTTTTAATCTATACGTGTTGCAAAAGATGAAAGGGAAGATAGAGCCTATAGAGAGAGGAGAGGCACCTTGTCACTCGATAGTGTGAGCGTATGGTAGAGGGAGTCTAGTCGTAGGAGAGCACTAGGTCAAATTGAATCCCATTTGGGCATCCATGGCTTATAAAGGCATCCTATGATGCTTAAAAATTCCCATGGCTTCAAATTAAAGAGCATGTATAATTTTTAAACATATACAAGGCCCTTAAAATGTTATTAAGGAGTCAAAGAAGACTTATAGTCCTATTGTCTTAGAATTGTATATTATATATATATATATATATATATATATATATATATATATATATATATATATATATATATATATATATATATATATATATATATATATATATATTTACTATTCCATTCATCCTACATGATATACATTAATCTCTAACATGTGGTTAGTTAGAACTTGGCAGTTCAGAGTGTGGGGTCTCTATTTAAACTTGTCCCAAAAAACATTGGGTTATCCATAAATCATCTTATCTTTGAGTCAAAATTTACGCCACAACCAATAGTACTCTTTAAATCAATTTTACTTTTAATCATGCCCCCGCTCTCTTTGAACGCTTTAGTGGTGGCATCAAAAAGTGGCATGACTTCTGTGTCACCTTGTGTGAATTCACTCTAATATTCAGGTGTAAAGATCTAGTATTCAAGTTCCAAATAACTATATGAGCACATAAGCATGCATGCATATACATATCTTCAAGAATGAATGCATTCACATGCACGGACAGCCAAATCGTTCACTGAGCAGTTATGCATATACATTGATCATGTGTTCATGATTGTGTAACATAGAGAAAAACTTCAAAATTACTCTATGCTCATTTATTTTCCATCACCATTATTTTCCCATAAATTTAAGGGATAAAAGAGAGGATTATGGTGAGGCGGAAGAGAGATTATTGATATCCAGAGAGAGAGAGAGAGAGAGAGATGGACTGAAAGATAGTCATGTGAGACTTGAGTTCGTGAAAGGAGAGAGTGAAGAATTGGAGAATAGATAAGGAAATGGTGAGAAGGATGGATTGAAAAATGATAATGTGAAGTTTGATCATATGAAGGAAAGAAGAGTGAAGAGATAAGAAAATGGTAGAGTATTACAATGAAAGAGAGGATTAATGTTGTATCAAGGAAGTACAGATGGCTCATAAATATAATTAGTAGCAATTCAAGATAGGTAAAATATATGAAAAGCACAAAATAACTTATCATATAGTTCTTTGCCCATCGATGATAGTGTAGATAGGTTATGCTTTAATCATCACAATTATAGAATGGCTTCAACTTCTTCAAATGATCCCTAGAGTTAGGGAAAACCCAAAGTATGTAGAGATGAAGTGAATGACTATAAGATTTTGAGGCCCCCCTAAGCTAGCAAATGGAATAGAATGAATATAAATTGTACAAAGAATTTTTCCATGCATATGACTAGCATGATGTGGAGTCATATGTGCGGTTTTGAATTGAATAATACATGACATGTATTACATATTATCCAAGTGTATCCCACAAGTTAAAACATGATCAAGGCTTTCTTTTAATCGCGAGAGGTTGGAAAAAGGAAAAATAACTTCTGGAAAGTGTAGAAGAAGGCAGTGAAATTTTAAAAGACGGCATATTTTAAGTGGTGAATTCTTTGGTAAACGCCACATAAAGAGGAAAAACCAACTCAAAATCCATTTAAGATAGGTTTTTTAGTACAAATAGACGTAGTAAGAGGCAAATTAATCGTCCATGTAGTAAGAAAACTTATTAACAATTTAACATCCTCTATTAAGATTATATCTTATGGAAGGCTTTGTGAGGGGGATTGGTACAACACCATTGGTTGAGCTTGAGGCACATGAAAGGAAAGATCACAAAGTCCAATTAATATCCCTTTCCTTGGGCTATGATTTATTTAAGCTTAGGCTCTTCTTCCTACTTATAATTATATCTTTTCTTGTTATTAACCACACTACTTGAAATATTAATCATCATATGGGAAAGTCTTATGGTTAATATTATTTTTTCCTTAAGATAATGTCATCATATGCCAAATTTTACCATACACAAAGGGAGAGAAAGGCCACAAAATCTCCCTACAAGAAATTATTATTATTTTCATTAAATTTATCTCCAAACGATCACTCCTCATCATTTAGTCCGTGATTGGGTCTCCTATTTTAATAATTATCCAATCATGCTTAGAGTTCATTAAATGGATACAACATGATATTACTAGGCCCTCTTATAGAGATTTATGATGTTTCAAGCTGGCTTAAAGGCTTCTACAATTTTCTTTCAGCTCTTTTTCTCAACTTCACTTTATATTTGAATATTTAATGTATATCTTAATTAGATTAAAAAAAAAAGATAAAATTGAGAACTCTTTTTTATGTATTTGGAAAAGAATAAGAATCTTTAATTAACAAAAAAAGAGATTCATATGATACGGATATAATGGGAGAAGTGTTTGGTTATATGAGTGAGAATAGTAGTGACTTTGAAGAAGATGAAGTCGAGAATGAGTTAAAAGATAACATGCAACAATATGGTGTCCTAATAGAAAGGAATCCATCTATGGATGATTCAGGTAATTCAAGCAAATTTAACGTACATGGGTTTAGAGAAGAGAGCCTTCATAGGTTTCGGATCTTGAAGTTGATTGTGAATGATAATCAAGAGTAAATGAAATGTATATGGTGTGAAGAATATAAGAGAAAAGGTCCGTGGGGTATAGAAAATGGATGTAAAACCATCCAAATGTTTGCAATTTGCAAACAAAAAGAAACACTCGATCATAAATTGTATGAAATATGTTTTTTAAACGAGGGTGCAATAAAGATTCAAGATCATATAAAGAAAGTTGAAAAAAAACTCAAAATTAATTCATTAGATATATGAAATTGAGTATTTTGTTGCACAATATTATGTAGCATTTACAAAATATAAAAAAGTTTGTGATCCTGTTTATTCTTTTAAAGCTTTAAATATGTCAAAGAAAGATAATTATTCATCTTTATACTAACATGATGGTTGTGAAAGAATTTACATTTTGTGTTTCAATGTATTTGTAGATATTACGAATTCAAGAAGTCAAGAGAAGTCCATTCTTTTCTTTAATGATCGACGAGTCAACTAACAAAGGTTTGAAAATCACATAGTAATGTATATTTCATTTTTATCGAGCGATAAACTTGGTGCATGTAAAATAGAGTTCTTCAAATTAGTGATTGTAAAAGATAATTTTATACACACCAAGTATGATATGATTCTAAGTGATTTTTAAATTTGATTTTGATATGCATCACATGGTAGGTGTTGCAAACATGGTAGGTGTTGCAATAGATGGTGATAGTTATATGTTAAGATAGCGTGAAGGTTTAGTAAGTAAGTTAAAAAAGTTAATTCCACAAATTATAAGTATACATTGCATTGCACATAAAGAATATTTGGCTATATTAGAAGCATATAAGAGTTTTTCATGTCTGACATACGTAGATAAAAGTACTAATAAATTGCATGTATGAATAAACGTCTCTTTTGTAAAATAGAAATTTCAAAAGCTTTTGAAAGAAAATGAAATTAAAAGTTTGAAAGTTTTACAAATTCACGATATAAGACGGCTATCAAGAGGTCAAGTTATGGAGTGGCTTGTGGTTTTAATGCCAATCATTTAAATATTTTGGAAGAATAAAGCTCGTTCATGGTATCATAAATTGTGTTATATCTATATAACATATTATTTCTTATTCATTTTATATTTGATATTTTGCATGATCTAAATATTTTAAATTATCATTTCAAAAAAAATTATTAACATATGTTATGTTAGTGTGTATATGATGTTGCATTGAATTTTATTCTACATAAATTTATTGATGATATTTTTGTTCAAAATATATTATTTCTAAGAAAGTTATGTTTGAAACAGAATATGAAGTTTTTTCTTATATAAATGAAGATGAAAAAGAGCATATAAATATTTTATAGATGTGCATATTTTAAGAAACGATAAATATTGTCTTTCATTACACTTTGGAGTGGATGATATAAAAAATTATAAAAAGCTAACAAAAGACTTTGTTCAGAAACTGATTTCTTGCATTAATAATAATTTTTTAAATATTTATTTATTTAATGCAACTAAATTATTTGCACTTATGTTTTATCCAAAAGAACAAAAAGATTCAAATCTTCTCGTAAAAGAAGTAAAAATAAAAGAGTGCTTGGAAAGATGGATGTGAATAATCGTTCCTCAAGGATGTACTCAACTCCTATCAAGTATAATGAACTCCTATCATGTATAATGTTGAGAGATATGGAGAGACCAAGTGGCATGTGTGTAGTAGAGTTAGGGTTTTTATGTGTGCGTGTGTATGTATGTATATATATATATATATATATATATATATATATATATATATATATATATATATATATATATATATATATATATATATATATATGTGTGTGTGTGTGTGTGTGTGTGTGTGGTAGTAGTAGTAGTAGTAGTAGTAGTAGGTTTAGGGTTCACATGTTTGGTAGGTCTATGCATAGGTTTAGGGTAAATATATATTTGGTAGGTCTATATATGTAGTATGTTTAAGGTACATCAAAGTTCCATAAGCATCTTTAGAGCTAAGTGAAGTCTTCTTGGTACATGAAAGTAATGGTTGAATTACATCTTCCACAAAAACAACATCAGGGCTAACCAAAATGTGTTTAGTATGTGGATGACCTTTTCTTTCATATTTGTACCCAACAAAAATACATTTCACTACTTTGTCATCCAACTTTCTACATTGTTGTTCAAACACTAATGCATATGCCAAACAACCAAATACGCATAGATGAGCAATAGATGGCTTGTGACCATGCTTGTTAGGTACATATGCTACACACATAATAGCCTCAAGTGAGAAGCTATATGGTAAAGCCTAAATTTTGACCATATACCTCACCATCTTCATTAGAGACCTGGTCTTACTTTCAACAACTTCATTTTGTTGAGGTGTATATGAGTATTGTACACTGATGTTTTATGCTAGACTCAGGTAGAAATGTAATAAAATTAGAATACATGTGTTCCCTCCCCCTCCCCTCTATCAAAATGAAGGGTGCCCAATTTACATGCTGACAAACTTTCAGCGAAGTCAGAAATTGTTTGGAGCACATAAAAACTTAAGACTTTTCTTTCAATAGATACCCCCATGCATGCCTAGAGAAATCATCAATAAAAGTTATGAAGTAAAGGTATATTCCAAAAGAAGGCGTCTACATAGGACCACAGACATCAATATGAACAAGCTGCAATTTATGTTTAACTCAAATTGAACCATGTTGTGGCAAGGAGGAATGCTAAATTTTGCCCAAAATATAGCCTTCACAAACATGTTTACAAGGTGCCGCAAGTTTAGGAGGACACCATTTTAGATTTCTACAGGTGTAGCAAACTAGCATGATTCATATGGCCCAAGCGTGCATGCCAAAGTTTTGCATCAAAGATATCTTGAGAATCTTGAACTACACATGCTAAATCATTGATAGATTTTGCATAGTCTACGAGCTTATATAGCCCACAACATAAAATGCTAGAAGCAATAATAACATCACCATTTGAGAGATCGTGAATTCTATATCTATCATCAAAAAAATTGACAACCATGCCAATCGTGGCTAATGTTGAAATTGACAACATATTTTTCTTGATCCCTCGCACATACTAAGCATCTGATGATGTGAAAGAACTACCAAAAATGGTAGCTGAGTGATCTTACCAACTCCCTTATAGGATAAGAGGATTTGTTAGTGCATGTGATAGTATTCCTTGTAGGGGCAGGCTCAATTGAACTGAAGAAAATGCACATTGAGTTGATATGTTTGGTTGCATCAATATCAAACTACCAAATATCTCATAGGATCTCAATTTCGTACTCAGCAATCCATCAAGGAATAAGGCTACTTGTTTAGCAGATGTGGGTAGTTCCGAAATAGGACATCTTTCAAGGTATTGTCTAAATCTTCTTCCTGCAAGTCTCACGGTCTCTTGAGGGGTTTGCTTGAAGCTGTGAATCAATGATGAGGTATTGTGTCTTATGCCACTCTTAGAGAACTCTACAATGAAAGCCTCTAGGAGTTGGTCTATGCTCCTGAACTGACGCTCATCTAATGGCTGAAACCATGTAAGTGCTGTGTTCCTAAGGGTTAGACCGAAGGCATTGTACTGCGTGAACAGATCCTCCACTTGTTCAGCTCTCAAGACTTGCTTGAACTCCGCCACATGATCATAGGGATCTCCTGTGCCGTCAAAGATATTCTTCATGGACTTAACTAGCTGGGTGGGTCTCAAAGTTCTTGTGTGCTCTCTAGGCCTCGGCAGAGGGAATCCATCTACATTTCTTTGGTTCCTGTGGGCTCTAAGCATCTCAGGTTCTACCCTATTCGTCTCCGTTCTCGTTCTTTCTCTGCCTACTGGGTTGGCAAAACTTACTTCTGGTCTATCTCTACTTCTGTCTCTTTGCGTACCATGAGCTTGGGAAGTTCCAGCCCCAGGGTGACCATAGGATACATTTGATCTTGGTTGAGGGAAAATAAATTCACCCTTCCAAGTGTAAGCATGCCTATCATTTTCTGTCACCACAAAGATCCGTTCTGAAGCATGATCTAAGTAGGTCACTCTGCCTGGGCTATCCGGATCCTTAAACTCATAGATCATGATATTTCCTATGTCTGTTGGCTGATTAGACTTATACCTCCAAAAGGCTTCATCAGTTTCTCGATTGAGGAGCAACTCTATGCTCTTGTTGTCTTGGGGTACCCACTCAGGCGTGATAATCCTAGTGAGAACTGATTTACCTCGGGGGGTTCTAGGTTCTACTCCCATGTTTCCTTGTTCTAAGTCACCTAAGTCCGCCTCTGAGTTTACATTTCCAAATTCATCCGTCCTATCTGGGTGACTGGTGACTACGTATATGGTTCCTTCTTTGTCCAGGTATGCACCGTTTTCAAACTTGACAGCTGGGTGCTCTAGTCCAATGGATGATCAGGATTCTTAATCTGGACCACGGATCTTCCTAGGCCGTCCTCATAGATGCTAGCACCTAATCGGTTGGTCCTAAGGTATTCCAACTGTGTTTTGTAAGGGCCTTCTACCCTGTACAAGTAAGGTACACCTGAACTTCCCGTAGGTCTGTCCAAGCCTTGAGACATCTCTGACTCACTGGTCTCAGAGCTAGGGTAGTACGAGTGGTGGCTCAACTGCTGGGCCCAGGACCTTGCAGTGTGATTGACACTAGCCTCTGAAGACCTAAGGCTTTGTCTCTCCCTTACTAGATGTCGTCCTGATCTAAGGTTCATATGCCTATCTAAGTAGCCCAATTCTTTGCCCAGAGTACAACCTCGTTGCTGGTTACTTTATATTAGTCGCTTGGTTCTTTTTAGGTATTTTATTGTGTTTAAGGTCTTGTCTGATATCACGTCTTCAGGAATATTTGAATGTTGTTTCGCACTTACAGTTGATCGTTCCACGTTAAGTTCTTTCCCTTTAAAATTCTCGACAGTACAAGGATTATGACCTTAGCTTGAGCTTGACAGTTTAGGTATGCTTCAACTTGATAGTGGCCTATCGTCGCCCTAACTTACTCCTACTTCTAATCGTTCTTAGCCTAAGCTAGGAATTGACGAAGAGGAGTTGAGAGTATTCCGACCTTTTTTGCTGAACCTTGCTCTTTAGTGCTCGAGAAATTGATTCTCAAGCTTGCGCAAAACCCTTGCCTGGACGCTCTCAATTGCTTCTCAATAGACCTGCATAAGTCCCAAGATTAGCTCCAAGTAGACCTTTCAATTGACAGACAATTTATTTCAGACACTTTTTTAATGACCCTTGTTCCCCCTTTTGTATTGCTAGAAATTTCCTCTAGAGCTCCCTTGGTGTTTCTACCCCTCTGTGTGTCAACTTCCAAATATCCTATCTGAAAATCAACACGGTATTCTTATAAAAAACAGTTGAGGGCGTGTAGTATATGTCACGAGCTTTCCGACAAGCCCTAGAGCTCAGAAAATGGATTTCGTGTGAAAAAGTTATGACCGTTCAGGGTTTAGGGGGTTGACTAGACAAACAGAACTTTTCAGGGGTTTTAATGCATTTTCTAAGGCCTTTGTAAGTATATGAGTACTTGAGAGTGCAAATATGCCCAAAATTTAGCCTAAATTTCCAAAAATTTTCCCCTTAATCTTTTGCCGAAAATGTCTGTCTATCGCGATAGACGGTGTCTGTCGCGATAGACGCTGTCTGTCGCGAAATTTCGGTCTGTCGCGATAGACGCTGTCTGTCGCGATAGACGCTGTCTGTCGCGAAATTTCGGTCTGTCGCGATAGACGCTGTCTGTCGCGAAATTTCAGTCTGTCGCGATAGACGCTGTCTGTCGCGAAATTTCGGTCTGTCGCGATAGACGCTGTCTGTCGCGAAATTTCGGTCTGTCGCGATAGACGCTGTCTGTCGCGAAATTTCAGTCTGTCGCGATAGACGCTGTCTGTCGCGAAATTTCAGTCTGTCGCGATAGACGCTGTCTGTCGCGAAATTTCAGTCTGTCGCGATAGACGCTGTCTGTCGCGATAGACGCTGTCTGTCGCGATAGACTGTGTCTGTCGCGATAGACTGAAAAAACGCAAATTTTTGAGAAACTTCTAGTGCTTTAGAGTGCCCTAATGGTGTAGGTTACCGTGCTAAACATGCATTCACAAAATTTAAAGTTTTTCTGTCTGTCGCGACAGACAGAGGTCGTCGTCCCGGGACCTGTGCAGAGCCTGTCGTACCTGCGCACACTGCTGGGGATGATGGTACAGCAAGAACCTGCAATGAAACTCAAGAAACATGCAAAATACGCACACACAATATTGCTCTCTCGCTCTCTCTCACAAGTGAAATGAGGGAAATGAGGTGGGGAAGGTGATATGATCAAAAAACAGAAATTTTCGCGATGATGGAGATGGAGGTGGGAGATGGTGATGATGATGATGGAAATGAGGATGGAGAAGAAAGTAAAAGAAAAACGATGAGAGTGAAGAAAATACCTACAACTCCAACGCGTCAACTCTACGTCTTACCATCACACGCTCGTCCTCAAAGCTCGATCCCCGGCAACGGCGCCAAAATTTGGTGTAGCTCAATGATGAGTAGCACCTCCTTTAATGTCAATCCGGGAAGACGTGAGGATGGTATGAAGACCTCGAGCAAGTGGCGGCACAAGTGCGTGAGTGAGAAGCACACTAGCATGCACACACATACACGCACACGCGCACACATGGCAAGACAAAGAGAGAGAATCAATGGAGTTCTTTAGATTACTTTCAATAGCTCTTACAAGTTCGTTTCAATTACAATCTAACCTGAAAAATGAGCTCTCTAGCTCCTTTTATAGTTTTTGACTAGCTTTGGCCCTGTTCAGACCTAGTGTCCGGCCTAGTTAAAAATTAGGTTCCAGGGCTTATTTGAGGGCTCAAACGAGATCTAAAAAATATGAAAATTGGTACGATGGTACTTCTAATACTCCTCAAGCTCGAGGACTCCTCGGCTTGAACAAAATGGAGTTACTAAAAATAGATAATGGTATTTACAATGGTTTTTAGTGATGAAAATCACTATTTTTGTAGGGGATTCTTCTGAAAATTTGACATACACTTCTTGGAGCTCCCTACTTGCTCCCTTTCCTTGTGTGTCCACCTTTTGATGTGCTTCCATGCTTTGTCCTTGACTTTGAGCTTCAACAAAGGGGCTTGCTTATCACAACTCCAGCACTTAGTGCTCACTTTACATGAGCTAGAAATCCAAGAAGATGGCCCAAAAGAAGTCGGGATACATGCTCCTTTTATAGTGAGAGGTGTGCCCCTAAAATCTAGGAACTACCTTTCCAAATCAGCCTCCTAACTTGGAGGAATTAGTTGAGATGACTTGGGGAGTGGTTGAGTGACTTTTCTTGATGGAATCTCGTGGCTTTTGGCTTCCTTTGATTGCTCCACATGTCCATAAAAGATTCCCCACGAATTTTTAGCTTGAAGCTTGACTTTTAACAACATGCACACACACACACATACACACACACACACACACACACACACACACATATATATATATATATATATATATATATATATATATATATATATATATATATATATATATATATATATATATATATATATATATATATATATATATATATATATAGAGAGAGAGAGAGAGAGAGAGAGAGAGAGAGAGAGAGTAAGCTAAGGAATTTCAAGATTCTAACCAAACCCACAAGGGGTGAGAGATGCACATCTCCACCTAACCAACTATACCTTAAGGTCAAGAGGGAAAATGTGAGGAGATCTTTCCAAGTGTCCCCTGCACATGGATGCCAATATGTGGTCTTTTTAATCTTGGAAATCACATGGCATCACATGGCTCTCACATGGATCTTAAAAGGATTTCTCCCAAGCTTGTACGCACAAGTCTCAAGGCTTGAGAGGCATCCCTAAGGGTTAAATACCATACTCTTAGGAATTATCAATCCTAAGGTTCAAGGCCCTTTAGTTGGGACTAAATAAACCCAAATAGTTAAAGGGTTCAAACCATAGTCTTGTAGACACTTTTCTAAGGTTTCTCAATAAGCTCCAAGCGTTCTCCAAGTGGCTTTGGACCCTCGAAACCCATGTCTTTTGCTGATTTGACCTATAATACAACATTCTTCCCCCCTTTTACATTTTCTTCCTTGAAAATGTGTGTAGGTATAATATGCGGAGTATTCCCCCATGCCCCATGATCGATCTCATTGATCATGGTCTTCATCTCTCTAATTTGCCTCCTTATCAGAAGGGGATTCTATCCAAGACTGGATCTAAATAGAGAGGAATATGTGCCTCATACCCAAATCATTATAAACACTAACTTTGCAAGTGGAACACCAAATCAAGTGAAAAGTATGGAAAGGATGATAAGGGTGAACCACACATGCACAATACAAACATATGAAGTAGGTGGATTATAATAGTCTCCAACTAATTTGCTATGTCCATTTCTATGAACTATTCTCTCATGGAGCTAGCAAAATAGATGGATTTTTTACTCATTCAATGTTGGTGCAATCAAGCCCAAGTCTACACACTTGATCACTTCACATAAGCTTGATGTATTAGTATATCACTTAAGAAGCTCATATGTACAACCTCTTGTAACTTTAAAGTTACAATTACTCATTGTAAAAGGTCAATGAACCCATGAGGAGTTAGGATGCATAGAATCTCATAATTGTTGGTATTTGATTCAAGAGAGAATCAATCCTATACTTTAGGATGCACTTTGGTAAATATTTGAATTTGAATTCAAATCCTTCGCTCCAACAAAAAGCTATAAAAGTTGAGATGAAAAGCCCACGTGTATTTCAAGGTTGAGAGATCATTTTTGCGTACCTTCATTGAGAAGAGAAACTCATACCATAGCTCACTCATCCCTTACTCATTGAGCAATGCCTTATCGCCAATGACATTCTCATTTTACTTGAATCAATATATACATGTTCATTACTCCCTACTCTCATATCTCTGTCACACTCCATCAAAATAGTGAATTTATCTAAGTCGGTTCTCACTATGTAGTGCATCATCTCATGTGATTTAAAGCATGAAATATTCAACGTACTATCTACTTTACTCCTACAAAGTTTCATCTATAATGGTTCACTTGATGGTCAATTATTAATCAAACATTGCTCAGTGGTCTGTGACTGTCAAGGCCCATAAAAGTTGGGGTGAATGTTCAAATTGCTAAACATAATTCTTTGCATATAGTTTATCATTCTAGATGGTTCCACTCATGAATGGTAGCTTGTTTAGCTAATTGAAGTTACCCAAAAGGAATTTTATTAATTGCTACTATACTCATAGAATTGTGTAAAACTATGAGTAGGTGTCTCAACCAAAATAACAAGTTTTGTACATTGGATCATATGCCTACCTATCTGTTTGGATCTTATCATTTGTGCATCATCTTCCAAGCAACATGTATAATCATTTATGCTTATTAGCTAGTCAAGGAGGCCCACAACACTCTATAGCCATTGTTTATAGCAGGTGTGAAGCAGGTTTAGCTACACCAACTCATCTCTTGTGATTATCCACCATCTCCTCCAACGATGGTATCAGAGCAAGCACACTCAAGATCAGAGATGGTTTTCCATCCTTCATTGACAAGTTGGATAGGAACAACTAATCAGCATGGTCCCTAAGGATGCAAGCATACCTTCAAGGGAGAATCTTATATGGATACATCTAAGGAGATGAAGACATGCCAATCTTCAGGAGCAAGAATCAACCAACAAGGGAAGAGCAAGAGAGGCTAACCACATGGTGTGCAAAGGATGCTCTTGCAAATTCATACTTACTAAACTGAATCTTTGATTTCTTATTACCACATGTTAGAAATTTTAAGGCCTCCCAAGAGGCTTGGGAAGTGCTTTCATCATACTTCTCCTCCAACACAAGATCTAGGAAGAATCAGTTGTGGATGGAATTCACAACTCTCAAGAAGCAATCAAAGCCAGGAGTGGCTAACTATGTAACAAAAATGAAGGATGTTGCATAACAACTTGCAATTATTGGAGAAGAGATAGAGGAAGAGCACATAGTGAGGCAAATCATCAATGGAATGAAAGCTGATGACAAGTGGGAATCCTTCATTACTACAATGGATCTCTACATGATTATGCAGATACATGATCTCAAAAATTTGATGGGACAACTCTTCACTCATGAAGAAAAACTCAAAAGAAATGGTGACAAGTCAAGAGGTAACCAATCTTTTGCCCTTTATACAGATAATAATAAAGCTAAGGATAAAGGTAAAATTAAGAAACAGGCTAGTACCTCTCAAGCTAATTATGCAGGAAGAGGAAGAGGTTCTAGAGGTAAGTGCAGAGGAGGTAAGCAAGGTGGGGGGAGACCCTACAATAATTCACCATGCAACATATGTGGCCTCAACAACCACACAACAGAAGAATGTTAAAAAAATACAAGGAACCAAAGGGGAAGAGGCTTCCATAGAGGAAGCTATGGACAAAGAAGAGGCAGGTACACCAATGCTGGAGGCAACTAAAACCATAACTACAATCAAAGCTACAACAACAACTATCAAGGAGGCTTTAGAGGAAGAAGGGACTTCAACAACTACACTAAAGCTCAAGAAGATTCTTTGCTCATCATGAACATGACATCCAAGCAAGGTAAAGATGATGATCTCGTCAAATAATATGTGACCCATGATGGTGATTGCGATAATAATGAAAACAATTGGCATACATATTTTATTTGACAAAAAGAAGATGACATCCATGATGGAAATAATGAAATGTGTTCAAATGATCCTTATCATTTTATGATATCAAAGATTATATCAAAGACTTTTGAGTATTATTTTTAGTATGGGTTGATGTGTGCAAGGGATTGTGTGTTTATGCATATAACAACTATCAAAAAAATATTTTTACTAAATATGTTAGAACTATATATTCTTTTGATTCTATATGTATGTGCCTCTTGTTTCTTGGTAGGAACTAGTTTCTTTTCTTGGATATCAAGCTAAATGTTTGTAATTTGGCATTATCCCAATTGGATGTTAATACTTGTATGTGGATATATTGGTTGGTGTCCACACATATATCTACTTTGTTTGGTGTACATAGATCTCAAAAACTTGATTGATTTTTAGAGATTGGTAGTTCCCTTATGTCTACACCTTGTTTGATGTCTTATTTTCTTTCTTCATGTGAATAAACTGGATCTCTTCCATAACTCTACATGCTTTCTTATGTGTTCACAAACTATTCATGATTGTATCTCTAGAATTTGGTTGATGCCCACACAACAAAAAATTCTTGGTTGTGTCCAAAGACGTGAAAATTTTTGTGGATTTCAATAAATTATTTCGCCTCGTATATGTAAGCTTTGGTTTGTTATGTCACACATTTTCTACTTGGTAACTTGAATGTGTACACATTGGATGATGTCCATAAATTCTTTTGAGTCATATATGTAGGCTTTAGTTTTTTGTTTTTGGTGACTAGCTTGATTTTATATGCGTATACGTTGGTTGTTGTCTCCATACCTTGTTTGATTGTTGGCATATTTTTACACCTTTGTGGATTCCCATGAGTTTGTTTGAACCATGTTTAGGATTAGTTGTTTTTTTTTGTGTACAAAGTCAAAATGATTGATTTTATTTGAATTGAAATGATTTTTCTAAGTGAGTTTGAGGTTTGTACTATCTGATCTATGTTTCAAGGAATGCGTATAATTTTTTCTTTCATGTGATGAATTTTTTTCTTTTGATAAAAATATAGTTGATTAGGAATTTTCATCTTGTTCACTACCATAGCAACTTGGAGGCTATTTACATGAACACAAAACATGATTTATTGTGTTTTATAATTTTGGATTAACCTTTGAATTATATTTAATATGTGTGTTAAAGGATTTTCTCAAATTCTCTTTGTAAAAGGTGTGTGATTTTTTGGAAAATTGTCAAAAAGGGACATTTAAGTGTCCTGTTTTGGTACCAAACTAGTGCTAAGCAAGGATATTCAATTAGCATATGTATCAACTCATTTTCAATGTGCAGATTTACTCACCAAAGCATTGGATGGATAAAAGATGAATAGGTTCAAACTGATGATTGGGCTGCAAGAGATCAAGGAACAATGAAGATCAAGCATGTAAGGCTTGAGGGGGACCTGTTGGTGCAATCAAGCCAAAGCCTACACACTTGATCACTTCACATAAGCTTGATGTATTAGCATATTAGTTGGGAAGCTCATATGTACAACCTCTTGTAACTTTGAAGTTACAATTACTCATTGTAAAAGGCCAATGAACCCACAGGAGTTAGGAAGCATAGAATCTCATAATTGTTGGTAGTTGATTCAAGAGAGAATCAATCCTATACTTTAGGATGCACTTTATTGGTAAAGATTTGAATTTGAATTCAAATCCTTGGCTCCAACAAAAAGCTATAAAAGTTGAGATGAAATGCCCACATGTATCTCGAGGTTTAGAGATCATTTCTATGTACCTTCATTGAGAAGAAGAGCTCATATCATAGCTCAATCATCCCTCACTCATTTAGCAATGCATTATTGCCAATGCCATTGTAATTTTACTTGATTCAATACATACATGTTCATTATTCCCTACTCTCATATCTCTGTCACACTCCATCAGAAGAGTGAATTTCGCTGAGCTAGTTCTCACTATGTTGTGCATCATTTTTGTGATTTAAAGCATGAAATATTCAGCATAACGTCTATTTTAATCTTACAAAGTTTGATCTATAATGGTTCACTCAATTATCAGTTATTAATCAAACATTGCTCACTGGTCTGTGACTGTCAAGGTCCATAAAAGTGGGGATGTATGTTCAACTTGCTAAATATATTTCTCTGCATATATTTTATTGTTCTAGATGATTCCACTCATGAATGGTAGCATGTTTAGCTAATTGAAGTTCCCGAAAAGGAATTTTATTAATTGTTGACATACTCAGAGAATTGTGTAAAACTCTGAGTAGGTGTCTCAACCAAAATAGCAAGTTTTGTACATTGGATCATATGCCTACCTATCCGTTTTGATCCTATCATTTGTGCATCATCTTCCAAGCAACATATATGATCCTTTATGCCTATTAACTATTCAAGGAGGCCCACAACACTCTGGAACCATTGGTTATAACAAGTGTGAAGCAGATTTAGCTACACCAACTCATCTCTTGTGATTATCCACTATCTCCTCCAACATTCAAGACTTTGAGAAGTTTCCTTAAGTTGAGGTTTGACCAAAACATTTGATTTAGATGTTTTTTACTATGTTCTACTTGTTAACCAACATCTATTGATCTCTTTTCTCAAATGTAGGACTACCATGTTCTATTGGGATTTAGAGTCAAGATACAATGTAGGAAAGAAGTGATTCATTTACTTGGGCAATGAACTTTAATATGATTTACCCAACACAAATTCCTCACAGACTTGAATTTTTTAGAACCCTAAACAATTCCTAAATTTTTTCTCTTTAAGTGTTCTATTCAAACTTTTCGAGATAACTTGAAGAAATGCTCAATGGATGAATAAGTTCTATTGAGCTTAAGTGCCATCTAAAATTGAATGGGTTCTATATAGAACATCTACTTTTGCTGTTTAATTTAGTTACCTATTCCCATCCATTTCAACCTACTTTAAAAATGACTTCAAAGATTCCTTCAAAGTCAAATACAAGATTTTGAAAATTGGGAAGGAAGAACTAAAGTTTTGTGTAACTCATTCAACTTCTAAGACACTAAAATGACTTAATTAAAACTAGATGAGACTCAAAACTTTAAATGAGTTGTTGAAGCATTTTTTTCTATCTTTATGAGATTAAACCCAAATTCTCCAAAGATCCTTTCACTAAGGTTAAACCGTCATCCATCTACCAAACTTGTTGGTGTCTCTAGCCACCTAAGCTTTGTGATTATTTATATTGTTCAACTTTACTTTAAAAGTGATTCAACTAAATTAATCCCTTTCAATATCTTAAGAACCTTATATACTAGAATATCATTTTCGTATATTTCTATAACTTTAGGAGATTGATTCATCTAGTTGTACTATCAACAAGGTGTTTCAAGATTGTCTAGCCTCAATTATGTGGATTACTAAGTCAATCGTTTTCATCATCTCTTGAAACACCTTAAAATAAAGGCATACACTTGAGTCAATATAGTGATTCACCTAGTCGTGCTATCAACTACATGCTTAAATATAACTTATCTTAGTCAAGCTTACCTTGCTAAAAGAGATCTTTCCAAGTTCTTTCTTCAGAAGTCGATGTAGCATTTTTGATAAAGAACTACAAAATCCTTAGTAGCAAATCACATAATTTAAATGAGACTATACTAATCTTATTGAAAACCTTTATGAAGAACTAGAAAGTTATTTCAAATTCATGATCTTCAAATGTTCTAGCTATTTGATACTTGAAGTACTTCTTGGTCATATTCTTGAACATCTTATACTTCACCTGTATCTATGAAGTTTCAATTCCCATAGGGATGGAGTTTCACTTCATGAGCCCAATGCTAAAGGATATCTATCATCAAGCTCTGATGTCCAATGCCATCATTCCTACATTAATGTCACTAGAAAGTATAGTGTCCCATACTACCATACTTTATATCCAACATTGATGTGTGGAGGCTATTTATCTAAAAGTCTACAATCTTAATCTAACTATAGAGTACCCTTTATTCAAATTCTTTTAGAATTTGAGGTTAATGAATGATTTATTTTTTTAGTTCTACTTAGGTTTCTAGGGCTTCCAAACCAAGATCTCTTTATGATCTTAATTATCCTAAGATTATATTGGAAGCTCTAAAGCGTTTGATAAATGAACATCCATCCTAATGGAAGAAATCTCCATCCTTTCTTTCTAAGGTTTTAGTGTGATCCCAAATGCCTTGAATCTTATTCAATGTCTACTTAGTTCATGCTTACTAAATTATAGTGATAAGAGATCATTCTTGCCTTCTAGATTCCTTTGTTTATCAAAAGCTTTCAAAGAGTTACCCCAAGGATTTCCAAAAATCCCAATTACCACTTAAGTTTAATAATCTTCCAATGCTTTTGGATTTATGTTGAAATCCCTATAAGGATAGATGAATATAAATTTGACCTTCCCTAAACTTAAGTATCGCTTATCACAGTTGTAGACTGCGTACTTATAACTCGAAATTCTATCACTCCTTCTTACTTACCTTTAGAGAAGTATAACCTTTGGCATGATTTATTCCACCTCATGGTTTAGAACCACCTTTTTCAAAATCTTTTATGATCTTGATGGGGTGCCTAGTGCTAACTTTAACATTCCATGAAGTTTCTTTCTAAGAAAACATCTTATATCATAAAAGATGTTCATGTATCTCATCATCTACATCCATGATTTCATATTCCATGGAATAAATTGTACCAAATTTGATAAGTTTGATACTTTCTTCATCCCTTTGATTTTTGTCCTTTAAGACTATGAAATCTATGGCTTCATTCGCAACTACAGAGTCAGTGTTATGAATCCTAGCATCATTGGACTATTCAGGCACTCTTATAATTATGTTGATCCTGAAAACTTCTACAAGATGTACTAGAAAAAAAATTCTAGTTTTGGTATCTATTAAAACATCTTCTAGAGGTAACTTGGTGACCACCTGTTCCAACATATTCATGAACTTCTTTAGGAATGCTCTTGAATTCTCATGTCTCCTAATGATGAAAGTTCATGTCCATTTGAGTTAGAAGAGGTGGATTTATTTTTCAAGGCTAATCAAAGCATAAGCATTTTAAAGGACTATGAAAAAAAAAATGCTCCATTTCATCATTGTACCGAGAGAGATTTAAGTTCCTTTCATTAGGAACTATTGCATTTCCTAAAGAAAACTCTACTTGACTTTCTTCTTGAGGTGAAAATTTTCTGAATGAATGAAGCTTTAAATTACCTTGGACGTTCTTCCTATAGGAGGGAATTTTCAAAGTCTCATGTTGTCTAGAGTAGTTTTCACCATTCATGTTGGTTAAAGCAAATTTTCGCTCATATATTGCTTTCCATCATTGCCTTTGGTGGCACCAACTTAGAGCTTTACATCATGAGAATTATATAATCTATTTTGGGGTGGTATCCTATGTCATGAGGAAGGAGATAAGGAAGAGAGCTCACACACACACTCTCACTCTCAGGGAGAAGCACACATATAGATTGAGGCAAGGAAGAATGATCTTCTTCTTCTTCTTCTTCTTCTTCTTCTTCTTCTTCTTCTTCTTCTTCTTCTTCTTCTTCTTCTTCTTCTTCTTCTTCTTCTTCTTCTTCTATTACATAAAAATCAATGTACGAGAATGAACTAAAAACAAGAATACAACAAGTGAAATATATAAAGATCAGTACATAAGGAAAAACCTAATGTCCACGAATGAGTGAGCTGGAAAGGAACAAATGTGCCATCACTTTCGGTAGATAAATCTAATAAAGCTCAATGAAGTATCCCTGACATATACCGGCATGATCACTATACATGTCAGAGAAATGAAAAACTGGTACGTGTCATCCTGGGTCATCACATGTTGAGCTTGATATCTCAACACTCCCCCTCAAGCTCAATGCCATATCTTATAATCCAAGCATCTCTTGAAACTTCTTCAACTTCTCAGCTCCAAGTGCTTTGGTGAAAATATCAGCAACCTGCTCATCTGTTCTCACATAAACAAGATCAATATCATTTGGTAATACCTTCTCTCTCATGAAGTGATAATGTACCTCATCATGCTTTGTTCTAGCATAGAAAATAGGATTTCGTGATAACTCTATGTTGCTAAGATTATCACAATAAATGGTGATAGGCTTTTGCACTTCCACACCAAAATCCTCAAGTAGCATCTCCAGCCATGATGCCTCACATGCTTCCATTGAAGCACCTTTATACTCAGCCTCTATACTCGGCAAAGCAATAGTGGGTTGCTTCTTGCTGCTCTATGTAATAGCTGCAGAATAGGAAACCAATAGTAGATCTTCTATCTAGAATGCTACTAGCCCAATCGGCATTTGTGTATCCATAAACCTACAAATCTACTCCAGCCTCATAAAACAATGCATAATCCAAAGTAGCACTCACATAACGTAGAGTGCACCTTAGAGCATCCAAATGTGGCTTCCTAGGAACCTGCATAAACTGACTTTCAAGTCCAACAAGATAACTTAGATCAGGCCTTGTAATTGTGAGATATATAAGACTTCCCACAATTTTCCTGTACATAGTAGCATTTTCCAATGCTTCACCTGATGTAGTGTCCAACTTCAAATTTTGATCTAATGGCATAGAAATTGGCTTACAATCAGCCATACCATACTTTTGCAGCATATTCAAGGCATATTGTCTTTGTGACACCCATATACCTATTTTTGTATGTATAAACTCGATGCCCAAGAAATACCATAGCACACCAAGATCTTTCATGTCAAATTCCTGCATAAGAATTTTCTTTACCTCTTTGATGCTTCCTTCATTATCACCACCTACAATCAGGTCATCAACATAAATAGCCACAATAGTGATGCCATCATCAACCTTCCTTGCATATAGTGAGTGATCCGCATCACACATAGAAAACCCAATGCTGGTTAAGTAATCAGCAATCCTTGCATGCCATGCACGAGGGGCTTGCTTCAGCCCATACAAAGCCTTTTGCAACCTCCAAACATATTCTGCATGCTTTGAATCTTCATATCCTTGTGGCTGGTCCATATATACTTATTCCTGTAACTCACCATGTAGGAAAGCATTTTTCACATCCATCTGATGCAAAGTCCATCCTCTTGTTGTAGCTAATGCAACAAGTGTCCTGATAGTAGACATTTTAGCTACACGGCTGAATGTTTCCTCATAATCAATGCCATATGTATGTGCATATCCTTTAGCTACCAATCGTGCGTTATACCTGCTTATGCTACCATTAGCATTATGCTTTACCTTGTAAACCCATTTGCAGCCTATGGGTTTCTTTCCTTGTGGCAATGGAACCAGCTTCCATGTATCATTTCCATAAAGTGCAGCCATCTCCTCATCCATAGATTTTTCCCAATCTGCAATTCCAATTTCATCTTCAAAGTAAGAAGGTTCAACATCTTGTATTACCTTTGTCATGTAGGCACAATGACGAGCCATATAACTGTCATACGTCAATCGTTGCACTGAATTCCGCATCCTCCCAAATCTTCTTGGTCCTGGGTCGCTTCTCCTTGTATCATCTGCATGTGCCCTTCTTACTCCTGGAGTCTTCACAGAGGGCAATCCAAGTTCCTCATCAAGACTCTTTTCTGAACCGCTTGAATCTCCATCAACGTCTTCAAAACTTGCACATGTTTTACTACTAGTAGAAAGCTTTTCTTTACCTTTCTTGGATGTATTTGATGAATTGGTTAGACTGAAATTTCCATGCAATCTTCCACTCCATGGATTTGAGTTGGAACTATTGCTTGGTGATGCATTCGGTCCACTCAAAACTTGAGATTCTGCACTTGATTTTTCAGCATTTTCTTTGTCATTTGGTTCAAGATTTAGTCCTTCTTTGGCATCTGCATAGAAGCTTTACATTTCACCAAATATCACATCTGTACTCACCTTTACTTGTCGTGTGAATGGGTTATAACATTTATATCCCTTTTGCTCAAGGGAGTATCCAATGAAGACACACTTTTCTGCTTTTGGATCAAGCTTCATCCTCAATTCATCTGGGACATGTACATATGCAATACAACCAAAAACTTTCAGATGTGATAGTTTGGCTTTTTACCTGTAAACTTCTCTTTAGGTGTACTTGATGTACAACAGTAGTCAGAGTTCTGTTCATGATGTATACAACAGTATGCACAGCTTTTGCCCAATAACAATGAGGCATATTCTTCTTAGCCATCAAGGCTCTTGTTATTTCTGCAATATATCTATTTTTGCATTCCGCAACACCATTCTCTTGTGGTGTGTACCTGCATGAAAACTGACACTGAATTCCATGATTTTTTAGAAAACTGTTGAACTTATTTGACAGGTATCCACCTCCTCCATCAGATGTTAATGTCTGAATATACTTCCCTGTCTACTTTTCCACCATAACTTTAAAATTCTGGAAGTGAGTGAACACGTCGCTCTTCTCTTTCATGAAAATATACCCATACTTTGCATGTACGGTCATCAATGAAAGTAACATAAAACCTGCAACAGCCCATAGATGTGGTCTTTACTGGACCCCAAACATCTTTATGTACTACTTCTAGTACATTCTCACGAACATGCTTGTCATGTGGAAATGATGCTCTTGACTGTTTACCAAATTGACATGCTGCAGGTACCTTTGAATTTCTTCAACTTTGAAATTTGGTAGTCCATGGATAATCTCCTTTGACTGCATCAGTTTTGGCCTTTGTAGATTTGTGTGTCCAATTCGTTTGTGCCAGATCCCTATATTAGCAATAACTCCTGCACCTTTTGCAAACATGGCTGCATCCGTTTCAAGAATCTTCACATTTAAGGTGAACATCCTACCCACTTTGTTTTCTTTCGCAACCAATCGTCCATCCTACTTGTACTCCTCTACATATAATCCATCAGCATTGAACTTGACTTGTAATCCTTGGTCAACCATTTGTCCAACAGAAACCAGATTCTTTGTTATATTTGGAACATGCAACACATCAGCAAGATGTTTTACCTTCCCCTCCTCCATAGGAAATGTTATGTTTCCTGTATGCTCAATAGGATGCGATGTATCATCACCTATTTCAACATATCCAGGAACTGGCATTTTCTGCAAACTACTAAACCATTCTTCATGAATGGTCATTTGATTTGAAGCACCTGAATCAACATACCAGACATTATTATTCGATTTTGAAATACCAACAGACATCGTATTCATCATGTGATGTTGAACCATGAACAACTTCTCAGAATCATCTGCACTTGTGGATGCATAGTTGTTTTTCTACCTTCTGTTATTTTGATTCTTCAACGTGCAATCACATTCAAAGTGTCCATGTTTACCACAATTCCAGCATGGGGATTAGTACAACAACAATCTTTTGAAAAACTCAAACATGCACTTTCTCATGCACCTGTTTTGCAATTACCTGATTTTGCACAACCTTTCCATGTAGTTACATATGCCATTGGTTCAGGTATATGTGTTGTATTAATGCAAAATGATCATCCCATTGCATTTAAAAGTAGAAAACTTAAACCTTCTAAAAAGAAGTATAGTACATATGATAAGGAACTTTTCGTTGTTGTGCATGCTTTAAAAATTTGGAAACATTATCTCATGGGTTTAGAAGTTATAATCAAAATAGAGCAATAAGCTATTAAGCATTTAGGAAATCAACCATTGATTTCTAATCGACACATTAAATTGGCTTCATTCATACAAAATTTTTAGCCTACGATTCAATATCAACCTGGCAAAGCTAATGTTGTAGCTCATGCTCTTAGTGGTTTCCGCTACCCACAAATAACTATTATTTCAATAAATAATAATTTTGGTGTTCATATTTATTCATTTCATGACATGATTCCTACTTATGTGTCTGATTTGTATTTTTCATAAACATGGAATGCTTTCAATAATTCTCCAACATTTAGTGAGGATCACTCTACTTTTCATAATGGATTCTTGTATTTTGAACACAAGTTATGCATTACACAAGGTTTTAAAGAATTCGTTATGAAAGAGATGCACAAACCACCGTATATAGGTCATAGGGGCATACAAAGTACTATTTCTACATGTAAAGAATTTTTCTTTTGGCCAAAAATATGGAAAAGGATATTACAGAGTATGTTTCCCATTGCATTGTATGTCAACGTGTGAAACGACATCATGGTAAAGCATTTGGATTATTAATGCCACTTCCTATACCTACTAGAACATGGGAACAAATTTCTATGGATTTTATTATTGGTCTTCTTACAACTTGATCATATAATGATATGATTTGGACAATTGCTAATAGATTTACTAAACAAGCATTTTTCATTCCTTCAACAAAGACTCTTTTTGCACCTCAAGTTTCTAAGTTATTTATTAAATGTATTTTTCCATATCATGGTTTCCAAAATTTATTCTTTCATATCGAGATGTTGTTTGGGTTGCATTATTTCAAAATTTAGGTTCTTGAATAGAATTTAGCTCTACATTTCATCCTGAAAGTAATGGGCAAAGTGAAGCTACAAATAGTACTATTTTAGATCTATTACATTGTTATTCTTTAGATAGTACAAGTAATTGGGATGAGAAACTCCCTTTACTACAATTTTCATATAATAACACAACACATACCACTACTAGATGTGCACGATATGAAATTTTGTATGGTAAAAAGCTTCCCATTCCCCTGATTCTCACTCAAACTGACATACCTATGGCTAATGCTTTTGCACAAGATCATATTTCTACGCTTCATGAAGTTCATGAGCACATTAAAAAGAGTCAAGAACATTACATGGGTAATGTTAATAAGAAACGAGTAGTTAAAGAATTTAATGAAAATAATTTTGTATGGTTACAAATAATTAAAAGACGTTTGAAAAATATTTCACAACATCCTAAGGTTAAACTTGCACCACATTATTATGGAACTTTTCGTACTATTCAAAAAATTAATGAGAATGCTTTTAGATTAGATATATCTTCTCATTGGAATATACATACTTCTTTTCATATAAGTTTATTGAAACAATTTAAAGGAACATTACCACTCACTCCTATTTTAGATGACCCTCCTTTACTTGAAGAGGATACTAAAATTTTAATTCCAAAGAAAATAATTGATTATGATGTTACTACTACACACACAAGTAATTAATATCATAGATATTTGGTTAAATATAAAAATCACTCACTTGAAGAATCTCAATGGATTCATAAGACATCACAAACTCCACATGACCATTTGATTTCTGTTTATCATTCACAATCACATTAAATTTCAGTATTCCAGTTCCATGTATGTGTTTTTACATGGAATATGCTTATGATTGATCAATGATTGGACATCTGACTAGCCATCCATGTCTATTTTATTGTTATCAATTGAGGTCAATTGCTCGTCAACTAGGACACATGTTATACTTTATGGAATAATGGAATGTTAAATGGATTCTAATGCCTTGAGGGTTTTAATATGTTTTGTGTTTTGATTTAGCAGGTGAAGATTCATGAGGGTTATTCAAATATTTTTGGAGATATTTAGAAGAATATTTAAAAGATAGTATTTCAGTTATTTTCTGTAAAAACAATAGATCGCTTTAGAAAGCGACGTTTTTGTAAAAATAGTAGATTACAACTTTGTAAATAAAGCAGATTTTTGTAAAAAGCACTCTTCTCAAAGTGTTGCTCTCATGTATCTTCTATTCAAGACGTAATACCAAAATACCTATAAATGCACATGCTCTGATAGACTCGTCCATCAAAGTATGTGAGGGGAGATTATACCCAATCTATTGTCAAGTCTCTTCTCTCTTTCTATTCTCTGAGTATTTTTGTGTGATTTTGTTTCTGTACTATCCTCTGTGTACGTGCATTTACGTGATCCAAATGTCAACAAACGTTACGTTAAGTATACGTTTGCAATGCATTGCATACATGTAAAAAATTAAAAGCAATTTTTGGCACTTTTGAGCATTTTGACATTGTTTCCAACAATCCCCCCCTCAATGTCATAATGGCATGAGATTCAAACGTCTCCATCATTTTCATGTCTATCTCTAGAATCCTCAACTGAGAACCTAAATCATTTCTCCACTGGTGTGGAAATTGGCTTGCAATCAAAGTCAAATGTTGAAGTATTTTTTCAACATATTTCACTTGATACATAATGATTCTCCCCTCAATGGATACAAATAAGATGCCAAGATAGTAGCACAAAAGTCCAAGATAAGTAACATCAAAAGTATGTTGCAAGTCGTCCATAAGGATGTCAAGTTTTGCATCACTCACCCCGTGAAGAGTATCCCATCAACACAAGGAACATGCACTGTAAGATAGGCCCTATCTTTGCATACATACTACATAGGTTGTGCTTTCAATGGGACTAGATGTGAGACTAAGAGCAAAGCACTTATGGATTTTGTCATACCATGCACGTGGAGCTTGCTTGAGATCATACAAGACTTATGCAAACGAAAACTATATGCTCTTGCGCTTTCATGGCAGATCCACGAGGTTGCTTCACATAAACCTCTTTTGGCAAATCACCATTCAAGAAAGTTGTTTTTATGTCCTATTGATATACTTTCCAACCTCCTTGGGTAGCCAATGCAACCACAATATGAATGGTAGTCATGCATAAAGTAGGTGCAAAAGTATCCTCATAGTCAATGCCATATTGTTGCACATATCCTTTGGCAATCAATTTAGTTTTATAGCGATCAATGCTACTATTTGATTTTCTCTTAATCTTGTAAACCCACTTCGTACCAATGATATTTTTTCGTTTTTATAATTCACATAACTCTCAAGTATCATTCCTATGTATTGAATCCATTTCTGATTGCATAGCACTCATCCAATGTTGATCATCACATGCATCTTCAAAAGTAAGTGGCTCTTCATTATATGCTATAGCAATAAAAAAATTATCCACTTTATGCATGGAGAAAGCTCTATTTTGTTCTACCGAGTAAAGGTGCTCTCAATTTGCAGTCTTGGAAAGTTCGTTTCAAACAGTTTGACATAGCTTGTGCACTCTTTATAGACATGCATTCATTATGTAATGCATGATGAACATGTATATTATATATGGGTTGAATTTCATGCTCATTTTTAGCCATATTTTGATGCAAATATTCAGCCATATGTGGTTGGAAATTTCCAGTAGTTCCAACCATGTATGGTTGGAAATTCTTTGTATTTTCAGCCCTTTGAACCTCATTTGATTGCTGTGCATGTCCATAGTCAAGCGCACCACTTTGGAACAAATTTATGAGTGTATCAAACACATCTTGTGATCTAATTGTTGGCTGTTTTTTTGCATTCAAGTAGAGGAACAACTGAATTTTCAGAAAATACCACGTCTCGACTCATTATAATTATGTCCATCAATGGATGGTACAAACGATATCCTTTATTTTCAACACTATAAGTTTATAGCTAACAAATATACATTTCTTTGCCTTGTCATCAAGTTTGTGATATTGTTGTGATGACATAAGAGAATATGCCAAACAACCAAACATGCACATATGACTAACCATAGGTTTATGCCCATTCGAAGCTTCATAAGGATTGATGACTCTCAATGTTTTTGCAGGGTAGTGATTCCACACATAGTTTGCACACATGACCGCTTCCATCCAAAACTTATCAGAAAGGTACTTTCGTTTAACCATACATCATGCCATTTCAAGGAGTGTTTTATTTTTACACTCTCTCCAAGCTTCACAAGGAGTGATGATTCTCAATGTTTGTGTACAGTAATGATTCAACACATAGTTTGCACACATGACCATTTCCATCCAAAACTTGTCAAGAAGGTGCTTTGCTTTGAAGCACCACTATCAAAGAACCAATCCGAATCAGCCTCCCTCACAACCATACATTTAGAATGCAATGATGCATCATAATGACATGTAACAACACATGCCCAAAAATCTTGGGCCATGTTGATTTCATCATTGTTTGCATTTCAAGAATTTTCAGCAATACACATGTTGGATTCCTTCTTCTTTTCATTGCACTTGGCAAGCTTTTACACTCATCAATACTATGACCAACCTTTCACAATATTTGCATCTCTTCTTCTTCTTCTTCAAACAAGCATCATTAGAGGAATGAGTGGAAAAGGAAGGTTTAGGTTTTGGTTTTGATGTCATACTTGCTTTTCCCTTTTTGTGAGATAGCAAGTGCTTGTGTTCCCTCAATCAAACCACTCCTATTCACTCTAGATTGCACTTCTTGCAAAATAAGAGACAACCTCATCAAATGCATACATATTTGGATTTTCGTTTGCAACCAAATAGAGTGCAGTGGCAAAGCTTTAAAAAGATTCTGGGAATTCTTTCAACAATGTAGAGATGAGTGACGAATCTAGAATAGTCTCATCTATGTTTGCCAATTGCTCTTTCAAGTCTTTGAGGTGTGTCACATACACATTCATTTACTCATTTTCAGCCATACATACATCCTCAAATTTTTTTCTTAAATTATGCAACATGTGCTTCATTACGCATGGCATACAAACAAGCAAGAGTATCCCATGACCATCGTGATGTAGAACATGACCAAATGTGTGGAACTATACCATGCTTCATAGAAAGTGCAATCAATGCATGAGCTCGAGCATCTTTGCCATCCCATCTAAGTTACTCCTGTGTAGGTTGAAAGGGAATAACCTTTGTACTTGAAGAAGTAGCTCCATCTGTGACACTAAACCACGAAGTAGTACCAAGGGGTCTTCGATCTATAGTTTCCACTATGTTTCATAGTTTTTTTGCAACAAGAACATGGTTCATCATGTAAGAGCACATTGGATAGATGGCCCATAAAGTTTATCTTCAGCTTGAACCATGCCAAACAAGTCATTGTTGTCCGCAATTTGACTAAAGAACAAGAATATGACAAGATCTTTACTTCAATGGAAGTTGAATGAATGCTGAAATTTCAAGTCACAATTCATCGCTTTGATGGCATTTCTGATTGAGTGAATGGCTTCGAAATGGGGGTAAAACCCTAGTGCGACATGTGGAAATGCTTTCTAGCTACTCAAAATTAATGTTCTACTCTTCGAAGCCAATTTGCATTGTCTAAAAGTGTGTGTGTGTTTGGACGCAAAAAAGGGGAACTTGAGAAGGAGCTCAACTGGCTATGTTACCACTGTTAGGTGTATGTAGTAAGTGTGATAGACACACAGGAAACACACACAAGGATCACAAACGTAGCAAGATGGGGAGAAGATGGATGGATGGAATAGCTCTCTCTATTGATGATGAAGTGTACTGAAGTAAGAGTTGAATAATATCCCTAAATACAAAGTAACATCACATTGGAGTATATCATGTTTGTGGTAACATGGGAAAAAAACTTCTTTTTCCCTTTCTTTTCTCCTTTTCTATTCTTTAAAAAAATGTTCGGTTATTGAAATCCGGCATGAAACTCTAAATTATATGTGCTTTTGTGCATTGAGAGTATGCATTTTTGTTAGTTATTTCATAACGCAGAGATATGATATCGGATTTGATATTTGAGAAGTTTTTTCATACTTTTGCCATATTTGAAAACTATGGCCTGTTATCTACTGCCATGAGCTGATGATTGCATCACTTCTCATTTCTTAGTGAAATTGGACTTTTCTAGGTTTATTCTTTGTTCTACAGCTGTTCACACAATCCCTTCATAGTAGTATTTTGAAGTTGTTATCTTGAAATGGCCTTATCTTTGCATGTACTTTGTTTGTACTTAAATTCAAGTGGGGGATGCATAAAAAAATGCTTTTCTAGCTAGACAATGTAAAATGTTGTTTTCTCATGAAAGGTAGTACAACTGAGCATATCCTTTTTTGCATTGATCTCATATGATTCTGTTGTTCTTTAACGAGTTGAAGCTCCTTACATGTGACAGACATAACCTGAAGGTGCATGCTCTTGTCATGTATATACAGACATGGATCTTTAGAATATTCCAAAAGGTTGTACTGTATTTCAAAAGAAAAAAACAGATCCACAACTGAAATCATTTGATATTGTATATTTTCTGTAGATGGCCAAGGATAGTTACTTTCTTGTCTTGGGCTACAGAGCCAGAGATGGAGGAAAGAAAATTAGTAGGCCTAAACTTATATTTATAACCAATGGGTTTTAGTGGATTCAATGATTTCGAAGTATTGCTTTCTGACATTGCTGTTGTTGCTGTGTAGATGGGATTCAAAGTCATCTTTGTTCTCACTCTGACGCTCATTCAAGCAGGATATTATAAGAGGTGGAAGTGGGCTCCAGTCAAATCAAGGAGGGTAATTGTGGATGTCATCAACTGAGGAAAACTTGCTCAGCAGCAGGCATATGAATCACAGGTCAGCTTGTAATAAAGGGCAGTCTCAGGGATTTTAGGTTCCAAATTTCTGATGTATTTATAATTTCATTCCACATTGTCCAGCAAAATTCCATATTTTCTCAATAATTCAGATTAGTTGCAAGGACGAATTTTCAGTATAATTTTTTATTACTAGTTTAATTTACGTCCACAATTGTGGTGGCTATCTGCTATATCTGCTGCATGCGAGGCAAACATGATTTGTTCGCCAAAATGATGATACTGTGTTTTGGTATTCAATGGTTACAACAGTTGTCTTTGAAGAGTTGTAGACAAGACACTAAATGTTGTAAACCTATACTAAGTATCTCTTTGACATCGCCGTGTTGTTTGTGTCAGAATTTTTGTTATCACTGAGCATAGATAAAAGTCCAGTAGGAAACTGTTCGTTTTAATGTCGCATTTTGTGGACCTTGACATAAAAGAGTTCATCCTTATGGACTACTCTGCTGGCTTAATAGTGCAACTATACTAGATGAATGGGCATTTAATACCATGGGACCCTTGTATCCACTGAGCAGGGGTAACTGACCCAAAAAACCACCTACAAGATTGGGATAACGACCTGAAGGTTAGGTTGGACACCTAGAAAGGCACGTGTACAGCCTGTGCACCCCTCCAAAGGAATTTTACATTGCAACCCAGTCAGGTCTTGTACCTTTGAGACATTATGGAACATAAACTTCATTTGCTGTGAAAGAGCAGTGTTTGTTATTATTAGCATTTATTGTTGCCACTTGTACAAATGATTGCAGCCTGGCTAGGAAAATCGAATACAAACAAACAAGTCTCTCAGCAGATATTTAAAATTGTGAGTAAAAGCTCATTGAGAGTCTCTAAATGCAGGGTGACTTTCACAAGCTCTGAACTACGGCATCTATTCATTACGTTCTGGCAGTAATAATGGCTAATTTTCTTGTTCAGTCCGTCGAGAACCTTAATTTGCATAATTGGGCAGTTAGTTGGTATTACTTGTAGAAAATTGACAAGCCATCAATGGGATTCAGAATTTTCATGTTACGTAAATTGCATAAGACTACAGCAATTGTGAATTAGTATGCATTCAAGAAAAATTTACCACCCCATAATTTGATTGTTTGATGTGGCCATGTGTTGCGCTTGTACACGTAGTTAGATTCTCTCTAAGAAATGGGCTTGTAGTTTTCATCCAATCATAAAAGAGTATTATCGTTTATGTTGCTCATATAACATCCATCTGGATATATTTTGGTTTAACTATGATTCAGGCAACGAGGACCAATCATCAAAATGCATCGACTATCGTGGTCTCAAGTACGTTTCCAACTCCATAATCTGAGTATCTGATGTGGTCATGCTGTAGCTTTTGTACATGTAAAAAAATTGTAGGAAATGAGCTTGTAGTTTTCATCCTGCCCTCCTGGTAATATATATTATTTGCATATTTGATATATTCTGGTGTTTGCCATCATTTGGGCAAGGAAAACTCATTATAAGAGGGAGTGGAATATTATGATTTTCAATGTGTCTCGCGCCTGCAACTAATTAAAAAACTATGTGTGTGCATGCCTGCAGCCGTGTGCTTGCAATGCAAACGTGTGCACATGGTCATGCACAAACACAGACGGACACAAACACATGCATGTGCACACACACACACACAGAGCCATAACCAATTAACCTTATGTTTTGTTATGAGACATCTTGATGTTTCTTCTATCAAGCTTTAACAGTGTTTTGTAATTGGATGTTAATGGCCTTGGACGTGTTGGAAGTGAGGTAGGTCCAAATAATGAATCACAAAAAACTCCAAGATCTTTCCAATACTTGTAACCTTAGCACATACACATCTTGACCAAATAATGAGAGAGGAGTACACATCTCAAATAGGCTGAAAGAAAAGGGTTTTAGGTACAAAATGTAGGGCAAAGTGCCTAGGAGTGTGTGTAAGAGGATATGTGCAAATATGGAAGTGGTTGACTGTGTATAAACAGGCCAGAAGCGACACCTAGCAGAAATTGGACTCCTCTGATGTATGACCTGGTACAACAGCAACTAAAGAATGAACAGAAAATAAGCAGCTACTTACAAGAATCAGCAGGATTATGTGTAGGAGATGCAGGGCAGCACCAAAAAACCTCAAGTTTGCAGCAAAATCAGCACAAAGAGATCCAAGGTTTGCTTCTAGATGAAACCCTAGCACAAGGTTGAGAAATAGCTTGTAGAGTTGATGTGTAACAGCATCCATGGGCTGGTCCTTTTATAATCATCAAAACCGCAATCAAAAAAATACTCAGATAAGCTAAAAAGCCCTCCTCCCACGATTTTCGACACCAAATTGTGTTTTCGATTTAACTTTTCATATGAGCTTTGGGTCACTTTGATCTTGGCCATTGAATTATTTGCTTTTTGATATACAAATCATGATCATTGGATTAAAATTAAGTGAAAAGCAACTTTTGATCAGATATTAGGGTTCGACTTTTTTTTAAGTGTTAGGTCTCACATAGGTGCATAGCATATATCAGTTGAAAGCTCTCGATGAGTACTTCAAGATTATGCAAGAATTTTTTTTATTATCTTAGATCAAATTTTGATGATCTCGAAAACTATGGTTGGTTAGAATTTTGGTTATTCTGACCTTGTTTTCCAACAATCCCTCCCTCAATGTCATAATGCCATAAGCTTCAATAATTTGCGTAACTTTTGAAGTTCATCTTTGGATAATGCTTTGATAAAAATATCTGCCACTTTCTCACTTGCAAGTACATATATAAACTTAATGTGCTTTTTAGATACTTACGAATATAATGATAATGAACTTCAATATGCTTAGTCCTTGCATGATGAACAAGATTCTTTGTAATAGCAATAACACTTTGACTATCTAAATAGATATGCATAAGAAGATGAACATAAACATCAAGATAACTAGCTTCAAGTCTAGTTGTAAAGGTGATTATACTCTACTTCACTTTGAGATGTAGCCACTGTTGGTTGTTTTTAGAAAGACATTTTCCAACATAAAAACAATAGCCTTTTGTACTTTTTCTGGTGTCTTTGTCACATGCCCAATCAAAATCTGCAAAAGTTGGAAGTACAAAATGCGATGACTTTGGAAATATCATTGCATAATTTATAGCTCCTTTCAAATATTTAAAAACTCAATAGTTTTCCAATAAATTTTTAGGAACACATGAATCTTTATACTTGAGATATTGCTTATCATATAGATATATCAAGCATCCAATAGCCTAGACTACATAGTGTAGCATCAAAAGGTTTTGAATCTACATGTGCTTGTGATGATACTTTAACATCCATGGTTATTTGCATAGCTTTAGAATTTGGCATTTCAAACCTTCCTAAAGGTTTTTCAATATAGTTTTATTGTGTCATATAGATACAATCATTCTTGAATATGAATTCAATGCAAAGATAACAACGTAAAACACGAAGATCATTAACATCAAATACTTTCTTAGATACAATCATTCTTGAATATGAATTCAATGCAAAGATAACAACGTAAAACACGAAGATCATTAACATCAAATACTTTCTTAAATTTTGACTTAAAATTGAAGATGAGTTCTTAGGACTTCTTATAATCATAACATCAACATAAATGATGATTATGATCAAAACAATTATCTCTTACTTAACATCGAGAGTAGGAGCAACTTTTGAGCTTTTAAAACCAATAGACAAAAGATATAGATGAATCTTTTCATACCAAGGCCTTGATGCTTGTTGCAAACCATAGAGAGCATTTACAAGCTTGCATACTAAATGCTCCTTATCTAAGTCTTCAAAATTTGTTGAGGATTATATATAAAGACCTTAATAAAGCTCTTTGATGCAAGGATTATAGCATCTAAAACCCTTTTGCTATGAAGAATATCCAAAAAATATACACCTATTTGCCTTCCGATCCAACTTGTGTCTCAATTCACTTGACCCATACATCATAAGCAAGTTCTGATTTTTTGAATTTATTGAAGTACTCGCATAATTACCTTAGTTCCTTTTGTATCCTTGATTTCCTCCTCCTTTGGACTAACAATCTCTTGCATAATGGCCCGATTTTCCACAATTGTAGCATTCTCCATTGGATGCTTCTCTTCCATGCGATCTTCCTCCTCTTCCTCTACTCCTTCCTCTTTCTCTTGATCCATAGCTTTGGTTGGAGCCTTAGTGGTTGCTTGAGTTTGAGTTTGTCCTTCCTCTCCCTTTGCCTTGGGAGTTTTGCCCACCTCTTTTGCCTTTGCCTCTACTTGCATAGAAAACTTTGGCTCGACTGCCCTTTGATTGTGAACCTCCTTTGCACACATTACAACCTCAAACCAGAAACTGTGGTAAAGCCTGACTCTTGACCATACATCTTACCATCTCCATGAGTGACGTGTTCTTCCGTTCAACGACTCCATTTCCCAAAATACAGCCTTCACATACATGTTTACTAGGTGCCTCAAGTTTGGGCAACCAAGACACTGTTTGAGATTTCTACAGGCATAGCAAACTAGCAAAATTCAGATGACCAAAGTGTGCATGCCATTGCTTTGCATCTAACAAAGCCTGAGAATCATGTACTGCACATGCTAAATCATGCATAGATTTTTCATATAGAAATTGCTATAAACATAAGATGAAACCAACACGGAATTAATTTTTTTAATGATCATTATCAAATCAATTATTAAACTTCATTATCCTACTACTCTTGATGTTTAATAGGCATATGCATTGGAAAAATTCCCCTACCTACTTGATGAATAGAAAAAATATTATTCAAAAAATATTTCCAAGTGGCATGAAGAACTTTGAAACAGAGCTATCCATTCAAACCATTGACATTATTAAGATGGATGCAATTCTGCATGTATATGGAATTCACAACCTTACAATGATTGGATGTTTTTAGAAAGGTAACAAATTGAGCTTTAATTTATGATCTTCAATGCATTCAAGTACTTCTAGTTGATTGCACTATCTCATGTGTCTTGCATCCAAATGCTCAAGCCTTTTTACAAAAATCATAAGTTGTTATCAATTACTCTTGCATGCACTAATTTTGGGGATTCAAAATGCATATATAAAGTTAACTATGTGAAAATCAAAAGTTTCAGTTGATATATATGTACTTGAGTATCTACTTGTCATTCCTAAAAAAATGGGCAACCATGAATGATATGAAGAATTAGAGTTGGATTTTCATTAAACTAATATGTCTTGTTGGAAAACAATGTCAAAATAGCCAAAATTCTAGCAAACCCTAATTTTGGAGATAGTCAAAATATAATCAAAGATTGTCGAAAAAATTATTACATAATCTTAATATACTCATCAAGAGCTTTTCAATGATATATGATATGCACCCATCTGAGACCTAGAACCTCATCAAAAGTCAAACCCTAAATTTTTATCAAAAGTTTCTTTTCAATTAATTTTAATCCAACACTCATGATCTAAATATCAAAAATCATATAATTCAATGGCGAAGATCAAACCATCTAAAATGCCATATGAATAGCTAAATCAAAAAAATAAAAAGCCACATATATGCCTTTTTGTAATTAGGGTTGAAAATTACGGTAGGAGTATTTTTTCATTGGGGTTTTGATGGTTATAAAAGAACGAATCGATAGGCACTCTTACACATCACGTCTACAAGCTATTTCTCAAGCTTGTGGTAGGTTTTCTTCTTACAGCAAGGCTTGGAGCTATTTGTGCTTATTTTTTTGCAGACTTAGAGGTTCTTTTGATATTGCCCTTCATCTCCTACACATAATCTTGTTAATTCTTGTGAGTACATTCTTATCTTTTATGCATCTTCTTTACTTATTATTGTACCAAGTCATACCTACCACTTCAATTTTAATTTTGTTGATATATTTAGGTAGTTATATGTATGAACACTCTAGCACCATCGGGGCACTTTTTTCCCTCTTTCAGAGGTTCCCCCCCCCCCCCCACCTTGTATATACGCCTATGACCCTAACGAGTCACTTGTCTTTGTACATTCTAGTGGTAATACATTCAGTATTGTGTGTTGTGCTCCAAGCTTCTTCTTCTTCCTTGTGCTATTCGTACGCTTCTGCAAACCTCATACTCTAACAATTGGTATCAGAGCAAGTCGCCACTTCATCTAGGGCATTGCTGACACCGCTCCGAACACAGTCTCATAATCGCACGAATTTTGAAGAGCATATTCAAGGTGATTACAAGATCAAATTGCTTCACTTTGTGGTGCCAAAATTACGATCTGAGCTCGTTTCATCCTTCGAATGCACTATCATAGTGCGTGTGCATGAAATTTTGTCTTTTTATGCCAAACATATATACAGGTTTCAATTTGCTGGTATAAGCATCTCCAAGTCTATTACAAGCTTAGAAAAACTCGATAGTGTAGTTTTGTTCAACTTTTTGAGATAGAGTCAATTTTCTGCATCATGGTATTTTAGTTAGTGGCCAGGGCTAATAGAAGTGGTGTATTTTCTATGTTGGCTATTGAGGATAAGCTGGATGGTACCAATTACCCATTATGGGCTTATATGATGCATCATGTATTGGTTGCAAAAGGACTATGGATTATTGTGCAGGATATTGCAAAACGTCCTATTACACCTGCAAATACAGTTGTTGAAGGTGATGCAGAGGGAGTTTAAGATGATGATATTCTTCATGTTCCTGTTCATGTTGCGGTTCATGTTGCACCTACTGTAGAGCAAATTTGTTGGGATGGAAGAGATGCTCATGCACATGCAATGATAGCCTTGTCTGTCAAATATGCTATTATTCCTCGTATTCGCTCTTGCAGAACGGCTAAGAATGCTAGGGATACACTTACCATTTTATATCAGGCAAGGAATGAGGCTCATGTTGCTTACCTCCGAAAATAATTTGAGAGTAAGCATATGAATAAAGGAGATTCCATGGATAATTTTCTAACAAAGATCAAAGATTTGAAGGAACAGTCGATTTCTGTTGATGGAGTCTTGTCTGATAGTTCACTTGTGCAGATTATTCTCAATGGTCTTCTTGATTCATATCAGAGATTTGCTTCTACTCTTGTATCACCTATCTTGTGGTCCAATATTGATAGTAATTTTTTTGGTACTTCATTACCTTTACCCATGTTCATTTGAATATTGCTAGAAAGGTTGATTCCTAGACTTGACATGTGCTTTTAAATTGCATTGTATATTGTTGGCACCATGGGTAGAATTCAACTCACTTTTACTAGTGTCATATTCTTAATTGCATTTCTTGCATATGGATTGTAACATGACAGAATATGAATGCTTATTGGATATTTTTTTCAAGTTATGTTTGATACAAGGATAAATAACGAGTATTATATGAATTTTCTTTCAATCCATGCATGGCTCAATCACAATGAAGCAGGCATCATGTCTTAATTCCAATCATATATTTAAAGGACTTTGGCTTCTGATAATATGAGTGTTTACACATTCTTAACCAAAACTATTATGGCCCATGCATTGAATGAAGTGAATCTTTAGCAACTTCATATATTTACTAGTCCCCATGATATGTTTGGATATAAAACATGTTAGTTCTTATCTTTGAATAAAAAAGCCCATGAAAGTTGTGGAAATATTAATTCCGCAAGGAAACTTGAAACGGAGCCCTATGTATATGTATTACATCATCTAGATTATGTCCAGTATTAATAGTAGTTTTTTGGGAGTTCATTCTGTTTTACCCAAGACTGAAACTTATTTGTTTGTTCAACTATTATTCGAAAGATTGTGTTATAGAATTGGACCCATGCTTTGACTCCTTGGAACAACAACAAAACTATTGCGAATTAATTGAACGATGCATATCCTATTGTTTTCATGATATTGCCACTCATACAAACTAGTAATACATAAGCAATACATAAAAGGAAAATTCTTGATATGTTTCTATGCTTTCAAAGCATAGGAGAATCCCACATAGCACTAGGTCGATCAATGTGAATGATAGAGAGCAGAGAAAATAGATGGCTTGAGATATAAAAACTACTACTTTCTAGTTTCTACATAAGTGATATCCCAAGTGTTAGAGAAACAAAATTAGAGCTAAATATGGAATATGGAATGCTGCAACTTCGAGGATCTGAGATGTACTTATGTAAGTAGTATGTAATAATGCTCACACCATGGCTAGGATTTGACAAATTTTTTGGTTAGTAATATGTTTTGATGGAATCTCTCGTCTCCTATTTACCAATAAAATATAGTATGTTTGTTGCCCACTTTATCCACATCTCATTTTTTTATCTATTCTTGTGAAACATTAAAATAGAAAAGCATGAAACTTGAAAACACCTTGCGTATTCTAAAGATGAGTTTATTTTACAAGCTACCCATCATGGTATGTTTTGAAATGAAAACTCAAGAGACTTAAATTAGATACTAAATAATGTCACAAAGCGCATGAAAATTCCTTCTTAATAATGAAGTCAATCTTTAAGCGTGCCAAGTCTAAGAAAGGGGGGGGGAGGGGGGGGGGGGGGAGAGAGAGAGAGAGAGAGAGAGAGAGAGAGAGAGAGAGAGGTTTTTATCAAAAAAGTGTTAATATCTATCTTGCATTGAAATTTGAGACCATGGAAGAATGCAATCATTAGGCATTAATATATTAATTATGCATATATAACCCTTCTTAAGATCATTACTTGTAAAATATGGAAAACATCTATAAAGAAAAAATAACGAATAACTTTCGTGAATGTATATAAAGGGAACATAACAAATTTTGAGATACTACTTGCAATCAGATACATTTGTGAAGATCATTAAGAAAGGAACCATGAATTAAGCTATTCTAGAAATGAATACATCTCTCGCCCTGCAACTTCATCTAACATACTGTCTAGAGAGGGCAGTGGGAAAGGATCTCGAATCGTAGTGGCATTGAACTTCTGATAGTCCATACAAATCCAAAACTTAATATTTTCTTCAATACAATCACAATGGACAAAACTCACTCCGGATTCTCTATAGGAATAATGTACCAAACCTAAATTAGACGGTCCAATTCATGTTTTACCTCTTCTGCAAAGTTTGGATTCATCCTATACCATTGCTATTGAAAGAGCTTAGAGAAGTTTGTAGGATGTAGAAAAGTGATTTGCGAAGCGATCAAGTTTGGTCCAGCCAACCGGCTCAAGGCCGGCCCTTGAGCTTATGGAGACTCAAACAGACTTTATAGGCATGCGATAAGTGCAATAAAATGCACTATGTACTTTGGAGCATCAAGGAGGAGTCGATACAAAATAGATAGGTTTGCGCATCGACTAGCTCAAAAAACTTACCATCTTTGGATGAGACAATGAACTTCAAATTCTCATAGAGACCAACGTGATTACAATTAGAAAAAATCCTTTTATGGGAGTGATACACATAAGGTTGAGAGTATAGAACGCACAAAAGTATAAGAAACAAGCAAAATATGCTATTGGAATGAATCAGACACTCAATGGTGATATTCCTATTTTTCAGGAATACGTAGAGATTGACCCCGAGACTCCCTTGGTGTCCTAGGCTCACCATCTAACGGTTCCTGTTCGAAATCACTTCTCTCTGCTTTTGGAATCACTACTCCGAATTCATTAGTGTAGTTAGGTTGATTGGAAATAATCTACATTATTCCCTAATTATCTACATTGTTCCCTCTTTCTAGGTAGGCTAAATTTGTCATGCTTTCTGGTCTCTCCATGTTATAAGACATCTCCGACTCGCTTGTCTTTGAGCTCAGTTTGTAAGGGTAACCACAAAGTTGTTGGGCCCAAGATCGTGTTGTGGTTCTAACACTCGATTCAGATGACCTAACATTATGTCGATTGGCTTATGTCGATCAGCTTATGTCGATCGGCCTTTCTTATTTGCTTCCCTGATCTAAGGTTCATGAATTGATTTCCCTCTAGCACTCGATGTGATTAGTCATCACAAAACTTATTTGTTCTTAGTTACTTGGTCTCTTTACTCTTCTCAATCTCTTTTCTTGTCCAATTATGTACGTCAAGAGGTGTTCTTTTGTTTCGTGTTTAAGTTGTGGCCCCATTAAATTTAAATCCTTTGAGCTTGAACTTGAGTGATTAACATTTCTTGTACTTGAATCATGCCTATCATGATCCTAATTCAATCAATAACACTACTTGCACTTAGCCTAAACTAGCAATTGACAGAGGGGATTGAGAGTTCTTCCAATCTCAAGTGTGCTGCCTCGTTGATTGCTCTTATGTCCAAGAAAATGTGCTTCCCAAGCTTTTCCTTGCCTTGCACTTTGCCTTGCCTTGGATTCTCTTAAAAACCTGTAAAAAAAATCAAGTTTAGATCAAACTTTTGTTGATGAGCAAATGGGACTTCTCCAAACATATGCTAGTTGTTTTCACAATGCACAATTTAATTAAAAAACACCCAAATTGGCCTTAAATTTGCTAAAAAATCAAGCCTTAAATTTGTGTTTCAAGCAAA
>CM035432.1:135961150-136168650 GCA_020310875.1 Ceratopteris richardii
GCCAAGGCTTTTGGCATGCTACTCATCCATGCTCAAAGAGAACCAACACAAGTTCCCAGAACGTATATGATAAAGTATCAAAACAAGCAACAAGGAATACAAAAACAAGTTCAATATTAGGACGTTACTTATCGAAAGTTGATAGTCGTGTTGATGGAATAGATCCCATAAAAAATGTAGAAGAAGATATTATTTTTGAAATACATCACAGAATATGTTAGAGGAGCACTAGAATGTGCTCTCTGACTACAATAGACAAGATTTCGGAAATACACTTCTCATTACAAGATCACCAACGAAGGGATAATAATACAAGAATACGTGACTGATACAAGATGTCCCACAACCCGGGACTGATAGGTATGAATAACTTGACTAGAGATGATACAGGAGATCCTACAACCTAGGATTGTAAGTATGAGACAAGATATTTGAATTACAAGAACTCCCTTTTGGTAGATGAACTAGATACAAGAAAGAACTCGACAAGATCTCGTACTACGAGATTACAAGAGGACAAGATAAGATGTCTTGGATATAAGACTAGACTGGAACAAGGAACAAGTCAAGAACAGGAACTGGAACTTGGAGAGTACTTACTTGGTGGTCACGACTCCTTGAGCTCCCAAGACTGATATTGGCAAGACTGATCATGAATGTGGCCAAGCCCTCCTTATATAGGTTTTCAAGGGCGGTTCATGAAAGACGGTTACGAATTGATGATGTCATTGATGATGTCATCAATTTGAAACATGAGCTCTGGATATCCGAATTAGGCAAGTAGACAGTCGATCTTAGAATTTTGCACGTTGGTTTGGAAGCATTGGTTTCTCCTAATTCTGAACCAATCATGAGATACAAGGTTCACATGGAATCTAAGGTTCAAGATGGTTTCCTTTGTCCATGACATCACCTCCCCCTCAAGCCATGAGTTCTACGAGGAGCGATCATGTTATCTGATCTCGGCTTCGTTGAATTTCTCTTATGGAATTCTTGAACCTTGATTGGTGCTCTCTGAAGGTTTTTTGCAAGTTCCCAAGTACGATCATTGATGGCATACCCTTTCCAATGAATAAGGTATTCCAATCTTCCTCGGGATATTCTGGAATCTAGGACATGCTCGACTTCAAATTCTTCATGATCATCAATCTCGATAGGTGGTGAAGGGCTAGGTCTCTTCCCCCTCAATAGTGAAATCTGATATGGTTCCAACATGGATACATGGAAAATTGGATGTATTCTCATAGTACTTGGTAGCTGGAGCTTGAAGGTGACTAGATTAATCTTGGCCAAGATGGTAAATGGACCAAATCTTTGATGATCTAACTTTGCACAAGGTCTTGAGGTTTGCAAATTGTTTCTGAGTAACCATACTTTATCCACAATTTGATACGATGGATTCTGGACACGATGTTAATCTGCATAGTACTTATATTGTTCTTGAGCTTTATGGATCTCTTCATTGAGTTCTTTGTGAATGTCCATCAGGTACTAGACCTTGTCTCTAGCAGCTTGGTTCTTGACATGATTTGAGAGTTGTATATCCATCCTTGGATGTTGTCTATAATTTGCAAAGAAGGGGGTCTGCTTGGTAGATGCATCAACACTATTGTTATAAGCAAACTCTACAAAGGGTAAAAGCTCAAACAAATCATTTTGATGATAGCTGCTAATTGGAGATGCTCAGGCTTGAGTAATACACTCTCTTGTTGATCAAAGGCCTCTTCATCCTTCTTTGGTGCAAGGTAAGATCTTCTGGACAAGGCATCTGACTGACATTGTTGACATCCTAGACGGTATGTGATGACAAAGTCGAATCTGGATAAAAAGTTACTCCATCGAGATTGACTTCTATTGAGAATCCGGGTGGTCATAAAATATTCTAGGTTCTTGTGATCTGAATACACAATGACTTTATGAGCTTCTCCTTCTAGATGGTGACGCCATGTATCAAATGCGTCTACTATGGCAAGAAGTTCTTTATCATGAATTTCATAAGTGATTTCTGGGGGGGGGGGGGGGGACTTCCTTGAATGATATGCAACTCGATGTAAGCGTCCATCATCTCCATTTTGGGAAAGAATGGCCCCTAGAGCAAAGTATGATGCATCTGTCTCAAGGAAGAAGGGCTTACTAGAATCAGGATGAACTAGAATTAGAGCGGTAGTAAATGCTGATTTCAAGGTCTGGAAGGCGTTTTCTCCTTTTTTGGTCCATGAGAATTTGGAGTTCCCTGTAAGCTTGATAAGAGGTGTCACTATCTTGGAGTAATCTTTGATGAATATCCTGTAGAAATTGGCAAACCCCAAAAAACATTGTACATCTCGAAAACATGAAGGTGGTTGCCAATCAAGGATTGTCTCAATCTTCTTAGGGTCCATAAAAATTACATTATCTGATACAATGTACCCTAAAAATTCCACTTCTGTCTTATGGAAAGAGAACTTCTCCAGTTTCGCATATAATCCTTTTTCTCTTAGTTTCTCTAGGACTATCTTTACATGACATTCATGATCCTCTAGATTTTTGGAAAATATCAAGATATCGTCAAGGTATATTACAACAAAATCATCTAAATATTCTCGAAAGATATCATTCATCATATGTTGGAAGACAGCTGGAGCATTTGTGAGACCAAATGGCATAACTACATATTCAAAATGACCATACCTTGTCCGAAATGCTATCTTCCATTCGTCTCCTTCTCTGATCCTGACAAGGTTGTAAGCTACTCGAAGGTCAATCTTCGTGAAGAATTTTGGTTTTCCAAGGCGTTCCAAGAGCTTGGATATGAGTGGTAGAGGGTATCTATTCTTTACAATGACTTTATTCAATCCACGATAGTCTACACACATCCGGAGAGTCCCATCCTTCTTCTTTACAAATAAAATAGGAGCTCCTGCTGGAGACTTTGAGTATTTGATAAACCCCTTTGCTAGATTCTCATCAATGTTCTTGCATAGTTCTGTAAGTTCCTCTGAGGATAGTATGTAGATTGGTCCAAAGGGCGGTTGTGCTCCCTCTTGAAGTTTTATGGCACAATCATAGGGTCTATGCTCTGGAAGGATGTCCGCATTCTTCTTTTCAAAAATATCTTCAAAGCCTTTGTACTGATTAGGTAGTTGCACTGGATCATCTTTCTTGGATTCTTGAGCTGGTATGGCATAGATCATATATGTCAGTTCCTTTCTTACTGCATGTATGAAGGCTTTGGCTCCGACATATGTTAAAGATTCTTGGAGTAAAGCTTGAAAATTCTTCAACTATTAAAGACTAGTTAGGTATCCAACCTCAATGTTATAAACCACCAAGTTTTATTGATAATATTTTATTGTTTTACTCAAAACATTAATGCTTCTTTATAGACTAAGGTAATCTTTTCTTTAATCAATCTCAAAAGACTATTTACTTGGAATGTAATTCGTATCCGTTACTAACCAAGCAATTGATATCACCAAATTGCATTATCGATTGAGTGTTTTCAAATTAACTTAGTCTTTCCAACGTTAGTTGAAAAAATAGTTATCTTTGAATTTAAACTTCATGCACAACTTTAACTTGATGAAACTTTATAAGCTTCACTTCTAATTTGAATATAGGAGTAAAACCTTTCTTTCATTTCATTATCTTGTTCGTCTAATGGTTTAAGTACGTCAACTCAATGCACTTTCCTATGAAAAAGATAACATGATTAATGTTTTCTATGAATTATGAGTTCTTTTCTTTTTAGTCATCAAAGAAAAGTTCCCAAAGGGAGTTAGCATTCAAGTGTCCCATACCACAAGATACTTTCTGTAGTGTTGTGGATGTAACTTTATGAATGCTTTGAACCATCAGTTTTGCACTCCTTCCTTGCAATCTAAGTGACGTCCGAACTTCATGAGTAGCATGCGCTAACTCTTGCACTCCTTTTTCTTGAAGATCACAAAGGTCTTGCCAAGGTGGCATGGGGCCAAAATGGTTGGCCCCTTACCCCAATTTTGCTTGGAGGTCACCTATGGGATATCCCTCCCTTGATATGTGCATGAAGACCTTGAGTGTGCACTCGCCTTGGGAGCACTATTGGGGGGTGACTCACCACATCATGAGGCTAACCATGCCATGCAAGACCACCACATCAAGAGGCTAACCTTGCCATGCAAGGCTCCATAGCTCGAATGAGAATGGATCCAAGGTGTGGGGAATCACTCACCTTTGAAGGCATTTAAGGTCTCTACTCATCATATCTCAAAAAACGAAGACCATAGAGAGTGACCTTTCCATTCTTAGAAGGCATTGGATGCGAAACTCGCGTTGAAACGCATGTGGCAAACAAGTCCACCTTGGAAGACATTTGAATGATCAATTTACCTTATGGGGCATGTTCAGCATTGACTCTCTTCGCAGAGACCAATATGAGGTGAAATCTAGCATCATATCCTCATATGCATAGGAATGACTCCCTTCGCCGTTTGAGAATAGTAGAACATGGGTGACTTTCTCAAATGAGTCCGACTTACTTTCTCAAATTAGGTGACTTGCTTGCCATTTCATTTCTATACTATCCTCTACGTACGTGTGTTTGTGGGACTCAAGGTCAACAATAGTAGAAAATCACTATTTTGTAAATAAAGCAAAAGCACGCTTTTCAAAGCGGTGCCCTCATGTATCTTCTATTTAGGACATAATAAGAAATACCTATAAATACACATGCTCTGATAGACTCGTCCATCAGAGTATGTGGGAGAGATTGTACCCAATTTGGTGTCATCCCTTGTCTCTTTCTATTCTTTGAGTACTTTTGTGTGATTTCGTTTCTGTACTATCCTCTGCATTCGTGCGTCTTCGAGATCCGAAGGTCAACAGCTCCTCATTGGTCCTCATGAGAAGCACATTGCTAATTTTAAGACTGATTTGCATATTGTATTTGAGATGTCTGATTTGGCACATTTGCATCATTATTTGGGCATTCAGTTTATGCAAGTTGATGGCGGAATAGCTTTGAGTCAAATGAAATATTTTGACACATTATTGAAGCATTTTTGCCTTGAAGACTGCAAACCTATTGCCACTCCTATGGAGACAGATTTAAAATTGAGTCTTCATGATGTTGGAGATGCATTTGATGTTGTTCTCTATCAACAGACTATTGGATGCTTGATTTACTTATGCATTACTCGACTAGATTTTCAATTTGTTGTCTCACATATGAGCAGGTTTATGCACTGCCCAGATGTCAAGCATTGGCAAGCGATTAAGCACATCTTTCGCTACTTGAGTGGTACCCGGATACTTGGATTGTTTTATTCCAAGGGGGGATCTCTACCACCGGATTTGCATGCTTTTCCTAACAATGATTGGGCTAGTTGCTATGACACTCTCTTGTGTCCACTAGTGGTTTTTGCTTCATGCTTGGTAGCTCATGCATATATTGGTTGAGCAAAAAGCAACGTAGTATGGCCACTTCCAGTTGTGAGACTGAGTATAGGGAAGCTTTCACGACGACTATTGAGTACGTATGGCTCGGACGCCTTATGGCTAATTTGGGTATTGGTCAATCTTCCGCCACCACCATCTTCACTGATGGTCACAACGAATTGGAAGTTGCAAGGAACCGTGTTCCATGCTGGCACTAAGGACATTGAGGTGCATTATAATTATGTCAAGGAGAGGTTCTCTACTGTGGAGATCAACTTGGTATATGTGCCCACACAAAAGAACATTGACGACCTTTTCACGAAGGCTCTACCTAAGGAGAAGTTTGAAGCTTTCCGCAAAGCTTTGGGCTTACATCCTTTTGGGGATTGATTCCACATAGCTTGGCACTTCCTTAAACATGAGTGCAAGCTTCTTGTTCACTGCATCACTCCCAAGGGGGATTTATTGATATATTTAGGTAGTGATGTGTGTGAACACACTAGGACCGTCGGGGCACCTTTTTCCCTCTTTAAGAGGGGTTTTTCCCCAGCTTATATATACGCCTATTGCCCTAACGGGTTACTCATCTTTATACATTCTAGAGGTAATACATTCAGTATTGTGTGTTGTGTTCAAAGCTTCTTCTTCTTCCATGTGTTGTTCGCGTGCTTCCGCAAACATCTAACTCCAACATAAATGCCCTTGATCACTTTGTTATCTCCTCTACTAGTGAGAGCATAGATACCTCCATGGAAATTCACTAGAAGTTCCAGTGAGAGCATAGATACCTCCATGGAAATTCACTAGAAGTTCCAGCTGGCTAGAACTATGCAAAGAGAAAGTTATGCCACCATTAGCTGTGATAATCTAGAGTGACTAGAGTAGTTATCTTTGAAAAAAGACAATGGAACTTAAGGAACTATCTATGTAGGTATCATCTTTATGTAAAAAAAAGTATTGGCCACTTAAATTAAGGCATTAACAATGTTATTTTGTCAAGGGGCTATAGATTTTTTAGCACTAGAGATAATTTAAAAAGGGTAGGTAAGAGTGTATAAAAGTAGCGCCAAAATGCCTTTAGGAGATTGTTTTTAAATTCGCATGAGGTAAAAAGTGTTTTGCATTATTCTACCCCTATGTTGCCTATCTACTAGATTAATTTCCCTAGTGATATGAACAATAACATTAGTGGATTAATAATCTTCACCAATTCTACTCTTTATTCCATGTATCAAACTTCCTTCAATCCATTTTTCTACACCTGTAACTACAAATCTCTCTCACAATCTCTTCCTACACGTACATGTAAGGTCTGAGTCTAACACTCAGAATACTTATACTCATGAGATCAATACAAAGATCAAACTTCCAGTAAAAAAAAAAAGGGATAAGAGCATTGCTCGTGTGGAAAACTACTTAAATTAAAAGTCCAACTCATGCCCCATTCTAAAAGCTAAAAAAAACGTCCATTAAAAATAAGCTAACCGTTCTGGGCACACCCTTCTAAGTTCTCACCCATGAGCAAGTTTTCAGGCTCAGAGAAGTATTTTTTAATTAACGATCCAAACCGAATGGAAGTGCACATTGAACTTTCTTCTATTTTAAAATCAAAATATTAAATGAACTTATCATCGAAGTCGGACAGCACAAACTCTGTGTGTGAACAGATAACGAGTGAAACAGTTAAATAATGAACATTTTCAGATGGGAAACAGATATTCCATGACTCTTGTTCAACTGCCCTGATGTGAACTTGGCCTTGGTTTCAGGAATCAAGAGTCTTCAGGACCGTATACAGCAGGCCCTAAATTTGGTGCTCAGCATTGGGCATCATAAAAATAGAGGATGCCTTGGATTCAAAGGTGGGCATCCTTCTACTTTCACATGATAAGGTTACATCAGAATTATGTTCCAATCCATCTCCAAAACAAAATCTTTTCCAAGAAACATATAGGATAATGATAACTTCATATATTTTTGCCTCCAAAAGGAAGATTCAGAGTAGAACACTGGAAAATTTTCAGTGCAGCTGCAATAAGATTCATGCTTGCTGCTTTTGACCAATTCACTTAACATAAAAATGCAATATCATTCTCGATGTTACATACGAATGCAAAATAAATGTGCATACATCGATAGAGGTAGTTCTCTAACACAGCTTCTGTAGATAAGAATATGTTCACTACGCAATTAGAGCATTCGATGGATCAATAAGTTCACTGTAGTCTGCATATAACACTTCCCAATTCCAAACAAAAAAAAAATAGCACTCTAGACATCCACAACAGGTCCATGAATGTGTGCAAAACCGGTAGTGCAACGATGTAAAGTTATAGTAAACATATGCAATCATTTTCCCTACCTGCTGTGGTAGAAGTATATAGGAGCCTGGAGGGATCCAATATGTATAATATAACTCTAGCACTCAAGAATTATGGCCATCGCCTTAAATTTAGGAATATGTCGATGGATAAAACCAAATGACATGGATAAATGTTCAGAACCAATATCTCAAGTAAACTGTAGACTGAAGTAAAAACTGAATGTAAGCCTTGCACAAGGACAGAGAAAGAGAAAAAAATACCTTCTGCAATGGGGAATGAAGTCATTGGAAACTGTTGATTTCTCAATCTGAAAAAGTTCTTCAGAAGTAAACAAATAGATAAATAAACAAACAGTTGAACAAATAAGTAAATGAATGAATACATATGTTGGTTGACTAACCTTTTGACAAAGTATGATTCGGAAGAAAAAGTAATAGGATCTCTTCTTCAATTATAAACATCTCCAGATAAGCTTCCAATGCCTGTAAATCATAAATGAAAGGTTGAGACTTTGAAAACCATAAACATGACAAAGTATGATTCGGAAGAAAAAGTAATAGGATCTCTTCTTCAATTATAAACATCTCCAGATAAGATTCCAATGCCTGCAAATCATAAATGAAAGGTTGAGACTTTGAAAAAAAGAAGATTCCGTACAACCTTCAAGCTCCAATGTCGTCTTGTCACATGACATATATGATACTCGATGTGTGGTTTCATATCTCCGTGAACATTAAACAGTCGTAACCTTCTACTCATTAATGTATGTAATAAGATGCAATGCTTCTCTGGAATCTCTCTACGTTATAAGATCATATGACTGTATGTACCTTTGGCTTGAGAGCTGAAAGCCAGGCTGTACCTATTCACCTCTGCTGCATAGAAAGAGTGCTGAGTTGCTCATTTGCTCGATGAATGGACTCATCTCCAGTTTGGAGTCGCGACTCGCTAGTACAAAGCTGAGGATTGTAGCCTGTGCCTATAGGTTATACCACAACTTAGAAGGCTGCGGTACTATGCACAGATTACGAAGTTTCAAACTCAGTACTCACTGCTCACAAACTAAAACTAGGTCACGGCTCACAAACTAAAACTAGTTTGGACAGCGATTTCTCAATTGACCACTCCTTGGGGGAATCACCGCTGTTCCTCCTTGGCAAAAGGATTGTCAACTGTAAAAAATCCCCCCCCTTTAAGCATCATCAAGTACTCCTTTTGATCGATAACAAGCTTAAACCCAAGTGGGCCCCACATGAGGGTGATGAGAGGGTAATTAACCTTCTTTGCAATGTCATCTAAGCTCTGTAAAAGCTTCCCCTGCTTTGTGGGATTTGGGGGGTCCCGTGGGCACTAGTCCCCTTCTCTTGTACTTTTCTTTATTTAATTCAAGTCCGGGAGAGTAGGCTATTGCCGAACTTCCTTTACATTAAAAAAAAAAACTAGTTTGGACTGGTGGTTGGCCCGGTTCACTGGCCTGGTGGTTGGGCCTCTCGCCTCTTGAGGCGGGGGTGAGGGTTCAACCCCTGGCAACAACATGTAGGGACATATAAATTTCAGGAACTGATGTATGTGGCTGTTGGCCATCGTTTGACCATCCCTGCGGTAGTTGTGACCGCCGTTTAACCCAGTTCTAAACCCCTGTTCTTGTGGGATAAGGGGGGTCCCATGGGTACTATGCCCTTCCTTGTACAGTTGTAATTTCAAAGTTAAAGTCCGGGGGAGTAGGCCTCCGCCGAACCTCCATTTGAAAAAAAAAAAAAAAAAAAAAAAAAAAAAAAAAAAAAAAAAAAAACTAGTTTGGACTCTCAAGGTTTTGAAAATGATCTCTGAAATTCCAAACGCGCGGGCTGCTTCTAACTTTTAAGTGAATGTGCAATGCACGTCCGCCAAAGTTTGTACTCTGGAGAGTCGAGACTCGCACGCTGTTAGAGTTGTAGAGTATGGAGCAAAGAGCGTGCATAATAATCATATAGTGGAATAGTAGAATGATTTCGCGTGCATAGATCAAAGGAAAAACCATGCAAATGATGGGTTGTAGTGAACTAAACCAAGATAAAGGTGAAGCACCATAGATCGAGGTGAAATGGGGATAAAAATAATAATCATATGAATCAGAAGACGTGAGCGTAACAGAATATCTAGGCTCTAATAAAATGAACACTCACGGTGAAACATAGATTCAAAAGCAAATAGTGGGAACACCCACGATGAGAAACCTTCTACGGCAACACATCAAAATGGATGTATTATTAAGGAATTGCACATAAGTGTTTATGAACACTTCAAACAAATCTGAGATTTATTATTTACTCCACAAACTAGCCATGCTAAGCGAACAAAATGGCATACGGTGTCCACAAAGAGGTTAGGAGGGTGCAACAATGGGGCAAAGGGGGTACAAAACGACGAATAAGAAGGGTGGGCAAATGGGCCAAATGAGGCCCAAAAGAGTGTAAAATGATGGCAAAAAGACCTCTCCCAATGATTGGAGAGTCACACCACCAAACTCAAGCACTTCCACCACCAAAATGACCACCAAATGCACCACCAAGACTTCCACCTAGCACTCTGATACCATGTAGAGAGTACATGTGTAGAAGCAAAATGAAAAGAAGGGTGTACTCACAAAAGAAAGAGTGTGAGAGACTCAAAGTGAGTAGACCAAAAAATGGGTAAACTCACATGGATTAGAAATGAGCTTGCCAAGAGCATGGAGTAGGCTCCTCAAACTTCTAACCAAGTACAAGCATGAAAACAAAGTGTGTAGGTTGAAAAGGGCATTATATGGTTTGAAGAAAGCACCACGTGCTTAGTATGAAAAGATACATGCCTACTTAATTACACATGGTTTGGAGAACATTCCAACTGAAAGCACCTTATATGTTAAGCGTTGAGATGATGTACTTCTAATCATTATTGTGTATGTTGATGACATGTTGCTCATTGGTCCTAATGAGAACAATACACTGAATTTAAGGCTGATTTGCTCGACTCTTTTGAGATGTCATATTTGGGGCATTTGCATCATTATTTGGGCATTCACCTTACGCAAGTTGATGGGGGAATAGCTTTGTGTTAAACAAAATATGTTGACACATTATTGCAATGTTTTGGCATTGAAGATTGAAAACTTATTGCCACTCCTATGGAAAAAGGTTTATGGTTGAGTCTTTTTGATGCTAGAGATGCATTTAATGTTATTTTCTATTAGCCGATTGTTGGATGCTTGATTTACTTAAGCATAAATCAGCTTGATATTCACTTTGAAGTCTTTGAGATGAGTAGGTTTATGCCCTACCTAGGTGTCCAGCATTGGTAGCCAGCTAAGCACATCTTTTGCTACTCGGCTACTTTGATTGTTTTATTTTAAGGGGGGATCATTACTGCCAAATTTGCATGGTTTTTTTGACGTGGATTGGGTTGGTTTCTATGATACTCATGTGTCCACCACTGGTTTACGATTCATGCTTGGTAGCTCATGCATATCTTGGTTGAGCAAGATGCAGCCTACTATGGCCACTTCTAGTTGTAAGGTTGAGTATAGGGAAGCTTTCACAGTCACTATTGAGCATGTGTGACTTAGATGCCTTTTGGCTGATTTGGGCATTGGTTCGTCTTCTGCCACCACCATATTCACTGACAGTTAGAGCACATTGGCAATTGCAAGGAACCCTATGTTCTATGTTCGCATAAAGCACATTGAGGTGCACTATCATTATATTAGAGAGAGGTTCTCTCTTACAGAGATTAGTTTGACATATGTACCCACAGAGGATAACATTGTAGACCTTTTCACAAAGAGTCTGCCTAGGGAGAAGTTTGAATCTTTCCACAAAGCTTTGGGCTTACTTCCTTTTGTGGATCAATTTGTTTCCACATAGCTTGGCACTTCCTTATACATGAGTGCCAACTTCTTATTCACTGCATCACTCCCAGAGGGGATTTGTTGATATATTTCGATAATGATGTGTGAACATATTTAGGACTACCATGGCATTTTTCTCCCTCTTTATGAGGTTTTTTTCCCCTTGGCTTGTATATACATCTATAACTCTAACATGTTTCTTATCTTTATACATTCACTTGGTAATTCATTCAGTTTGGTGTTGTGCTCCAATCTTATTCTACTTTCTTGTGTTGTTTGCATGCTTCCACAAACCTCAAACTCCAACAAGTACAACAAAATGAGTAGAAATGCATGACCTTGTCGGGCTTGGCTATATTAAGTCCTAGGAATGGAGAGAATTTGCATAATCAAGTGAGATAGGTAAGGTGGGATGCATAATACCATTAGGCAGGTTCCTAGTGGTGTCTAAGTTCATAGAGGTGAGCATTTATATGCTCAAACATTCCTATGAACCCCCTTGAACATCTTGTTGTAGCAGGCATTATAGAAAGGACAAGGAAACTAGATCAATCATACTTTTAATCTATACGTGTTGCAAAAGATGAAAGGGAAGATAGAGCCTATAGAGAGAGGAGAGGCACCTTGTCACTCGATAGTGTGAGCGTATGGTAGAGGGAGTCTAGTCGTAGGAGAGCACTAGGTCAAATTGAATCCCATTTGGGCATCCATGGCTTATAAAGGCATCCTATGATGCTTAAAAATTCCCATGGCTTCAAATTAAAGAGCATGTATAATTTTTAAACATATACAAGGCCCTTAAAATGTTATTAAGGAGTCAAAGAAGACTTATAGTCCTATTGTCTTAGAATTGTATATTATATATATATATATATATATATATATATATATATATATATATATATATATATATATATTTACTATTCCATTCATCCTACATGATATACATTAATCTCTAACATGTGGTTAGTTAGAACTTGGCAGTTCAGAGTGTGGGGTCTCTATTTAAACTTGTCCCAAAAAACATTGGGTTATCCATAAATCATCTTATCTTTGAGTCAAAATTTACGCCACAACCAATAGTACTCTTTAAATCAATTTTACTTTTAATCATGCCCCCGCTCTCTTTGAACGCTTTAGTGGTGGCATCAAAAAGTGGCATGACTTCTGTGTCACCTTGTGTGAATTCACTCTAATATTCAGGTGTAAAGATCTAGTATTCAAGTTCCAAATAACTATATGAGCACATAAGCATGCATGCATATACATATCTTCAAGAATGAATGCATTCACATGCACGGACAGCCAAATCGTTCACTGAGCAGTTATGCATATACATTGATCATGTGTTCATGATTGTGTAACATAGAGAAAAACTTCAAAATTACTCTATGCTCATTTATTTTCCATCACCATTATTTTCCCATAAATTTAAGGGATAAAAGAGAGGATTATGGTGAGGCGGAAGAGAGATTATTGATATCCAGAGAGAGAGAGAGAGAGAGATGGACTGAAAGATAGTCATGTGAGACTTGAGTTCGTGAAAGGAGAGAGTGAAGAATTGGAGAATAGATAAGGAAATGGTGAGAAGGATGGATTGAAAAATGATAATGTGAAGTTTGATCATATGAAGGAAAGAAGAGTGAAGAGATAAGAAAATGGTAGAGTATTACAATGAAAGAGAGGATTAATGTTGTATCAAGGAAGTACAGATGGCTCATAAATATAATTAGTAGCAATTCAAGATAGGTAAAATATATGAAAAGCACAAAATAACTTATCATATAGTTCTTTGCCCATCGATGATAGTGTAGATAGGTTATGCTTTAATCATCACAATTATAGAATGGCTTCAACTTCTTCAAATGATCCCTAGAGTTAGGGAAAACCCAAAGTATGTAGAGATGAAGTGAATGACTATAAGATTTTGAGGCCCCCCTAAGCTAGCAAATGGAATAGAATGAATATAAATTGTACAAAGAATTTTTCCATGCATATGACTAGCATGATGTGGAGTCATATGTGCGGTTTTGAATTGAATAATACATGACATGTATTACATATTATCCAAGTGTATCCCACAAGTTAAAACATGATCAAGGCTTTCTTTTAATCGCGAGAGGTTGGAAAAAGGAAAAATAACTTCTGGAAAGTGTAGAAGAAGGCAGTGAAATTTTAAAAGACGGCATATTTTAAGTGGTGAATTCTTTGGTAAACGCCACATAAAGAGGAAAAACCAACTCAAAATCCATTTAAGATAGGTTTTTTAGTACAAATAGACGTAGTAAGAGGCAAATTAATCGTCCATGTAGTAAGAAAACTTATTAACAATTTAACATCCTCTATTAAGATTATATCTTATGGAAGGCTTTGTGAGGGGGATTGGTACAACACCATTGGTTGAGCTTGAGGCACATGAAAGGAAAGATCACAAAGTCCAATTAATATCCCTTTCCTTGGGCTATGATTTATTTAAGCTTAGGCTCTTCTTCCTACTTATAATTATATCTTTTCTTGTTATTAACCACACTACTTGAAATATTAATCATCATATGGGAAAGTCTTATGGTTAATATTATTTTTTCCTTAAGATAATGTCATCATATGCCAAATTTTACCATACACAAAGGGAGAGAAAGGCCACAAAATCTCCCTACAAGAAATTATTATTATTTTCATTAAATTTATCTCCAAACGATCACTCCTCATCATTTAGTCCGTGATTGGGTCTCCTATTTTAATAATTATCCAATCATGCTTAGAGTTCATTAAATGGATACAACATGATATTACTAGGCCCTCTTATAGAGATTTATGATGTTTCAAGCTGGCTTAAAGGCTTCTACAATTTTCTTTCAGCTCTTTTTCTCAACTTCACTTTATATTTGAATATTTAATGTATATCTTAATTAGATTTAAAAAAAAAAGATAAAATTGAGAACTCTTTTTTATGTATTTGGAAAAGAATAAGAATCTTTAATTAACAAAAAAAGAGATTCATATGATACGGATATAATGGGAGAAGTGTTTGGTTATATGAGTGAGAATAGTAGTGACTTTGAAGAAGATGAAGTCGAGAATGAGTTAAAAGATAACATGCAACAATATGGTGTCCTAATAGAAAGGAATCCATCTATGGATGATTCAGGTAATTCAAGCAAATTTAACGTACATGGGTTTAGAGAAGAGAGCCTTCATAGGTTTCGGATCTTGAAGTTGATTGTGAATGATAATCAAGAGTAAATGAAATGTATATGGTGTGAAGAATATAAGAGAAAAGGTCCGTGGGGTATAGAAAATGGATGTAAAACCATCCAAATGTTTGCAATTTGCAAACAAAAAGAAACACTCGATCATAAATTGTATGAAATATGTTTTTTAAACGAGGGTGCAATAAAGATTCAAGATCATATAAAGAAAGTTGAAAAAAAACTCAAAATTAATTCATTAGATATATGAAATTGAGTATTTTGTTGCACAATATTATGTAGCATTTACAAAATATAAAAAAGTTTGTGATCCTGTTTATTCTTTTAAAGCTTTAAATATGTCAAAGAAAGATAATTATTCATCTTTATACTAACATGATGGTTGTGAAAGAATTTACATTTTGTGTTTCAATGTATTTGTAGATATTACGAATTCAAGAAGTCAAGAGAAGTCCATTCTTTTCTTTAATGATCGACGAGTCAACTAACAAAGGTTTGAAAATCACATAGTAATGTATATTTCATTTTTATCGAGCGATAAACTTGGTGCATGTAAAATAGAGTTCTTCAAATTAGTGATTGTAAAAGATAATTTTATACACACCAAGTATGATATGATTCTAAGTGATTTTTAAATTTGATTTTGATATGCATCACATGGTAGGTGTTGCAAACATGGTAGGTGTTGCAATAGATGGTGATAGTTATATGTTAAGATAGCGTGAAGGTTTAGTAAGTAAGTTAAAAAAGTTAATTCCACAAATTATAAGTATACATTGCATTGCACATAAAGAATATTTGGCTATATTAGAAGCATATAAGAGTTTTTCATGTCTGACATACGTAGATAAAAGTACTAATAAATTGCATGTATGAATAAACGTCTCTTTTGTAAAATAGAAATTTCAAAAGCTTTTGAAAGAAAATGAAATTAAAAGTTTGAAAGTTTTACAAATTCACGATATAAGACGGCTATCAAGAGGTCAAGTTATGGAGTGGCTTGTGGTTTTAATGCCAATCATTTAAATATTTTGGAAGAATAAAGCTCGTTCATGGTATCATAAATTGTGTTATATCTATATAACATATTATTTCTTATTCATTTTATATTTGATATTTTGCATGATCTAAATATTTTAAATTATCATTTCAAAAAAAATTATTAACATATGTTATGTTAGTGTGTATATGATGTTGCATTGAATTTTATTCTACATAAATTTATTGATGATATTTTTGTTCAAAATATATTATTTCTAAGAAAGTTATGTTTGAAACAGAATATGAAGTTTTTTCTTATATAAATGAAGATGAAAAAGAGCATATAAATATTTTATAGATGTGCATATTTTAAGAAACGATAAATATTGTCTTTCATTACACTTTGGAGTGGATGATATAAAAAATTATAAAAAGCTAACAAAAGACTTTGTTCAGAAACTGATTTCTTGCATTAATAATAATTTTTTAAATATTTATTTATTTAATGCAACTAAATTATTTGCACTTATGTTTTATCCAAAAGAACAAAAAGATTCAAATCTTCTCGTAAAAGAAGTAAAAATAAAAGAGTGCTTGGAAAGATGGATGTGAATAATCGTTCCTCAAGGATGTACTCAACTCCTATCAAGTATAATGAACTCCTATCATGTATAATGTTGAGAGATATGGAGAGACCAAGTGGCATGTGTGTAGTAGAGTTAGGGTTTTTATGTGTGCGTGTGTATGTATGTATATATATATATATATATATATATATATATATATATATATATATATATATATATATATATATATATATATATATATATATATATATATGTGTGTGTGTGTGTGTGTGTGTGTGTGTGTGGTAGTAGTAGTAGTAGTAGTAGTAGGTTTAGGGTTCACATGTTTGGTAGGTCTATGCATAGGTTTAGGGTAAATATATATTTGGTAGGTCTATATATGTAGTATGTTTAAGGTACATCAAAGTTCCATAAGCATCTTTAGAGCTAAGTGAAGTCTTCTTGGTACATGAAAGTAATGGTTGAATTACATCTTCCACAAAAACAACATCAGGGCTAACCAAAATGTGTTTAGTATGTGGATGACCTTTTCTTTCATATTTGTACCCAACAAAAATACATTTCACTACTTTGTCATCCAACTTTCTACATTGTTGTTCAAACACTAATGCATATGCCAAACAACCAAATACGCATAGATGAGCAATAGATGGCTTGTGACCATGCTTGTTAGGTACATATGCTACACACATAATAGCCTCAAGTGAGAAGCTATATGGTAAAGCCTAAATTTTGACCATATACCTCACCATCTTCATTAGAGACCTGGTCTTACTTTCAACAACTTCATTTTGTTGAGGTGTATATGAGTATTGTACACTGATGTTTTATGCTAGACTCAGGTAGAAATGTAATAAAATTAGAATACATGTGTTCCCTCCCCCTCCCCTCTATCAAAATGAAGGGTGCCCAATTTACATGCTGACAAACTTTCAGCGAAGTCAGAAATTGTTTGGAGCACATAAAAACTTAAGACTTTTCTTTCAATAGATACCCCCATGCATGCCTAGAGAAATCATCAATAAAAGTTATGAAGTAAAGGTATATTCCAAAAGAAGGCGTCTACATAGGACCACAGACATCAATATGAACAAGCTGCAATTTATGTTTAACTCAAATTGAACCATGTTGTGGCAAGGAGGAATGCTAAATTTTGCCCAAAATATAGCCTTCACAAACATGTTTACAAGGTGCCGCAAGTTTAGGAGGACACCATTTTAGATTTCTACAGGTGTAGCAAACTAGCATAATTCATATGGCCCAAGCGTGCATGCCAAAGTTTTGCATCAAAGATATCTTGAGAATCTTGAACTACACATGCTAAATCATTGATAGATTTTGCATAGTCTACGAGCTTATATAGCCCACAACATAAAATGCTAGAAGCAATAATAACATCACCATTTGAGAGATCGTGAATTCTATATCTATCATCAAAAAAATTGACAACCATGCCAATCGTGGCTAATGTTGAAATTGACAACATATTTTTCTTGATCCCTCGCACATACTAAGCATCTGATGATGTGAAAGAACTACCAAAAATGGTAGCTGAATGATCTTACCAACTCCCATTATAGGATAAGAGGATTTGTTAGTGCATGTGATAGTATTCCTTGTAGGGGCAGGCTCAATTGAACTGAAGAAAATGCACATTGAGTTGATATGTTTGGTTGCATCAATATCAAACTACCAAATATCTAAATCTACTATAGACATACAATACCCATGAGAAGATGGTTCATAGTTGCAAAGAATAGTAAACTTCTGTTCTTCATTCTACACAAGATTAGGAGACCCTATTTTAGGTGTAGAGGCCTCTGCAATAACCATTCGGACCTCTTCTTCTTTGCCTCTTTTGCAGCCAGTTTTGGATCATTTCCCTTATAGTATTTGCAAAAGTTTTTTTTTCTTTTTTGTCTTCTTTTCATCTTTGTCTTCTTCCTTTGACTATGTAACATTATCAGATTTTCATTACTAGTAGATGAGCTCCATTTACGTTTGTCCTTTTGACTAGCTAAGAAAGGATGATATGCAACATGCATAATTGACCTCTTTTGTCTAGATTGATCTTCTTGCATAAAAAGAGAGACTAACTCCCTTTTCTGACATGATCATTTCCCTTATATTATTTGTAAAATTGTTTCTACTTTTTTGTCTTCTTTTTATCTTTTTCTCCATTCTTTGACTGTTCAACATTATGAGATTTTTGCTTGTGATTAGATGAGCTCCATTTACATTTCCCTTCTAACTAGCTAAGAAAGCTTGATCTACAACATGCATAATTGACATGTTCTGTCTAGACTTATCTTTCTATAATAAAACAGAGACTATTTCCTCAAATGTTTAAGCATTTCGATTGCCGTTCATGATCAACCAAAGAGTAGAAGAGAAAATCTGTTATGAACATGGAATATTATTAAGAATAGTATACACAAGTGAACTATTTGATAAGACTTCATCAGCAAAAATCAATTGCTCCTTCAAATCTTTGATGTTTGTAAAAGAACTGTCCATGGAATCTTCTTCGTTCATATGCTCACTCTCCAACTATTTTCAGAGTTAAGTAATACAAGCCTTATTTCTTGCTTGGTATAAAGTTATAAGTGTATCCCAAGCTTCCTTCGTTGGTTTGCAAGGGCAAATGTGAAGGATAATGGGATATTTGACAAACAATGTTATCAATGCATGTGCTTGTTTATCTTTGCCATCCCAATGAAGTTTCCCTATAGTAGGTGCACTAGGAACTACAACATGAGTAGGAATTTGAAGATCATCATCTTTAATGCCATTTTCATCCTCTTCAATATTTATATTTGCAAGTGTAGTATGACGTTTTTCAATACCTTGCATAATATTCCACATCCCTTTTTCTACCAATAGATGACGCATCATATATGCCCACAATGGGTAATTAGTACCATCCAAATTATCCTTCAGGAGCCAACATACAAAATACATCATTGATTTTATCCATGATCAATGTCTAAATACCATGATGCAAAAGAATGATTCTCAAAAAGTTGATTAGAAACACCCTGACGAGCTTTGCTAAACCTATAGAAGATTTTGAGATGCTTGTAATTGCAAATAAAAACCTATATATATGTTTGACACAAAAGCCAAATTTGCTTGCACACTCAATGTGATAGTGCATTTGGAGGCCAAAATGAGCTCAAACTATGCTCACCAATCTTCATGCAAGTCTGAGACTGTGATCGGAGGGGTGTCAATGATGTCCTAGATGAAGCGATGGCCTTCTCTGATACCAATTATTGGAGTTTGAGGTCTATGATGCACACAACCAGCACAAAGAAGAAAAAGAAGCTTGGAGCACAATAGAATATAGAATATATTGAAGGTTCAAGGTGTTGAATTCTCTTCAACTAACCAACAAGAACCTGCCCCTTTACTCTTTAATTCACCTCATAAGCTTCAACTTTATTAATTAATATACCCTAGATACTTTGGAAAGTCACTAAGAAACAATTTGTCCAATTTAACAAATTACTTTTCACATGAGTTAGTGCATGAAACTTACTATTTATGGTTGGAACATGCACCTTTTTAAATGCTTAGTTCTCCTAGCCTAATTACAATTGGCTGAATTCCTCTTACTTGATGGCGGCTTATAGGTTTAAGTAGTTGTTATGCACAAAGAATTATTTTTAAACAATTCATGCTCTGATTATAAGTTTAACATCAAGGTGTCACCCGAACTTTTCAGGGATGTGTAGAGAATGACCCCCTGAGCTAAAATAGTATGTATCTCCCAAGCTATGAATCCAAATGATACAAAATTTTATAGTGATAAATTATACACTAATGACTTTCCAATGAACCCTTATGCATAATATACATGCACATACATACATATACACACATACACATGCACATGCACATACACATACATACACACATACACTTCCACATGCACATGCAGATACATGCATATACACACATACATATGCACATCATACATGCACATATATATACATAGGTACATACATATACATGCATACAGACACACTTACACAAATATAGATATATACCTACATGTGCATACATACATTTTATACACACACAAGCACACATAAATATGAATGAATTATATAATTAAAGTAATAAAACACATGCTAAATATAAATAATAATAAAAATCATCAGAACAAGAATTTTCATTACTTAATACCATAGATACAATTCAAAACGTAACTGGAATGAACAATATATATATATATATATATATATATATATATATATATATATATATATATATATATATATATATATATATATATATATATATATATATATATATATATATATATATATATATATATACATACGTACATACGTATGCATATCAATGTAAATACATATCCAATGTCATAATCAAGAATCCTAATCATCATCATCATCAAGAGCCTCATCCTCATCATCACGATCATCCGCATGATCTGATGTATCTGTAGTGGCATCATGGGTAGCGGTGTGAGCGCTCTGTGACAATAGAGATCATCCTTTTGTGTCTCTCTCTCCACCTCATCCATATTTGTCTCTCCATAATACTCTTGTATTACATATAACAAACATAAATAAGTAAAACATACAAAATATCCTTTAAAAAAAATTATGAAATTTAATAATACTCACAAAAGCATCTAGATGATCTCGCGTATACTCGCTCAAATGCCGATATCCAAAATGTGTAGCATACTCGATCTCATGTTTTGTAGGATATCGACCATAATCTTTGCACTGCATTAAAAGAAATAAAAAAGATTAGTCTCATGCGTTTTAACTAAAATAAAAAATATACTTATAATAACATATATACTTACAGATGTAGCAAAAAAACCATGATGGTCCATTTGGCGTAAGTGAGATGTGTGACCCGACTCAATTCTCTTTCTTTGCAGCAGCCTGTTTATTTAAATAGATTACAAATACATAAATTAAATATAAAAAATAATAAAACATATGAGAATTATAAATATAAACTATTAATTTGTATACCTTCTGCTGAGGAAATGAATCCTGAAGTTGTAACTATCTACAAAAAAATTGCCATGTCCCAGGTGGTATGTTAGGTCTCCTCTTATTTTTTTCCACCATACAATATCTCCTATTATTTTAATCTCAAACAGAAACACATATAGCATGCACATACACTTACACATACATGCATACACATATACATACATACTAAATACATGCACACATACACATACTCACATATATATAGTGTATATATATATATATATATATATATATATATATATATATATATATATATATATATATATATATATATATATATATATATATATATATATATATATATATATATATATATATATATATATATATATATATATATATATATATATATATATTAGTTCCAGGCCGTTGTCTGAGTGGTTGGGCCTCTCGCCTCTTGAGGCAGGGGTGAGGGTTCAACCCCTGGCAGCAACATGTAAGGGACATGTGTATCTTGGAAAGATGTTGCATGTGGTTGATGTGTCACCGTATGTCTAGCCCCGTGGTAGTTGTGACCGCCGTTTAACTCAGCCTTGTAAACCCCTGTTCTTGTGGGATAAGGGGGGTCCCATGGGTACTATGCCCTTCCTTGTACAGTTGCAATTTCAAAGTTAAAGCTCAGGGGAGTAGGCCTCGGCCAAACCTCCATTAAAATATATATATATATATATATATATATATATATATATATATATATATATATATATATATATATATATATATAGTATATACTGATTTATATTTATATTGTATATATATTTATATATATATTTATATATATATTTATTGTATATATGTATATTTATATTTACTGTATATATATTTATATACATATTTATACTAATGTATATATATATATATACTGATTTATATTTATAGTAGTATATATATTTGTATATATATATACATGCACACATAAACATACATACATACACACATACACTTATACGTACATACACACACATACACATACCCACACACACACACACATACATGCATACATACATACAAAATACATGCACACATAAACATATATACATACACACACATACACATGCCCACACACACACATACATGCAAACTTATACACATACATACATGCATACATATACACATATACATAGATACATAAACACACATATACATATCCACATATAAACATACACACATACACATGCATGCATATACACACATTCATACAAAATACATACATTTATCCGACAAGAGTATATTTGTGTATATGTGAATATGTGTGTGTGTGTGTAAATGTGTATATGTGAATGTTTATGTATGTAAATAATCAGATTATTAATATCTAATACCATTTTTTGCATATTCTGATCAATTAGATGGAGCTCCACCACCGTCTCCTAATAGTGCAAGGACTATATACTGTAAGTATATCAAACTTTCAATTTTAAATATCTTTGATAGATACATAATTGATATATGTTTGTTTCTTGTTATAATCAGATTTTGATCAATGAGAGGGCACTCCACCACCTCCTATCCATGCAATGGCTTCACATGTGTCCTCCGATAGGAATTATGATGAATTTTACTATCAAGAGTATATTATATGTTGGTGTAAGTTTTGCTATGGCACGTATCGAAGACCACGATTGGAATGTATTGAACATGAGGCAGCGTATGGTACTTTTGGGTGTGCACCACCACCTATTCAACGTGATAATGCTTGTGTATGTATTCTTTCTATAAATTAATGTCATTATTTTATTTTAAAATTGTTGGCTATGAGGTTATTGTAGTTTGTGTGTGACCCTCTTCATGTAAGAGAGTAATCTTATCCTCTCCTTATCTCTTTTTTGATTGGCCAAAAGGCCCTCTATTTTTGTATAAGAAGACATGTGTTAAATGACAATTCAAGGCACACTTTTGCTTGTCATATCTGTGCATACATCTATGAGAGAGGATGCTTGTGTCTCTTTATTTTCATCTTCTCAACCTCCATACGAAATAGATTCTCTCTCTCTCTCTCTACATTATCTTCTTTCAGTCGTTGTCTATCTATGAGTTCACTTCTCCCTCTTCTGTTTCAGAGCTGCACCATTGATGTTGAGCCCAATTTAAAACAGATGGTATCAGAGTAGTTAGGTGATATGGGATCTCTCAGGGGGTGCCAACACTAGAGGATGCGGAAGCTTCTCCTGTTGTCGTGCTGAAGACCACACCTCATGAGATCATTCTAGTAGTGCTAACCTCACAAAGGGTTGGTGACGGGATTGATGCTCGACTCATGTGTTAGGGATGCGAATTGATGGAACTCTATCCTTGCATGGACGGGCTCATGGAGATAAAGGTATCTGCCTGATAATCAGGTGGAGTTTTGGTGAATTTGGAGTTAAACTGTATGTTGATCACTGCGCGTGTGCGGTGAAACAAGCATGATTGCACGTGCTTATTATAGAGTAGAGGATACAAATGATCTGTAAGATGGACTTGTAGAGGCAAAGCTCATTTTTCAATTAGTGCATGTCATGCTTAAATGCACAAATGATGCTAATGTCATCTTTATGGTTCCCATCAATTTTTGCCACACATGTTGGTATAGCTATTCTTCAGTAAGATGGGGGGTCATGGGTCCTTGTTATTCCTCTGATAGTTCTTCCGAAGGGAGAACAAAGGCTCCTACATCAAGATGGACAAGATGTACTTTTGTGGTATAAAGACATCCCCTTCGACATCAAGATGGGAGAGATCAAGGAGTGGTTTCCCTCAAACCCAGTTTCTAAGGGTCTTGCCACCATCCCTTTGCAAACTCTTGACATATCTTGTGCAAGTTGATCCAGAATACATATGTACTATTATGGTAACATCCAGAGAAGGAGCAGTCACACTAATAGTGATATGGGTTGCATCGATGGTTATAAGACACAATAGGCTGAATTCTACAACTCTGGATCCCATGTTCTGATGCAAAAGGAGTAGAGAATCATAGGTGCTTTTCACATTATGGATAACAATTCTAAATTGGTATGCAATCACTTCTATGTACTTGAGTACTACATATTCTTAGTCTTCTCCCCTTATTTTTGCATAAAAAAGCGATCTAGTACAACAAAGAGAAACTCATACAAGTAGAGCTTCACAAAGCTGGGATAAAAGGTTCTCATTATTTGTGTATCCTGAGTCAAGCTGTTAGAAGGAGAAGTTTCAAAATGTGCACCTCACCCATCAAGCCCAGATATTCAGATATTTAAGTATTTATGTTTCTTCGTAGTTGTGGTACATACGCTGGGACATTTCGCACTTGGTGCTTCAAGAAAAAGGATATATTTTAAGGAGATATCTATGTTTCTTGTATCTAATAAAAGGGCCAAAATATGACTAATAAATCTCCTCAAGCGTTTAATGTTCTGTAATCACTCCTATGTTCATAGGTTTGAACATGCATTTTGCATTTGCTTTGTATCCGGGAACTAGACACACCCTCAATTCATAAGAGGGAAGGACCTTTCCCATATTATTTTGTCTCTATCTTTGTACAAGCTTTCAAAAGTGCCTATAACAGTATAACAAAGGGTGGCGTCAAGTGCAAAAGAACAAATTAAAGGAGAGACAAGTGAGAGTCAAAAGAAAGAAACAAGTATAACATCATTAAAAAAAAACAACAAAGCAATGGCACAAGCCATCCTTTAATCCCTTTGTACCATCCTCATATGTAAAGGGAAGGATTTGTACCACCCATGAGTTTGTTGAGGGAAGGATATCCAAAACATAGTGCCACCCCCTTTGTACATGGGAAGGAATAAATACACTTGTACCACCCTAGCTTAGTTGTGAGGAAAGGATAGTCCCTACAGAGCTATGTACAATCAAGCTCAACGGGGGGATTGTTGGCTATGAGCTTATTGTAGTTTGTGTGTGAATCCTCTCCATGTAAGAGAGTTATCTTATCCTCTCCTTATTTCTTGTTTGATTGGCCAAAAGGCCCTCTATTTTTGTATAAGAAGACATGTGTTAAATGACAATTCAAGGCACAATTTTGCTTGTCATATCTATGTGTACGTCTATGAGAGAGGATGCTTGTGTCTCTTTATTTTCATCCTCTCAACTTCCATACGAGATAGATTCTCTCTCTCTCTCTACATTATCTTCTTTTGGTCGTTGTCTATCTATGCGTTCACTTCTCCCTCTTCTGTTCTGAAGCTGCATCATTGATCTTGAGCCCAATTTACAACAAAAACCATATACAAAATCAAATTATTGTTGATATAAAGGAATATTTGCTCGATGATGATGATGATAATAATTCTCATACTCATAATGCTAATATACCTTGTACACATCATTGACTTGATGTTCATCAATTATAAGCAGAGGTTTTTAGAAATCCTCTACCTCCTGGTTTAGAGACTGAAACGGCTAGAGATTATCCATTGTCAGCTCGTGATCGTTCTCTAGTACAAACATATGATAGAATAAGATATGGAGGATGGAATAGAAGGCCACTTCCTTTAGATGGAGAGGTTTCTAACTTTTGGGGTAATCGCTATTTGATTGCTCCATCCACTATTACTAGTGCTGGTTGTGGCCTGTTTATTGTAGAGGATTTGTATGTGTCTCCGGACTTTGAAGTCACTCTTATGTCATTTTGTGGTCGTAGTAGTTGAGGGTTACATAATAGTTCAAGGACTAATTGCACATTTGAGGAGCGTGAAAATAGTCATGAATCACCATACATGAGTAGAGATGTAGCAAGATATATAGTTGTCAATGATATTACTTCATTACATGCTGGAGATGAATTATTAGTGAATTATGGATGGCATAGACCTCCAAGAGCACCTTTTAGCCAGAGAGAGAATGAAAAATTTATATCCACCTATCTTGCGTTGCATTGGAAAACTCAAATTTCAATCTCTTTTGAAAATAACTTACATATTTAATTTTATGTTTAAAATTTCCTTTTCATTCATTTATGGAATACTAATGATTTATTCATGTGTGTAGATTCCAATGTATGATGCTGATGATATTCCACCACACCATTCATAGTTGCCAGTAAGACCTCATTTATCAGAAGCTTCTATGAGGAGGCTATGCAAAAGTGATCATGTGGAATATGCAAGGTTGAAAGACCTATATTCAAAAGAAGATAAAGTATATGGCTTGTGCGATAATGATGAAGATGATGGTGAAGATTTTATTGAGGATTCGTATCAAAATGACAGTGAGATCATTGATATTTCTAAAAATGAGAAATATCTTCGAGAGGAATTTCTAAAGCATGTATATGAAGGAAGTCGTTTGACATGACTAAGTGCAAGCTTACTTATTTTCAATCTTCAAAATCATTTTGGATGGAGTAATGTTTCTGTTTCGACTCTATTAAGGTATAATTTTTAATTTTCTATCTATTTATATATATACATGCATACATATATACATATAAATACATACATACATAGACATACACATATACATGAATGCATACACACATATAAACATACACACACATACACATGTTATGAAAGTAAGGTCAAATTATACATACCTATATCAAGTGAAGATATTATGTCCATCTAGCTTTTGGAATTGTCTGCCCAGCCTTTAGAATCTTCCTGACACATCCGCTTCTCCTATTCTAGTCAACCTAATACCTGTGCTGCTAACTCTTTTATGAATTTTGCATACAAACATTAAGTATCAGTTAGCTATGGAGGTATTAGGTCATTTGGAAAATGGGAGAAGTAAATTTATCTGGAAGATTTTGAGGGGTGGAAGAATAATTTTAAAGGATGGGTGGAAAGAAAATTTCCATTCAATGTAGGTTCTTGTTCTTACCTTAGTTAAAGAAAGAACAAGAACTTGCATTGAATGGATGCTTTGTGTCCACCCATCCTTTAAAACTATTTTCCCATCTTTCAGAATCTTCCAAATAAATTTGCTCCTCCTATTTTCCAAACTACCTAATACCTCCATAACTAACTGATACTTTATATTTGTAAACAAATATGTAAGTCTTAGTTAGCAAGGCATGTAATTGATTGAATATAAAATGGAAACAAACCAAACGATTCAGTGGTCTAGATATTGTTGGAGAACCAATCACAAATTGGACATAAATTTGAAGGTCAAAATCTAAGAAGAAAAGCACATGCCTATGTGAAGGGAGAATTTTACACATGTACTATATTTGTAAAGCTAGACTTAACTTGAGTTCTAGAATTTTTTAAAGTCACGAGATTGAGAAACTCTATATAAGTTAGTTTGTATCAATAGACACAGTGAGAATGAGAGAATGAGAGGTTGAGATATAGAGTTCATTTTGTATGACTGAGAAACAGTGGGGCTTCTCTGAGTGAGAAAGCACCTGTAATTTTTTTCAATTTCCATAGCTATGAAAAGAATTAATAGAAGTTATGTGTATGAGACTCTCTCCTCAATCTCGACACCTTGCCTACTGTGTAATGATCTCAAAAGTTCAAGTTTCCCAAGCAAGTTGATGCGTGGCATCGAGACTTAGATGATAAGTCATTGTTTTATCTATATGCTTCAACTATTGCTATAAAGTTTTTCAAAATAAGAGGTTGTTGGATCAACTCAATGTTTGGCATTGAGTTGTAGTTGATAACTCCTTATTTTTTATGCATATGATTCACCTAATGATTTCATGCTTGAAAATATGAGGTTTTATGCGGGAAGTCGATGCCCAACTTCGAATTCCTACTAAAAAGTCCATTTTTATGCAGCAAGTTCATGCTAGGCATCAAATTTGTAGTATAGGGACGTGATTTTTTCTTAAACAGGAAAGATTTCCTAATTTGGTAGCTTAGATAGGGTCAACTTGTGAAGGTCATAACTTGGTGTCTAGGGCAAATTTTTTAGCAAATAATAGCTTTTTGTAAAGCTCCTCTTGTATTTTGATTGACTAGAAAAATATTATTTGATATGCTAAGAGAAATAAGCAAAAGAGTGAAGGTATGTCATTTGAGTGACTAGAAATTTCTAAAGAAGTAAAGTTCTTAGTTTTGGCTATCATTTTTCAAAGTTTGGAGAAGCATTGAGTAAATGGTGACCATAGAGGTTGTCTAGTGTCACATTAATTCATTTCTTGTGATGTTTCATACATCAACAAGTGATATCAGAGCAGAAAGGTTCTAGAGAGCAGAAGGCATCAAAGGTACGATAAGTTTCGGAAATTTTTCATTAAAGTTTGAAACTTTAAGCATTCAGGCATCAGAAGATTACTTCAAAAGTATATTTATACATAAAGAACTCCAAAAGGTATCATTCTCTATCCTTTAAACTCACAGGTTGAAGCATAAGCAAAGAATTATGGTAGATCATATCTCCATTGACAAACTTGATAGAGATAGTTATCCTGCATGGGTAATGAGAATGGAAGCTTTACTTATGAGTAAGGATCTCATGGTGTACATAATAGGTGAAGAAGAGAAGCCAGTATTTGAAGATGAAATTTGACCAAAGAAAGAGGAACTTGATGCTTTAAATCATTGGAAGAAGAAGGATGCAAGTGCAAAGGCCTACATCTATAATACAATTTCAGATCATTTGCTACCACACATCAGAGGATTGGAATTAGCTGAAAATATATGGAATGCATTGGAATATCATTTGCAAAGTACCACCAAAGCAAGAAAAGCAAGTCTATGGTTAGACTTTACTACATTCACGAAGAAGCAAAGTCAAAGTATTAGTGATTATGTCACGAAGATGAAGGATCTAGCAGATAGTCTTGATCCATAGATGAAGATATTAAAGATCACAGATTGATTGCTCAATTGCTTGTAGGTTTGAGTGGAGATGAAAGGTGGAAACCTTTTGTCTTATCAACAGAACTTTCTTTGAATCATTATATTCCAAATTTGAATCAATTGCTCGGTTTGATGCTCACATTTTGAGCAAAACTTGAAGGGATATGGAGATAAAGGACAAAGTTCTACAATGTACATGAAGAACAAGAAGAAAGGAGATAAAGGTAAAGCAAAGGATGAAGAGGAATCGAGTTCTCAAGTTTATTATGCAAGAGATAGAAGCACTAGTAGAGGAAGAGCAATAGGTTTTGGAAGAGGAAGAGCTAATTAGAATAACAATAAGAAGGCTTTTTAGATCTGTGGATTGAGTAATCATTTGGCTCATGACGGTTGGCATAATCAGCAAGGATCAACACAAAATTAGAATAACAATAGCAGATACAGAGGTGGAAGATATCAAAGTTATTCTCAAAGAGGTAAACAAAATCAAAGAGGAGGCTATGGTAGAGATGGAAGAAGAAGTTGGGGATAGAATCAATCCTACAACACCACCTACTACAATTATGCAAATGACACACAAAATGAAAGTCATACATCATTGATGATGAATTCAATTAGCAGATCAGATAAATAAGATCTAAATTTATTTTACATTGACTCTGGATGTTCTAATCATTTGTCAAGAAACATAGAATTGATGTCAGAATTGAAAAAAGGCATTTCTAGTCATACAGTTCACATAGGTGATAATACAAAACATAGTGTACATTCAATTGGAAAAGTGAAATGCAAGAGTGGAGCATATTTGCTAACTAATGTTTTGTATGTTCGCACAATACCTAAAAACTTGATTAGTGTGGGACAGATAGTTGAAAAAGGTTTTCAAGTCAGGTTTACAGATGAAAGAGTATTATTTGAAGATCTAGAGAATGGATATAATCAGATTGTTTGTGGTAAGAAAGAAGGTAGAATCTTTACTTTAAGAATGCAAGGGAACATTGGTCAAGCTTTGCTCATACATGGTGGAGTAATTATAGAACTTGATCTTTGGCATAAGAGATTAGGTCATTTCAATGAAAGAAGAATTAAAGATATGGTTGCAAATCAGTCTCTACTAGGATTACCAAATGTGTAGAGTGAACATATGATTTATAAATGTGAAGCATGTCAGATGGGAAAAGCACACAGGTTACCATTTTAGAAGAAAGAATTCAAACATGATGAATTACTAGAGCTCATTCATACAAACGTATGGGGACCAACAAAAGAAGGATCTATCAGTGGCTCAAGGTATTATGTTCTTTTCATCGATGATGCTACAAGATGGATAACTCTATATGTTTTGAAGGAAAGATGAGAAGTGTTTGGAGCTTTCAAGCATTTTCATGCATATGCACAGAGAGTCATTTGGAATGTAGGTATAAAGAGAGAAATAACCTATAGGTATACACCACAACAAAATGGTGTAGCAGAAAGAAGAAATAGGAAATTGGTTGAGTTTGCTAGAGTTACATTGAAGGAGAAGAATTTTCCAAATTATCTTTGGATTGAGGCTATAAATGCAACTACATATCTTGTGAATAGATTACCATGTACAACTCTACATGGAATGACTCCATATGAAGCTTGGTGTGGTAAGAAATCAACATTAGATCATTGTAAAGTGTTTGGATCAATTGCATATGCTTATGTGCCATCACAACTTCTATTGGCATTACCAGAGGAAATGTCCTCTGCTAGAAGGTCCTCCTCCTTGCACAAAGTGCCTAGAGACTACATATCATTTCACCATGCATTGGCCAAAAAACAAGGCCTCCACATTTGGACCACTTAACTAGATGATCTTAGTGGAAAAATAGTGCAGATGAGGCCACTATTCCTTCACGAGACACAAGAGTAGTTGATCTAGAAGAGATTGAATTCATGTTGATGCAAACGAGGAGCAAGGGAGGACTCTTTCATGAAGATCCTATTCAAGTGTCCATGAGACAAGAATTGACCAACGATAAGGAGACAATTAGTAGAGGAAGGTTACTTACATCTATGACACAGACAATTACCATTATTATTGAGTAAAATATGATGGAAGGCCGAAGTTTGGATGCAAAAGAGGAAGAGGATATTTTAGCGTTGCTAGAAATAGGTGACTCATTCCCTTGTTATGGAGTTTCTCTATATGTGACAAATGTAGAAGGGATGAAGAAAAAGAAGAGACCATACAAGGTGCTAGATTGGGTGAACATGCAACATTTCATTGGAGAGGGAAGAAACCACCTCTCAAGTGCATCATAGATGAAGCTGATTCAAATCTTGAGATGGAAGCTATCTACACAAAGAACTTCGAGCAACCTAGTGAAGATGCTTCTTTTCCAATTCACAAAATTCCTACAAGATGAATGCAAGAAACGAAAGAACATAATGATATCCAAAGTGCTCTTGCATATGAAACCAAGACTATGTGGATGAAAGTTATGGAAGATGCAGATGTAGATGAGGAAGGGCCTCAAACACATTGATGGAATATAACCTAGCCAAAGAAATTGAGCTACACACCAAGGACCACCCTCATCCCATACTAGTTGCCACATGGTTATGCAATCATCCTAAGTTTCTTTCAAAGGTAACTTCTTTTATGAAAACTTATGTTAAGGTATTTTTTTGGTGTTCCAAGGACTTGGAAGGAGTACCAACAAATTTTGGGGAACATAAAATTTCACTAATGGAAGGAGCAAAACCAATAAGGGTTAAAAGCTACAGGGTGAATCCAAAGTATGCTGAAGTAGTTTACCAAGAGATTTACAAAATGGAGGATGTTGGCACTATCATCCTTATGGAGCACTCAAATGGCTTCCTCCAATTGTCATTATGCCTAAAACAAACTCCAATAAAATTCCGATATGTGTGGATTTTAGAGAAATCAACAAGGTAACAATTATAGATGGATTCCCTATGCCATTCATAGAATAGGCTATTGAAGAAGTGGTTGGAGATACATTGTATAGCTTCATGTATGGTTTAAGCGGGTATAATTAGATATTCATTCACCTAGATGATCAAGACAAGATGCATTTCATCAAACCTTGGGGTATTTATGTTTATGTAAAAATGTCATTTGGATTGAGAAATGCTTTTGCCAATTTCAATAGAACTATGAACCTTATCTTTGGAACCCTACTTTTTGGAACCTCTTTGAATCTTCAAGGATGTTTTTCCTCCTTCTTAGGTACTTTTACTATTACTCCCATGAATTTCTTAGATGATCATCTAGCAAAACCACAATAGATCTTCCAAAGATGCAAGCTTAATTGAATCCAAATAAGTATAACTTTCTAGTGCTAGAGCATACCCTTCTTGGACATGTAGTCTCTACCAAAGGTATGGCTCCTAACCTAGAAAGAATTATATTTATATTGAAGTTAACCAATCCTAAGACAAAAGGAAAACAAAGCTTTTTGGGACATACCGGATATCATAGAAGGTTCATCTAGACATATACAGACAAAGGTAGGCTGCTTGCTAGGATCACAGGTAAAGATGTCCCATTTAAGTGTGAAGGAAAAGAGGAAAGGATTATCAGATTCTCATATCAAACCTTGTTAAAGCACCTATCTTAGTTACTCTAGATTGGCCCAAAGATTTCCATGTACATGTGGATGCTAGTGCTTATGCAGTAGGGGTAGTCCTTATGCAGCACAGTGAGGAGTACAAATTGGATAGACCTATCGATATACAAGTCAAATATTGACTAAGGCTAAAAAGAATTATAGTACCACTAATATAGAAGCCTTAGAAATTGTGTTTGCAGTGCGAAAATTCCACCGTTCTTTCTTAGGATGAAATTGATGATTATGAGTAATCATCAACCACTTTAAGTGTTTTTTGAATAAGCCACAATAAACAAGTAGACTATGGAGATGTATCCCTTTGTTTTAGGAATTTGACTTTTCCAATGTTCCTAGATCAAGTAAAGAAAATGTCATGGTTGATCATCTACCCATAGCTAGGCTAGAGAACCAAGATATTGGAGTGCATGATTAGTTCACGAATGCTGAATTATTCCTTGTCTGTGCTCGTGGATGGTATGAAGACATTAAAGAATCAATCAAGACAAGAAAATATCTTGAAGAAGCTAACATTACGCAAAGAAAGAGATTTCTCATGAAAAGAACTAACTCTACTATTATTGATGAAAAGCTATACAAGTATGGAAAGGATGTTACCCTCAAGAAGTGCATGGAAGAAGAATACGCATGAAAAATCCTTAAGATTGCACATGGGTGTTGGGCACCTCCCTTACCACATTTTGAGTGAAAGAATCCTAAATGCTAGCTTATGGTGGCCAAATTTGTTCAAAGATGTATAGGAGAAAGAAGAACCATGTGATGCATGTCAAATATGTGGATGTAAGCCCAACAAGTAGAGGCAACATCCATTGGTTGTCTTCCCTTCATGGCAACCCTTTTAGAAATGGGAGTTGAATTTCATAAGACCTATTTATGGTTCACATTTTCCCAAAAACAAGAGGTACATGTTGGTTGCAATGACTATGCCATAGTGGGCTGAGGCCATTGCTTCATCGAATTGCATGGCTCAAATAGCTGTTGATTTTATATGTGCTTACATCTTTTGCAAATATGGATGTCCAATAGAAATGTATATTGACCAACATACACATTTTTTCAAAAAAGTATCGTATAATTTTTTTTTACACGTATAGGATTCTCCATTGCACTTCATGTGTGTACTATCCAAGAGCAAATGATAAAATAGAGTCAACAAAGAAGATATTGATAGCTCTACTAAAAAAGTAACGTAGTCTAAGGCCTATTACTTAGGGTAATGCATATTTAGGAACCTGGGCCTACAGGTTGGCATGCAAGGAAGCCTCAGGTCATTCCCCCTTTTGATTGGTATGTGGAGTAACTCTGATTGAGCCTTGTGAGTTTTTACATGGCTCTCTAAGGACAAATGTTGTATCAAAAAAGAAGACTCACTTGGTTTCTACCAAACTCTCATCACTTGATAGGCTAGAGGAGGTTCACATGGGATGCAAAAATTCAATTGCAAGAGACACATGAAAGGACACACAGGAAAAGAGAAAGAAAGTTCATGATAGAGATTTTTTGCGGAGAAAATTGCAAGTTGGAATGTTGTTCCTTCTACATCGACCATAATTGGAGACACAACTTTGAGGCAAATGGATTACCCATTGGGAAGGTCCATATATAATCAAAGAACTTTTGAAGTGGGGTGCAATAAAACTGAAAATCTTATTTGGAGAAGCACTACCACTAATCAATGTTTTAAGCCTGAAGGCCTATCAATAACAAAGCTACTAAAGTCTTTTTGCTCCCCTTGCATTTTTCTCATTTTGGTCATATTGTAAATAGCCCTCTCTTTGCTCTCTTTATTTGACTACTTTTCTCATTAAAAGTTGACATTAGAAAATGACCTTGGGTACTTATTGAAATCTTGATGCCAATCAATACCTAGAGTTAAGAAACTGCTTTTCCAAAATTTCAAGATTCTTTTTGAAATTTTTGGGGTTTTTCTATGTTCTTCTCACATTTTTTTCCTATTTTCTACCCCTTTATGAGTATTTATAATTGGAAAATGAAGGTTCTCTTGTATTTTGGGAACAAAATGTCTTCTCCAACTCAATAAATTTTTAAAGGAGTTTTTTTGTTCTTTTTTGTATTTTTTTAGCATTTTCTTTTTATTTTGGGGATTTTTTCCCCTTATTTGTATTTTATAGTTAACTGATGAAAAAACCCACACTCGATCACCCTTAGATTTTTTTCTTTTCAAATTAAAAAAAAAACATCCAAAACCACTTGCCCACCCCTTGTGTTGGACATCTCTCTCTTTGTGTATGTCATCTCTCTCTCTCTCTCTATCTATCTATCTATTTATCTATCTATCTATCTATCTATCTATCTATCTATCTATCTATCTATCTATCTATCTATCTATCTATCTATCTATCTATCTATCTATCTATCTATCTACCTGCCTACCTACCTACCTACCTACCTACCTACCTACCTACCTATCTATCTATCTATCTATCTATCTATCTATCTATCTATCTACCTATCCATCTATCTATCTATCTATCTATCTATCTATCCATCTATCCACAAATCTTATGTTAACCACCATCCAAAGTCTTTGAAGTAACCCAAAATCTTCATGTAGAAGACAATCTTCAAATACATCATGTGGATGGCCAATCCACACCACCAAGCTGTTGCGGGGTAAATCCTCTCCATAAGCAAGATTGTGAGCACACTCTTCTTCTCCAAGAAGTACTCCATAGCTGCTCCTCAACATGCTCCAAAATAGCACCATGGATGCCCCATGAGTGCTAGAGCACCACCTCTATTGAGGGACCAAAGCTAGTGTTGCAATTGGTATAGGATACTTTGAAGTGACCCTTGCATGTTCTTATATAGTATAGCCTTCATGAAATAAACCATAAACAAAAAGCACGATCGCTCGCAATGTAAATCAAACTAAAAAACAATGCCCGCATGCCCCGTGTCCATTAGGTTTTGTAAAGGTTTTTGAAAAAGTTTGCTACATGATCTGTGCCTTGTGCTGCCGCTAGCTATTGAACCTGTGTGGGGTCTTTGGGAGGACAACGACGTAGCCACGTTGCTGCTGTGCTTTTCTTGTAGAGAAACTAGAAACTATATCTACACATGCTATAATATTCTAAGCAAAATGGACTATAGCACACATGGGACATTGATACCTTGACCTTTTGACCATGGGACATGTTTTCCAGCAATCCCCCCTTCAAGGTCACAATGGTACAAAAAATGAATTGAACATGTAACTTCATTTATCTGCAAACTTTTATAAACTTTAAACTTGTACTCCCAAAATTGTCCTTCAAACCATTTCTTCAAAAGTCTTCTTCAAAACTGAATTTGACTTTCCTTCAAACTTCAAACACCTGAACTTGCTGAATATGAACCATAACACTTGAGAAAATATGCAAAACTCGATATCCAATAGTGTACACATCAAGCAATCACTACTTGATAACAAATGTAGCATGTACTGACTCTGAATTCGCTATCTCTTGTCTTCTCAAACCTGTAAGCATACACTATTTTGCATTTACCTTATGAAAGGTTTCTCAACGTACTTCTGTTGTGTCATGTAAATACACTAAACAAAATCAAGAACTGAATCAAGGGACTTGTGACTGACAAATCACAACTTAGTGTATTATGAACACTAGCTGGTTTATCTCTGACTGTACTCAACTCAACTCAACTCAAGTCATGGGTCTCATCAAAATTTCATATCTATGATGTCATCTTGTCATTATCCTTGTTCTTACCTCTTTCCTTCAAAATCTGGTATAAACATAAATGTGTGCATTTCTGAAACATACCTCTCGGAAATATCAAGCTTCTCTTTAATAGAATTCCGGAACCTTCTTCTGAACAGGAACATCCTAATAGGAACTTTCTCCAGACATTCTCCTTTGTCCTTCTTCTTTCATAAAGGAATACCTGATATAGGAGTACTTGGAATTCTCATAGGTATGACTCTGCATTCCTTCACATATGGCTAAAAAATAAGTCTTCATGTTTCATCACCCTCTGGATGATTTAACACTAGTATCCAAAATTCTTTAAATATATCAGACTTTCTGAAATCTGGAACGTCTTCCTTCATAAATCTGATTTTTTATAACATTAATACGTGTGTCTGAAACAAAATTTCTGAACCCTTTTGATTAGCATTGTGCACATGCCAATAACTTTCCCTATCATTCCTCAGCTTCCCAAAATCTAGAATAAGGTTAGCTTATCCAATTTAACCTTGCTGAAAGCATTTTAGGATTCATAACCTTCTACAACATAACAAGTATCTTCTTCTATTTTTCAACAACATAAATATGATAGAATCTGAATCTTTGACTTACTTCTTCCAATGTTAAAGAACTTTCACAAACAAAGGATAGATATATGACTCATAAACACTCAAGATCTTCATGATCATTCAAGATCATCCAAGATCATACAAGATCATACAAGATCTATCTAACAATATACCTGTGTAGAATCTGCTCTTATCAAACCTTCACGAATGAATGTTTGAATTATTACCTGAATGTCTCTAAGTGTTCAGGCTTCTTACATAAAGTTGTAAAAAATTCTTCAAAAAAATCCTTCCCGAGAATCTTCAATTCCTACTTGAAACATAAGTGGACAAACTTCTCACCTTGAGAATTCCAAAAGCTGCAAATTGATACTTCATATCTTCATATTCTACCCTGGTGAAATGTGATAGTATCTTCTTGACTTTCTTTTGCTAACTCCACTTCTCAATCAAGTGACTAGTATCCAAAGCATGTAATGGAACACCTTTTTGAATACAAGCATGTATCCAAAAATCAAGACAATCATAGAAAGTATATTCTTCAACTGACTAGTACATCAAAAATCTGAATTTTTTGAAGTTTTTTGAAAATACTGAATATGAGGTAAATTTTCCAAACATAAAACCTCTCTCCAAGTCTCCAACATCTGCAACAAAAAACTCTTTTACCTCAAGAGTTAAGTCAAGAAGAAAAAAATACTTCTCTGCACCTTGTCAGATACCAAGTAGCTCTATATTGACACTCCAAGATTTCTTTGAGGGAACATATAGCTGGAACATCTCAAGCTCATGGGACTCAAAGAGAAAGGAGTAGAGAGAGAACTGAGGTAATCTTTGCCAACTCTTGGGGAAGAGAAAGAACCAGAACGGAAACAAATAGAGTAGAACCTGAGGGACATAGAGCCCCCGGGAACCAAAGAAATGCCGATGATTTCCCTTTGCCAAGATCGAGAGAGCACACGAGGACCTTGAGACCAACCCAGCTAGTTAAGTCCATGAAAAACTACTTCGATGGCACTGGAGACCCCTACGATCATGTAGCTTAGTTTAGGCAAGTCTTGAGAGCTGAACAAGTTGAAGATCTATTCACGTAGTACAATGCCTTTGGTCTAACCCTTAGGAACACCGCCCTGACATGGTTTCAGCCACTAAACGAGAGGCAGTTTAGGAGCATAGATCAACTTCTAGAGGCATTCATTATCGAATTCTCTAAAAGTGGCATAAGACATAACACATCCTCCCTGATATACAGCTTCAAACAAACATCTCAAGAGACAGTGAGGCTCGCAGGCAGAAGATTTAGGCAATATCTAGAGAGATGCCTGGCCCCAGAGTTACCCACTCCAGCCAAGCAAGTGGCCTTATTTTTAGATGGATTGTTAAGCACCAAACTGAGATCATATGTGTACTTGAAGGACCCTAGATCCATAGAAGAATGTGTATGCATGTGCATAGACATTGAGGATAATCTAGGGGAGGAATCAGAGCTCTCAAAAATCTATAAAGACTCAGATAGTTCTAGTAGCCTCATTTCCTCACAATCCACATCAATTGAGGATCTAGCAGAAAAGGTAGCTCTGAAATTAGGTGTCTCTAGCAAGAAAATTCCTAGATTTGCCCCAAGAAAACGATGCTATACCTGTGGAGGAGACCATATGGCTAATGTGTGCCCCATCATGGCTCAGCCTCAAGTGAACCCTAACAACCAGTACTGCACCATAGAAAGGAGGTACACCAATCACACAACACAAGACTGCCCATATAACAAACAAGCTGTTAGACAAAATTATTCTCAGCCATATCCACAACAAGGAAAGTACCCTAATCAGTACCCACAACAACAGTATGCTAGGCCCCAACAAACCTATCAACCACCCTATCAAGGGCAACAAAGACTGCAACCAGTCCTAGCGCAGCAACCTCCTGCCCCCACCAATGTGATTCCAGTAAAGTATGCAGCGGCAGAAGAAAATCTAAATAGAGCTTTAGTGCCAGTAACATCCTCGCTTTCAGAAAGTGATCCAAGTGATCATAGTTTTGACTCCACCCATGTTGAGAGCCCCCAGGCCTACTACATGCAATCACCGGAGCATAGTGAGTCATATTATTATGAAGAACCGAATGAATCTAGTGGGGAGCCAGAATACGCAAACGTCATGTATGCCAACCCCAACTCGAGATCCCAACCTAGGCCGATGAGACCTCCATTTCCTAGAGGGCCATGCTATCATTGTCAGGGAGATCACCTCATTCGTGATTGCCCTCTACCTGCACCGACACAAACCCAATCTGTGACAATTCAAGGCTTTTGTCCCGATTGTGGAAAGGAGCATTTGTTACGAGAGTGTCCCAAGAACCCTGCCAATATGCCAAAAATTGCTCCTATCAATGTTATTGGCTTAGTGGTAGACTCCACAGGAAGTGTGACTTCCACAACCTCAGTACAAGTCATCACGAGAGCCCAGGCACTTAAGCAAAACCAAGACTTAGGCCAGGAAAAGAATGCGGAGCTTAGCGAGACTGAGAGCCAGAATAAGAAGAGGACAAGAGCTTGGAGAGATAGTCGTGAATGTATGAAAAGGCAATGGGAAAAAAGATGAGCGAACTTGAGGAAAGCCTACGAGAAACCAAATCCAAAATCATAGAAATCACATCTCAAACGCACTCTCACACATCCCCACCACTACCATCCCCTTCACCCTCCATTCCTCAACCATCTAATCCACCACACATAACCCACCCACCACCCCGAGTAGGATCCGTTTTAGCAGATCCCACTCCCGAAGACATAGATATGATGCTCAAGGCATATCAGGCCAGGATCCAGGAAGGGCCAAATGTAACAGATCATGAAAGATGCTACCCTAGGGCGGACCTAGAGCTTGAACGAACCAAGTTGTGTGCCAAGATGGTGGAATTGGCCCAAGCCATGTTTGAGGCCAGTCGCCTCTTCAATTGCTCTAATTCCACTAGAACACCATTGCATTTTGATGGGCTATTGGATAGATTGGAGACGATAATTGTGAAGTCTGCAAAGGGAGCCAACTTCCAAGCCAAGGAGAAGGCAAACGATGGAATAAGCATTCCTCCCAAGGAAGCTTATGTGCCTAACTCCACGGAACCAGATACCTCTTCTTCCATGAATAGATATTCACCAAAGTTCCTGAGAGAGATTCAAGAAGAAAAGTGGGCAAAGGAAAGTGAAGTCCCTCCTCCCATTGAACTTGTGGATGACACACACGATCAATTCCCACAAGACCTTCCTTCTATTTATGAAGAACAGGATAGTGCCCTATCTCAAGAGAGATTAGACTTCGAGTCTAATTCTTTACAGGAACTACCCCATTTCACAGGCCCATGGGAAGCAAAGTCTACTTGTATGAGAGCACCCACAGTCATGGTAAGAAACGAAGACTCAGTTATACCTAGGAACACGGAGGTAGTGAAGAACACCAAAGTGGAGTGCAATCTCACTTTGGAAGAGCTGCTTAAGGTTAGACCAGAAGTGTGGAAACATGTAGCCAATCAAGTGCCCGAAGTAGCAAAACCGCATTCCCAGGTAGGATCTCAAAGAACAGTGCCAAAAATACCCTTGGACAAGATAGGAGACATGAGCGAGGGAGAAGAAGGAAACACCTATCTCCCCATCACTCATCAGGGCTACACAACCAAGGCCATTTTGGACTCAGGTGCAGGAGTTGCAATTGCTACCACTTCCTTATGGAAACGTTGGGGCAAACCAGCACTCAGGACGACGAGAATGAAATTGCAGATGGCTGAGGGTCACATAGAAAGACCCTTAGGACTACTAGAGGGGATAACTCTCACTACTTGTGGTGTAGAGTTTGAGCACACATTTGCTATCTGTGACTTTACCAAAAATCATGCCTATGAGATGATTTTGGAAAGACCATTTATGCGACAGTTGCAAGTGGTACAGGATTGGGGAACCAATTCCTTGTACCTGCAACACTTAGGTGTTACGACCAAAGTGAATCTCAAGGACTACTCTCATAGAGATGTCCCTCCTATCCAATGGAACCCCATCCATAGAGCCAAAGATGATACGGAATTGGTGCATTCCATAGGATCAGGATCCTCATGGATGCATGAAGATACCCACTTATGGATGTGAAAAGTAGCAGTAGAAGAGGAGAAGAGAGAAAAAGCCAGAGAGATAGGTGCAAAAGAAACCCATAGCTCCATTCAAGACCTAGCCTATGCACCTGTAGTATTTCCTGATGAAGAATTTGAACCCCACGGCTGGGCAGAAATTCTAGCAACAATGGATGTAGCCATCAATGAAGAACAATGGACACCCCACTGTGATGAGGATGGCTATGACATTTCAGTTTTCTCCATAGAGCCAATCATGGGAGATGTAGTCTTAAAAGAGTGTGAACCTAGTCCTGATGCATTTGAGGATGCGAGTGACTCCGATCTAGAGTCAATCATTATGGACCCACCTTTTGCATCAGATAAAGAATACTTCTACGAAGTGGAAGCTTATCCCCAGAGACATGGAGAACTTATAAATGACGTGAGGTTAACCACACAAGTGACTACCAAGAATGAAGGTAAGAAAAGAAAAAAGAGAGAAGTCACACCTGAGGAGGAAGAATCTTTGTTTGAGGTCCCAGAAAACTTTAAGAAGTATGAAATAGAAGACAGGAAAGTCATGATAAGAATGCCAAAACGCGATGCACAAGCAGGAGAGGCCTACGATAAAAAAGAAACCACCAAGAAAATAGTGGTGGCCATAGAAGAAGGAGAGGAGCGATGCACATACATAGGACATGACCTAACAGAGGAAGAAGAGCATGCATTAATAGCCTTGCTAAGAGAATACAGAGATGTATTTGCTTGGAGTTACAAGGATTTGAAAGGTGTGGACCCTGACATATGCTCACACACTATCCCCATGACCTCAGATGCCAAACCTTCTAAGCAAAAGCCATACACATATAATGATAACTATGCTGTTAAGATCAAAGAAGAGATAGATCGCTTAGTTGAAGCTGGATTTATCTATGAAATTGAGCACACTGAATGGGTATCCCCCATTGTAGTGGTGCCCAAAAAGAATGGCAAATTACGTGTCTGCATTAACTTGAAGAAGGTCAACGCAGCCACTATCAGAGATAGTTATCCGCTTCCAATCACCGAGCATCTATTAGAAAGGGTAGCAAGCAAGGAAGTATACAGCTTCTTGGATGGGTTCTCTGGTTACAATCAAGTAGCCATTGCACCAGAAGATCAGCATAAGACGGCTTTTGCCAAACAGTGGGGCATATTCGCTTTTAGGGTAATGCCATTCAGGCTTACCAATGCTCCTGCAACCTTCCAGAGATTGATGTGCCATGTATTTAAAGAGTTCTTGAGGAAGAATTTGGAAGTCTATGTTGATGATCTTTGTGCTCATTCTAACATTAGACAAACACATATACCTGAACTCAAACAGATCTTTGACAAATGTAGAGAATATCAAGTCTGTCTGAACCCAGAAAAGTGCGTTTTCATGGTCAGGCAAGGCAAGATTTTAGGACACATAGTGTCAAATAACGGCATCTTGTTGGGGATTCGTGGACAAGAAGGAGTTTGAGGGTTTGTAGGAGAAAAAGGAGATGATGAAAATGGAATAACAGTGAGAACTTCTGCAAAGGAATACTCTTGGAAACCTTGAATATTGATTATCCTTCAACAATTACAATGACTGCGCACAGTCTAATCAATGACTAAATACCACTTCAGAGAATATCAATTACTGAAGACCAATTATCTCAAGTCTTCTAGCAGCGGCCTCTCGTGCACCAATCCTTCACTTGCTTCCCGCTTCCCTTGTGCACACCTTGCACTAAGCTTCCGCCAAGCTAAGGAATTGGTATCACGGCGCACACACGCAATAGCCCTTGGAACCCTTGGAATCCAACCCGCCTTCTCTGCACACTTTCCTCTTGACACCTCTTGCACTCTTGAATGTCGTCGCACACTGGAGGCTCTTCTTGCTTCCTCTCTTGCTTCCTCTGAAGCTCTCCCTTGCTCCTAGCTCTCAATGTCCAAGAATAGCCTTTGTCCTTCTTTTGTTGAGAGTCCGCCGGTTCGCGCACTCTAACTGCAATACAATCTTGGTGTCCTTTCAATGTCCCAAGATTGTCTTTTTGAACTGGTCCTCAACGATTCGCTACTGTAGTGACTTTAGAACAAGAGTGACTTTTAAAATAAAATTTTTGATTGGGCGGCCTATTTCCACCTTTGCGTAGCCTTCCACCTTCACCTTTCCTTTTAATTCTTTACTTTTGCACCTTAAGATTTTAAATTCATCCTTTGAACCTTACGAGAAGAAATACTTTGCACCTTTATTTTCAACCGGTTAGGGCTCTACAGATGCCCACCACCTAAAGATCTCTCCGTCCCGGAGAGACAACAGCAATACAAAAATTGAGAAATTGCAAAGATCCAGACATGAAAACAACGAAACCGAGTCAAGAAAAGAGGTAAAGGGTGTGTATATTATTTAGTTAAGAAAAAAAAAGATAAGGCACCCTGCAAGAATTATTTAGAAATCAAAGTGATGAGTAGATTATTGACAAAGATGGCAATTTATTGAGGAGGATGGTTGAGATTGTCAGCCGAGTTAGATGGAGAAGGGGGCAAAGGAGCAGAAGCTTGTTCGATCGTAAGCTGTAGCGAACTAAGGCATTGCCGAAGATGATCCCTTTCCCTGCGTATACGTCTGCATGCAGCATTAGCACAAAGCCCTAAGTTGGAGCGATTCTGAAGATCTGCTAAGGCTTTCAACGCAGAGTCTGCCATATCGCGATAATGATCTCTCTCTTCTTTGAGCAATCGCGCCGTTTCGTTGAGGGAGTGCCATTGAGAGGTGGCCATGTGATTGATGTTTTCTATTGTTGAGATATACTGTTGATGAACCGAAGCTGCTGCGGAAACCGAATCCAAGGAAATCTGGGAGGCCTGAGCATTGCCGAGAGCGACTACACTCGCATCCTGTAGTAATTGCAAAAATGAAGGGGTTGATGGTAGGTCAAAATGCGGAGTGGGAGTGGCCGTTGGGGCAGGAGGGGGAGGGGAAGGGGGAATATTCTGCGGAGGAGGAGGAAGGGTTGGAGTGGAAGATGGAGTGGGAAGTGAAGGATTGGGGGAAGGTAGCGGTCGACTGACAGGGATGTTATTGATAGAGGGTGAGGTGTAATCCGGGTGAATGGGGGGCATACAGGTGGGGTTTTGAGGGTTGAGCTGTGTTTGAATGAGTGGCGTGAAAGCTGAAGAGAGGGGAGGTCTAGGGATAATGGGAGGGGTAGGCATGGATGGAGAAGTGGTAGATTCAGGAGGGATAGGGGAAGAAGATTGGGTAGTGAAGGAGGGGACGTGAGGGGGGTTAGTCATGAAAGGAGAAGAGGTAGATGCCGGAGGGAGAGGTGAAGAAGATTGGGGAGGTAAGGAGGGGACGTCAGGGGAGGTAGTCATGAATGGATAGGGGTTAGATGCAGGAGGGATAGGTGAAGAAGATTGGGGAGGTAAGGAGGTTACATCAGGGGGGTTAGGCATGAATGGAGAGGTGGTAGATGCAGGAGGGATAGGTGAAGAAGATTGGGGAGGGAAGGAGGTTACATCAGGGGGTGCGGATGCGGGTGTCGATGCGGAAGCTGAGTCAATTGAGATTAGAGGGGGGGAGGGAGATGGAGCAATGGACGGTCCAGGGTGGGAAGGGAGATAAGCAACATTGTGGGCAGATTGTGCGGGAATGTGATAGAGCCAAGCTAAGAAGGGTGCAGAATAGATGGAAAATGCATGAGAGCCTCTAGAGATAGCCCCGCGGAGTCGACGGGAGCGCAAAGTCAAGGAACTATAAATGAGGGTTGCGTAAGGGTAAGGACGGCTATGGAGAAAGCAGAAAAGCGGATCGGCGATACGAATATCTGACCAGGGAAGCGAAGAGGTTTGACTGCGTAGTAAGAAGAAAAAGATGAACGCATTGAGAAGGGTGGTCATGCGGAGCGAAAACCTAGCATTACTTTGAAAGTGTGTGGTACAAAAGGCAATAGTGGCCGAGGCGGACAGTCCAGAGTATAGGAAAGGGGGAGCACGAAAATGTATTAGGGGAGACCCAATACTGGCGGCAATGTCTGGGATGAAGAGAGTGCCGGTTCTAAAATGAGGGAAGAGGCGGATAGCTTCATAAACCTGGGTAAAATTGGCAGGGTTATTGAAGAAAACATTAGCCAAGCCCCACAAGCCCGCCTGCTGAAGATCCTCAATGGAAAACATTTGACGAAGGGCAATGGTAGGTAGGGATAGATGCATTCGGATTTGCAGGTTTAAGTCAGGTGGGAGAAACAGGCGCATATAATCCCCGGTTGGTGAAGATGGGTGGGATGAATGAGACATAGATTGGGAAGGAGAAGGAGGGTGCGGGAGGGGAGGTGGGGAATAAAGGTCGGTGGAATCAGAGTGTATGGAATAAATGGGAAGACCAAGGGCCGTAGGAAGTGTTGGAGTAGCTTGAACAGATTGTTGAGGTGGATTGGGATGGTCAGAGGGAATTGCGGAGGTGGGAGAGGATGGATGTTGAAGGTTTGGAGGCAGCGGGGATGGAGGATCGGAACGAGCACCCGGAGCGGAGGGGTCCGCCATTGATGGAAATGGGGAGAAGAAGTGGAACAAAAGAAAGCCTATGCAGGGGGAGGGGAATCGATGGGTTGAGGTGGTGGGAGAGGGGCAGAGGGGTTGAGGGGTGGAGGGTGTTGGGAGGAAGAGGGGGGCGCGCGGGGGGAGGAAGGAGGGGGTGCGGTGGGGTTGGAGGCGGAGAGTTGGGAGGGGGGGTTGAGGGGGTTGGGGGGTGAGGGGGGTGGTGGACGGCGGGAAATTGAGGGGGATGGAGGGGGGGGAAGGGAGAGATGAGGGCGCGCGGAAGGCAGAGGGGGTGGGAGGGGTTTGATGGGGATGGAGGGGTGGAGGGGCGGCGCGGGGGATGGAGGGGGGGGGCGGTGGTGTGCGGGGGGTCGAGGAGGAGGGAGGGGCGGTGCGAGGGGTGGAGTTGTTGGGAGGGGGTGGAGGGTTGGCAGGAAGAGGGGGGTGCTGAGCGGGGTTAGGAGGGGGTTCCGAACGGGGTTAGGAGGGGGGCCGAGCGGGGTTGTAGGGGGGTGCTGAGCGGGGTTAGGAGGCGGTGTTGAGGTTGTTGAGGGGGGCGGAGAGGGGGGGCGCTGAGCGGGGTTAGGAGGGGGGGTGTTGAGGGGGGCGGAGAGGGGGCGCGTTGAGCGGGGTTAGGAGGGGGGTGTTGAGGTTGTTGAGGGGGGCGGAGAGGGGGGGTGCTGAGCGGGGTTAGGAGGGGGTTCCGAACGGGGTTAGGAGGGGGGCCGAGCGGGGTTGTAGGGGGGTGCTGAGCGGGGTTAGGAGGGGGTGTTGAGGTTGTTGAGGGGGGCGGAGAGGGGGGGCGCTGAGCGGGGTTAGGAGGGGGGGTGTTGAGGGTGTTGAGGGGGGCGGAGAGGGGGCGCGCTGAGCGGGGTTAGGAGGGGGGCGTTGAGGTTGTTGAGGGGGGCGGAGAGGGGGGGTGCTGAGCGGGGTTAGGAGGGGGTTCCGAACGGGGTTAGGAGGGGGGCCGAGCGGGGTTGTAGGGGGGTGCTGAGCGGGGTTAGGAGGGGGGGCCGAGTGGGGTTAGGGGGGGTGTTTAGGTTGTTGAGGGGGGCGGAGAGGGGGGGCGCTGAGCGGGGTTAGGAGGGGGGGTGTTGAGGTTGTTGAGGGGGGCGGAGAGGGGGGGTGCTGAGCGGGGTTAGGAGGGGGTTCCGAACGGGGTTAGGAGGGGGGCCGAGCGGGGTTGGGAGGGGGTGCCGAGCGGGGTTAGGAGGGGGGGTGTTGAGGTTGTTGAGGGGGGCGGAGAGGGGGGTGCTGAGCGGGGTTAGGAGGGGGGTGTTGAGGTTGTTGAGGGGGGCGGAGAGGGGGGGGCGCTGAGCGGGGTTAGGAGGGGGGGTGTTGAGGTTGTTGAGGGGGGCGGAGAGGGGGGGTGCTGAGCGGGGTTAGGAGGGGGTTCCGAACGGGGTTAGGAGGGGGGCCGAGCGGGGTTGTAGGGGGGTGCTGAGCGGGGTTAGGAGGGGGGGCCGAGCGGGGTTAGGGGGGGGTGTTTAGGTTGTTGAGGGGGGCGGAGAGGGGGGGCGCTGAGCGGGGTTAGGAGGGGGGGTGTTGAGGTTGTTGAGGGGGGCGGAGAGGGGGGGTGCTGAGCGGGGTTAGGAGGGGGTTCCGAACGGGGTTAGGAGGGGGGCCGAGCGGGGTTGGGAGGGGGGGCCGAGCGGGGTTAGGAGGGGGGTGTTGAGGTTGTTGAGGGGGGCGGAGAGGGGGGTGCTGAGCGGGGTTAGGAGGGGGGTGTTGAGGTTGTTGAGGGGGGCGGAGAGGGGGGGCGCTGAGCGGGGTTAGGAGGGGGGGTGTTGAGGTTGTTGAGGGGGGCGGAGAGGGGGGGTGCTGAGCGGGGTTAGGAGGGGGTGTTGAGGTTGTTGAGGGGGGCGGAGAGGGGGGGCGCTGAGCGGGGTTAGGAGGGGGGGTGTTGAGGGTGTTGAGGGGGGCGGAGAGGGGGCGCGCTGAGCGGGGTTAGGAGGGGGGTGTTGAGGTTGTTGAGGGGGGCGGAGAGGGGGGGTGCTGAGCGGGGTTAGGAGGGGGTTCCGAACGGGATTAGGAGGGGGGCCGAGCGGGGTTGTAGGGGGGTGCTGAGCGGGGTTAGGAGGGGGGGCCGAGCGGGGTTAGGGGGGGTGTTTAGGTTGTTGAGGGGGGCGGAGAGGGGGGGCGCTGAGCGGGGTTAGGAGGGGGGGTGTTGAGGTTGTTGAGGGGGGCGGAGAGGGGGGGTGCTGAGCGGGGTTAGGAGGGGGTTCCGAACGGGGTTAGGAGGGGGGCCGAGCGGGGTTGGGAGGGGGGGCCGAGCGGGGTTAGGAGGGGGGGTGTTGAGGTTGTTGAGGGGGGCAGAGAGGGGGGTGCTGAGCGGGGTTAGGAGGGGGGTGTTGAGGTTGTTGAGGGGGGCGGAGAGGGGGGGGCGCTGAGCGGGGTTAGGAGGGGGGGTGTTGAGGGTGTTGAGGGGGGCGGAGAGGGGGCGCGCTGAGCGGGGTTAGGAGGGGAGTGTTGAGGTTGTTGAGGGGGGCAGAGAGGGGGGGGCGCTGAGCGGGGTTAGGAGGGGGGGCGCTGAGCGGGGTTAGGAGGGGGGGTGTTGAGGGTGTTGAGGGGGGCGGAGAGGGGGCGATGAGGAGGTTGGGGGCGGGGGGATCGCGATGGGGTAGGGAGATGGAGAGGTGGAGTAGGGCGGGGTAGTCGGGGGTGGGCTGGGAGAGAGAGGGGGCGGGGATGGATTGGTTAGGGTGGGGCAGGCGGGGGTGCGAGTTGGTTGGAGGCGGGGGACTAGGGAGGGGCGCATGCGGGTGGGATGGAGGGAGTCCGAGTGGGGTTGAGGGGGATGGAGAGAAGGCGGAGTGGCGGTAGTATGGAAAGGGGGAAGGAGGAGGGAGGGTGGTGGTATGGAGGAGTCGATGGGGTGGAGAGGGGTGTGAGAGATGATCTTCTTCTTTCTTCCCTAGCACAACTTGGCCTGTGCAATGAAAAATAGGACGGAATTCTGATGTTGTTGAAGCAAGTATGAAGAAAAGGCCATATTATATAGCTAGTTTGAATGAGGGAGCACCTCACAGGAAGGAACGGTCTAGCATAAAAGGGTGTTCAAAAGAGGGGAGAGCCAAACTTCAATCTCATTCACTCATGTATGAAACAAAGCAATGGAACGTATTTAAAGAAGTTGAACAGAATTACGAGCCATGAAAAAGAAATCGGCGCCTAATTTATTGAGCACGGAAAATTACTTGATTTTTATTTATGAAATGAGCATAAAATAAAATGGCGCCCAAAAAAAAAAAAGAAAATGCGTGAGCAATTTTTCCCTTTGTTGTTTATTTTTAATTATTAGGACAGACCGATTATTATTTGTACCTATAAAGGAGTCCAAAACTCTTAGGAACAAAAGAATGAAAATGTAATTTTATGACTTTTGGTGGTAACCCTTGAGTCTGGAGATGTTTACCAAGGGTAGGGTGTTGCCATCGAGTGTTTCCAATTGCACTGCACCCCACTGCAGCATCTTCGTAATGCGAAAAGGGCCTTCCCAGTGAGGGATCCATTTCCCTTTGTTTTGATTAGAAAATTGTGGCCTGTGTAATAGTGCTAAATGATCGGGCTTCAATTTGTTTTGCCATAAACTTTTGTCATGGTTCTCCTTCCTCTTTATTTGAATATCCTCTAACTGTTTGGAGGCTAAAATTCTCGATTCTTCCAGTTTATGCAAAGCAATCAGTCGTGCTGGAACTTCCATCCCATTTTTCTCTAGTCTTTCCGTTCTTATAGAGCCTCTGATGAATTCAAATGGTTCAATAGGAACCAAGCCATAAACTAATTGAAAGGGAGAATACCCAGTCTCTTTATAGGCCAGTCTGTATGCCCATAATGTACCCAGATAGGCCTGTCCCCAAGAGGTCGGCTGTAACATGCATTCTTTTCGTAACATTGAAATTAATACTTAGTTCGTTGACTCGGCTTGTCCATTAGCTCGTGGGTAGTATGCACAAGAAGTCCTGTGTAAAATGCGATACCTGTTGGAAATTTCCTGCAGTACTTTGTTAACAAAATGAGTACCCTGATCGGTACAGATTTCAAGCGGGCATCCAAATCTGCAAATGATGTTACAATACAAAAAGTCAGCCACTGTTTGTGCAGAGCAGTCCGTTGATGCAATAGCTTCAGCCCATTTTGTTGCGTAGTCCGTGGCTATCAGTAAGTACTTTTCCCTTTTTGGAAGTGCCGCATGGTATATAGGCCCGACAAAGTCTAATCCCCACTTCTCAAAGGGCTGCCAAGAAGTGGAAACTACCAAAGGGTAATGTCTTTGCTTGGTGGGTTTAGGTCCACACCTCTGGCACACATCACATGTTTTTCTCCAATCATCTGCATCCCTAAAGAGTGTAGGCCACCATAGACCAGCATCTAGTATTCTCTGGCTCATGATATGCCCTGGAAGGTGCCCACCACCTGTTCCTTCATGTGCAAATTGCAGTATTTCCCTCACTTCATCTTCCTCTAAACATTTCCTAATCCTGTCATCCTTGCCCTGTCTGTAGAGTTTACCCTCAATGAAAGTATATGGTCTACTCTTGATAAGCAGTCTCTTCCTTAGTACAGCATTAGCACTTTCTGGATACAATCCAGTATTAATGAACTATTTGATATCATCATACCATCCTTGAGCTTGTATAGCAAACAAGTGTGCATCAGGGAAATCATCATTGATACCACTGGTTTGATCCCTCCTATTTATTCTGGACAAGTGATCCGCCATCACATTCTCTCTTCCTGGCTTATGGATTACCGAGAAATCGAACTCTTGGAATAACAGTAACCACCTCCATATTCTACCAATAGCATGTGGTTTGTTGAGTAAGTACTTGAGAGGTTGGTGATCAGTTATAATGACGAATTTCACTCCCAATAAGTAATGCCGAAACTTTTGGACAGCAAAAACCATTGCCAAGGCTTCTCTCTCTGTAGTGCTGTAGTTCCTTTCTGCCTTAGTCAGAATTCTGCTGGCATATTGAATTGGTCTGTCCATCTTAAACTCTTCACTTGGTTGGGTTAGAACTGCCCCTACTGCATATGCACTTGCATCCACATGTAAATGAAATATCTTTGACCACTCAGGTGTAATCAAAATGGGAGCAGACACTAACTTTGACCGTAGTGTTTGATATGCTCTTTCCTCCTCGTCGTCCCATTTAAAAGGAACCTCCTTGCCTGTGAGCCTAGCCAAAGGTCGGGCTATATCTGCGTACATCTTGATAAATCTGCGGTGGTATCCTGTATGGCCTAGAAAACTTTGAATCTCCTTTGAAGACTTAGGCCTGGGTAGTTTTAAGATAGCTATGATTTTATCTGGATCAGGTGCCATGCCTTTGGAAGATACCACATGCCCTAATAAAGTACCTTCAGTTACCAAAAAGTGGCATTTGTTTGGATTCAGTTTCAGCTTTGTTTCTCTACACCTCTCAAAAACTTGTTTTAATTGAAGCAGATGCTTCTCTAAACAATCCAATGGAGTTTCTTTAATAGTGCCTGAAAAAGATGAAAAGTCATCCATGAAGATTCTTAATGACTCAAGTAGCAACTGGCCAAAAATGAGATTAACTGTTCGGTTGAAGGTAGCTGGAGCATTTCTTAACCCAAATGGCATTTTCAGATATACATAGGTTCCCCAAGGAGTAATAAATGCTGTCTTCTTCCGATCCTCAGGATGAATAGAGATCTGATTATAACCACTAAATCCGTCCATGAAGCTATAAATGGAATGTCCAGCTACTTCTTCTATGACCTGCTCAGCAAAGGGCATTGGAAATCCATCTGGAATCGTGACCTTGTTTAATGCCCTAAAATCAGCACAGATTCTGATTTTGTTAGTGTTTTTCTTTGGCACGATCACCATGGGAGATAGCCACTCCGAATGTTCAATAGGAATGATAATTCCTGCATCTTCCATTTTCTGAATCTCTAAATAGACAGCTTCAGCATACTTGGGGTTTAGCCGATAACTTTTCCCTCTCACCGGCTTTGCTCCTTCTATCAACGGAATTCTGTGTTCACCATAACTAGATGGTACTCCTTCTAGATCCTTATAATGCCATGCAAAAACATCTGTGTAGTGGATCAAGAATGATCTGACCTTATCCAGAAGCTCTGGGTATTTCCACAACCAGTTGGCTACCAAAACTGGTCTGCTATTGTTCTGAATATCTAAATGTATTTCTTTTACCGGATCTCTCTCTACCATATTCTCTTCTTGCTCAGTTCCTTCCTTGTCATCTTCCAGTAGTCTTTTTTGCATTGTTTCATAAGCAGGTGCTTCCTGAATTTCAATTTGTTCCTCTTTTTCCTGCATCCATCCTGCAGGTATTTCTTGAATAGGAAAAGCGCATTCTTCACTAGAATTAGTTACCTTGTCTTTCACCTTTGCCTCTGCTTTCTTTGTAGAAGTGATATCTTCCTCTGAACTGTCGTTGAAGGGTGTCTTCCTTCCCCTTCTGTGGTCCGTGATAGGCTCTCCCAATCCATCAGTCTGGACCTTTTTGTCTTCTTCACCATAATCCTCAGGTGTGCAAGAATTATCGAGAAAAATTCCAAAACAAGAAGAAGAGTTGCCTGCATGAAACCAACTTAAAAGATCCTCTTCTTCCTCAAAATCTATTTGGGGTTGATCCTCCGCTTCTGTTTCCATGCAAATGCTCACTGTTTGCATCATACTAGTGTTTCCTTGATTGTCTGGGCCTTCTTCTAAATGAATTTGTGTCAGCTCCTGCCCTTTCTTTTGTACCCACATGGTGTCCTTACCCCAATCATGAATGACACTGGCATGCCTCAGCCAAGGTCTTCCAATTAAGAGAGGAAATCCTCCTTCAACCTAGGGCAATCTTAAGACCACAAAATCCAGAATAAATAGATTACCTTGTACTTCAAGTGGAACTTTTGGGATTACCCCCAAGGGCCTTACTTTGCTCTGATCTGCCAAAGTAACCGTGAAATTTGCAGGTCTTGAAGGGTGGAGTCCAATCCTTTTCATGGTATGTTCAGGCATCAAATTAATGCGAGAACCACCATCTACAATAACTCCTTGAAATTCATGGCCCTTGATTGATATTGTAAGCCGAGGGCTTTTATAATCTGTAAGGGGTGCTTCCCCCCTAATTATCCCTTGATGTAAGATAGCAGTCTTAGCCACTAAGCTTGTCGTAGAAGCCTCATCAATTATCTGCAATAATTCTGACCTGAATTTCCCATCCATCTTTATTAAATCAAAAATACTAACCTCCTTCTTAATTGACTTGAGTAGTTTTGAAGCCTCTGACTCTTTAAGAAAGTGAGCTTCATTTGCTTTGCCAAACTCTTCTTGAGCCCTTTTGAAGGCATGCCCAATGGCATCGCTGGTGCCTGTAAGACATTCATTGTGGTTTGTGTCTGTACTTGTAGTATCTTTGTCTTCAATTGCAACTCTGTCTTTGTTCAATTCCTTAATTATCAATTCTTGATTTTCTACCACTTTTGCCGTTCCCTTGCTTCTTGTCTGTACTGCAAAAGATTCGAGTTCTTCTAATTGTACCACTCTAGTGGATGGTGAGGGTTCATTCACCTGAGGTAATGTCTCCTCCTTGAATACAAAGATCATTTGGAGATGGGGTCCGGAAGTAGAGGCTTGATTCTTAGGACAACAGTTTGTATAGTGATCTCTGGCCTCTGGACAATTCCTGCAAGGAGGCACATTTTCCGGAAGGGTGCACCTAGATTGGTAGTGCCCACATTCTCCACATCTGAAGCAAATAATTTGCCTTCTAGGCCCATTTGCAAGGTTAGTTCTCGGTCTAGGATTATAGTTATTACCTTGGTTTGTTGCTGCTGCCATTACATTTGCTGGTGGCAAGAGCCCTCCTTGTGTCCAGTATGTAGTTGTCGGCATTCCCCTTACTTGGCATTCATGGGCCTCATGCCCAATCTTCCTGCATAATTGACAAGTCAAATTTAGCAAAGGACATTCACTTACTATGTGTCCTTGCTTGCTGCACATGGAGCACCAGAGTCCGTTCTTAATGCCGCCTCCTTTTAGTTCTTGCAACTCCTGCCTCAGCTGAGCTAGTTCCTCTGCTTGGGCTTCCTCTTCCTTTTGGAGCTTGAGGGCTTCAATCTCTCTTCTCAGCTGAGCTACAGTAGTCTCCTCCTTTGTGTAGGGCTTATTCCTTTTCAAGCCCTCCAGTTCCCTTCTTAACTGGCTCACTGGGTCCTCCAATTCTGCACCATATGATGGTTGGGAAGAAGTTACACCATACTGGTGCCTTATCTGTTCCAAGCGGGTGGCCGTATTGATGAACTCCTCAACAGAGGCAGTAGGTAGCACTAACTCTTTTATTTTGCATTGGGTGACTACAGGTAGAGGTTTGGCTAACCACTTCTTGACAAAGAAGTCGTGTGGTGGATCCGGTAGTTTAGCCATTAGTGCTTTGGCCCTGGTCACGAACTCGGGGAACTTCTCTCCTGGACCCAACTTCAAGTTTTCCAATTCTTCTATAATGATCTCAGCCGTGTTGCCATGCTGAAATTGATTCTTAAAGGCCTCTTTCATCAAATCCCAAGAGGTAAAGTGATTTTCAGCAAACTGGCTAAACCACTTGTCTGCCAGACCTTCCAATGTGGCGGGGAAGAGTATCAAGAAAGCATCTTCCCTACCCATTAGCCCCCTAGTCTTACATAATGCAAGAAATCGTCGAATGTGCTCATCTGGGTCCTCCTGGGCTAAACCCCTGAAGGAGGGAAATTTTATGTTTAATCTGGAGAGCAAGATTTCTAGGTCCACCTGTCCTGCCATGCTTCCTACCGATGAAGTCGATGAAAGTGGACTCGATGATCTTCTGTTCGTCTTTCTTCTTGTCTGCTTGCACTTGATTCTCAAGGTTTGTGACCGGGTCGCGGTCATGAGTTATTCATAGTCCACTTAAAATGAGACACTTGATAAAAGTATGTACCTTTTGGCCCACTGGAGTAATGTTGTCGACACTGGAATATTGTCCTCCAATGGCAATATATAGTCTCCTATGCTCAAAGCTCCTTGGATGTCCCACCGGGCGTGCCAAATTTGTTGGGGATTCGTGGACAAGAAGGAGTTTGAGGGTTTGTAGGAGAAAAAGGAGATGATGAAAATGGAATAACAGTGAGAACTTCTGCAAAGGAATACTCTTGGAAACCTTGAATATTGATTATCCTTCAACAATTACAATGACTGCGCACAGTCTAATCAATGACTAAATACCACTTCAGAGAATATCAATTACTGAAGACCAATTATCTCAAGTCTTCTAGCAGCGGCCTCTCGTGCACCAATCCTTCACTTGCTTCCCGCTTCCCTTGTGCGCACCTTGCACTAAGCTTCCGCCAAGCTAAGGAATTGGTATCACGGCGCACACACGCAATAGCCCTTGGAACCCTTGGAATCCAACCCGCCTTCTCTGCACACTTTCCTCTTGACACCTCTTGCACTCTTGAATGTCGTCGCACACTGGAGGCTCTTCTTGCTTCCTCTCTTGCTTCCTCTGAAGCTCTCCCTTGCTCCTAGCTCTCAACGTCCAAGAATAGCCTTTGTCCTTCTTTTGTTGAGAGTCCGCCGGTTCGCGCACTCTAACTGCAATACAATCTTGGTGTCCTTTCAATGTCCCAAGATTGTCTTTTTGAACTGGTCCTCAACGATTCGCTACTGTAGTGACTTTAGAACAAGAGTGACTTTTAAAATAAAATTTTTGATTGGGCGGCCTATTTCCACCTTTGCGTAGCCTTCCACCTTCACCTTTCCTTTTAATTCTTTACTTTTGCACCTTAAGATTTTAAATTCATCCTTTGAACCTTACGAGAAGAAATACTTTGCACCTTTATTTTCAACCGGTTAGGGCTCTACACATCTCCACTGACGAAGAGAAGGTAAGGGCTATTACAGAACTACCTAGGCCAAAGAATGTCAAGGAAGTGCAAGCTTTCATGGGGCATTGTGGCTATTACCGACGTTTCATACACATGTATGCCATCATTGCAAAGCCTTTATACGGACTTTTGACAAACTTTGAGTGGACTGATGAATGTGAGAATTCCTTCAATGAGCTTAAATGGCGATTATGGTCAGCACCAATCTTGACCACACCAGATTGGAATAAGCCTTTTCATGTTCACGTGGATGCATCCAATTATGCTATTGGATGTGTACTTGCACAACCTACGGACGAAGGCAATATGGATCTTCCAATTGCCTATGCTAGTAGACAGTTGAATGCGGCTGAACGAAACTATACAACCACTGAACGAGAGGGATTAGGCATGGTCTATGCTGTTAAGAAGTTTAGACACTATTTGCTTGCAAATAAGTTTAAATTTTTTACTGACCATCAAGCACTGTTGTACTTGGTAAACAAGCCATGCAATACAGGTAGATTAGTAAGATGGTTTCTCTTACTAATGGAATACGACTTCGAGGTTGTGGTGAGGAAAGGGAAGACCCATTTGAGAGCAGACCATCTCTCTAGGCTCACATCGAGAGAAGCCCCACAAGGAGTATCAGATGACCTTCCTGATGCTTACTTGTTTAATTTGGAAGTTGTACCTCAGTGGGCTAAGCCATTAGTGCCAGTATTGACATACGGGCCTAACCACCCAGTCATAAACACTCAAGGTAGAAAAAAGTAAGAGCCCAGAAGTACCACATCATGGCAGGAAGCATGTACAAACAGACAGACCAAGGGATATTGGCTTGTTGTGTGGAAGAGGATGAGTACGCAAAATGGTTGCAGTTAGCACATGTGGGTGCATTAGAGCAACACTACTCAAACCAAAGAACTTTACAGACACTCAGGAGATTCAGAGTGCATTGGCCTACTATGGAAGCCGATGTACACAAGTTGTGCAAGGAATGCCCAATCTGTTGCACTAAACCACCTGTGGAACATGCCACTCTGTATCAAGTGTCCATAGTGCCAGATTGGAGTGAACCGTTAGTAGCCTTCTTGAGGACGAAAACATTCCCTCAAGATATGACCCTGACGAGACGAAGAAGTCTAGAACAAGAAGCCCTAGATTACTCACTCATTGGTGATAATCTATACAAGCGTGGTAAAGATGGTTACCTGAGACTATGTGTCCATGAGAGTGAATATCTCAAGATCTTGGAAACTGCTCACCAAGGTGTAGCAGGAGGACACTTTGGACCAGATGGGGTGATCAAGGCAATACTATTTGCGGGCTTCTGGTGGCCGACCCTTCACATGGATGCACATACCTATGTGAAACGGTGTGATGTTTGTCAGAGAACTCAGTATCCTATACGCAAGGATGAGATGCCACTGAAACCTATGATGGGTGGACGTGCGTTCTCTAAGTGGGGAATAGACTTTGTTGGTCCTATTAATCCCCCAGCTAAGGGTTCACATGCTGAGTATATCATTGTGGCCACAGACTATCTAACGAAATGGGTAGAAGTAAAAGCTACGATGAAGAATGATGCGCAAACCACTGCTAAGTTCTTATTTGAGAACGTATTCACTAGATACGGGCTACCCATAGAGCTAGTAAGTGATAGAGGGACTCACTTCTTGAATGAAGTCATTGAAAATCTTCTTCAAGAGTTCTTGTTGATACACAAGAAGTCTGCCCCCTATCACCCACAAGCTAATGGACAAGCCAAAAGCACAAATAAAATTCTATGCAATGTGCTAACCAAATTAGTGAATAACAAACGCTCTGACTGGGACAAACAGCTACACCATGCTGTTTGGGCATACAGAGTTGCCTATAAAACGGTACTCCAAGCCACGCCCTTTCAGATGGTTTTCGGCCAGAATGCAGTGCTACCATTGGATTTTTTGATACCAACCTTGAAAGTAGCACAAGAGCATGATTGGACAGGCCATGAGTTGTCCTCTAGAATCTTCGATCTTGAACAATTAGGTGAAACATGATTGAGGGCTGCAGCAGGAATTTATGCAGCCAAGAAGAGGCAAAAGGCATATTTCGATGCACACGTCAAGGATAAGGGATTGAAAGCAGGAGACCTAGTCCTAGTCTACACCTTGAAGCAACATGCACGGAAGTTAGAGAAGAGAGGTTATGGGCCAATGATTATCAATAGGATCTCCACAAGTGGAGCAGTTCAACTAGCCACTTTAGAGGGTGTTATTCTACCAAGTTACATAAGTGGATGCAGAGTCAAGTTATATCAAGAACCCTTGACTGAAGAGATGCTAAATCGACTCAACACTGCCAAGAAACGTAAAGAAGAAGAGAAACGAATTCGAGAAGAAGCACAGGTAGAAGCTTTAGAACGCATCCGACGAATGAAATTGAGGCGACAAGGCAGAGACCAGCCTATGCCTAACACTCAAGAATCTCTAGGCTATCCCATGGCCATGTGCGAGGCTTCAGGTGGACATTCCCATAGAATAATCGACCGACGGCCTTTTGTAACCCTAGAAGTAGGACAAGGAGAGAGTGTAAGGACAGTGAGAGCTTTAATTGACTCAGGGGCAGCCACTAGTGCAGTTCGACTTTCTTACTGCCAAGAGCTGCAATTACAAATCCATCCTATAGAGGCATATCTCATAGGATTGGGAGGTGTGGAAACCCCTTGCATTGGTGAGGTGGAACTTCCCCTCTACATTCAAGAGGTGCTAATGGCAGTCAAAGTGCTAGTGTGTGAAGACGAGGATCTTACCGAACCTCTTGTCCTAGGCCAAGACTGGATCTATGATCATGCAATTAGCCTCAACCTAAGAAGTGGACTTCTTCAGGCATGGGTAGGCCAAAACCACATCACGATTGAATTAGAAAATCAAGCACATAGGCCGCTAGAAGAGGCACCGAATCCTGGTCCTTCTAGGAGTCCACCTGAAATGAACCATGCTACTCTTGACCAAAGTTCTCTGGTGCAAAAGATTGCCACTCATGACGAAGGTACAGAAGTCAACGAGCAGTTCCCTTCTTTTCCAAAGAGAATTCAAGAAAAGCAAGCCGGAAAATACACGATACAGAGGAGCCCGAGGACCAAGAAGAATGAACACCAACCGGTACAATACAGAATACCCCATGGCATGAAGCAGATCTGGGTACGCAAAGGTGAACAACCCTCGGCTTTGGAGACAGGATTCCAAAGAAGCACCAAGCAAGCTACAGTGTCGAGGACTACAGCGAAGGAGTACCCTAGGCATCAATCTAGACAAACCATTTCTATTTGGGTTCCAAAGCAGTCAATGAAGGCTATCCCAAAGGCTAGACAAATATGGGTGCCCAAGACCTGCTTACCAGCTCAAATAACTTCACCTCCAATCACTAGATCAAACCAACACTCACGAGTCCTATTGGCTCCCATCCAAAGGCAAACATCTACACTCCACACCACCACATTCTCGGTCACGCCTCGGAATGTTTGGAAATGGGTACCCAAAAGGTCCCAAACCCAACACACTCTAGTACGCAAACCTTCACACATCATCGCCAATAAAAGCAACGATTCCAGCATCAAAGTTTCGAGACCTAAACCCCATATCAAACCCCCTGACCCACCTCTGTAAATCCTTTCCCTCTGATGTAGGTGCATTCTGAGAACATTGCACAGCCAAAGTATGCATCTAGAGTGAACCCTAACCTACTAACCCACTTGTATACACATCACGAACACTTCACCCACTAACCTCTAACCACTCGGAATGTCATGTTGGTATTGTGGAGGGAACACCATAACATCCTGTTTCCAATGCAATGCTAATGTGCCTCTCTCTTCTTCTAGCAGATAAGCATCAGCAACTACAAGCACTCTCATGGCAGAAGCAACAGGTCCGAGCTCACAGGCAGGAATAATTACTGCAGGAATTGATGTGGATAGTCTACCTGTTGATGTGCCACCAACTGAACGACCTGTGGAGCTGCAACACCTTCAGCAGATCCCGATACCGGATCCACCCACAGGGATCACAGAAAGAGTCCATGCCAATTCTCATTGGTTCAATGGCATGCCAAGCCCATTAGGAGAGGCCAAGTATATATGGGAGTCTAAGTGCGAGTATGACAGATCTTGGGTCAGATTCCAATTCTTCTCCAAGGAGTTTGAGACTCTACAGAACACATAGGATCTTCAAACCATATGGCAACGTGCAGGGCTAGCTGAGTACTTCGAGGCACCATTACCCAAACCAGATCTCCTCCGATGCTACTATCTGGTCTCAACATTACAGGCTAATGCAGAAAAGGACAAACCAGGATCGTTTGTTCTTCCTTCCTTGTTGGGCAACAACGAGTTAAAGAGGTTTGAACTTACCTTGGAGTTGGTGAGCTCTGCTTTGAATATGCACGGCACACATGTACCTTCTGAGAAGGATGCTCTCGTTCCTACTAACATGAAGGATAGGAAACTACTGAAGCTTAAAGACATGGCAACACTCACACCAAACGTGTCCATCCCTCTCCGTATGTGCATGCAACATTTTGCTTTCCCCGATCAAGACCGCTTCACACAATCGCACAAAAGAATTTGGTTCGCTCTCTACTTAGCGGAGACAGGTGCGTTACCAATTAAGCTTCCTGTATGGATTATAGAGCAGTTGTATGAAGCAAATAAAAGGTCTTCTAGGAAATTAGTGGTGAACGGTTGCTGTGCAATCACACGCATTATCTACTGGTGCTTAGCATACGATGTACCCATTGAACGTGCCTTAACTTGGGCACAATTACAAATGTTTAAGAAGCTCAAGACGTCCACACATCAATCCAAGCGCATGAGGGGTTCGATCCCTTGTGTCCAGACACGTGAAGTTCTGACTACTCCTGAAGTATCGCCACGAGGGGAGGCTACTGTACCTCCCTTTACCATTAGAATACCCAGGTCTAGATCTGAAACTACAACACAAGCTACCCCTTCGGCTCCCCCTGCTCCATCTGAATTTGAATTTGCTACAACTGGAGATGCTGAAGGGATGGGTCCCCTTGACTTCGAAGCATTCTTACAAAGTACACAACTCTCTGATGTAGAGTTTTATTCAGATACAGAAGAACAGGGCACGTCTTCACAAAGAAGGAGAAAATCCACAGAAGGTCGCCATGTACATTGGGGTGACGATCAGCAAGGTCAACAACAAGGACATCTAGAAGAAGAAGGAGCAGACGAAGAGGAGTCCACTGAAGCCCCCGCGTATACAGAACTCCGAAGGCTGTATCAAATCATGGAACGAGTGCGATCGCAACAACTGCTCACCGAACAGAGCAGTAGGGTACTCATGACTTAGTTGTTGGAAGAAGCAGGAGTTGACTCAGAATATAGTGAAGCTCTCTTATTAATGGCAAAAACATATGGGGTAGTGGAAGCAGTTCGGACCGCCATTAGGAGGTCTCTAGTTCAATATGATCCACGAAGATTCCAAACACGACCACGATCAGGTAAAAACATCCAGATCCCCATTACAATGGCAGAAGGGCCGATTATTACATCCGAACCCATTGAAACAACCTCCCAAGCAGCAGAAACCGCTAGCCAAGAGCATACAATCATCCATGAAGAGTCAACTGAGCCACTACCACCCACACCCCCACCATCGCCTCCTAGAACAGAAGCTGTGGAGATCACCTCGAACACTCAACCCACCGAACAAACCTTCATCTTCCGTACTCCCACCTCTAGTTCAACCCTATTCTCCACCCATGAAAACCCAATCTATGAAGCTACCACCGTCACTACACAATCCACCGAATCACTCATAGAGCCTACCTTAGGACATCCATCCCCATGCCCTCAGCCATAGGCCATCCTGATTCTCGATCCATATTCTTGGGATTCCCTGCTACCATGCCACCTTTCATGACCTCCCCGCCTCTACGACCTCAACCCCCAGCCCCCATCTCTCCACTTCTCCAATCCCTCCATGCCTTTCTTGCTAGAACTTTTCAACCCAAGTCTCAACCATTCCCTTTATTTTCAGCTCCCAACCCCACTTCTCATCTATTCACCACTTTCACACACACACCACCTACCATTCCAATGTATATGGTAGACCGAACACTCGCATCCACTCCTGAAAGTATGGACATTTCACCACCCACGGCACCTCCCCCTCCCCCCACGATTCCACCTCCTCCCATTCCCCCTCCACCAATTTCACCCACACACCCATCTCCATTAGACACATCATTCACGCTTCCCATTCCCCAATCCCCTCCCCATGCATCCTCCATTGTACAAACAACACCATCATCCATAGGCAATGCATTGGACACCATGCTAGCATGTATTTCACAGTTAAGGACAGAGTACAATCAGCTCCAGCAACATAACGCACGACTGCAAGAGCACTCGGAGGTGCTACAAAATCGTCTTGCTGCACTAGAAGAGGAGAATGCTCGCCTCCATACACAATTCCAAACTCTACAAGAGGCTCATAGTGTATTGGAAGTACAGTTAAGAAGCAATACAAGTGGTAGAAGGCCATCTAAAAACACAACTAGAACGCAATTCAAGACTTCAACGAAATATGGCACTTCTTAGAAGACACCTTGCAGCTGCTCACGAGGAAAATCGACGCCTACAGCAACAGAACCAAGAGAACTTAGAAGCAGCCATCGAAAGCACACCAGGGACACCCATCAGCCCATCAAAGTTTCAAGCAGTGACCCCCGACAATATCAAGATCATATTGGAAGACTATGCCATGCTGCTTGAAGCACATGACCAGCTATCAGAGGAACTGAGTCAACTGAAGCAGAAACAACAAAAAGACACAACGACTGCCCCTCAAACCACCTCATCAGTGGCTTCACTTCTCATAGACTCAGAGGCCCTACAAGATCTCCAAACACAGGTCACAGAGTTGCAAGCACGCCTACTACAATACGAAAGACCACCTTCCCCTCCAGAGGCTCCCACCGACGAAGAAATAGTACAAATTCCTGTGGAACAAACATTTGAAGAAGAATACGACCCACAACCCTTCCCAGGAGGTCAACAAACGGAAGACGGTCAGGACACATTTGAAGCACCACGACCCCCATGGCTACGATAAGTGGAGGAAATCGGGAGTTCACATGAAGAGCGAACCGTCTTGCAAAATCAGGCTATGAGAGTCATAGAAGAGACTGTATTACAATCCAATTACTTCAAAAACCTATCATCGAGATGCCTTATCCTCTCATCCGAACTCCAATACAGGCCTTACTATATCATTTTGGCAGATTATAACGCAGAAATACAGAGAGTCACAGGGAAGATACCTTCCTTCGCAACCCAATTTCAACCTGAAGACCTTCCTCTAGAGGTGCAAAAAGGCAAGATCCGTCAACCAACATGGCGGCAAAAACTTCTTGAAACCTATCCTGAAATGCTCCACACCTGGAACAATGCGCCATTACATGTCCTCTATAATCCATGCTATGGCCCTGTTCCACGACGCCGCTCATGGAAAGCATTCAACATAAAGGTCCAGAATAACGCACAATGCAAGGAATGGCTCAATTATCCATACATTGTGCCACCACAGGGACCACCGTCAGTAGCGTACATGATGGGAACAATTTGACATTGGATGCCACGATTGAAGCCCATGCCAGATGTGGCGGCCCAAATGATGCTTAAGATTCTGGATATGATGCAGGTAGTCCTCAAAACCTTTCGAAATGCGACAGCCCCACAGATACGGCTACCGGGGTTCACTAATGGAAACTATGATTTAGTGTACGACATGAGCACCACCCCCAACATTAGGGTAGCATATGCCTGGCATGCATGCATCAAATACCTCCCTGCATGCTATAAACAGACATTCGAAGAAATGTTCCGATCCGGATTTTGGGAGTACCACTCAGAAGTGTTTGCACCTAAGCCAACACACCTGCTCCATCTCTTTGCTTGTGAACAAGCCATGTACTCCAAGTACTACACCACACCGCAACCAGATGTCCCCGGTGCAATAAATTGGGATGCATTGGAAGCTGACCTAGCACGAGGCTTAAGGATAGGAGAACATGAATTAGCCACCAATGTCATCCAATACTACATCGACCACCCTATAGAATAGAGGTCTGTCAGGGGCGACAGACGCTAGGAAATGGGGAGTGTTGGAATCCAAGTCATATAAAGAGTATACAGGCACAACGGAGCAATCATGCACAATACGGCAACAAGGCCCAATCAATTTTTCTCTTAAAGTATTTCCAATTCAAGTGATTTTTATCACTACACACTCATTGTAAATCCCGTTTTTGGTAGAATAGACTCCATTTTGTTCAAGCCGAGGAGTCCTCGAGCTTGAGGAGTATTAGAGTTAGCTACGTACCAATTTTCATAATTTTTAGACTCCGTTTGAGCCCTCAAATAGGCTCTAGAACCTAATTTTTAACTAGGCCAGACACTAGGTCTGGACAAGGCCAAAGCTAGTGAGAAAACTATAAAAAGAGCTAGAGAGCTCATTTTCGAGGTTAGATTGTTTGTGAATTGAGCTTATGTAAGAGACTTTTTGACTAATGCAAAGAACTCCATTGTTCCTCTCCTTGTTCTTGCCTTGTGTGCGCGTGTGTGTGTATGTGTGTGCATGTTTGTGTGCTTCTCACTCATGCACTTGTGCCTTCACTTGCTCATAGTCTTCATACTAGTCCTCACGTCTCCACGGATTGACAATTATGAGGTGGATCTTCACATGTTGGTACTCACCATTGTGCTAGAGTGACATCCCTCTCAACCAACTTCACTTTACTTGATCCCTCTCAACCATCTTCTTAATAGAGACTAGATTCTTTGTAATAGTGGGAACAAATAATATCTCAAATAGACTCCTTGATTTATGGTTGCCTTCAAGCTTGACACCTCCCATTTGTTGTATCTCATGCTCTATATTGTCACCTATCTCCAAAAAAAGCTCTTTACTTGGGTGCTTGAAGATCTCTAAAAAATTAATATCCTCTTGACATGTGGTTATTTCAACCACTATCTATATACCACACTTCAACATGTGTTTGGGTTTCACTATTATGCGACATAGATTCTCATTCTATGATGTGGTTGATGAGTGAGCATAGTTACCTTGCTTTTTTTAGTTATTCCCACCTTGCTTTTGCCAAAAATCTTTTGCATAGTGTCTTTGCTTCCCAAATTGAATCATCCATTTGAGTTAGAGTAGCTTCTGCCTCGTCTAACTTTGTATCTTCCTCTTCCTCTTGAGTCATGGCTTGGTTGGCTTCTTTGGTTTCCTTGTTGGTAGTTGCCTCTACCTCTTCCTCTTGATCCACCTCTTTAGCCTTTGTCTCTTCCTCCTTTCCCTAGATAGAGGATTTGGTCTTGGCTGCCCTTTGACTTGTTTTCTCCATGGTTGAGCTCCTCAATCACCATAAGAAGGATGAGTTTCTCAAAATCACATAGCGATTCACTTACATACATAGAGGTTGTGAATACATTCTATTTATCATATTCCCTAAATCCATTTAATGTGTGGGAAACTAGGTCATCATCATCTATGACACAACCTATTGTATGAAGTGCATTAGAAATCTCTTGGACTTTGAGGATGAAGTCATTAGTGCTTTGATTTGATGAATTCCTAAGGTTGTTGATCTCATACTTGAGTTGCATCTCCCTATCCTTTGTAAAGGTAGATTACAATCTCTCTAGATGTTTCCATACCTTCTTAGATTTGTCTAAATCTCGGATCTGACCAATCATGGAATTGCTTATGTGTTGAGATAGAATCAAAATCACTCTTCTATCTCTTTCCTCCCACTCTCTAGTGGCTCTCTTTTGATTCTCAGTAGGTGTGTGTGGGTATATGTATGGTTTCACTTCAGTACCACTCATCAACCCCCATTGAACCTTTCCCATAAGGAAGTTAGATATTCTAAACTTGCAAGATTGCTAGTTGTCCTTGTCAAGCTTCTCAATCAGAGTTGTAGTCCCTCATAGTGTTTGAGACTATGTGTTGGCTCCTAATATCTTCTTGGATGTGATACACATGAGAAAGAAATATATGTTACCTCCTCATAAGATCCTTCACTTGTCATGAACCTTTGGTGATGATAGAAGATCCCCCCTGCTTCAAATCTTCCTCTCATTTGATTCAAACCTTGGCTTAACTAAAACTTTAAGGATTTCTCTTAATTTCATCAATTCTCCAAGTTTAGATATGATACCGTTGATGGAGAAAATCCACTCCAAACTATAGCAAAAGTATAATGGAATCTTCATAGGACCTCACTTTCTACCACAATCAATCAAAATTCCAATTCCTATCTATTCCTTAGTATTGAACCTTTAAGACTTTGCACACATAAACTAGACTCTCTAGGCTTTCAAAATGAGCCCTAAATCACTTGAATTAGGCTCTTGGATGTGTTTTCAACCTTACTACCCAAGATAATCTATCAACTATCTAAACATGGTGCTTGCACATATATGTACTCATATATGCACTTAAAACCTTAGAATATATAGATACCATACTAGTGAGCTTTAAAGATTTATATACACAAGGATGATGAACATATGCTGATAAGGTTATGATAAAAAAATTTATTACAAAGCTACCAACAAGGTGAATTATATTGGCTATGAATCAAAGCAACATACAAAGCCATATAGCAAATTTATCTATGTAGAGAATTAAGCTACCAAGGGCTAGCTAAGCTAAGGGGTAACTTAGACCTCAATAATAAAACTCAATGAGAGTCCAAAAAAACATAGAGGATGCCCATGAATTCTTCCAAGCAGCTCATTACATATTCCATTAAGTTTGGTGTAGACTTGAATAAAAAAGAACCTCTAAAAGGAATCTTGAATTTTATCCATCAAGGTGCTTAAGCAGATTGGGTTGATTTGAACTCATGGGAAGGTTATTAGACTTCACCAAAAGTGTACCAGATGTGACATGTTGATCTAAACATTAGTTCATACATGAGCTTGCTAGAGCTCTAGAATTCTAACAAAACTCACTCTAGAGTTGCAAAAAATCACTTTTGAGAAAGTATTATAACATTGATACACATGTTTTGCTATATGGTTTGCATACATTAGCTATATCCAAGGCACTTTACTCCATAATAGCAAAAATAGCAGCAGTAGTAGTAGTAGTAGCAATAGTACCAATAGTAGCAATAGTAGCTATAGTAGTAGCAATAGTGTTGGAGGAGATGGATGGATACCTCAAGGAAGTGAGGTGGTACTGCTAAAACCTGCTTTGTACCTACCCTAATACACTTCAGAGTTATATAGTAGGCCCTTTTAGCTTGAAAATGACACCAAGAAAGTACCTATATACTTTGGACTAGATGCTTGAAACAATTGAATCAAAACAGACTACTTCATGAATAGCTAGTGTCACAAAACTTGCTATTTTAGCTAATGATTTAAAGTGGAATCATCTAAAATGATAAAATATGCTCTGAGAAACGAATTTAGCAAATCAAAGCTTACCCCGACTTTTTAGGGACTAACCAGTAAATGACCAGTGAGCACTTTGATGACAATTTCTCCCAGATGGCTGAACCAAATGCCTTGAGATTTTTGAAAACACAACCTAGACTTCAAGCTCGTTCCAAGAAGCCAAAGATTATAAAAAATGGTTGAGTATTCACTGAGATATGACTAGAGAAATTTGCCTGTTCTGAGTAGTCATAGTAGAGAAGTAGACAGAGATGTTCAATGAACTATATGTGTTATAAAACATGATTGTAAAAGATCATTGGCATTGTAATGATGCTCAATGATGATGGATTGAGTGAGCTATGATATGAGCCCAATTTTTACAAATTATCAAGGAGAGAGCACTAAGTGAGGCCACACAACCACGAGATATTCATAGGATTTTTTATAAGAGTTTTCTTCTAAATTTGAATTTGAATTCAAAGTTGGCTCCAACTAAAAGTGACTCCAATAATTTAGCAGTTATTCTCGCATTTGAAACTCTTAACTAATATTCCTCCTAACTCCAGGAGATAGAAGCATTTACAAGATTCTTCCAAGATTTAATCTTTTACACTGGTAAATGACCAAGTTATAACAAGATAAGGTTCTCATGCATAATTAAGTGATAGTTGCACATATTGTCTTCTAAGCCAAATGTGTGGGCTTAATTATTTGCACCAACAGCTCCCCCTCAAGCCAAATATCTTGGCTTTCATTGCTTCATCAATCTTCTTGTATATCCTACAATCCAATCATGGTTTTAAACCAGCAAAATTTTTTACCATCGAGTGCTTGGGTCAACAAATCAAGATACTGCATATTTGTAGATACATATGCTAGTTGAATCTCTTTTCTTAAGAGTTTCTCTCTAACATAGTGATAGTGCACTTCTATATATTTAGTTCTTGCATGATAAATGGGATTGGCTGCAAGATGCAAAGAACTAGTGTTATCACCAAAGATCATTGGTGAATGAGTGTGAAGTCCCAAATCTGAGTAGAGCAATCTAATTCAGATAGCTTCTTGTGTAGCATTTGCTAATCCCCTATATTCAGCCTTTGTTGAAGATAGAGCAATAGTTGGTTGCTTCTTTGAAGACCATGAGATAGGTTTATCACCTGAAAAAGGTAAATATCCAGAAGTACTTCTTCTGTCATCCTTATATCCTGCCCAATCTCCATCTGAGTATAATTTAATATCCAAATATGATGTGTATGGGAAGTAAAGACCTTGATTTTGAGTACCTTTGAGATACTTCAAAGTTCTTTTAGCAACTTCCAAGTGAGATGCTATAGGTTTATGCATGAATTGGCTTAGAACACTTACTTCATAAGATATGTCAATCCTTGTTAACGTTGCATAGTTCAAACTCCCAACTATGTTTTGATAACGTGCAATGTCTTCAAGCAAATCACCTTCATGAGCACTCAATTTATGATTTACCTCCATAGGGGTGCTAGCTACTTTTGCATCCTCCAAGTGGAACTTCTTCAACATGTCCTGCACATATTTCCTTTGAGTGATGTTGATTCTAGAGTTAGTGTATACTAACTCAATTCCAAGAAAATATTTCAAAAACCCTAGGTCACTGATCTTAAACTCCTGCATCATCTGGTTTTTTATTTGTTTGATGCCATTGGCATCATTACCTGTAAGAATGATGTCATCCACATGTAGACATAAATATATCATTTCTACATTACTCCTCTTGACAAACTGAGAAGAATCTGCCTTGCTCATCATGAATCCTTGGTCTTGAAGATAGATTGTTAACCTATGGCTCCATGCCCTAGGTGCCTGCTTCAAAACATAAAGAGCTTTGTTCAATTTGCACACATGATTTACCTTGTTTGGATCTTCATAACCAAGAGGTTGAGACATGTAAATGAAATCCACCCATTGAGAAAATCATTTTTCACATCTAGTTGATGCATACTTCAATTTCTAGATGCAGCGACACTTACCAATACTCTGATGGTTGGCCTCTTAGCCATAAGTGAAAAAGTTTCTTCATAATCTACTCCTTGGGTTTGTGCAAAACCCTTAGCCACAAGCCTAGCTTTATACCTATTTATGGATCCATCCAAATTCCTTTTGATTTTGTAAATCCACCTAAAACCAATTACCTTCATTGATTCTTTCTTGGCTACTAACTCGCAATTGTCATTCTCTTGGAGTGCTTCTATTTCTTCATCCATAGCCTCCTTCCATTCTGCTTTGGTACTTGCTTCTTCATATGAAGAAGGTTCTTCAAGTGATGAATCCTTAACAAGATAAATAGAATGTTTAGTGACTAATGAAGTACCATGCCCGTATCTGATTGTCTTCTTACTCTCTCTTTGTGATCTTATTAAGGCTTGGTTGGATGACTCATGTATGTCCTCCAACCTCTTCATCTTGACCTTGCCTTTTGATTTCCATGCTTTAAATTCTTCCTAATTGATGGTGTCCTCATCATCTGATTTAATGTCTTCAATTATACTTGGCTCCTCCTTGGTGAGGCTTGGAAATTCTTCTTCCAAGTGGTATGGTAATTTGACCTTCCTGCATTCACTTTCAAACCAAGAATCATTTTCATCAAACACAACATCTCTACTGATCATAAATCCTTTGTTGGATGGATTATAAAACCTATATCCTTTTTTATTTATATCATACTCTATGAAGATGCATTTGTCTGCCTTAGGGTCTAACTTACCTCTGATTTGAGATGGAGCATGCACATAAGCAACACAACCAAATATTCTACAATGTTCAAGTGATGGTCTCCTACCATGCCATGCCTCATAGGGGGTCATCCCATCAAGGGACTTAGAAGGTAACCTATTAATAAGATAAGTGGCAATAGAAACACTCTCTGCCCACAAGTTATTAGGCAACATCTTTTCATTTAGCATAGATCTAGCTACTTCCACAATCAATCTGTTCCTCCTCTCTGCTACTCCATTTCGCTCAGGAGTATGTCTAGTAGTGATCTCTCTTTTGATACCTCTGTCCTGCAAAAATGCATCAAACTCATTGGAAAAGTACTCACCTCCCCCATCTGACCTTATCCTCTTTTAGATTTTTCTTGTTTGATTTTCCACAAGTGCAAGATACTTCTTGAAACAACTGAACACTTCATCCTTATGTTTCATGAAATACAGGATAGTGCACCTACTATGTATGCTCCATATCATTTGTAATGATTTGTTGGCCTTCAAAAATCATTGATTCAAATTCTTGAGGAATAGTGTCTTGATTATTCAACACTTCTAACTCTTGGGCTTGGTTTTCCTTGAACAATTGATTCTCAAATTGAATTACTTGATTGATAACATTATCCAAGGTATTTACTTGAGGCATGGATAGCAAGAGATACTTCACTTTAGGTTTGAGGCCACTTTGAAACTCATTAAACATGTATTCTTCTTGATATGTAGATCCATGAAATAACGTCTTGATATCTAAGGCATAGCTTGAAACTGATTAATCGCCTTGTCATAACAATCATTTCATATCTTAGACATTTCCGATCAAGTCCTTAATGGTAGATTGAATCTCCTTTCATAGGGAATCCATAGTGGTTGGCCTTGATGAAGTTAGTCTTGCCAAAATGTGAGGGGAGCACTAGATTATGCCCTTTGACTAGACTAGACTAGATTTTAGAATTATACTTTAGATTACAAGCTCACCCATGTAGGAAAAATAATACAAGAATATGTAATTGATACAAGAAGTCCCACAACTCGCGACTAGTAGGTATGAATAACTTTACTAGAGATGATATAGTATCCCACGACTTCAGACCATAGGTATGAAGTAAGATATTTGGATTACAAGAATGCCCTTTAAGGAGAGTAAATTGAGAGTAAATTGATGAAACCACAAAGATACCCAAAACCTCAACCAGTATTGGTTCAACAACTGCTACACCCTTAGAATGTTATGTCAATCAAGTATATCAGTCCTGAAGAGAATACAAAAAGAGAAGTTGTCCCTATGACTACACCTGTTAGTAATGACTTTGCTAACCATGATTATGACTCACATTACATTGACTATTATTATTATGAAAATGCTCATAGTTAATATGAAGTCTCTTATGAGCAATAGTTTTATGATTATGAGAATTAATATGATTCCTATGGACCTAAATATGGGAATGTAATGTATGTTGTTTCTAAAGCTTCTACCCTTGTACGATAAACAATGAGACCTCTCACTTTAAGAGGTCCATGCTAGAAGTGTGGAGGAGAAAACTTCATAAGTGAATATGCAATGCCTAAACCATCACCAACAAAGCCTTGGGAAAGGTATTGCATAGATTGTGGTAAAGAGAATCTCTTTAAAGATTACCCAAAGGATCCCTCTAAAATATCACCAACCACACATATTAATGTTATATAGATAATTGATCCTTCTAGAAGTGATATAGAGTGTATAGTCCCTATGAAAGCAATCATGAGAGCCCAACCCAAGAGAAAATATAATGAAACAAATTTAAGTGAGTGATACCATTGGTACTAGGAATCTTGTATTAAAAATTCCTTTCCTTGCAAAAGTGGAAGATACAATAGAACAATCTGAGTCAATAAGGAAGAAGAAAGTTTAGAATTCAAAGAATAGGTGAGAAAAGATTAAAACCAAATGTGCAAGGAAATTGAAGGAAGGAGATGGGGATTCTCAATCCAAAGAGTATCTCTCTTGACCTAAGGTGAACCTAAAATAGAATGAGAGGAAAAGTGTGATGAAGGAAGGTTAAACGTAGAATCAACCTGGCTCAATTCTAGCTGATCCTAAGCATGAAGATTTGGATATTCATTTAAAAGCTTATCAATCAAGAATAGCAGCATGAACTAGCCTTGAGCAACATGACAAGGGTTATTCACCAACAAATTTTGAGAATAAGGGATTGGAAATTTCTAAAAGGCTGATTGAAGTTTCTCAAGCTATGCTAGAAAAACCAACCAACCATCATTTGAGAAACCAAAATTCTAAAAGAGAAATTCCATAAAGGCTTACAAACCCAATATCTTGATGTACTACGAGATGGAGAACAAGTCATGGCCAATAATGAAACTCATGTGAAGGATGACGGTAGTGAAATCAACTCTTTGGCACTATTGGAGTTTGAGGTATGCAAAAGCACGTGAACCCACAAGGAAGAAGAAGAAACTTGGAGCATAACACATAATATTGAATGTATTACCACTAGAATGTACAAAGATAAAATGACATGTTAGGGCTATAGGTGTACATAGAAGCTGGGGAAAAAACCTCCTAAAGAGGGAAAATAGTGCTCGGATGGTCCTGGTGTGTTCACACACATCATACCTAAATATATCAACAAATCCCCTCTAGGAGTGTGTGGTGAACAAGGAGCTGGCACTTATGTATAAGGAAGTGCCAAGCTATGTGGAATCAATCCACAAAAGGAATTAAGCCCAAAGCTTTGCGAAAACCTTCACACTGCTCCCTTAGCACAACCTTCGTGAAAAGGTTTGAAATGTTCTCCTGCATGGGCACATATGCCAAGCTAATCTCTCCAAAATAGAACCTCTTCCTGACATAATGATAATGCACCTCAATGTTATTAGTGCGAGCATGGAACACAGGGTTCCTCGCAACTGCCAATGCACTCTGACTGTCAGTGAAGATGGTGGTGGTAGAAGATTGACCAACACTCAAATTAGTCATACGGCACTTGAGCCACACACACTCAACAGTCTCTATGAAAGTTGCCTTATATTGAGCCTCACAACTAGAAGTGGACATAGTAGGCTACTTCTTGCTCAAACAAGATATACATGAGCTAGCAAACATGAAGCAAAAGCCACTAGTGGACACACACGTGTCATAGCAATCAACCCAATCACAATCAGAAAAAGCATGTAAATCTAGCAATAGGGATCCCCCCTTGGGATAAAACAATCCAAGTACCCGGGTACCACTCAAGTAGCAAAAGATGCACTTAACCCTTCCAATGTTTGACACTTGGGCAATGCATAAACTTACTCATCTGTGAGACAACATACTAAATATTTGGTCGAGTAATGCATAAGTCAATCAAGCATCCAACAGCCCGCTATGGTCGCGATTTGAAGCCACGTTTATTTATCAAGTATGTAATGCCAATTTCAAGCTCTGAAAAGGTCACTTGGATCTGAAAAAGGTTTTTACAATAGAGGCCAAATATGAGTCTGGAGCTCTAGGAACAGGCTCTGATCCAATGGGAGAGATAACCAAGAGGTTGGAACCAAAAAGAGAGGCAACAACAGTGTTCAAATTGCTAGCAGGTAAAGAAGTTACAGTTACAAAAGATAACTCCATTATAATGGATACTCAAGAGATGTTTTTAGATTCAAAAGGAATAGCTCCTCCACAATACATCCCCATACCCAACCCTTTACAGTGTAAATCATCTAACCCATCTGAATTTGGAACTCAATCAACTCTTCATCCAATAGATTTAAGCAGAATTCGGAATGGATGAACTTATGCTTCTTTGAGCAAACTATTTCCATTACAAAATGTTGGACATCTATCTGGGTATCCTAGGGTTCAAATATCACTCACTCTACCTATTCCTAGTTCAAGTAATGCATATTTGAACAATGCAAATGAGGGCAAACCCTTTTTTTTTTCTTTTTTTTTCTTTTTTTTTCGTCCCTTCTCAAAAGGAAGGAAACGTGCTGGTAAGGCCGTTTTGTTAGGGAGGAAGGAGTGCAACTACGTGGAGAAGGGGGGAGAAACATCAACTTAGAAGGAGGAAATACCTTCTTGACAGCTTTCTGCCATATAATGTAGAGGATATATTCCGAAGTCCTGGGAGGTTTTAGAACACCACCAACGGGAGGATGATGTGCTCTTGGGAGGAGATCGATATTTGGGTACTGGAGACCCATCATTTTGAAGGCTTCAGGAGTATGCAACAGGTGAACTTAGAAGGGGATCACGAGAAAACTCAAAAGATGAAGGATCTGCTGGTAAAGCTTCATATTCAGATATGAACGTGGTGATTCACTGATCTTTATGTTCCCCTCTTCCGCAGGCATACGGTACGATGGATCTATCAATTTAGAGTCTTGTGGATCATTTTAAACTCTGTTTGGCTGGTGATTTCTAAGGTGACACATGCTCTCTTTACTCTCTACTGGGAAAGAGGAAGGAAATTTTGGTGTGTGTGCATTAAGGAAATTAGGGAAAAAGGGAAGCAACTGGGCAAGGCGGATTGCAAGAATAGGAGCATAGAGGCTTCTGGTTCTATCCCTATATGTCTTTGTTTCTGGCGCTTTTAGGTTGGAGCTTGGGTTCTCTGTAGGAGAATTCTTTCGAGAAAAATCGAGGGCCTGTTCAGTTGAATGAAAAGTATTCAATATGAGAAGTTGTTCGCTTAATGGATCAAGATAGGCACCAAACACTACCAACAAAGCGTCAGGGTGTTGATTGCTGAGGGAAATCTAACTCTCTTGCACTTCGACTACATGGTTGAAATAAGATTTCGTTACGAAAAGGAAGAAACAAGCTCAGAGCTTTGACGCTGAAGAGAGAAATCGTGCTTTGAATACATACTGAGAACAAGCATGCAGGATGTTCAACTGCAACTGAGAAAGGTACTGTCTATTTAACTGCATCACTTCAGAATATGCATCGCTAGTCTTAGCACAAACCAAAGGTTTCGCGTTTGCAAAGCAAAATAAGTGCATGACGATTAACTAATTGCAAATATGGAACATAAGATGAAATTTCTTTTTGGTTTTGATCTGAAGTGTGAAATTTCACCCACTAAGTTTGCTTCCTATGTCTTGTCTGTATGATGCATCGTGCCACTTCCTAAAAGTTTAGGAATCTCCGTGATCTGAATGACCTGGATTCAAGATTTGAAATAATAATATATTCTGCATGAAGCCACTGTTGAGAGAATTGAAGGCTACAGAGAATGACTTGGTATAAGCGCAGATGTAGCTAGAAAACTTTAAATATAATTTCATGTTCTGCACACTTCCTAATTAGCTAAGACTGTTAATGTTTGAATGAATAGATGATCTTTTAGCGGCTTTGTGTGCTTTCACCTCAACTATAGCTGATTGTTTTGATAATTCTAATGCTAATATTGAGATCAGTGACTGTACTGTTGTAGAAACCTGCATCTACGATCAGTAACCATATCAGATCCACAAGAATATTTTGTGTGTCAGTGATTTGTCCAGCTAGTATGATCCTGAATTTTTTAGGAACTTTGGATCTGTTCTTCGTAGTGTTAGTTAATCGCGCAAATGCTTTGGAGCATACACTACATCCTATATCTGTAAGGCATTGGGTAAATGTTGGGAATGTTCTTTTTGTTCAGTGTTTCTCAGCTGTTTAAAGAGGGCTACAATCACATGGTTACTTATTTACTCCATATTGGAGGTTGATCAAAGTTAAGGCTGGTCTTTTGGTTATCTCCTCTCTCAGAGCGTACTTTCCTGTCTCAGACCGTACTTCAGGTTGTGAGGAGAGATTTTAATTTTTGTGCCGCCAAAGTCTGCTAAGGATAAATGATGCTAGTCATTTTCATTGTCAGGCTGCTCTTTAGTTGAACACCTTTGTTTTATTTGCACAACAATTCTATAAGCCTTGATAGCATCAACACAGTTTGTTTGGTGAAAGGCTCTAAGCGTTGCCATTGGAAACAACGTGGAGATAAATGTTTTATGAAGCCAACAAGGTTTCATTGTCTTTTTATGGGAAATACAAAGTACAACTTGATGTCAGTACTACAGAATTGTTTCCTTTTGCATGGACGTTCGCATGTTACTTGTAAATAAAGGGTTTTAGCTCAACCAATGTTTGTTAGAAAATATAAACTCGGTTGTGGCTTATGAGAGTGTTTAATGTAAAGTATTGATAGTTTAATTGCCGAAGATTTCTTTGTGTGTCAGTAACTTAACTCCAAATCGATCCCCACGTTAAGATTTAGTTTGCATGAATCCACTTGAAATAAAAGAACATAGATTCCCCTTAATTCATACTTAATAATCCGTATGAAACATGTCACTAAAGCATATGCTTTAAACCGAATGTACGTTACACTAGCGTCTGCACATATCCTATAAACTCTTGATCTAATTAGTGGTTAATCTGACTTGGGAAGTATTTGTTTTTGTCCATTAAAGGAAGGATCTCTGATAAGATCTTCTTCGAGATAGTCTTCAGGGTTCAAATCACCGTTAATTTCAAGTACTATTACTAGTCAGAATCCCATTGGGTTTCAACTATTAACGTCTAGATCAGCAACTATGTAAGGGGGCAATGTTAGTCTACTGTAAAAAAATTTCTTAGCTTTCTCTTTCTCCTTTCTCTGAAACCCTCGACATACATGGTGAACCCGAAGTAAAGGAGGTGAGTATAGAGAATTCAAGCTTAGGAGTGAAAGGCTTAGCAAATAGTGCAAATTGAAAGGTTCTTATCATTTGACTGTTTATGGGCGACACTACAATCTCCCAGATTGATGTTATAACCCAGATCTTGCGCTTCCCGTATGACGAAAAAAGATGACGTACCATTTAGGCATTCCAAGAACGATTTATTAAACGGAGTGGTTACTTCGATGGAAAAACTATCAGGCAATTTTGTAAAGAGTACCGAGCTGGAAGCTCGATATCTTGGATCCGGCATTGCTTCCTTAAATGATATTGAACTTATTGAAAACTTCATATATGTGTCAGAGTTGCACTTACGTGACTGGTTAACAATGGAGGTCCAAACGAGGTGGCCACAATACAAAACGGCTTTAATAAAAATGTTCGCTCTCGAGGACATTGATAAGGTGGCTCAAGAAACGTTCTTAAAATGGATTCATAAACCGAAAGACTAGACCATTCTAGATATTAAAAGGGAATTGGACCGACAATACAATGACCTAACAGAACATGATAGGAGGATGATGGAACATGAAATAGTTTCATTGTTCTTACGAGCAATAGATATAAAGGTCCACGAGAAACTTCTCCCATAATTGCAAGACATGGAGATAGATTTCGGACGTACAGAGGATTGGGATGAGTTAGAAGTAGTAGTGAAGAGGTACGTAGAAAAGAAAAGACCTATGGCAAAGTTCATGTAAGATTGGAAGGAGGACGTACAAGAAGAGCAAATAGAGGCACCACATCAGCCTACCCTAAATGCTAAGGTTAATCAACCAGTTAGAAAGGAGGTTGTGCCTTCTAACACCATGGCAGAGATGTTTAATAGGTTTAGTGATCTGACAGTCCAGAGTGTTAAGCAGATGATGGAATCCCAATCTCCGCAAGCAAACTAACAATAAAGCTCCAAAAGCTCCTGAAATTAAAAGATGCATCTGGTGTGACTATTTGGAGTACAATAGATATTCCTGTGAGAGCTTTAAGGAAGCATTGGATAAAAATCTAGTTTTCATAAAGGAGAAGATGATTTATGACTCAAAGACCGAAAAGAAAGTAAATATTAATTTTGGTCGGGGAGGCATGAGAGTGTTTTCCTTGGCACTTTAGGTAATGTTGCTTCAACATCTCATACATCTACATATGCGTGTCAAGTAATTGATGAAAATAGTGACACAGAATCATGGTCCAAAGTGATAAAGTTCCTAGATTGGGAAAAGATGCATCATGAAATCTTAAAGTCAACAAGCAATGAGATCCGAGGTATAACCAGATGGAACGATCTCATAGATAATCTCTCGGTTGTTACTTATTTATACTCTTCGCTGGAGCATGAGACGGTAGTGGAAGAGAAATAGAGGAGAACCAATGAGGATGAAGAAGAGAAAAGGAGAACTAGGCGTCAAGTAGAAGCTCCACAAGAACAATCTCAAACACCAAATCAAAATCAACCAATACAAACAAACCAATCCACTCAAGCAATTCCACCATTACAACCATCAATAGTCCGGCAAAATCAAATTCCGACTCAAGTTCAAATCCCTACTTCAAAATCACGATAAGATGAGTTTCTCAGTAAAAAGGAGAAGCATGTATTCTCCTAGATGATATTCAGGCATGGAAAGGCTTTTTCCTTCAATGCCCAGGAAATTGGATGTGTAGATCCATCTGTGGTATCACCAATGATAATTTTCATGATACCACATGTACCTTGGAATCTTCGATCGATTCTAGTACCAAAAGCTCATGTTTCAAAGTAAATCGACCTATTGAATGAAAAGATTAGAATGGGGATTCTTAAGCCATCAAGTGCTCCCTATTCTAACCATTGGTTTACAGTACCAAAGAAAAATGGATCACTAAGATTAATTCAAGATCTACAACTAGTAAATAAGGTGATAATCAGAAATATGGGAATTGGGCCTATCATGGATGAGTACACAGAAGCCTTTGCAGAAAGATCCATTTATTTCATGGGGGATTTGCACTCTGGATATGAACAATTCTAGCTAGCTCTTAAGAGTCATGATTTGAAAACTATGAGGATGCCACTTGGGCTCGTGCACATGTGCACTTTGTCACAAGGCACCACGAATTCAGTGGCACATTTGATGAATAGTATGCATAAGGTGCTTAGGGATTTTATTCCACATCTGGCCATGCCATTCATTGACGATGTCCCTATTAAAGGTTGCGAGAAAAAAGATAAAGGTGAGACTCTTGACATGGATGGATGTCAAAAATTTGTTAAAAATCATATAAATGATTGCTAATCCATTCTCAATCGACTGGAAGAGATTCATTTGACATTGTTTGCAGAAAAATCAGTATTTGGAGTGCGAGAGGTACGTGTAGGAAGTCTATATGGTCCTAAAGGAAGAAAGCCATATCCGACGAAAGTAGATGCCATTCAACGCATGAAAGAGGTCTGCTTCTTGATCATTGAGGTGAGGAGATTTCTTGGGACATGTGTTTTCTACGTTGTGTGGATTCCTCATTTTGCCCATGTTGCAGACCCACTCTATCAATTGCTTAGAAAAGGGCAAATATTTCAATGGAAAGACATCCACATGTAAGTTGTGAGGAAATTAAAGAAGGTACTTACAGAAGCACCACGACTTAGAAAAGTTGATTACAATGACAATAAAGAAATCTACATTACCATAGATAGGAGTCCGATGGGTATAAGTTGGACCATATGCCAAGAAGATGATGAGAAAAAAAGGTATGCGACTCAATTTGGAGCTAAAGTACTAAATGTTCGTCAGAGAGACTACCTTCAAATTAAGCAAGAACTCTAGGGAATAGTGACTGCATCAAAGAGTGATAAAGAATACTTAATTGAGGCAAATGTGGCGGTGGAAACAGACTGCTTACCATTGTTGGGAATGATCGTAAACTATTCCAATGTAGATATCACCATGTTAAGATGGAGAGCATACATTAAGTCGCTAAATCCCGAGTTTGTTCATATAGCTGGGAGGAATAATGTGGAAACCGATATGCTATCACGAGCTATATACAAAAATGAAGACTCGATGATTTCTAATGATGAAGAGAAAGGTTTGGACTTTTATGCTTCACATGTACATACTTCAAGCCTAGACAAAGCATCCATATGATTGAATAGAAAAGAGCCAACTCATCAAACTGAGAAGTCTGAGACTAGTATTGAGTCTTCAAGAAGAGGAACTCAAAAGAGCTTAGGAAACAAAAACGGAAATAAGAGAAAAGAAGAAAAAATCTACGAAGTTCTAGTTGGAATAATGAAAAGATTCAATGAAGATGAATATGAAAATGAGTGGAAGGAAATTGGAAGATATTTAAGCATAAAGTCTCCTGATCCTAGTTGGAGCAAAGAAAAGTTTCATACCATTCGGAGAAAGTCAAGCAATTATATTCTAAAGGATGGATTACTTTGGAAGCAAAACATTGGAATAGGTAAGATATCCTAATAAGTTGTAGGTTGCAATGAAACTGGAGACAAGATTATATGTGAAATGCATAGCTCATTATGGGTTGGACATAAAGGCTTTCAAGAGACTTATAAAAGGATAAAGGAAAGATATTGATGGTCCGGGATGTATGTAGATGTCCAGTAATATGTAGGCACTTGTAAACCTTGCCAAGTGTAATCGAATGTTAGACACAGAGATGAGTTGCATCTAATATATCCTCTTAATATCCACTATAAGTGGGTTGTCGATCTAGTTACAATGCCATTAGGGGTGCAACAAATGAGATATATTGTGCTGGCAAGAGAGGATCTAACAAATCATGTTGAAGGAAGAGCTCTAAGGATGAAAACTATGAGCAATGTATGCAAATTTCTACTAGAAGATGTGTTTAGTAGATTTGGCTATGTTGAGAAAATAGTCGCTAACCGAGGTGAGCTTGATGCTCAGGAAGCCAAAGACTTCTTTGAAAAACATGGAATTCGGCTATCACTCACCACTGCTTACAATCCTAAAGCCAATGAGAAAATTGAGAGTGGACATTCCCCGATTATTAAGGCTTTGGCTAAGGCTTGTGAGGGAAAGATAAAGAACTGGCCAGAATACCTTCCCTTTGCCCTATGGGTAGATAGGATGACATGCACTAGGACTATTAGATACATGCCAATAGAACTAATGTATTGTCAGAAACCTATTTTGCCAACGGAGTCACATGCTCTAGCATGGACTTCTTTGCATTGGGAAGATGAGATATCGAGAGAAGATCTTCTAGCAGTGCGGATTCTTCAATTAGAGAAAGGAAGAAATATGGTAGAAGAAGCTGCAATTAAGCTCAGAGTATCTAGAGAAAGAAATAAGATTGCGTTTGATAGGTCCCATAGGTTAAGACCTAAAAAGTTGAATGAAGGAGATTGAGTACTTGTTTACGATAGCTCACTAGACACACAATACGAAGCCCAAAGGAAATTGGTGAAGAGATAGTTTGGTCCCTATGTGATATGTAAAGTGTTTGACAATGGTACCTACTTGCTCAGGGAAATGGATGGAACCAAGTTAAAGGAACTGATTTCTTGGAAGAGAGTTAAGCTCTTTAAAAGAAGAGAGAATGAGGATTATGAAATTGTGATAGATGAAGAGGAAGAAGAAGATGAAGAAGATGAGGAGCTTGCAGAAGAGAGTCAAGATAGAGAAGAGATAAATAAAAATGGAAGCCAAAGAATATAAATATATGTATGTAAATATCAAAAGTGTAAATAAATAAGAAGAATAACTGAATGTGAAATAATATGTGCGTTCAAAGGCATGATTGTATATTGAATAATTAACGTTTGTTAACATGAGTGTACAAAAATAAAGATTACATGCATGATTGTTTCTAATGTGTCTGTCCTTGCACGTAGAGCTGTAGTTACAGATAAAGAATTGTAATTTAACCATGAAAAGGAACTTTTCTGATAAGGCGGAGACATCATCTCGAAGGAATTCAGTTTGAGATAGGAATGCAAATTTAAATTCAACTAGAAATAGAGCTTTGACTCAAATAAGAAATACATCTTTAGTACAGTCTTTGGATGACGCTTTTATTTTGAGTACTTACTCCCCATGCCTATACATCCCTTAGCATAGAGAACAGAGATTGAAGAAGGACCGTCAACTAGAGTAGCTTCAAACCAAAATTAGGGATACACGTCCAATGCGGCCTAGGGCTAGACCTGTAGATGAGACTAGAAATAGAGAACTTGCTCGAGCCAGAAGTGTGCTTTTGACCCATCCACATACTACATTTTTGTTGATATATTTAGGTAGTGATGTGTGTGAACACACTAGGACTGTCGGGGTACTTTTTTCCCTCTTTAGGAGGTTTTTTTCCCTCGGCTTGTATATATACCTATTGCCCTAATGGGCTTCTTATCTTTGTATATTCTATTGGTAATACATTCAGTATTGTGTGTTGTGCTCCAAGCTTCTTCTTCTTCCTTGTGTTCACGTGCTTCTATAGATATCTAACTCCAACAATTGGTATCAGAGCAGATCGCCCCTTCATCTAGGGCATTGTCAACACCTCTCCAGTTGCAGTCTCAGAATCGCATGAATTTTGATGAGTATACTCACCATGTTTAGGAGATCAAAACGGCTTCGCTTTGTGGTGCTGAAATCACGATCTGAGCTCATTTTGGCCTCCGAATGCACTATTATAGTGCTTGTGCAGACTATTTCAACTTTTTGTGCCAAAGGTATATACCAGTTTTGGTTCACCAGTATAAGCGTGTCGAAGTCTGCTACAAGTTTAGTAGAATTTGTCTCGGCAGTTCTATTCAACTTTTTGAGATACAGTCAATTTTCAAGGTATTTTAGTCACTGGCCATGGCTGAAAGCAGTGATATATTTCGTATGTTGGATGTTGAGGATAAGTTGGATGGTACCAACTACCCATTGTGGGCTTATATGATGCGACATGTATTGGTTGCAAAAGGACTATGGAACATTGTGTAGGGTATTGAAAAACGTCCTATCACACCTGCAACGATTACAACTGTAGATACTGAAGCTGATGCAGAAGGTGTCTAAGATGATGATATTCTACATATTCTTGTTCGTGTTGTGATTTTTGCTGCACCTACTGTAGAGAAAATTTGTTGGGATGGTAGAGATGTCCAGGCACATGCATTAATAGCTTTGACTATCAAACATGCCATTATTTCTCACATTCGCTCTTCAAGAACAACTAAGGATATTTGGGATACACTTACCACATTGTACCAAGCTAGGAATGAGGCTCATATTGCTTACCTCCGAAAACAGTTGGAGAGTGAGCACATGAATGAAGGTGATTCTATGGACAATTTTCTAACAAAGATCAAAGACTTGAAGGAACAGTTGATTTCTGCTGATGAGGCTATATCAGATAGCTCACTTGTGCATACCCTTTTGAATGGTTTTCTTGATTCATATTAGAGTTTTGCTTCTACTCTTCAGTTGATGATGAAAGGCAATCCAAATGCATTGTCATTTGAGAAATTAGTATCTGTTCTGTCACAAGAAGATCAGTCCAAGCAGAAGAGGTCCATTATGCATGTTGTAGATCAAGCTTTCCTTGCTAGTCAAAAGGGCAAAGGAAAATGGAGCTCTTCAACTACTAAGCAGGAATTTGCTAATTTTGCACAATCAAAGAGGGAAGACAAAGATAAAAAGAAATAAAAAAATTAGAAATTGTTTTGCAAGTATTGTAATGGAAATGATCAAATCATAAAGAACTCTCCAAAATTGGCTGCTAAAGAGGCAAAGAAGAAAGAGGCTAGAATGGTTGTTGCAGAGACCTCTACACCAAAAACGGTCTGCTAATCTTGTGTAGGAAGAAGAATGGGCGTTTACTACTTTTTGCAGTTTTGATCCATCTTCTCATGAGTAGTGCATGTCTGCAGTAGACTCAGATGTTTGGTACTTTGACAGTGGGGTGACCAAACATATTGCCTCGTAGCACAATTACATATTGCTTCGTAGCACAGTTTCTTCTCTTCACTCGAGCTTGCCCCTATAGAGAATACTGTTACATGCGCCAACAACTCCTCTTATCCTGTTATGGGAGTTGGTAAGATCATTTTGACTACTCTAGATGGTAGTTCTTTCACTTTGTCAGATGCTTTGTTTGTGCCAGGGATCAAGAAAAATCTTTTATCAGTTTCTGCATTAGCCAAGATTGGCTTGCTTGTGAAATTTGTTGATGACAGATGTACAAATCATGATCTGTCAAATGGCGATGTGATTATTGTGTCTAACATTTTATGTCGTGGGCTCTATAAGCTCATAGACTATGAAAGATTTGTAATTGATTTGGCATGTGCAGTACATGATTCTCAGGCTATGTAAGATGCAAAGCTTTAGCATGCACGTTTTGGTCATATGAATTTTGCTAGTTTTCTATGCCTGCAGAAATCTGAAATGGTGTCCTCTTTGACCAGACTTGAGGCACCCGAAAAACATGTTTGTGAAGGCTGTATTTTGGTAAAAATGCGTCATTCCTCCTTTCCAAAAGATGGTTCAGTTCGGGCTACTCAGAAATCACAACTTGTACATAATGATGTCTATGGTCATATGCAAACACCTTCTTTTGGAAATCATCTTTGCTTCGTGACTTTCATCGATGATTTTTCTAGGCATGCATGGGTATATCCATTGAAGGCAAAATCCGAAGTGTTCATGTGCTTCAAACAGTTTTTGGTTTTGGCTAAAAATCTGTCAACATGTAAAATGGGCACCCTCCATTCTGATCGAGGTGGGGAATATATGTCTTTTGATTTTAATGCATTTCTGGCTGAACGTGGGATAAAACACCAGTGTACAGTGCCATATATACCTCAACAGAATGGAGTTGCTAAATGAAAGAACAGGTCACTCATGGAGATGGCTAGGTGCATGGTCAAGAGTCAGGCTTTACCACATAGTTTCTGGCTTGAGGCTGTCGTGTGTGCATTATATGTAGTATGTACTTAACAGGTGTCCCACTAAAGCATTGCAGTCTGTCACTCCATATGAGGCTTGGCATGATCGCAAGCCATTTGTTGCTCATCTGCATGTTTTTGGGTGTTTGGCATATGCCTTAGTTCCTGAACAACATCATAGAAAATTGGATGATAAAGCAATAAAATATATTTTTGTTGCGTACAGTTCTCAAAGTAAAGGCTATCGTTTGTATCATCCATAGACGAAATGCATTCTAGTTAGCCGTGATGTTGTTTTTGTGGAAGATGCTATTCAACCATTGCTTTCATGTACTAAGGTTTCAGAATATGCATTGCTGGTCTTAACACAAACCAAAGGTTTCGCGTTTGCAAAGAAAAATAAGCGCATGATGATTAACTAATTGCAAATATGGAACATAAGATGAAATTTCTTTTTGGCTTTGATCTGACGTGTGATATTTCGTATGTCTTCGTATGATGCATCATGCCACTTCCTAAAAGTTTAGGAATCTCCGTGATCTTAATGACTTGGATTCAATATTTGAAATAATAATGTATTCTGCATGAAGCCACTGTTGAGAGAATTAAAGGCTACAGAGAATAACTTGGTATAAGCACACATGTAGCTAGAAAACTTTAAATATAATTTCATGTTTTGCATTTTCACCTCAACTATAGCTGATTCTTTTGATAAGTATAATACTGAAGTTTCAGTACAAACATGGTTTAGGATTTCAGACTTGCATCATTATCTTTAGGTAATTCGTGTAAAAACCTATATATGTGTGCTGCTAAGTAAATATTGAGATCAGTGAAAATGTACTCTACTCCTGTAGATACACAATATGTGGCCAGAGAATATTTTCTTTTGTTAGTGATTTGTCCAGCTAGTATGATCCTGAAAATTTTAGGAACTTTGGATCTGTTCTTCGCAGTGTTAGTTAATCGCGCAAATGCTTTGGAGCATACACTACATCCTATGAAACATGAACTTTATAAAGCATTGGGTAAATGTTGGGATATTTTTTTTCTTCAGTGTTTCTCAGCTGTTTAAAGAGGTCTACAATCACATGGTTTCTTATTTAGTCCAGATCGAAGGTTGATCAAAGTTAAGGCTGGTCTTTTGGTTATTTCCTCTCTCAGATCGTACTTCAGGTTGTGAGGAGAGATTTTAAGCTTTGTGCTGCCGAAGTCTGCTAAGGATAAATGATGCTAGTCATGGGACGTTCATTAATAAAGTAAAGATCAAAGATCTTTAAGCGACCTATAAACTTGACTGTAATGGCATGAATGTCAATTCATGGGCATACTCTATCATAAGCTAAGTTCATGTGTTTCTAACAATTTCTGTAGGTTATGTGTCAATTTTGATCATGTTAGGCTGCTCTTTAGTTGAACATCTTTGTTTTATTCACACAACGATTCTATAAGCCTTGATAGGATCAGCACAATTTGTTTGGTGAAAGGCTCTAAGCGCTGCCATTGGAAACAACGCGGAGATAAGTGTTTTATGAAGCCGGCAAGGTTATATTGTCTTTTTATGGGAAATACAAAGTACAACTTGATGTCAATACTACAGAATTGTTTCCTGCATGGATGTTCGCGTGTTACTTGTAAATAAAGGGTTTTAGCTCAAGCAATGTTTGTTAGAACATATAAACTGGATTGTGTCTTATCAGAGTGTTTAATGTAAAGTAATAATAGTTTAATTGCCTAAGATTTCTTTGTGTGTTAGTAACTTAACTCAAAATCGATCCCCACATTAAGATTTAGTTTGCATGAATCCACTTGAAATAAAAGAACATAGATTCCCCTTAATTCATAATTAATAATCCGTATGAAACATGTCACTAAACCATATGCTTTAAACCGAATGTACAGTTACACTAGCGTTTGCACATATCCTATAAACTCTTGATCTAATTAGTGCTTAATCTGACTTGGAAAGTATTTTCTTTTGTCCATTAAAGGAAGGATCTCTGATAAGCTCTTCTTCGAGATAGTCTACAAGGCTCAGATCACTATTGATTTCAAGTACTATTACTAGTGAGAATCCCATTGGGCTTCAGACATTAACATCTAGATCAGCAAGTATGTAAAAGGGGCAATGTTAGTCTACTATAATAAAATTTCTTAACTCTCTCTCTCTCTCTCTCCCTCTCTCCGAAACCACTGACATCCCTAATAAATAAAAAAAACATCAAATGCATCTCCAACATCATGAAGACTTAATCATAAACCTGACTCCATAGGAGTGGCAATAGGTTTACAATCTTCAAGGCCAAAATGCTACAATAATGTGTCAATACATTTTGTTTGACACAAAACTATTCTTCCATCAACTTGCATAAACTAAATGCCCAAATAGTCATGCGAATGCCCCAAATCTCACATCTCAAATGAGGCATGAAAATCAGCCTTAAAATTAGCAATATGCTCCTCATGAGGACTAGTGAGCAGCATGTCACCAACATAGACAACAATGATAAGAAGCACATCATTTCATGCTTAATATATAAGGTGCTTTTAGTTGGACTGTTCTCAAAACCACGTGTAAATAGATAGGCATGTATCTTTTCATACCAAGCACATGGTGCTTGCTTTAAACCATATAATTCCTTCTTCAACCTACACACTTTGTTTTCATGCCCTTTTTGCGCAAAGCCATGGGGCTGAAAAACATACACCTCTTCATGCAAGTCACCATTCAAAAATGTAGTTTTAATGTCCAATTAATGTACATTCCAACCACGATGAGCTGCAAGTGCATAAATGCTACAAATAGTAGTCATTCGGCATGTACGAGCAAAGGTCTCATCAAAATCTATGCCTTTTTCTTGAGCATAACCCTTTGCAACAAGCCTAGCCTTATACCTATCAATTGTTCCATCAGGCTTACGATTCAGCTTGTATACCCACATAGTGTCAATGCCCTTCTTTGCCAAGAGGCAAGTCACATAAACACGAGGTACCATTCTTCATTATAGCATCATATTCAGATTGCATAGTAGGCATCCAATTTTTTGAATTTTGTGCCTCATCAAACAAAACATGCTCATTCTCATCATAGAAACTATAGGTAGCCATAGCATAGAAATTTGATGCAAAAGAAGCACCATGAGAGCCAGAACGAGTATGATATGAGAAAAGTGCATCTAATTTGCTATCATGTAAAGTCTACACCAGCCATTTTGGCATAGTCTTTGCCTCCTTAACATTAGCTCTCTCATCAACAAGTGCATCATGTAAATCTGCAACAGAAATGGAATGATTTACATCATCACATGAAACCTATAAAGGCTAAGAAGCTGCCTCATTAGGACCAACACTAAATTGTCCACCTATAAAAAGAGGCAGCAAAGTGTCATACATGTCTTTTGAGCTAATTGATGTCTCCTTAGTACATGAAAGTAATGGCTGAATAGCATCTTCCACGAAAACATCATGGCTAACCAAAATGTGTTTAATCTATGGATGATATAGACGATAGTCTTTGCTTTCAAAACTATACCAAACAAAAATACATTTTTTTGCTTTATCATCCAATTTCCTGTGTTGTTGTTTAGGCACTAATGCATATGCCAAACCACCATAAACATGCAGGTGAGCAACAAATGGCTTGCGACCATGCCAAGCCTCATATGGAGTGATAGATAGCAATGCTTTAGTGGGACACCTGTTAAGTACATATGATGCACACATAATAGCCTCAAGCTCGAAACTATGTGGTAAAGCGTGACTCTTGACCATACACTTTGCCATCTCCATGAGTGACATATTCTTCCATTCAACAACTCCATTTTGTTGAGGTGTATACGGCACTGTATACTGGTGTTTTGTCCCATGTTCATCCAAAAATTCATTAAAATCAGAAGACATATATTCATCCCCTCGATTAGAACGGAGGGTGCCCATTTTACATGTTGACAAGTTTTCTACCAAAACCAGAAACTATTTGAAGCACAAAAACTTTCGACTTTGCTTTCAATGGATATACTCATGCATGCCCAAAAAAACTATCGATGAAAGGCGTGAAGTAAAGATGGTTCCCAAAAGAAGATGTTTGAATAGGACCAAAGACATCACTGTGAACAAGCTGCAATTTCTGAGTAGCTCAAATTGAACCATCTTTTGGGAAGGTTGAATGCTGCACTTTGTGCAAAATACAACCTTCACATACATGTTTACCACCCACCTTAAGTTTGGGCAAAGAGGACACCATTTCAGATTTCTGCAGGTGTAGCAAACTAGCAAAATTTAGATGACAAAAGTTTGCATGCCAAAGCGTTGCATCTGAGAAAGCCTGATAATCATATATTGCACATGCTAAATCATTCACAGAGTTTTCATAGTCTATGAGCTTATAAAGCCCATGACATAAAATGCCAGAAGCAATAATGACATCACCATTTGACAGATCATGAAGTGTACATCTATCATCAACAAATTTCACAACCAAGCCACTTGGCTAAAGCCAAAATTGATAATAAATTCTTCTTGATCCCTAGGACAAATAAAGCATCCGGCAATGTAAAAGAACTACCATCAATAGTAGTTATTTTTGGAATCAATATCCTATTGGTAAAACAATGTCCCAAAGGTCACAGTCTCAAACCCATGATCATTGGTCAATTTTGTTGACACCCGACATAGGTTATATACTACTCCTTGTACCTTTGCAAGAACAACAACGCGGGTGCCATGGTTAAGGCAAATACCTCTCAAGCTACCCACGCGGGTTCAAGTCCTACGAGCGCCGATCGCGTGAGTTTACTTTTAATATAGATTTTAGACATAAAGCAAGCCAAACTTGGTGGCGCGATAAAAGTGACGGGTGGACAGCGTTTTTGCTTTATTGGAGATTGCATAGCGATTGTGGAGATCATAGCTTTATTGTGCTTTTGAATAAGCTTTTCAAGCATCATCAAATCCTATATAAACACAAGCTTGGGATCACTTGAATCATCCTTCACCTAGTATTCAACACAAGCTTGGAGCTTGGACCTCAATAGAGGTGGTGTTTCTTCTAGCACATGGGGCAGCCATGGTGCTAACTTGAAGCATGTTGAGGAGCAGCTATGGAGTTCTTCTTAATGATTCTTCTTGGAGAAGATGAAGGGTGTGTTCACACTCTAGCTCATGGAGAGGAGGTTATATCTTGTTCATGGCAAGAAGACTTGGTCATTAGCAGCTTAAAGGTGAGGATCGACCATCTACATGGTGTATTTGAAGATTATCTTCTACAGGGAGATATCAGGTTGAAGATTGTCTTCTACAAGAAGATGCCGGGCTACTTCAAAGACATTGGATGGTGGTTAACATAAGATTTACATCTTATGTTAAGTATTCAGGTACATATTCTCTTTATGCACACAGGTACTACTTGAATTTTATGGAGGCCGTGGCGTTCATATCAGGAGGAGTCCTATTCAGCATAGGTACAAGAGAAACAATATATATATGCTTTATGCATATTTGGATAAGGTGTTTGAGGAGATGTGTTCACATGAGTTTGAGGATTTCCTGCAGCAAACTTGTTAGCATTCTATGCTACTTTATAAGTATGTGATCTTTTCACACACGTATCTGACTTAGGGTCTTCCATAGCCTAAGTTCAGATGAGGGTTTGTTGACTATTAGTTTGACACTGATCCTTCCTCTTTCAGTCACTCATATTCACTCTTCTATAACCTATAAGGTCACATATCTCATGTATATTCAGATTACTGCCCATACATCTGAATATGTTTGTTACATTGTACATTCACTCTTCCATCTATTTCTCATCACATAGAGTGGTTGAGAGTTTTGCTCCCACATTGTACATTGAACATTGGTATATATGATACTATGAGTAAGCGATGGCTTACGTAACACCTTACACATGTCGTCTATTTGTTCTCTATCTTTGTCTCATCATTTGTATGATTAAGTTGTGGTATGTTCATGTTTTGTCAATATGGAAGATTGCTGGAATTAATGTTGTATATGCTGGACCTATGGAACCACAGACTTGTGACATGAGCCATGAGCCAAGGGCCTACCTCACTTCCAAAATTTGATATCGGAGCACTAAGGTTTTGGTTTCAAAGCTTTAGGACTTTGACATCAGATCATTTAGGCTCTCATATTCACAGGTTCCGAGACTTCCAGATTTACAACATATGATTTGAAGGCATCTTCTAACATTTGACATTTGACATACACACTTAATCTAGATGAGTAGATATTTGAGAATTAGACAATTCTGTTACATGTGTATTCATCAGTGTGGAGTATGAAGTTGATGATCTGTTAGCAGCAGAATATTTTTAGAAGAGTATGCAAATACTTTACTGAAGTATTGTTTGAAGACCCAGACTTGATGAAGAGAAGACTACTTCAAATTCAAGGAAGAACAATGGTTTAAAGAAGATGAAGGAATCAGATCAACATCAAATCACAGGTATCACTTTCTACTATCAGATTATCATTTGCAAGTCATATCTTAGAAGAGCAGTTATGAAGAGATTTGAAGAAATTCAAGGAGTACTTTTATACACTTTCATTATTTGAAAGTTAAAGGCTACATCAAAACAGGTATCTAGAGGTTTTTCTAGAAAGTTTTGAGAGATCTCTTTCATGGCAAGAAGGCTCATCTAAGAAGACAAATGTGAAGATGGCATGAGTTTTTCAGCCAATTTTCTATTGTAAGTTGGTTGGATATCAAGGTACAAATGTATCTAGAGAAGGTAACTCTAGAAGGGTAATTCATCATTCAAACAAAAGATTGTTGAATTTAGTCGTTTCAGATATTTGAACCAGAATTTTGATTCAGAGATATGAGGAGATGGTAAAACATGTTTCTATATTCACTTCCATTTGTATACCATGTTTGTTTTGTCTCTTACTCTTAGTACTAGAGAAAAAGAAAAATTCATTTGGAGACATCAAGAGTGCTTGCTACTTCAAGATGAAGAGAACAAAAGGTATGGAAGAGAAGTTTGAAGATGTTGACATCATCAGGTGGAAGAAAGATGCAGAAGAAGAAAATTTTTAAGCGGGCAGCTTATATGTTCCCTCAAAGAATTCTTGGAGTGTCAATACAGAGCTACTTGGTATATGACAAGTTGCAGAAAAGTATATTTCTTCTTTATCTAACTCTTGAGGTAAAAGAGTTTTTTGTAGCAGGTGTTGAAGACTTGGGTTGAAGTTTTATGTTTGGAAAAGGTTACCTCATATTCAGTATTTTCAGAAAACTTCAGAATATTTAGATTTGTTGATGTACCAGTCAGTTGAAAAATCTACTTTCTATGATTGTCTAGATTTTTTGGATACATGCTTGTATTCAAAATTGTGTTCCATTAGATCCTATCACTTGATTGAAAAGTGGAGTTAGCCAAAAGAAAATCAAGCAGGTACTATCACATTTCACCCGGGTAAAATATGAAAGTTATGAAGTATCAATTTGCAGCTTTTGGAGTTCTCAAGGTGAGAAGTTTGTCTACTTATGTTTCAAGTAGGAATTGTAGATTCCTTGAAGGATTTGTTTGAAGAAAAGTTTTACAACTTTTTGAGAAGCATGGACACTTGGAGACATTCAGGTAACAAATCAAACATTCAGTCATGAAGGTTTGATGATAGCAGATTCTACACAAGAGAGATCATTGATCTTGAATGATCATGAAGATCTTGAGTATTTATGAGTCAGTTGTCTATCCTTTGTTTGTAAGGTTCTTAGCATTGGAAGAAGTAATTCAAAGATTCAGATTCTATCAGATTTATGATGTTCAGAGAGATAGAGATACTTGTTATGTTACTGAAGGTTATGAATCCTATAAAGCTTTCAGCAAGGTTTTGTTATGTTAGGATCAACTAACCTTATTCTAGATTTTGGAAAGCTGAGGAATGTGTCACATAATCCTAGTAGGAGATGGTTGAACCACGCCTTAAGAGAGAGGATTAGGAAGTAATCCTCAACCATGGCTTTTGGGGCAAGTGGTTAGCCCATCGCACTCCTAACCGGGAGGTTGTGGGTTCAATTCCCAACATTGGTATCAGAGCCTAGTTGAGAAATTGGGCGAGACGGAGGTTCGCACCTCATTCGTGGACACTTGGAAAAAGAGCTTATCCATGGTGAGTGTGAAACTAGCCTTGGATGAAGGTGCATGGGCATTTGGGCACCCACGGAGGGTGGGATAGGTCCAAATTTGGTCCATGTGCTGGAGTTTGAGGTTGCTGGAAGCGCTCATGCATGGAAAGTGGGTCCAAGAGTTAGAAGGGTCTACAAGTGAGCATTGAGGACAATGCTCAGTCTAAGGGGGAAGGAATGTCACATAATCCTAGTAGGAGATGGTTGAACCACGCCTTAAGAGAGAGGATTAGGAAGTAATCCTCAACCATGGCTTTTGGGGCAAGTGGTTAGCCCATCACACTCCTAACCGGGAGGTTGTGGGTTCAATTCCCAACAGGATGACATGGAAAGCTATTGGCATCTGATCAATGCTAATAAAAAGGATTCAGAATTTTTGTTTTAGATACAGGTATTGATCACTAAACATCAGATTTATGAAGGAAGATGTTCCAGATTTCATAAAGTTTGATATATTTGAAGAATACTGGATATTAGTGTTAAATCATCCAGAGGGGTGATGAAACATGAAGACTTATTTTCAGCCATATGTGAAAGAATACAGAGTCATACCTATAGGTATTCCTATATTTCCTTTGTTAGGTTCTCTTTATGTTCCATCTTTGAAAGAAGAAGGAAGAAGAAGCATGTTTGGAGAAAGTTCCTGTTAGGATGTTCTTGTTCAGGAGAAGGTTCAAGAGTTCTATTGAAGAGAAGCTTGATATTTCAGAAAGGTATATTTGAGAAGTGCGCACATATATGTTTATACCAAGTTCTGAAGGAAAGAGGTATGAAGGATTTAAAGGATGAAGACATGATGATATCATAGATTTTTACTCATATTTCAGTTGATTTCAATTGAATTGAGTTGATTTGACTTGTACAGTCAGAGATGAACCAGTAGTGTTCACAATACACTAAGTTGTGAGTTGACAGTCACAGGTTCCACGATTGAGTTCTTGATTAGTGTATTTACATGACACAACAAAAGTACGTTGAGAAACCTTTTTGGAAGGTAAATGCAAATATATGGATCCTAGTGTATGTTTTCAGGTTTTTGAAGATAGGAGATAGCAGGTTCAGAGACAGTTCATGCTACATTTGTTGTCAAGCAGTGATTGCTTGATGAGAACACTATTGGATATCTAGTTTGCATATTTTCTCAAGTATTATGGTTCATATTCAGCAAATTCAGGTTTTTGAAGGAAAGTCAAATTCAGTTTTGAAGAAGACTTTTTGAAGAACAAATTCTGAAGTGCGGGAGTACAAGCTTGAAGCTTGTGACCGGCTATTAAATCTTGTGGTAATTTGCAGCTTATGAAGTTAGCAAATCCAGTCTAGGTTGTACGAATATGACATTGCAGGGGGGATTGTTGGAATCAATATCCTATTGGTAAAACAATGTCCCAAAGGTCAAAGTCTCAAACCCATGGTCATTGGTCAATTTTGCTGACACTTGACAGCAAACACTTCTCAAGCTGCCCATGCGGGTTCAAGTCCTGCGAGCGCTGATCACATGAGTTTGTTTTTAATATAGCTTTTAGACATAAAGCAAGCCAAACTTTGTGGCACGATAAAAGTGACGGACGGACAGCGTTTTTGCTTTATTGGAGATCGCATAGCGATCGTGGAGATCGTAGCTTTATTGTGCTTTTGAATAAGCTTTTCAAGGATCATCAAATCCTATATAAACACAAGCTTGGGATCACTTGAATCATCCTTCACCAAGCTTGGAGCTTGGACCTCAATAGAGGTGGTGTTTCTTCTAGCACATGGGGCAGCCATGGTGCTAACTTGAAGCATGTTGAGGAGCAGCTATGGAGTTCTTCTTAATGATTCTTCTTGGAGAAGATGAAGGGTGTGCTCACACTCTAGCTCATGGAGAGGAGGTTATCTCTTGTTCATGGCAAGAAGACTTGGTCATTAGCAGCTTAAAGGTGAGGATCGGCCATCTACATGGTGTATTTGAAGATTATCTTCTACAGGAAGATATCAGGTTGAAGATTGTCTTCTACAAGAAGATGTCGGGCTACTTCAAAGACATTGGATGGTGGTTAACACAAGATTTACATCTTATGTTAAGTATTCACGTACATATTCTCTTTATGCACACAGGTACTACTTGAATTTTATGGAGGCCATGGCGTTCATATCAGGAGGAGTCCTATTCAGCATAGGTACAAGAGAAACAGTACATATATGCTTTATGCATATTTGGATGAGGTGTTTGAGAAGATGTGTTCACATGAGTTTGAGGATCTCCTGCAGAAAACTTGTTAGCATTCTATGCTGCTTTATAAGTATGTGATCTTTTCACACACGTATCTGACTTAGGGTCTTCCATAACCTAAGTTCAGATGAGGGTTTGTTGACTATCAGTTTCACACTGATCCTTCCTCTTTTAGTCACTCATATTCACTCTTCTATAACCTATAAGGTCACACATCTCATGTATATTCAGATTACTGCCCATACATCTGAATATGTTTGTTACATTGTACATTCACTCTTCCATCTATTTCTCATCACATAGAGTGGTTGAGAGTTTTGCTCCCACATTGTACATTGAACATTGATATATATGATACTATGAGTAAGCGATGGCTTACGTAACATCTTACACATGTCTTCTATTCTTTCTCTATCTTTGTCTCATCATTTGCATGATTAAGTTGTGGTATGTTCATGTTTTGTCAATATGGAAGATTGCTGGAATTAATGTTGTATATGCTGGACCTATGGAACCATGGACCTGTGACATGAGCCATGAGCCAAGGGCCTACCTCACTTCCAACAGTTATAATGATCTTGCCAACTCCCATGATAGGATAAGAGGAGTTGTTGGCGCATGTGATAGTATTCCCTATAGGGGTAGAATTGAGTGAAGTGAACAAACTACGCTGTGAGGTAATATGTTTGGTTGCCCCACTATCAAAGTACCAAACATCTGATTCTACTACAGACATACATTGTTCGTGAGAAGATGGGTCATAATTGCAAACAGTGGTAAATGCCCATTCTTCATTTTGCACAAGATAAAAAAACTGTGTTTTGGGTGTGGAGGCCTCTAATATGAATAACACAACGAAGAAGAAGAAGAAGAAGCTTGGATCACAACACATAATACTGAATGTATTACCACTAGAATGTACAAAGATAAAATGATCCATTAGGGTTTTAGGTGTATATACAAGTAAGGGAAAAAAGCCTCCTAAAGAGGGAAAAAAGTACCCCGACGGTCCTAGTGTGTTCACACACATCGCTACCTAAATATATTAATATGTACCTAAAGTGGAAGCAAATTTGCATCAAGACCTTTGGGAAATAGTCCAATAGTCTAGATGGAAAAATAAAGAGGTAGGTCAACCTCCTTTTACCGAGTCTAATGCCTCTACATATCAATAATTAAAAGATCCGGATTTGGAGGTAGAACAAGAGTTAAGTCCACATGTACAAGCTGATGATGAAATTAGCCTTGCTACTTTTGCTGACTACACAGTTGAGTATGAACACAAGTCTAAGTGTGTTTGTGCTCCTACCTTGAGATATAAGATGCCAAAATCAATGAAAGAGAGATTTGAGATCATGGAGGAAATAAAGAAGGCAAAAGTGTGATGCACTTTAACCATAGAGGAATTGATACAAGTCAAACTACATCTATGGGGTAAGTTAGCAATTCAGATAAAGAATATCAAACCCACTGATGAGAGTGAATCTGCGAAGGAAGCACAATGCATGGTGAAAGTAGCACTCAAAAAAGTTTGTGAAGTCAAATGTAAGGGTAGGGATTGCCACATGAGAGATATGGGAGAAATGGGGCAAACCCACTTTAAGAAAAAGTTGATTGAAACTACAACTTGTCAATAGTCATGATGAACATCCATTATTTCCACTTGAAAATGTCCTCTGACAGCCTATGGTGTGGAGATTTAACATAGCTTGGTTGTATGTCAATTTGGTAGAGGAAATTATGAGATGATCATGGGGATATCCTTCATGCATTAGTTGAAGGTAGTGCAAGACTCGAAAAGAGACTCCTTATATCCATAACACAAGGGGACAAAAACAAGATAGAATCACATAAATTCTCTTATAGATATGTTTCTACTCTCTAGTGGAATCCTATCCATAAAGAAGAGGGTGACATCTCTTTCATCTGTTTTCATAGTGTTACACACTATGTATCTGCATGGTAACCTAGACAAAAGAGAAGAGGCTTTAGAGTTTGATGACAATGAATGGACAAGAGAGGCCAATACAACATTTAGTGTACATGCACCAAATATTCCTAGATGAAACCTTTTAAACCGTATGGATGGATGGAGATTCTAGCCACTTTAGATATGTGTGTGATGAGAAAGTAGTCACTATGAATCAATGTGTGAATGAAGATGGATATGACCTAGGTTCATTCAATGTGATGGTTTCCAAAGAAGAGGTAGATGGAGATCAATCCAATGAAGATTTTCAAAGTGTGAGCATCTTAATGAAACTAGAGTTTGAATCAATAGATGCATATTTGGAGAAAGTAGGTGATAACCATTACTATGAGTACTCTAATGTATTCTTCATAGAAGAAATCCCTATGGAAAAATTTCTTGGTATTGAGAGAATATAAGAAGAGAAGCCTAAAGAGTGCTTTGAAGCCCAATAGAACTTTAAAAGATATGAAGTTGAAGAAAGAAGGATACCCATTCAAATGCTTAGGAGAGAGGCAGTTGATGGAATGGCCTATGATAATAAAGAATAGACTAAGAAAGTTTTGGTAGCCAAGGACAAAGATGAAGATGTATGTACTTTCATGTGAAATAATGTGTCATTGGAAGAGGGGCAATGATAAATTGAGGTATTGCGAGTATAGGGATGTTTTTGCATAAGCATACAAAGGTTATAAAGGACTAGATCTAGAGATATGCTCATAGAGGATTCCTATGACTTGAGGTGCTAGACCTTCCAAGCAGAGACCCTATACCTACAATAATATCTAGTCAACCAAATTCAAGGAAGAGATAGAAGAACTACTAGCTATATGATTCATATATGAAATAGATCACAATGAGTGTGTATCTCCCAAAGTAGTAGTACCAAAAAAGAACAAGAATCTTAGAGTCTACATCAACTTGAAGAAAGTTAATACTGCCACTATCAAAAATAGTTACACACTCCGTATTGCGATTGGATACCAACACAAGATATCCTTTGCTTCTAACTGGGGCATCTATGCTTTGAGGTTCATGCCTTTTGGCTCTATCAATGCACCAAAAACTTTCCAAAGGTTAATGTGCCATGTATTCAACAATTTCTTGAGAAAGAGTATGGAAACATATGTTGATGAATTATGTAGTTAATAATCTCAAAGAATAGAACATATTTCCAGAATTGAGAGAATATCTAACAAATGCAAGCAATATAGAGTGTGCTTAAATATCAAGAAGTACATATTCATGGGGAGAAAAGGAGAAATTATAGGCCATGTGTTTTCTAAGAAAGGGATTTCTACTGATCAAGGTAAAATCAAGGTGATCTTAGATGTGTCAAGGTCAAATAATGTAAAAGAGTTTCAAGAATTTATCGTATATTGTGCAAACTATAAATGATTTATCCACACATATGCCATAATTGCAAATCCATTATATGGATTGTTAACCCACTTTGAGTGGTCAGATGATTGCCAACAAGCATTCAACAAATTAAAGAAGAGTTTGACCTGAAATCCCTACCTAAGGAGCTTGACTAAAATAAGCCATTCCACATTCATGTGGATTCTTCCAATTTTGCAATTGGCTATATACTTGTACAACCAATAGATGAAGAGAAGTTAGATCGCCCATAATCATTTAACTTGAATTTTGAACTACGTAGAAACAAATTACATAAAGAGACTTTCAAGGAGGAGAAGCAGTTCCATCCTTGCACACATAAAGTTGAATGCACCTAAAGTATGCATGTAGGGATTCATTATTAAGCATTACACTCAGCATTGTGTATCAGTGATCTATGTAGTATTGCACATGTTTAAAATAGCACTACAAATTGTAGCTTGTATTGTAGGTTGGAATAGGACTGTTTTCTCTTTTTTCCTCACTAAAGCACACAATTTTACCACCTCAGATTAAACTATATAGGCTTCAAATATTCATCAATAATATTTTTATGTTGAAGCTGAACCAAGAAAAGAGAGATATCATCAGTAAATTCACAAAAGTTATCATAAAACAAGAAAAAAACAACAAAAAGTTGAGGATCAAGTCTATGAAGGTATATAAAGATGAAGAACTATATGTTTTAAGCACTTGAACGTCTCCAAGTGGGCTAAAAAGGCTAAAGCTAATCAATAAATGGCAATTTCAAGAATAATAGCTACATAAAAATTCTAGAAGCCAAGCAATAAATGGTGATATCATGAATAATAACAACATTCAGGTGATTCTTCTTCCGTAGATGGCATCTGACAAAGTTGAGGCCTCTCTTTTTGCAAAGGAAAGTGTGGTAAAAGGCAGAGGGCATTGGATGTTAGATGGTGGATCTCTCAAAGATCACATATTTCAAGCCTCTGTCAAGAACATGGACACGGACCATCACTTTTTGTATTAATTCAAGACTTCACATTAGTTCATGGACTTCCATTTATTAAGGATACTCGGTACAAAGCGGTCATTTTTGCATATCTTTCACTTCCAATTTACATGATTGAATTCAAGAGATGCATTCAAGTCATGGATACTTTCCGTCCATCCCTAGAACAAGCATTGATTCCAAAAGAGGTGGTAAGAGACTTTAGAGGGAAGACATTGACTATCAAATTTAGTCACAAACTAATCAAGGATGCATTTGGATGGGTAAAGGATGGAACAATTGATTTGAAGGATGATTTGTGTTGTTAAAAATAATAATTTCTCATAAATTAGAAGAGTGGATATAGAAGAAGCTATAAGGTTTGTCTGTCAGCATTTCTGCTTCTTGAGTATGAGTCCCTACACTAAACCATAGTAGATCGTTGTGCAATTACTCTCACATTCCATACAGCAAATTGGAAATCAAGCTAACCTAACTACATACATACAAGAATGACTTTTTAAAGCTCAAAAACAATGAGGATCAATGTCATTTCTGAATGGTGGATCCACAATGACTCTTTTGATCTATCATGCATTACATGCAAAAACAAAGTTGACTTCATTGCCCATATCTATTAAAATAAAAAAATATATTAAAGGTGTTGCAATACTGAAGCCAAAGATCCAAGGAACTAGATTAAAATTGAGAATAGCGCAATGCCCCAGTTGAGAGGATAAAAAAGATCATGCCAACATATTGAGAAAAATAAGTAAACTCCTAATAAGAAGGTGCATGAATTACCAACATCTATGCTTGCTATGTGGGAATTGAACTCATGAACTACTGATTAGGATTATGATAGCCTAACCATTTGGCCCAAAATTCATGCTTAAGGATTACTTTCTAATCCTCTCTATTGGCGTGTGGTTCAACCATCTCTTGCTTGTCATTTCTTGAGTCTAACACTCTCTTCCCCTTCTAGAGACAATCCTTGATCTCCCTTTGAATTGATGTCCTTGTCCTTGCACAATCTCTGAAACCTTCTTGTTCACAACCTTGGTCTCTTGAGCCGCTGCTCTTAGTCTTGGCATCTTGAGCTTTGCCTTTTCAGTTCTTGGTCACTTGCCTACGTACTTGCCTTCTTCACAACCTTGGTGTCTTGAGCCCTTGTTTTAAACCTTGATATCTTGAACTTGGTTCTCATCCATTCTAGGTATCTAGTATCCTCGTTCCATTTCAACCATTGAATCATTCAGAGAGCTTTCCAATGATACCTTATACATATAAATCCAACCTACAAATTGGAAGAAGCTATGCAAAACACTCACCAGTAAATAGAAGTAAAAGTAAATCTTAATGTTCAAGGACACATTTACTATCAATCCAATTTATAGAGTGAAATAAAGAACTTAGGAAAGCAATTTATAGAGTGAAAGAAAGAACTTAGGAAAGAAGGTAACATGATTGGTACGATATGAAGAAAATAGAGCTAATGATGAAGAATCATCTTCTTATTGAGTCATAAATGATGAAGAAAGTGATGAATCACCCTCCAATACACCTATTGTATCATATCTAAAAGATGGTGGAGGGAGGGGTGAGTTGACACAAGCATTGGACTTGCAAGAAGGGCAACAGAAGAGAAAAGAGGACGAATGACAAAATGCAACAAAACCAATGGATGAATTTCGTATGAGTTGCCCAAGCCCATGTATGGACTTTACAATTAGAATCAAACCCACTACTCCACTAAAAAAAGTATCTATAGGCTCTTTGAAAGAGCAACTTGAAGCACCCATAACAACAAAATAAGCTATTTTAAGTACTATAATAACAACAATGTCCCAAGTAGAGGTAACTTTATTTTGCGAGGTCTTTCAATGAATTGATACATGCAATAGGAGGAAGTCAAGTAGAGATAAGTGAGGGTCCATCCATCCCTATCTCGACATCATTAAATGTAGATGTGAATCAATTGAATCCATCAATCAAAATGGTGATGCAAGGAGCCACGGATACACAAATCACAATGATGGATACTTACAAGAGTTTAGAAGAATCAAATTTGGGATGCATGCAATTCAAAGAGACAAATCCAAAGTTATCAAAGGAGGCATGCAAAATAAAGAGTAATAAAGAAAAAGGAAAAGGAATTGGCATTCACACTTTAAAAGTTAAACCATTCAGTGTCATAGAAGAGTACATTGAAAATGGATAAGAAAGAATTGAAGACAAGGTACAAAAAATGTCCTTTGAGTATGATGTAGTTAAAGCTAAATGTACCAAATTGAAAGCAAGGAAGGCCTAAATAAATAAAAGATATGGGTTCATACAAACAAAAGCAATAAATTTGATGGAGGATCCAAAGACATTGAGGAAGAGAAATAAAGAGTTGATGCGATCCTTGGTTTACAACCAACCAATTGACTTAACAAGTGAACAGGTTGATCACATTAGTACATTGAAAGCTCATATTGAAGACTATAAAGCTCAGTTGGAAGATTAGATGGAAATGGGATAAGTATCCAATGAGAGGTACAAAGTTGAAGAAAGAACATTCAATTACTAGATTGATGAGTTGATAACAAAATATATTGAGCAATGTAAGGAGGATGTTGATCAAGTGAGAATACTTAGTGAAGACAAATTGGAGACTAAACAAGCTCTAGGAGCTACATTAGAGAAGGTACATACCTAAGAAGACTTAATATACGTAGTGTCAATCTAGGTGCAAGAGCTTAAAGATCCCAAAATCCATGGTGATGTAGCAGTGGGGCCTACGGTATCAATTTTTCCCATGGAGCATACTTTGGAGAAGGAGTTATGCCCCCTCTCTCCACCCCTTGATTCATCACCTATGCCACGGGTTGATGTCTTAGATACTTCAAATGTTCCATTTGCAGCTTCGTTAGAATCGAAGAAATGGGTCAACCTTGTAGGACGATTAACTCAAGATTTAGAGGATGAGATTGTTAAATGTATGAAAGAAGGAAAGATTAAAGTAAGGACATTGAAAAGATTTTGCAGCCATTTCCTCCACATTTTGACATTAAAGAACAAAAACAAAGGCATATAAAGAAGGTGACAAAAAAGAATCTAGATGATGATGTCAATTTCATTAAAAATTACCTTTAATTATATTGATGTCAATTTCATAACATTGATCTATTTTGAGGAAGACGTTTTTGGAGAAGCAGCCTACCTCACTACTACTATAGGTGAACCATGCTTTTTCCCTTGAGCCATGGGGAGGGTCGTGGCTAGAATTTCGGGAAGCATAGAGAAAGGGACAAATAAATAAGAATTGGCTCAATTTTCCTCTAGTGGTGATCCTACCTCATGGATATTTATCCGCTCAAGATTATATGGTATGCGAAATAGAGCATTGGATGAAGGTACAAGGATCTTTTTAGGAATGATATGAACAGTCCTAAGGTCTTCAAAGATGCAAAATATAGATTTTTTATTTTTATTGCAATAATCAAGGAGTCAACCCATTGCTTTTTTATCTCTTGTTCACTCCAAGTAGATGCGCCTTAATGGCATATTTCAGTAGGATCATATTTTCTATAGGATGTTTTGAGTTAGATTCAAATATGTTTTTGAAGATGAGCTATAATCGAAATGCACAACTTTTAGCCGATGAACCTCATTATTATTCATATAACATAGTTTCCTTGAATAATCCCATCAACATAGAGCAATGGAATGAATTTCTAATGAAGCATGTAGAGGCTATAAATCAAAAGAGGTAGAGGATAAAAAATGCATAGATCCAATATTAGAACCGCTCTATCAAGGATGATAAAAATCAAGAGGAATGTGTGGCCATGTGCACTAACCCTGAAGATACAAGTATTGGAATGAATAGGTTGAGTGCAGCAAAAGAAAGAAATGAAGAAGTAATACGAGGAAAAGACCTAGCCCACCAAGAAGAGGTTTATTTCATGCAAGTCATATCTAAAGTGGCATGTGGTGAAGCTATGTTCGAATCCCTAGAGAGAGGGGCATGAACTAGGCTCACGTTTATACACAAGAAAGAAGAGTATAGGCCCTAAAAGAAGTAACCATGGGAAACATCTCAAGCCAAGGTCACTAAAGACTTGAAATATATAAAGGAAAGCTTTGAAGTAAGTGAGTCTACAAACAATAGGTAGCTTTCTAAAGAGAACTTCAAGAATACCTACAACATAGGTATTCAGTTTTCTTAGAACATAGGTATTTAGTTTTCTTAGCCCATAAGATGCAATGAAAGCAAACCCATATCAAGATTTCTCAGGGACAATCAATGCTAGGAGGGGAGAGTATTGTAGCAAACAAAAGCTAAGTATTGAAGTGGTGGAAAAGAGAGAGAAAAAGGACCCCCCAAATTTTGTATTTCAAATCCTGTTTTACACTGTAATGAAACGTTTTCAAATCCTTGTAATTGTGCACAGAGGAGTCCTCTAGTGTCACACTCCCAACGATGTATCATAGTTAGCTAGCTCTTAGGATTTTTGTTATTTTTGGATGCCTATACAAAGTGTGAATGGGTTAAGTATGGACGCACATATATAAGCCACTTTTTAACGCATTTATGGAGACTCTTCTCATTTTCAATAGAAGAACTATTTTGAGAAAGATGAGTCCCATGAGTTCTTCTTCTTGGCCTATCTTATCCTTCTTCATGTTCTTTTGTGCATGGATATGGCTTGGAATTTTGCGATAAGAAGTGTTTTCTATTCCTTCCCCACGTCTTTCATTGTTTTCTCACTTTTTTGAAGTCTAGGTAGTTTTGAAATGTAGCTAGATGATTCAGGACACTTGGTTTTTTGGTTGTGATGAGTGGGTGCATTTCCTAGTGTAGAAGGTAGTTGTGTTAGTGGATTCACACTTATTACATATCCATATGTGCATTGGGCACATTAACGATCACATGTGCACATGCTTCTATGCACTTGGATATGTCAACTTTCGGTTTGACATTATAACATATTTAGTCAAGCGACCACTTGAGCGTTCTTGTAAAGTTTGTGGTTGCTATCTAGGATCACTTGTTGATGGGTATTACAGATATATGCGTGCATGAGCACTTAAATATAAGGCTTGCATATATATATATATATATATATATATATATATATATATATATATATATATATATATATATATATATATATATATATATATATATATATATATGTGTGTGTGTGTGTGTGTGTGTGTGTGAAGACATCTATGTGCATATGCATAGATACTTGTAAATAAAATTTATGCATACACATATGCAAATATCTATCTTATTACCCAAACACATTTAAGTAAACATGTATGCTCACAAGAAAATATATATGTATATAATATCAAATGTACGAATATATGGGAGAGATTATGCGCTATGAATTTGTGTATGTAAACATGCATCCATGCCAACATTGTTAAATGTATGCACGAGAGATGAAGACATAAAGAAAATGCCTTGTTATTCTTTGAGAAATAGTTTATTCTCCTCTTTCCTTTGATAACATGAAGAGAAAAAATGCATTGATTAGGTGATTCTTTAAAAGGATATTGGAAGGAAGGATAAAAGGTAGATATGCATGTTTTATTTATGCATCTAGGTATGTAAGAATACACCTATGCATATACGCATATGTATGTGTATGTCAAGCAAAGAGAGAGAATTTCTTGTTTGGAAGAGCATGATTGAAGAATGGATCCTTCTAATAGAATCTTCAAGATTTGAAGTTCATATTTCATGTTAAGGACATGAGTCTAATACATTCCAGTATATAGGTTTTATTTCTTTGATCATTGAGTTTTACAATGTTGTCCATATAAGGATAGGGTAAATGAGTATTTGGTACAGACTAGGTTCATTAGACTGTGCTTCTTGGTCTTACTAAACATAGAAAATTTATAAAGGATAGCTATTGGCTGTAGACAATAGTGGACCACCTGGCACTACATTTACCATAACTTGATGTGTAAATATTATTTTCATTTTAATGCTTGGCATAGATTAGAGTTATAGGATCCTATTACCATACCAAAATTCATTACATTTGGATTTCATTAATCAATCAAACTACCTCTAGAAATGAAGCTATGGAATGGACATAGAACCTCCAAATTTCCTACAATGTTCTAATGAGAGATTATTTGATTTCAATTTATTTATCTATTCTATATGATTCTTGGCCCAAGGGATATATTAGACATTTATGTTTTTACAATTTGATGTTTATTTGAAAATGATATTGAGATTCAGAGATATATTGATTTTTGTTTAACCTTAATGCAAAAAAAAAATCTATGTTCAAGTCACACATGCTGGACTTTTTGGTCATAAGCGTCAATTAGAGTATCAAATTGTATGAATATTAGAAACTTATTGATCAATCACATACTCACTTTTGGAAAAAATTGGACGAAATTCGTTGGGTCAACTAGTATTATGTTGTTTTTTATGAGGATTAAGACCTCCTGAGTATGATATCTAGTGTAGATTTGAATTTTACTAGACTATTATCGAAGTTATAATGCAGAGTTGCATGGAAAATTGAGTTCATTTCAAAGGTCTAATGATCAAATCAATTTTTCCTTCATGTTAAGCCCATCTCAAACTTCGTTCATTCTTTGTTCGTAAGGTTCCAAAATTTATCATTCAAATGATTCAAGAAAAATTCATTTGAATTTCATTTAGGCAATCAATTAATACAAACAATCTAGACTTGTTGACTTCCTTGCTTGTTCGCACATAGGTACCCACATCATCCCTTCCTTTTTTTTTTAAAATCTTGCAAGTCAGAAGTCCAAATGAGGTAATTCAAAATGGTTTGATAAGATAACTATTTATGCTTTATCCACACCAAAACATATTACATTTGTGCAAGATATCTATATTAAATATTATAGTTTTTGTTCAACTCTATGTGGATCTAATGGTAATCCATCATGAAACTTTTTTTTTGTGATTGGTGATTTTTTTAAGGGCATTCATGCTTACTTGGATGATGATTAGTTTGGTTGTAAAAATATGAAAAGTCATCTTAGACTTATTCTAATGAATGTGTCTTAGTAGGTAGTTCCAATTGTGATTATCACCCCATTGTGACTTAAGGCTTTGGGAGAATGACTCTCCTATGATTTTAACATATTTATAGGTCTTGGTTATTGATTGAGGATGTGATGGCTATTAAGTTGAGAGAGGAATGTTTTTTTAGTAAAAGACAATCCAAAAAAATAATGTACCACAAATTTATTATTTTTGGTTGCTTAATGAGTGCAAAAACCATATTATTTCTCTATTTTAAATTCATTTTTAGCATTGAATAATCATCCATTTATACATGTTATAAGGGGACTATACATTGTTAGAGTTCGAGGTTTGCAGGAGCACACGAATAGCACAAGGAAGAAGAAGAAGCTTGGAGCATAACACAATACAAAATGTATTACCAAGTGAATGTACAAACATAAATGATTTGTTAGGGTTACATGCATATATGCAAGAGAAGGGGAAGAACCTCCTAAAGGGGAAAAAAAGTAACCCGGATGTCCTAAATGTCCTCACACACATCACTACCAAAATATGTAAACAAATCCCCTTTGCGGCTGATGCAACTAACAAGGAGCTCACACTCATGTATAAGGAAGTGCCAAGATATGTGGAAAGAAATCAATCCACAAAAGGAAGTAATCCCAAAGTGCCTATGTACTTTGGAAATGATGCTAGGAATGATTAATTCCAAACAAACCACTTCCCACTTCACAATCCAATGAAAACCTTCTATTTTGGTTCACATACCTGCTGCTTGTTAAGCTTAGTGCTTCCTGTACAGTAGGAATTAGAAAAATTCATTTTGCATATATTAGATTAGCTTAAAGAGCTAATGATTCCAAGTGGAATCACTTAAAATGATTGACTATACACAGAGCAATCAATTTAGCAAGTGTAGCTTTACCCCCGATTTTTTAGGACCTTTGTAGAGAATGACCAATGACCACTTTGATGAGCTTTTCTTCCACTCCACCAAATGGAATGTCTTCAAACTTTGTTGGCATGTAGTAGACTTAGAGATGATTCGAACACACCATAGAACATTGAAAATGGTGGAGAAATGACTGAGATATGAGTAGTACAAAATGACTCTTCTGAGTGACTATGACAGAGAGATCAACAGATGTAAGCAATGATATATTGTATTATATGGAAAATATTGTACATGATCATTGGCATGATAATCAATGCCCAATGATGGTGAGAAGTGTAGGATATGATGTGAGCCTCATTCTCTTATAATATGATAAACTAAGGGCTCGGAATGAGAGTGATCTTACCGCGAGATTTTACATTCATCTTTTTATAGATGCTTCATTCACAATTTGAATTTGAATTTACCTTTGGTTCTCACTAAAAAGGCGATCCACTAATCTAGGAGATATTATCTCTAAGAAACTTGTATCTTTTCTATCCATCTAACTCCACGAGTTTAGTGGCTTTTACAAATATTCCTTCAAGTCAAATAGACTTTTACAAATGGTAAAAGGTAAAGAATCCATAGCAATGGTTCTCATGGGTCTTCAATCAATTTCAAATGAAGTCTTCTCATGCCTAGCCGAGTGTGTAGGCTTGGCTCTTGCACCAACAGATCCCCCTCAAGCCAAACATCTTGGCTTGATATTCTTCATCAATATTCTTGTATGTCCTACAATCCAATTATAGATTTAAACATGCAAAGTTTAGTACCATCAAGTACTTTGGTTAATAATTCTGCACATTGCATATTAGTTGATACATATGCCAACTGAATTTCCTTGCTCAATAGGTTTTCTCCCACATAATGATAGTGGACCTCTATATGCTTGGTCCTAACATGATAAATAGGATTTGCTGCAAGATGTAAAGAACTTGTATTATCTCCAATAATCATTGGGGATATAGTGTGCAATCCCAAATCTGCATATAGCAATCTGATCCATATGGCCTCCTAAGTAGCATTAACCAATCCTCTATATTCTGTCTTTGTTGAAGATAAAGTAACAGTAGGTTGCTTCTTGGAAGACCATGATATAGGCTTGTCACCTACAAAAGATAGATAACCTGAGGTACTCCTTCTATCATCTTTGCAACCTGCCCAATTTGCATCTGAGTATATCTTGATATCCAAATTTGAAGTATAAGGAAAGTATAATCCTTGATTTTGAGTGCCCTTAAGGTACTTCAAAATCCTCTTGGCAGCTTCTAAGTGAGGTGCTCTACGTTTGTGCATAAATTGGCTTAATACACTTAGTCCATAAGCAATATCAATCCTTGTTAATGTAGCATAATTAATTAAACTTCCCACTATGCTTTGATATCCTGTAATATTTTCAAGCACATCACCTTCATGAGCACTTAATTTTGGTTCACCTCCATAGGAGTGCTTGCTACCTTAGCATCCTACAATTGAAATTTCTTCAACATATCATGTACATACTTTCTTTGAGCAATGTAGATGCCCAAGTTAGTATAGAATAACTCAAGTCCAAGAAAATACTTTAGTGATCCTAGATCACTAATTTTGAACTCCTGCATCATTTGATTCTTGATTTGCTTGATGACATTGGCATGATTACTTGTAATTATGATATCATCAACATACGCACATAGTTATATTACCTCTGAGTTAATTCTCTTGACAAACAGAGAAGTATCTACTTTACTCATGATTAATCCTTGATCCTAAAGGTATGTAGTCAACTTATGGTTCCATGCCCTAGGTGCTTGCTTTAATCCATAAAGAGATTTGTTCAGTTTACACACATATTTTACCTTTCTTGGGTCCTCATAGCCAGGAGGTTGAGACATGTACACCTCCTCTGAAATCCAGCCATTTAGAAATGCATTTTTTACATCCAATTGGTACATGTTCCAATTCTTTGATGTAGGCACACTTACCAATACCTTGATGGTTGGCATTTTGGCCACAGGTGAGAAGGTTTCTTCATAATCAACTCCTTGGGTTTGTGCAAAACCCTTAGCCACAAGTCTAGCCTTGTACCTGCTTATTGATCCATCATAATTTCTCTTGATCTTGTAAATCCATCTAGAACCAATTACCTTCATAGACTCCTTCTTTGGCACTAGATCTCAAGTATCATTCTCCTTGAGTGCTTCAATTTCTTCATCCATATCTTCCTTCCATTCCGTCTTGGTCTTTGCCTCTTCATATGATGATGGTTCATCAAGTGACAAATCCTTTGCAACATAAATAGAATGCTAAGTAACTAAAGAAGTGTCATACCCATATCTGATTGGCTTCTTGCTTTCCCTTTGGGATCTTCTGATTGCTTGGTTGGATGATTCTGGTATATCTTCCAACTTCTTCATCTTGACTTTGCATTTGGACTTCCATGCCTTGAATTCTTCTAGGTTGATGATGTCCTCATCATCTGAGTTGATGTCTTCAATCTTTTTTGGCTCCTCCTTGGTGAGGCTTGGAAATTGTTATTCCAATTCATAAGGCAATTTTACTTTCTTGCATTCACTTTCAAACCAAAAATCATTCTGATCAAAGACAACATCTCTACTGACCATAAATCCTTTGTTGGAAGGATTGTAAAACCTGTATCCTTTCTGATTCAAGTCATACCCTATGAAGATGCACTTTTCTGTCTTAGGGTCTAGTTTACCTCTGATTTGAGATGGTATATGCACATAGGCCACACATGCAAGGATCCTGCAATGATCAAGTGAAGTTCTTCTACCATGCCATGCTTCATATGGGGTCATCCCATCAAGAGATTTTGATGGCAACTTGTTAAGAAGATAAGTGGCAGTAGATACACTTTCTTCCCACAAATAATTAGGTATTTTTTTCTCATTTAACATTGACCTAGCTATTTCAACAATTAGTCTATTTCTCCTCTCTGCCACCCCATTTTGCTCAGGGGTATACCTTGTTGTAATTTCTCTTTTTATTCCTCTATCCTACAAGGATGCATCAAACTCATTTGAGAAGTACTCATCTCCTCCATTTGACCTTAGTCTCTTTAGGCTTTTTCCTGTTTGGTTCTCAACAAGTGCAAGATACTTCTTAAAGCAACTGCATACTTCATCTTTGTGGTTCATAAAATATAAGATAGTCCACCTACTGAAATCATCAATGAAAGATACATAATACCTTGATCCATAAATTGAGGGATCCTTACTTGGTCCACATACATCTGTATGGACAAGCTCCAAGTAGTCCTCATGCATGTAGCCTTTCCTTGAGAAGGGTAACTTGTGAGACTTTCCAAATTGACAAGCACCACATTTATAGATCATGTGTTGCTTGGATACATTGGGTATCCCAAGTAAACATTGATCTCTACATATTTGCTTTAAGGTTCTCTCACCAATATGCCCTAATCTCTTATGCCAAATTTCAAGCTATGATAATGTTTGGTCTTTGTAACTATAAAGTGCAATATTCCTTGTATCTTCAAGTTCAAATGTGAATAATCTACCTGTCTTTTCTCCTTTGGTAATTCTCTTGAATCCAGGTTGGGGATCCTCCACAAATGCTCCATATTTTTTGAACCTGACCTACAAACCCTTTTCCACAATATGTCCAACACTCATCAAATTTTTGGTAATTGTAGGTACATATAGAACCTTGCTCAACAAATTTCTATTCCCATCAGAGGTTTTAACATTTCCTACCTTGATCACTGAGTGCTTGGTGTCATCACTTGTTTGTACCTGATGTTTTCCCTTAGGTTACTCAAGGTCAAAGAGAAGAGCTACATTTCTTGACACATGGTTTGAACATCCTGAGTCAATGTAGAAGAGATGGTCATCATTCATACCTTTCTTTGAATTCATATTCATAATCAAAAGGGAATCCTCTTGTTCGTTTGTATAATTGTTGTAGTATTTCCTTGACTTGTCACCTCCTTGGTAGTTGTTATTGTAATTGTTGTTGTAGTTGTTATTGTAGCCTTGATGATGGTTGAATCTTCCTCTTGATTGTGTATATCCACCTCTTTGGAAACTTCTACCTGTCTGATTCTTGAAGCTCCTATAACACTCATCTGTAGTATGATTTGACAAACCACAAATATAGTACATGGGGAAGGGTTGAAAGATCTCCCCCTACCTTGCTTACCTCCTCTGCCCCTACCTCTTGAGTTTCTACCTCTCCCTGCATAGTTGGCTTGAGAGGTCGTACCTTCATCCTCAGTCTTCTTGCTTTTCCCTTTCTCTTTAGATTTGCCTTTATTTGTGTATAGGGCAGAAGAGCTATTACCTCTTGATGAATCTCCATTCTTATTGATCTTGGATTTATGGTCAAAGAGTTGCCCCATGAATATGGTAAGATCTGGAATCTACATGTCCATGTACAAGTCCATGGCAGTTCTGAAGCTCTCCCATTTGTCATCTGCCTTAATACCATTGATCACTTATCTCACAATTTGCTCCTCTTCAATCTCCTCTCCTATGCTTGCAAATTGGTCAGCCACATCCTTGACTTTGGTCACATACTCTAAGATGCCTTGCTTGGGTTGCTTCCTTTGAGTGGTAAACTCAATCCACAATTGGTTCTTCCTAGCCCTTGTGTTGGAAGAAAAATATGAAGAAAATGTTTCCCAAGTCTCTTGGGATGTCTTACAGTTCCTAATGTGTGGAAGAAGAAAATCAGACATTGAGTTAAGTAAGCATGACCTTGCTAATGCGTCTTTGGCACACCATGAATTGATTCTTTCATGCTCCTTTCTTGTAGGTTGTCCTTTGCTTCTGAAAATGGGAATCTCCTCATCTCTTGAGATGTATCCATAGAGACTCCTTCCTTGCAAGTATGTCTTCATCCTCAAGGACCATGCTTGATAGTTTTCCTATCCATTTTATCAATGAAAGAAGGAAAAACATCTCCCATTTTACCTTAGCTTTGCTCTGATACCAGTGTTGGGAAAGATGGATGGACACTCCAGAAAATGAGTTGGTACTGCTAATCCCTCCTTTGTATCAGCCCTCTTTGATTTCAGATTTGAGTTGTAGGCCCTCTTAGATTTCCAATGAAACTAAACAAGTGCCTATGTACTTTGGAAATGATGCCAGTAATGATTAATTCAAAACAGACTACTTCCCACTTCACAATCCAATGAAAATCTTCTATTTTGGTTCACACACCTGCTGCTTGTTAAGCTCAGTGCTTCAAGTACAGTAGGAATTAGAAAAATTCCTTTTGGAGATATTAAATTAGCTTCTTACTGCGAGATTTTACATTCATATTTTTGTAGATGCTTCATTCACAATTTGAATTTGAATTCAACTTTGGCTCTCACTAAAAAGGTGATCCACTAATCTAGGGGATATTCTCTCTAAGAAACTTGTATCTTTCCTATCCATCTAACTCCATGAGTTTAGTGGCTTTTACAAATATTCCTTCAAGTCAAATAGACTTTTACAAATGGTAAAAGGTAAAGAATCCATAGCAATGGTTCTCATGGTTATTCAATCAATTTCATATGAAGTCTTCTCATGCCTATCCAAGTGTGTAGGCTTGGCTCTTGCACCAACATAGCAAACTTTGAGGCACTTGTATTGGTGAACCAAAAACTATATATATGTTTGGCACAAAAGGACAAAATTTCCTACACAAGTACTCCGATAGTGTCTTTGGATGTGGAAACAAGCTCAAATCCTGATTTTGATACTACAAAGTGCAACAATTTTGATCTCCTAATTTCCATGAGTATGATCACTAATTTTCATGTGATTCTAAGACTATGACCGGAGGGGTGTCGATGATGCCCTAGATGAAGCGACGACCTGCTCTAATACCAATTGTTGGAGTTTGAGATCTATTACCATTAGTGTCCATGTGAAAGGCCAAATGGCCACCGGAAACTTCTTTGTATATGTTCTTTAATAAAACATATAGTGGCCTGGTCAGTCACCAATTATAAGTTCGACCGTGTTTGTAAGACCTAAGAAGTCTATCTTCATGCTCCATGTGTACTGTGTTTTCCTTGTATTCTGCATCATCTATGGGAAGTACTGTATGCAGCCTCAGGAGATCCATTTTCTACTTGAGCATATCGTTGTGGAGCTCTCGAGAAGGAGAACACACTGTGGTGGATCGACATCGAAATACTTCACTGGCATGAGAGCAGTTCGACGCAAGAAGCTTTACTTGGCATATCTTGTCATCCGAGTCACCAAAGTCACCGTTGGATGCATGTGAGGGAGGACCTCAACGATCAAGGAAGATAGAGGTTCCCGGTACTTTTCGAGAGGTCACCCATCCCAGTACTGTTCCCCCCAGAGCTCGCTCAACCGTGGCAATCTCTTGCCATTAAGCTACACCCTTGTGGTGTCTTAAGAAGGGGAAAGACTAAGGTTGACATTAAATTGAACATGTTTTGGTCCCTCAAAGCTTCATTCTTTCCTTTCAAAGCCTATTTTTGAAGCATTTTTGGGTGTCTTTTGGAGCCATTTTGGAGTACTTTTGCACATAGTTCTCTTCACACAAGTCCACGAACATCAAGAAGAGTGTTCTTTGTACTTATCCAACAATAAATATCAACCTTTGCGGCTATGTTTTCAGCCACACTTGCAAAACTACACGTTTTTGGAAAGGTTTTCAGTTTTGGTGGGAGCAACTGCTGCAAATTTATGCAGGTCTTTTGAGCCAAAAACATCAGAATTGATAGACACTTGCAGGTGTTGTTGGCTAGTTTTTGGGCTGTGCATTCAGCCTTTTAGTGTCATTTTACTACATACATTGAGCACATACACACCATGTACACTTTTGTGGATATTGCTTTTGTACGTCCATGTGGTCATTGATATAGCGGTTACGTTCTTGCATAAAGCCTTTTACGTTTGAAAGAGAGGGTTGTGGTGAGGTTTTCTTAACTGGGAGACACCTAGATGTCGGGGTCTCTTCGGTGATGCACGTGGAAGACTTACCGAGCCTCACCATAGGAGATGTATGATAGTTGTTCATAGGTGCTTGATAAGCCTAGTTGGCTTCTATTGGGTAACTGATTATATGCAATGGAGTCAGTGATTCACTATGCAGGTAAACATGTCAATACTTGCAATTTTATGATATTTTGATAGTGGTCTTATGCTCATTTTGTAGAGGATACTCTGGCAAAATTTTTCCAGATTCTTGGTTTAGTCAACTATAGAGTGGTCGATTTACTCTTTGATACATTTATTCGTTGGCATTTGGACTCTTCTAGCGCCATTATCATTCTATTCAGTTCTCTATCATCATGGCATCAGAGGTCTCAGACACATCTGGTGGATCAGGGTCTAGTGCCAGTGTTTCGAAGAGGAGCTATAACTTGCAAGGCAAAGACCATTTTGAGATTCAAAAATTTGATGGCACAAACTTTGATTCATGGAAGAATCAGATTAAAGATGTGCTGATTCAAAGGAGGCAATGGAAGCTAGTAAATGGGATTTCAAAGAATCCTGTTGACATGGATGAAGATGATTGGGATGAGTTAGATGAAATGGCCAAGTCTACCATTCACTTGCACCTGGCAGATAATGTTCAGTTTACAATATTAGACTATGAAAGTGCAGAGGAGCTTTGGAAGAAGTTAATACATATGAAAAAGAGATGGCATCAAATAAAGTGTATCTCATGAGAAAATTATATGACCTTCACATGGACACAGATATTGTTGCTTCTCATCTAAATGATTTTGATGCTATATTCTCTTAGTTACAGGCCCAGAAAATGGACATGGATAACGAAATGAAAGCAGTATTGTTGTTATGCACCCTACCATCATCATGGGATACATTTTGCACAACTATTAGCAATAGTGCACCTGGTCATAAACTCATCTATGATGACATATGTGGAGCACTCTTGAGTGAGGAGATTCATAGAAAAGCTATGGTTTGCACTCAGAGTGGAGATGCATATAATGTTCATGATTCTTATGAAGGAAAGAATCAGTAACGTGGTAGGTGCAAGAACAAGGAAAAGAATGGTCAAGAGAATAAGAGCAGAAGTAAATCAAGGAAGAGGGATATGGAATGCCATTATTATCATAAGAAAGGACATATGCAGAAAGAATGTTATGCATTAAAGAATGCTAAAGGTAAAGGATAGAACGTTGATGGGCATGTTAAATAGTTACCTGCACCATCTACTTTGACTATGAAGATTGAAGAAATTAATGCTATTTCTGATGATGCTGATGTGTTGACACTTGATAGTATTGTGCCATCTGAGGCGCTTATGGATGATTCTCTTTCCCACACATGGATGCTAGATTCTGGTGCTTCTTTCCATGTGACACCACATAGAGAATGGTTCTCTAATTATGCACCAAAGTCTATTGGTATTGTGAGACTTGGTGACTCTTACCAGTGTGATGTTGTAGGGATTGGAGATGTGGTTGTGCAGTTCATTGATGGTTCAAAATTTGCTATGCATAATGTGCGCAATGTACCTCAATTATCACGTAATTTGATGTCAGTTGCTCAACTTGATGACCGTGGTTACAAGGTGGTCTTTTATGCTCAGTCCTTTTGCATATCAAAGGGCAATATGGTTATTGCAAAAGGAAGAAAAGTTGGCTCACTTTATCCTTTATTTGTATCATAGAAAGAACACTTGTTAGCTATTACTCAACAACCTATGGCTTGTATTTGGCATGGTCATTTGGGCCATATATCTCGTAGTGGAATGGAAAATCTTTCTCATTCTGGCTACTTACCTGTGTTATCTTTCTCCGGATTTTCATTTTGTGAGCATTGTGAATATGGAAAGCAAACCAGAAATGTGCATATAATGCACATTGACTCTTTTATTCAGCCTTTAGATCTCATTCATACAGATGTGTGTGGTCATATGCCCACTAGGTCCTTAGGTGGTTCTCTCTACTTTGTCACTTTCATAGATGATGCTACTAGAAAAGTTTGGGTATATCCTATCAAATCGAAGGATGATGTATTCCCTAATTTTAGAAAATGGCTTGCTTCAGTTGAGACTGAAAAAGGAATTAAGCTTAAGGCTTTACATCAGATAATAGGGGTGAGTTTACCTCACATGAATTCAAGCTTTTCTGCCAATCTAAGGGGATTCATGGAGAGTTTACAGCTCCTTATACCCTAGTACAGAATGGTGTAGCTGAGAGGATGAATATAACTATTCAAGATAGAGTAGTCTCTATGTTGCATCATGCAAACCTCTCACAAGGCTTTTGGGCAGAAGCAGTATTGATTGTACTTCATGTGATTAACCTTTCACCTAGTACTACCAAAGGTTTGAAAGTGGCACAAGAATTGTGGATAGGGAAGCCACCATATCATGATCAGCTTTGAGTTTTTGGGTGTGAATCATATGTTCATATACCCAAGGATCTTAGAAAAAAGTTGGACCATAAGTCAAAGAAATGCATTTTCCTTGGATATGGTCAAGACGGACAATTTGGATATCGCTTATGGGATCTTGAAACACGGGCAGTGATTAGAAGTAGTGATGTCATTTTCAATGAGTCTAAGATGCATAATCAGCCCATTAAGGAGGTTGAAGTGAGAAGAGTGGTGTTTGAGGATACTAGTCCTCTGGTTAGCATGCATAAAGATGTTGCACATAGGGATGTTCAAGAGAATGTCCATTCAGATCAATCTGCACATGTTCATGTTCAGCAACCATTGAGACGTTCTGCACATGTGTCACATCCACCTGATAGATATGTTCCAGGTCTAGATTTTGTTATGCTAACAGATGCCGATGAGCCTTCTTGCTACAAAGAGGCTATGCAGACAGAGGATCATGTCAAGTGGGAGTGTGCCATGAAGAGTGAGTTGGATTCTATTCACAAGAATGGTACTTGGGATTTAGTAACTTTGTCAAAGGGCAAGAAGGCTTTACCATGTAAATGGGTATATAAGCTGAAATTCACATTAGATAGTGCTTCTCCAAAGTATAAAGAACGACTCGTTGCAAAGGGTTTTAAGCAACAAAATGGTGTTGATTTCGAGGAAATCTTCTCTCTAGTGGTCAAGATGACTACCCTGCACATGTTGCTTGGATTCATTGCAATGGAGGACTTAAAGCTAGTCCAAATGGATGTGAAAATTGCTTTCTTGCATGGAGATCTTACAGATGAGATCTATATGGAACAACTACAGGGTTATGTAGTTCTTGGCAAGGAAATTCTAGTTTGTAAGCTTGAGAAGAGCTTGTATGGACTTAAACAATCCCCTAGACAATGGTACCAAAAGTTTGATGCTTTTATGAAATTTCAAGGCTATTCTCAAAGCAATGAGGATCATTGTCTCTACACAAAGAGATGCTTAGATGGCAACTTGATATGTTTGATACTTTATGTCGATGATATGTTGATTTCTAGGAAGTCCTCTTATTATTTGTTAGTTCTCAAAAAGAAGTTGAGTTAGACATTTGATATGAAGGATTTGGGAGATGCCAAACATATTCTTGGCATGTGCATTACTCACGATAGGAGTAAAAGATGCATATACTTGTCTCAAAGTGAGTACATATCCAAAATACTTTACCGATTCAATATGCAGGGTGGAAAGGCATTGAGTACACCTTTATCCACATATGTGAAATTGAGCAAGGATGATTGCCCCAAATCATATCAGGAAAAGGAATTCATGACCAAAATTCCCTATCAGTCTGTTATTGGTAGTCTCATGTATGCTATGGTAGATATGAGACTAGACATTGCATTTGTAGTGGGAGTTGTGAGAAACATTGGGAAGCGGTCAAGATGATTTTGAGATATCTAAGTGGCACTAAGGACAAGTGTCTATGCTTAGGTAGAGGGAAAGCATCCATTATTGGTTACACAGATTCTGATTATGCTGGTTGTTTTAATCGTAAGTATACATCAGGGTACATTTTTCACTTTGTTGAAGGTGCTATCTCTTAGAGATCTCATCTTCAAGAATGTTCAACTGTTTCTACCACAACAGCAAAGTATGTTGCAGTAAGTGAGGCATGTAAGGAAGCATTGTGGCTTTCTTGTCTTGCTTGTGATATGGGTTTACCTTAGCATGTACCTCGCTTGCTCACTGATAGTCAGAGTGCCATTTCTTTGGCTAAGAATCCGGTCTATCATGCAAAGACGAAGCACATTGAGGTGAGGTATCACTTCATTAGAGATTGCTTAGCCACTGAACGCATTATTCTTGAGAAGGTTCACACTCGAGATAATTTTGCAGATGCTTTGACTAAAGCTCTACCATAGGATATCTTTCAACACTATTGTCACTTGATGGGGGTAACTTGATTCTTGATCTTACACAATCACTCGTACACTGTGTAACATGCCCATCAGGTGGGAGGTATAGTTTGTATACTTACACTCACGTATTCTTTATCATTCTTTATTTTTCTCCCATAGTTACTTTGGCCATGTTGGCCTTTAGTGGGAGATTGTTACTGTTAGTGTCCGTGTGAAAGGCCAAATGGCCACCGAACACTTCTTTGTATATGTTCTTTAATAAAACATATAGTGGCCTGGTCAGACACAAACTGTAAGTTCAACGGCATTTGTAAGACCTAAGAAGTCTGTCTTTGTGCTCCCTATGTACTGTGTTTTCCTTGTATTTTGCAACATTTGTGTGAAGTATTATGTGCAGCCTCAGGGGCTCCGTTTTCTACTCTGAGCATATCATCGTGGAGCTTTCTAGAAGGAGAGCGCACTGTGGTTCATCGGCATTGAAATACTTCAAGATCTACAAAAGCATGTGAACAACACAAGAAAGAAAAAGAAGCTTGGAGAACAATACACAATACTAAATGTATTACCAAGAGAATGTATCAAGATAAGTGATCCGTTAGAGTTTTTTGGGTTACAAGGGTTTCTCACAATTTCTCTTATGTAAAGACACTCTCTAGTATTCATAGAAATATCCTTTCTTGTATTTAGGAGATGTGCCCATATGAACACTCTCCGCCCTTTTTGATATTTCTCTTAGGATATGGTGTTGAAGCCTCCTCAATAAAATACCTTTTTGCATACATATGGGAAATCCCACGTACAAGAATTCCCACACCTTTATTTATCTTGGAAGTGGGTTGTTAGCTATACAAAGATATGAGCATGTGCTCCTTCTTGACTAGTCAAAAGGAGCACATGGGGAAATGTGCTTAGCCTATATATAGAGGCTCATTTCTGTAAAGAAGGGAGATTTTGGTTTGATGTGCTCTCATGTGTATATATTTTTAATGGAAGAGCTCTCTTTTCTCTTAAGGCTTTGTGCATATGTGTATTTAGTCTTAGAGTGTGAGAGAGTGAGGTGTGCGTGCATGATTGTCTTTCCTATGTGTGTAAATAGAGTGTTGCAATTATCTTGTATTTGACATATGTGATTAGGATCCTTGACTCCCTTCTCTCCATGTTTTCAAGCATGTGGCATAGCTACGGGCTGATGGCCAATGGCTTGAACATGTTGGAGGTTGGGGTGGATGAAAGGAGAGTCATTCTTGAGCCTTCCTTCTTGCTTCCATGCAAGGTGGTGTGGGTCTAGGCTTCCCAAGGGCATACTACAACAACAAATTTGGTGCCGTTGCTGGGGAGGACAACCTTTCATCACTTGGAGAGCTCAAGAGCATGTGGTAAGATATTGATTTGCAAGTTTTTCTACTTATACACCTAGGTTATGTGTGTTGGCATGACACTTTCACCCTTCCATTGGACCATTAGCTCCCCATTTCTTGTTTTTAGTACTATAGTTTTAGTTCATGTTGGTTTTTTGCACAAAAACACCCCCTAACCCCCTTCTCTCTCTCTCTCACATACACACACTCCCACACACTCACTCAGGCATCACCCTCTATCTCTCTTCCATTTCTTGTTTTTTGTGATAGCCTTGAAAAGGGGGATGGGTAGTACCCTCTCTGCACTCCTCTGTCTCTCTTCATTTCAAAAAAAAAAAAACAAAAAGAAGCGACAATTTTTGTTGAGCATCAAGTTCATGCGAGTTTTCTCTTTTCACACAAAATGACATCTGGAGCTTTGGATACGTTTTGTGTCTCACAATTTAATATGGGGGGGAAGGAATCCCAAATTCGTCTCCCTCCCTTTTTACATGTATGCGAAATTGTATGAGGGCTAGGACTTGTACTTGCTCTGTTTGGTGCGCGTGTGGTGTTCATGGAGTAACTCCCCTCTTCCCTTCTCACTTCATTAAGGTTTCATTGATATGCCAAGTTGGTAGAGGTGTCTTGACTTAATTCTCATCAATTCACATGGGGTTGTTGAGGGTTGTGGGAGGGATTGCATCTATGCTCTTTCACCCCTTTTCCATCCCTCATCCTCCCTCTCCTTGCCTCTCCATCGCAGGCTTCAACCATGGCGAAATGAGTTACCCGCTACCTTTGGGGGTTGTTGGGGGAAGGCATGCCTCTTCCTCTCTTCCTTTACTTCCTTGTGCCACAGGTCTCCTTCTTCCCCTTTGTGCACAAGAGCTTGGCTCTGTTGATATATTTAGGTAGTGATGTGTGTGAACACACTAGGACCGCCGGGGCACTTTTTTCCCTCTTTAGGAGGTTTTTTTCCCCCGGCTTGTATATACGCCTATTGCCCTAATGGGCTACTTATCTTTGTACATTCTCTAGTAATACATTCACTATTGTGTGTCTGTGCTCCAAGCTTCTTCTTCTTCCTTGTGCTGTTCGCGTGCTTCCGCAGATGTCTATCTCCAACAATTGGTATCAGAGCAGGTCGTCGCTTCATCTAGGGCGCAGTCGACACTCCTCCGTTTGCAGTCTCAGAATCGCACAAGTTTTGGTGAGCATACTCATCGTGTTTCCGAGAGCTCGTTTCAGCCTTCGAACGCACTATCGCAGCGCTTGTGCAGGCTATTTCGTCTTTTTGTGCCAAAGGTATATACCAGTTTCTGTTCGCCAGTTTAAGCGTCTCGAAGTCTGCTTCAGGTCTAGCGGAACTTGTCTGGGCAGTTCTGTTCAACTTTTTGAGATACAGTCAATTTTCAGCATCAAGGTATTTTAGTCACCGGCCATGGCTGAAAGCAGTGATGTATTCCATATGTTGGCTGTTGAGGATAAGTTGGATTGTACCAACTACCCATTATGGGCTTATATGATGCGACATGTTTTGGTTGCAAAAGGATTGTGGAACATTGTGCAGGGTGTTGAAAGATGTCCTATTACACCTGCAACGACACGTACTGCAAATACAGGTGCTGGAGCTGATGAAGATGGTGTCGAAGATGATATTCCACAGATTCCTGTTCGTGCTGCTGTTTCTGTTGCACCTACTGCAGAGCAAATTCGTTGGGATGGCAGAGATGCCCAAGCACATGCATTGATAGATTTGTCTGTCAAACATGCCATTATTCCTCATATTCGCTCTTGCAGAACAGCTAGGGATGCTTGGCATACACTTACCACATTGTACCAAGCTAGGAATGAGGCTCGTGTTGCTTACCTCCGAAAACAGTTGGAGAGTGAGCATATGAATGAAGGTGATTCTATGGACAGTTTCCTAACGAAGATCAAAGATTTGAAGGAATAGTTGATTTCTGCTGATGATGTTATACCAGATAGCTCACTTGTGCAGACCGTTCTGAATGGTCTTCCTGATTCATATCAGAGTTTTGCTTCTACTCTTCGGTTGATGATGAAAGGCAATCCGAATGCCTTATCATTTGAGGAGTTAGTCTCTGTTCTGTTGCAGGAAGATCAGTCCAGGCAGAACAGGTCCATTATGCGTGTTGCAGATCAAGCTTTCGTGGCTAGTCAGAAGGGCAAAGGAAAATGGAGCTCTTCTACTAGTAAGCAAAAATCTGCAAATGCTCCACATTCGAAGAATCAGGATAAAGATGAGAAGAAATAAAAAAAGCAGAAATTGTTTTGCAAGTACTGTAAAGGAAATGATCATATCATAAAGAACTGTCCAAAACTAGCTGCAAAAGAGGCAAAGAAAAAGGAGGCTGGAATGGTTGTTGCAGAAGCCTCTACACCAAAAATAGAGTCTGCTAATCTTCTGCAGGAAGAAGAATGGGCGTTTACTACTGTTTGCAGTTTTGACCCATCTTCTCATGAGCAGTGCATGTCTGAAGATGTTTGGTTCTTTGACAGTGGGGCGACCAAACATATTACCTCGCAGCGTAGTTTCTTCTCTTCACTCGAGCCTGCCCCTACAGGGAATAGTGTCACATGCGCCAACAACTCCTCTTATCCTGTTATGGGAGTTGGTAAGATCATTCTGACTACTGATGATGGTAGTTCTTTCACCTTGTCAGATGCTTTATTTGTGCCAGGGATCAAGAAGAATCTGTTATCAGTTTCTGCATTAGCCAAGATTGGTTTGGTTGTGAAATTCGTTGATGACAGGTGTACAGTTCATGATCTATCAAATGGCGATGTGATTATTGCTTCTGGCATTTTATGTCGTGGGCTGTATAAGCTCATAGACTATGAAAGATCTGTGAATGATTCGGCATGTGCAGTTCATGATTCTTAGGCTATGTCAGATGCAAAGCTTTGGCATGCATGCTTTGGTCATCTGAATTTTGCTAGTTTGCTATGCCTGCAGAAATCTGATATGGTGTCTTCTTTGCCCAAGCTTGAGGCACCTGGAAAACATGTATGTGAAGGCTGTATTTTGGGCAAAATGCAGCGTTCCTCCTTTCCAAAAGATGGTTCAATTCGGGCTATGCAGAAATTGCAGCTTGTACATAGTGATGTCTGTGGTCCTATGCAGACACCCTCTTTTGGGAATTACCTTTACTTCGTGACTTTCATTGATGATTTTTCCAGGCATGCATGGGTATATCCACTCAAAGCAAAGTCCAAAGTGTTCATGTGCTTTAAACAGTTTTTGGTTTTGGCTGAAAATCTGTCAGCATGTAAGATGGGCACCCTCCGTTCTGATCGAGGGGGGGAATATATGTCTTCTGATTTTAATGCATTTCTCGCTGAACGTGGGATAAAACACTTGTATACAGTGCCATATACACCTCAACAAAATGGAGTTGCTGAACGAAAGAACAGGTCACTCATGGAGATGGCTAGGTGCATGGTCAAGAGTCAAGCTTTACCACATAGTTTCTGGCTTGAGGCTGTCATGTGTGCAGCATATGTATTGAACAGGTGTCCCACTAAAGCGCTGCAGTCTATCACTCCATATGAGGCTTGGCATGACCACAAGCCATCTGTTGCTCATCTGCTTGTTTTTGGTTGTTTGGCATATGCATTAGTGCCTGAACAACATCGTAGAAAATTGGATGATAAGGCAGTAAAATGTATTTTTGTTGGGTACAGTTCTGAAAGTAAAGGCTATCGTCTGTATCATCCATAGACTAAACACATTCTGGTTAGCCGTGATGTTGTCTTTGTGGAAGATGCTATTCAACCATTGCTTTCATGTACTAAGGAGACATCTCTTAGCTCCAAAGACATGTATGATACGTTGATGCCTCTTTTTACAGGTGGACAGTCTAGTGCTGGTCCTAATGAGGCAACTTCTCAGCCTTTGCAGGTTTCATATGATGATGCACATCATTCTATTTCTGATGCAGATTTACATGATGCACTTGTTGATGAGAGAGCTGATATTGAGTAGGCAAAAACTATGCCAAAATGGCTGGTGCAAACTTTGCGTGATAGCAAATTAGATGCACCTTTGTCATATCATACTCGTTCAGGCTCTCATAGTGCCTCCTTTGCATCAGATTGCTATGCTATGGCTGCGTCTAGTCTCTGTGATGAGAATGAGCCTGTTTCTTTTGATGAAGCACAAAATTCAGAAAATTGGATGGTTGCCATGCAATCTGAATATGATGCTATAATGAAGAATGGTACATGGACTTTATGTGACTTGCCTCCTGGCAAGAAGGCCATTGGCACTAAGTGGGTATACAAGCTGAAGCGTAAACCTGATGGTACAGTTGACAGGTATAAGGCTAGGCTTGTTGCAAAGGGTTATGCGTAGGAAAGAGGCATTGATTTTGATGAGACCTTTGAACCTACATGCCGTATGACTACTGTTCGGAGCATTTGTGCACTTGCAGCCCATCATGGTTGGAACGTACATCAGTTGGACATTAAAACAACATTTTTGAATGGTGACTTGCATGAAGAAGTGTATGTTTTTCAGCCCCGTGGCTTTGTGCAGAAAGGGCATGAAAACGAGGTGTGCAGGTTAAAGAAGGCATTATATGGTTTAAAGCAAGCACCACGTGCTTGGAATGAGAAGATACATGCCTATCTGGTTGCACATGGTTTTGTGAACATTCCAATTGAAAGCACCTTATATGTTAAGCATGCTAATGATGTGCTTCTGATCATTGTTGTCTATGTTGATGACATGCTGCTCACTGGTCCTATTGAGAAGCATATTGCTGATTTCAAGGCTGATTTGCATGCCTCATTTGAGATGTCTGATTTGGGGCATTTGCATCACTATTTGGGCATTCAGTTTATGCAAGTTGATGGTGGAATGGCTTTGTGTCAAACGAAATATATTGACACATTATTGCAGCATTTTGGCCTTGAAGACTGTAAGCCTATTGCCACTCCTATGGAGACAGGTTTACGATTGAGTCTTCATGATGCTGGAGATGCATTTGATGCTATTCTCTATCAGCCGACTGTTGGATGCTTGATTTACTTATGCATTACTCGGCCAGATATTCAGTTTGTTGTCTCACAGATGAGCAGGTTTATGCATTGGCCAGGAGTCACGCATTGGAAGGCGGTTAAGCGCATCTTTCGCTACTTGAGTGGTACTCGACTACTTGGGTTGTTTTATCCCAAGGGGGGATCACTACTGCCAGATTTGCATGCTTTTTCTGACTCAGATTGGGCTGGTTGCTATGACACTCATGTGTCCACCAGTGGTTTTTGCTTCATGCTTCGTAGCTCATGTATATCTTGGTTGAGCAAGAAGCAGCCTACTGTGGCCAGTTCCAGTTGTGAGGCTGAGTATAGGGCAGCTTTCACAGCGACTGTTGAGTGTGTGTGGCTCAGACGCCTTATGGCTGATTTGGGTGTTGGCCAGTCTTCTGCCACCACCATCTTCACTGAGAGTCAGAGCGCATTGGCAGTTGCGAGGAACCCTGTGTTCCATGCTCGCACCAAGCACATTGAGGTGCATTATCACTATGTCAAGGAGAGGTTCTCTACTAGGGATATGAGCTTGGCATATGTGCCCACGTAGGAGAACATTGCAGACCTTTTCACAAAGGCTCTGCCTAGGGAGAAGTTTGAAGCTTTCCGCAAAGCTTTGGGCTTACTTCCTTTTGTGGAGTGATTTCCACATAGCTTGGCACTTCCTTATACATGAGTGCCAGCTCCTTGTTCACCGCATCACTCCCAAGGGGGATTTGTTGATATATTTAGGTAGTAATATGTGTGAACACACTAGGACCGCCGGGGCACTTTTTTCCCTCCTTAGGAGGGTTTTTTTCCCCCGGCTTGTATATACGCCTATTGCCCTAATGGGCTACTTATCTTTGTACATTCTCTAGTAATACATTCACTTTTGTGTGTTTGTGCTCCAAGCTTCTTCTTCTTCCTTGTGCTGTTCGCGTGCTTCCGCAGACATCTATCTCCAACAGGCTCCATGTATGCTTGTCTGAGGGCATGAGCTCCTCACAAGCTTCCCCTTTGCCTTTCTCTGGCAAGAATCAAATTTGTGTGGCATCTCCTCTCATGTCTAATTAGATTAGTTGGTACTCTACTTCACCAGCTCCCACACAAGGTGGAAGCTCCCCAATCGTGAAGTCGACTCCATGGGGTTACACAGAGCTCCTAAAGCCTTTGAGGGATCAAGCTGAGGAGTCATTTGAGCCCTTTCATTCTATGATGCAAGGTGCATTTTGGCCCCCTTTCTCACTTGCTCTTGTATTGCAGGCTAGTGATGATGCCATTTGCTCTCAACCTGTGTGAGTGTATTGCACTACCACGATTCTGATTCATCCTCACTTGTCATGTCCGAGATTTGGATTGCTCTCCACCTTGGAATAGGTCTACTCCTCTTCTCTGCTCGGAGTTGAGCTTTCGTGCTCGATTTGGCTCTACCTATGGGTTTGTGCTTCTGTGTGCAACCCTATACACACCTGCTCATATGGGGCTGAGCTTGTTTCGGCTTCCCCATTTTTTGGTCGGGTGATTTACTCCAACAATGCCTCCCCTCAATTTAGTTTGAGCCACCTTGGATCCTAGAAGCATAACTTTGTAGGTCCATGGGATGCGGTGTATGCTGTTCTCTCTCTCTGCCTGCCCCATTGGGGTTGAGTGGTTTTTGGACTCCCATCCTATGAAGAAGGCATATGAGCTTAGAACCCCCACTACATGGGTCGAGCTTATCTTCTAAACAAATCCTCTAATGATAATCCAAGCATCCACCCTCCATTTCATCATCTAGTGCACAAGCAATTTTTTGGTGGATCTCTATGGGAAGATACGGTAGACGTCTTGGCTGCATCTCAAGTTTTTTGGTCGCTTACAATTGAAGCTGATGTAGTCATCCTCTTTTCACCAAAGTTTGTATACAGGGGTATGGGGCAGCTTTGAATACCGGTGGGGATATACATCTATTTTGGGTGGAACACTTCTTTGATGCCTTCATTCTCAAGGGTGCTGAATCCTCAATTTCCCTAGCTTTGTGTATAAGAATCGAATCTTCAATACAAGTGTCCAAAAATCTGAATCGAGACCAAAGTCTACCATGTGAAGTTTCTTGTTGCGTCTAGCATGGATATGTTTAGTATCGTAAAATGTCCTTGTTTGTAAAATGTCCTTGTTTGTTCATGTTGTTGTGTGTTTTAAGGAACTATCTACACCTTTCTACCGCTATGGTAGAAGTTCTGTAGGTATGAAACCCGAAGCACTCTGATGTGAGCCTTGTATGATGCCTAAATAAGCATGTTTATTGTTAGGCAAGTACTTGAGAACTGATGCGAGTTTTCATTATTAAGTTGCATGGGATGCCTTTTCTTGCGATCACCTCTCAGATTGGACCAATTGCGATTTTTTCCGATCAATGTTCTTTCTTCATTATGAATATTGTGGATGTGAAGGTTGTTTTGGCGTGCAAATGGCAGTCATTTGGGTTGCTTGATTTAAGAATGTTCCACCCACACATTCAAGTTCCTATTGTTGCTAGTGATTGCTGACAGAATGCCACCAGAAGTTCAAAATATTTGAAGGAAGGTAAGTCTAGTAAATGATTCCTATCACCATGAAGGAGTTTTACACCATGGTATTGGTAAGGTCATTTTCACATTACTCTATTAATTCTCTGTTCAGCATCCATCTCGAACTAATTTTCCAACTTTTGCATTGCACATCAAGCTCGAGCTTCCCACAAAGATTCTAAAAGACATTAGAACTCTTGTTTGCTTCACCACACTGTCCGATTTGCTTAACATGCATCAAATCAAAAGATCACTCATCACCTCTTCTATGCAAGAAGGCTTGAGGGCTTGGATTCATTAAGGATCACTTGGAAATTGTTCCGATGCTCAAACATACCATGCCTGGCTCCTATTTTTTGAAGTCTAAGAAAAAGGCTTATGCACATAGGATTTGGGTATCATCAATCCAGTATGTGCATGTCCCATTAGGCTTCCTGGTTAATGAATTTTTTAGGTTAGGCTTGGGATTAGGAAAAGGATTGGGTGCATGGTCTCCTTATCGATCGTGCATCTACTTTCCTTGAGCTATGACTTACGCCTTGTGCTATGTGTTACTATCATTATGTGATTATTCCCGAGTTAAAGAACTATGTCTATGTCTCTACTATGGAAAAGACATTACGAGTGCATTGTGAATGTGTTTTGACTTTAAAGAAGGAGCATAAGCCACATCATTTAGGTTTCTGCAAATGCATAATCAGCGGGGATTTCTTGCCCATAATGCGTAGAGAATTAAATGATCAAAGGATTTGTAGGTGTGCATTCGGACTTAAGGGGTGTCTCTTTCCTATATGTGAATGGCTCTTCTTCTCTTTCTTTTTTCTATGTGAAGATGCTTGAAGGGCAAACAATGGGTGCTGACATCAAGCCTTAAGAATCTAGGAACTAAAGCTTTGATGGTGACATGGGACTCCTCTACAGGAGACCTATCTATCTAGTGACCACAAATAGGGTTCAAAGCAAGCCACTATATGATCGGCCTTCTCCAAATTTTTGTGTCAAGGGCTTGAGCACGAAGCTACACGAAGACACAATCTATGGGCCTATGATTTAGTGATTGGTTCATCTTTGGAATCTTTGTGAATTCTAACCTATGTCTTATAGGGATCTTTTCCTCTTGCTGATTGATTCTTTGAAAATGCTCTCCTTACATTTTGAAGCATGTGTGGATTATGATTTTTTGGCTCACTCGCACTCTTGGATTGTAATTATTTTAGACTAGAAACAACCTACTTTGATGTGGATGGGATAGTACGAGAGGGAGGTACCTATGAGAGGTGTTTTCAATATTATTTTAGACTCACTCGCACTCCTGGATTGTAATTATTTTAGACTAACAACAACCTACTTTGATGTGGATGGGATAGTACGAGAGGGAGGTACCTTTGCAAAGAAGATGTTGTATGTGCCAAAAGCTCTATGATCCAAAAGGACATAGTCCCGAAGGCGAGTGGACCCCTCTTCTTTTTCAAAGAAAACTACAGTCACCACAATTCAATGAAAGAGGAAAGTAAAACACTACAAGAGAACTATTGTATCAAATAGAAAAGTAGAATTTAAGAAGAAGGTAGTTCCGGGCATGAAGCAAATGTGGGTACGAAAAGGAGAGGAACCACCAACTTTGCCCCAACAAGTTCTATCTAGGCAAACCAACCATGCCCAAAGATGCACCAAGAAACTAGGTCAAACTCCACCACAAGGTCTCTGACAAATTTGGGTGCTTAAGAAATTAGCTGTAGCTCAACAAGGACAATTAGACATGTGGATCTTACATACCCAACAACCTATGCTCTCCCACACGAGAAAAGTCTCAACAAAGAAGCCAGGGAGAAGCAAGGGTATGAACTAAGCACAGAGATCAGAAGAAGATAAACTCACCTCTTCGGCAATAGTAAGAAGGCAAGCAACAAGGATATGGGTTCGGAAGCCAAAAGTACCAGAAGCATCCACAGAACCAAAGAGCCAACCATGCGGGATGCAAAATTTAAGCATCCACATGAAGTTGAAAACACCCCAAGTGACTTGTACGTAGCCAAACACTGTTCCAAAATGGATCCCTATAAGGAGGAATGATCACATGTCATTTTGAAATCCAATGGATACCTCCACAAAGGCAACATCAACATCTCAAGAACATTGAAAGCCTCGATGTGCAACAACCATGTGCCTTTGGCATAACCTTGTCTTTTGCACCATTCAGGTCATGCGTTTCCAAAGTGTGCATTAATATAGGGCCACATTACATGGACGTGCATAGACACAATTGAGAAATCCCAGGCACATAAGACACACTTGACATATGTAAAATATTTTCGTGACACTAACCTTTTTCTTCTTGTTTTATTCCATTGTTCCTCAAAACAAAAAAAAAGAGGAAAAAATAGGAACATGCACTAAAAGAATCCCATCAGTGAACCATCAACGAGGGTATCCATCAACAACGAAGGAAAACCCAATGGCCAATCAGCGTGATGGGAGTACAACACAAAGAAATGAATATTGATCAACCTTTCACCATGGTAAGAATTCCCCACTTCAGCAACACTATAACCATGATAGCTTAGGAAACCTCTTCGTCAGCATACCCTTGAGCACTTAGCTCAAGACCCAATTTCTTGCACCATACTTCTTCCAATGCATTCTCCAAGTTTTGCATACATAGGGCCAAAGTACAAGGCCGTGTAGAAGACACATATTTTCTTCAACCCATGCACTAATACACTTACCCATCATTCATTATGGGTTACAAGTAGTATGAGCACTATGAAAACCATGTTGAAAGATCTAAAGGATATCAATGTTATAACATCAATAGTAAGGAAGCAATCCACCACCGAAAGCTCCTCAACATCAACATTGACAGCCTCTTTTGAGCAACTCGCAATTTCGGAAGCTTACAAATACACCATCAGGCTAGAGTCCAAGGAAGAAGTACCTACAAAAGGACTTAAAACTTCCAAAGGCTAGCTCAAACAAAATGAAGATCCTGCAAATGACCAAGCTACATTTCGAAGATGGACCGCTCCTGCTGATACATGATGGACACTACCTCTCAAATTACTACATGGAACAACCACTCCAACAAGGGTCTCTCAGGGACGATAGACTTGAGAGAGGGGGGGAGTCTTGACACCCAAGGTCAATCACAATGCATGGGAGCACATCAAAGAAGTGACATGGAAGAAGAGGGAGCTCTAGGGAGCTCCAAGAAGTACATGTCAATTTTTCAAAAGAAATCCCTATAAAAATAGTGATTTTTATCACTAAAAACCATCGTAAATACCATTTCACATTTTTGCAACTCCATTTTGTTCATGTAGATGAGTGCTTGAGCTTGACGATATTAGAAGTATCATCCTACCAATTCTCATAATTTTTAGGCTCCGTTTGAGACCCCAAATAAGCTGGAACCTAATTTTTAACTAAGCCGGACTCTAGGTCTAGACAGGGCCAAAACTACTCAAAAAACTATAAAAAGAGCTATAGAGCTCATTTTTGGGGTTAGATTGTTGTAGATTTGAGCTATACTAGTCCTCATGTCTCTGCGGATTGACATTTATGAGGATGATCTCCTCATGTTGGTACTTTCCATTGTGCTAGAGTGACACTGCCACTATTGCACCTCAATACTCACCCTCTGTACTTGACAAAGCAATAGTGGGTTGCTTCTTACTACTCTATGCAATAGCTGCACTTCCAAGTAAGACTAGTAAACCACCAGTAGATCTTCTATCTGGAATGCTACTAGCCTAATTTGCATCAATGTATCCATGAACCTACAAATCTACACGAGCTTCATAAAACAATGCATAATCCAAAGTAGTACTCACATAACGTAAAGTGTGCCTCAAAGCATCCAAATGTGGCTTCTTAGGAAACTGCATAAATTTACTTTCAAGTCCAATAGTGTAGCGTAGATCAGGCCTTGTAATTATGAGATATATCAAGCTTCCCACAATTTTCCTATACATAGTGGCATTTTTGAATGCTTCACTTCATGTAGTATCCAACTTCAAATTCTGATCTAATGGCATAGAAATTGGCTTACAATCAGCCATACCATACTTTTATAGCATAGTCAAGGCATATTGCCTTTGTGACATCCATATACCTATTTCTATATGTATAGACTCAATGCACAAGAAGTAGTGTAGCACACCAAGATCTTTCATGTCAAATTCCTGCATAAGAAGTTGGTTTACCTCTTTAATGATTTCTTCATTATCACCACCTACAATCAAGTCATCAATGTAAATACCACAATCATGATGCCATCATCACCCTTCCTTGTATATAGTGAATGATCTACATCACACATAGAAAACCCAATGGTGGTTAAGTAGTCAACAATCCTTGCATGCCAAGCATGAGGAGCTTGCTTAAGCCCATACAAAGCCTTTTTCAACCTGCAAGCATAAATTGGGTACTTTGAATCTTCATATCCTTGTGGTTGGTCCATATATACTTCTTCGTATAACTCACCATGTAGGAAAGCATTCTTCACATCCATTTGATGTAAAGCCCATCCTTTTGTTGTAGCTAATACAACAAGTTTTCTGACAGTAGACATTTTAGCTAGAGGGCTGAACATTTCTTCATAATCAATGCCATATGTTTGTGCATATCCTTTTGCTACCAATTGTGCTTTGTACCTACTTATGCTACCATTAGCATTGTGATTTACCTTGTAAACCCACTTGCAGCCTACGGGTTTGTTTCCTTGTGGAAATGGAACCAGCTTCCATGTTTTGTTTCCATAAAGTGCGGCCATCTCCTCATCCATAGCTTTTTCCCGATCTGCATTTCCAATTGCATCTTCAAAACAAGAAGATTCAGCATCTTGTATTACCTTGGTCATGTAGGCACAATGATGAGCCATATAACTATCATATGTCAATCGTTGCACTCAATCTTGCATCCTCCCAAATCTTCTTGGTCCCAGGTGCCTTTCTAACTCCTAGAGTCTTCACAGAGGTCAATCCAAGTTCCTCATCAAGACTCTTTTTTGAACCGCTTGAATCTCCATCAACGTCTTCAAAACTTGCACATGTTTTACAACCAATCGAAAGCTTTTCTTTACCTTTCTTGGATGTATTTGATCAATTTCTTGGATTGAAATTTCCATGCAATCTTCCACTCCATGGATTTGATTTGGAACTAATGCTTGGTGATGCATCTAGTCCACTCAAAACTTCAGATTTTGCACTTGATTTTTCAGCATTTTCTTTGTCATTTGGTTCAAGATTCATTCCTTCTTTGGCATCTACATAGAAGCTTGACATTTCATCAAATACCACATCTCTGCTTACCTTCAATTGTCGTGTGAATGGGTCATAACATTTATACCCCTTTTGCTCAAGGGAATATCCAATGAAGATACATTTTTCTGTTTTAGGGTCAAGCTTTGCCCTCAACTCATCTGGAACATGTAGATAAGCAATATAGACAAATACTTTAATATGTGATAAGTTTGTCTTTTTACCTGTCAACTTCTCTTCAGATGTAACTTGATGTACAGTAGTAGTCGGAGTTCTATTCAGGATGTATACAATAGTATGCACAACTTTTGCCCAATAACAATGAGGCTTATTATTCTCATCCATCAAGCTCTTGCTATTTCTGTAATACGTCTATTTTTGCATTCAACAATGCCATTCTGTTGTGGTGTGTACATGCATGAATACTAACGTAGAATTCCATGATTTTAATAGATGTTGCTCAACTCATTTGACATGTATTCACCTCCTCCATCATAAATTAATGTCTGAATATACTTTCCTATCTGCTTTTCCACCATGGCCTTAAAATTCTAGAAGTGAGTGAACACCTCACCCTTCTCTTTCATGAAATATACCACTACTTTTCATGTAATGTCATCACTGAAAGTAACATAAAACCTACAACTACCCATAGATGTGATCTTTGCAGGACCCTAAACATCTGTATGTACTATTTCTAGTACATTCTCACTAACATGCTTGTTATGAAAAAATGATGCTCTTGACTATTTACCAAATTGACATGCTGCACATACCTTTTGCATTTCTGCAACTTTGAAATTTTGTAGTCCATTGACAATCTCCTTTGACTGCATCAATTTTAACCTCTCCAAGTTTGGATGTCCAATTCATTTGTGCCAAGTCTCTATATCAGCAATAACTCCTGGACCTTTTGCAAACATGGCTGCATTCATTTCAAGAATTTTTAAATTTAAGGTGAACATCCTACCCACTTTGTTTCCTTTGGCAATCAATCTTCCATCCTCTTTGTACTTGTCTACATATAGCCCGTCAACATTGAACCTGACTTTGTAATCCTTGGTCAACCATTTGTCCAATAGAAACCAAATTCTTTGTATTTGGAACATGTAGCACATCATCAACATGTTTTACCTTTCCATCCTCCATAGACAATGCTATGTTTCCTGTATGCTCAGTAGGGTGTGGTGTGTCATAACCTATTTCAAGTTATCCAGGAACTAATAATTTCTGCAAAGTACTAAACCATTCTGCATGATTGGTCATGTGATTTGAAGCGCCTAAATCAACATACCAGACATTATCATTTGATTTTGAAACATGAGCAGACATCGTTATGTGATGTTGAACCATGAACAACTTCTTAGAATCATCTGCACTTGTGGATGCATAGTTGTTTTATTAACTTCTGTTATTTTGATTCTTTAACCTACAATCACATTCAAAGTGTCCAAGTTTACCACAATTCTAGCATCCTTTACTGTCATTACATGAATCATTTCTTTCGAAATTTCTACGACCTCTTTGGCTCCCCCTGCCTTGAAACTATCCTCTACCTCCTGCATGATTTTGTTATTGACCTTGGTCTTTGTTATTGTGTCCTCTTCCACTTCCGAAGCCTCTACCTCCACCCCTTCCTTTGCCACAGTAGAATACCTGCTTAGAACTAGATTTTCCTTGGGATTTGGAGTCTTTCACCAAGATTCTTTTCTTTAATAATCAATATGGACACCAAATCACCAAAATTCAAAATATTTTCCCTGGTCTGAATAGACATTCTGAACTACTTATATGCACCTCCTAAACCATGAAGCATACTTCCACCTTATCATCATCATCTAAATTCATGCCAATAGATGCAAGTGACTTACATATGCTTTTTATTTTCAGGGTGTAGTCACTTATTGACATGCCCTTTTTTTCTAGTGTATGTAGCTCGTTCTTAAGTTGCAATTTTTGTGCCTTTCTATTGGTCTCATACAATGTGAAAAGGTAGTTCCAAACCTCTTTCAGAGTCTTGGCAACTTGTATGTGCCCAATCATGCTATCCTATATGCTAATAGATAGCCAATGCATTACCTTTCATGCTCCTTGATTCCATTTTTCATACCCTCTTAACTGCTCTGCAGTCTGATTCCTCTCTAGTAACTACGAAGCGTTTTTGTTCTCTCCTTCAATGTACTTCGAGTAGCCTTTTCCCATTAGGAAATTCATCATTTTGAATCTCCAAGCATGGAAGTTGTTCTTGTCCAACTTATCGCTCATAAGCTGACTCATTCCATCAGCATTTGCCATTTTTGTAGCAATTCACAACACTGCAAAGCATTACAAGTAGCACTTCTGCTTGAACATTGTTGCACTCTGACGTGAGAGTTCGATTAAAAAAAAACATAGTTTTTGTGTATCAACAGTACACGGAATCGCTTGAAATTTTGGATCTGAAATGTATGAGTGTTTCCAAACATGAGGGAAGTTATAATTTTGCAAAGTGACTTGGCCTTTCTATGGGTCGCACCTTGCGAGCTCAAAATTGAGGTTGAGATGGCTCTAAAACTCCGATCTCACAACACTAACTCCAATACCATGTCATGAGAAAGGAGATAAGGAAGAGAGATCACATACACACACACACTCTCTCTCTCATAATCAAAGAGAACCACACACACAAATTGAGGCAAGGAAGAATGAACTTCTTCCTCTTCTTCTTCTATTACATAAAAGGAATGTACAAGAATGATATAAAAACAATAATACAACAAGTGCAATATATAAAGAATAGTACATAAGGAAAAACCTAATGTCTGTAGATGAGTGAGCTAGCAAGAAAAAAATGTGCCATCACTCTCGCTAGATAAATCTAGTAAAGCTCAATGAAGTGTTCCTAACATATACCGATGTGACCACTATACATGTCATAGAAATGAAAAACTGATACGTGCCATCAAACATCATCACATGTTGAGCTTGATATCTCAACATAGGAGACCATTCATTAGATTCATGTTGAGACAAGGAAACACCCAGCAAGAGCTTAGAGCTTAAATTGATTCATGTGTTGCGACCAATGCGATTAGGTGGTCCCACTATTAGGACTCAAGATTAGAAATACAACCAATTGAGGAATACCTCATAGGGCTAAGAGGCATGGAAACCTCTTGCATGGATGAGGTGGATGTTCCTATCCTCATACACAAAATGACCATGACTATGAAATTCCTAGTGCGCCATGATGATGACCTCATCGAACTGTTAATCCTTGGCCAAGATTGGTTGTACAATCATTCAGTGGACTTAAATCTTAAAAAATGCTCCATAGAGATCGGAACCTTAGACCAACAGCGAGTGATGCTGCTTGACTTCCCTAATAATACCCCACCTGAGGGATGTAATCCTTGACCATATGAAATGAATGCGAAGGAGGACCGGAAGATCTTTGGACTACTGGCGATGGATAGTTGCCACTCAAGAAGATGTTAGGAGATTTTCCCCTCATCTTCCTTTGAACAAGTTGGGGACTACATTAGTAGTTAAATGGGCACGATAGCCTCCTCAGACCCATCCTCCACACTTCTAGCGGACCTACCTAGATCTATTGTGCAAAATGTCTCACTTCCTGATGGGAAAGTCGTGCAAGTGTTGGACCTCCCTTCTTTTCCAAAGTAGAGTGTCAAATAGACCTCTCAACCTCAACCACAAAGAAGTCAACCACGACTTAGGAACTCAACCCAATGACCATACTGGATGACCCAAAGGTGGAAGTAGTATCAGCATGTCAAGCCAACCGGCACAAAGCAAGTATGGGTGCCGAAACATCAGAATGTATCAATAGTTTCCAACAGTGTAGGCTATGACAAGAAGAAGTCAAGGAAGAATCAGAGTCAAAATCCAACCCCCCCTTGACCTTCTTCTCCATCGATGGGAACCTGATAGATTTGGATTGCCAAGAAGTACCCAAGCCATGTAATATACATCCCTTCGAAATCACTTCACCCATCAACCTAGTTCAACTATATCACCTCTGTCTTCTCCTCTACACCAACTAATCCGCAAAACTCAACACGTCATATATTCCTCCACGTTTGTAAATCACATGTTCACACCCACTCATGCACCCACAATCATGCCACTTTTCGCCATTAGTTCACTCCATAACACATCTAGTGACATGGATATTTTGCCACCCATCGCACCACTGCTCACATCCACAATTTCACCACACCCTATCAGCACGTCACATTTCTCTACTGTCACCACAACATTCACTACCCTAACACCATTTTCCCTTCCCCCTGCATCTACCACCACACCAGCATCATCTTCACACACACTACATCATTGTTATTATCACCCATTGTAGACATCACATTTAGTCAAATGCTCGCATGTATGAGAAAAGTCATGGATGAATTTTCCTCCCTCGAAAGCAACTATCAGGCCTTGCAATAGACCACCACACAACTGCAGGCCCAATTAAACAAATTGACCATTGAGAATGCTTCTCTTAACACACGACATCAAGAACTCCGTGATGCTTATCACCCGATGGAGTTGGAATTTGAGCAAAAGACTAAGGAAGTTGTCACCAAAATAGAGGACCAACTAGGAGCCGAGATTGTACGTAATGCAACATTGACCACAAAAATGGGGCCATGTGATGGCCCTCATAAAAGAACACATCATACAATCACCTTATTTTGCTCAACTGCACCATGAAGATATATATCCATCAACAAGCTTCAATACAAACCTTGTTTTCTATACATGGCAAAAAATGCTAGTTGGTGATTGAAAAGGAAACCTGGAAGAAACCGACTCATGCCACTTAGTTTGAACTAGAAGACTTACCCCTAGAGGCTAAGAAAGGTAAAATCTTTTAGCCTAATTGGTGCACAGAGCTTCTGCAAGAATATCCAGAAATCATGAATACATGGACCAAGGCCCTACTACATTTAAAGTACAATCTGTGCTACAATCAAGTGCCACAACAATGCTCTTAGACTACATTTGCTATTAAATTTCAAAATAATAAGCAGTGCTAGGATTGGCTGAATTATCCTTACTTAACACCATCATGTAGCCCTTTGACAGTAGGCTGCATGATGGCAAAAATCCACCATTGGCTCCCTTGCCTTCATCGCATGACCGATGTAGCCGTGAAAATGACCATTAAAATCTTTCGCATGATGTAGAGAGTGTTTAAAACCTTTCACAAAGCCAAAGCACCACACGTCAACACCCCAGGTTTGAACATGGCAATGGAGACCTTGCATATGATATGAGCACAACACCTTCGATTAGGGTGTGTTACACTTGGCACTGTGGAATCAAGTATTTGCCTGCCTGCTACAATAGTATTTGCCTGCCTGCTACAAAACGACATTTGAAGAAATGTTTACGACAAGATTTTGGGAATATCACTCTAAAGTCTTCATCAACCGACCGACACATCTCCTACAGTTGTTCCTTTGTGAACAATTTATGTATTCTAGACACTATCATCTCCCATCACCAGAGGAACTGTTGGAGCAAGTCTATGACAAGCCTAAGTATTGGCTTGAGTCCCACAAAGTCATAGAAGAAGCTTTAAAATGAAGACTATGTAAAGTTCACTTGTGAACTACCTCTTGTAACTTTTGAAGAGTTTACTTAATGTAAAAGTGAAAGAATCTTAAGTGGTTGAGTCCACTTGATCAAGAATGGAAAGAGGAGCCACGAATTCATGATTTGTGGTAGGTAGAGAATCAAATCAATCATTGATTGATTGGAGAGTGATTGAGAGAAGTTAGCCTCCCAAACTCAACTATAAATAGATGGCAGATTTAGTCGTGGTTAGAGAGACCTATGTGAAGACCTCCAAGAGCTGAGCTTTATGCCATATCAAGGTGTGATTACAAGGCACACATATGTATCAGTAAGTCCATTTTATTGTAAAAGCAATATACTTTCATTTTCATGATCATTTGGGTTCATATTTCCATGTTCTTGTGAAGTGTACTACTCACTGCCATTACTCTCAGTTTTCTCAGTCAGATTGCAGAGATTGTTTCTCTAAGCTTGGTGCATCATTTTCAGTGATTTAACTTGATAAAGTTATCTCTACAAGTCTACTATATCCTCACAAATTTTCATGTCATTTGGATGTTGCAATCTTCAGTTATGTTCATTTGAAGTCAACAGGGTCTGTTCATCTTCACTTCTCTGTCAGGTACCCGATTTTTTCACTCACCTTGTCCGAGCCATTTCTCAGTGGTTACTTATCCAAATGCAATGATTTAAAGTGTTTTGGATTCAGCTTTTTGTCTAGTATAATTATACAAATTTTCATAATCATTGGATTCCTACATTTTGAGTTATGTTCATTTTTCTGCTCACTGGTCTCAAACTGTAGCAGCCCGTGAAAATCGGGATGATGTCATTACTTGTTAAAACTCATTCTCAGTGTGTGGTTTACTATTTTGGATGCGATTACTCTTGAAAGTTAGCTCTTTAAGTTATCTAGACTTCCCCAAGAGGAACTAAGCTAATTGCTGCTGTGCTCAGAGAATTATGTAAAACAATGAATCAAAAATAGCAAGTTTTCACCTCTGAGCTAACTCCAACTTATCTGTTTTGATCTATCTTTTTGAGAGTGATCTTCCAAGGTACATAGGGTGTCTAATACATCCATTGGCAAGCTTAAAGGGCCCACCATATACTCCTGGAGTTCATTTGGCTGGTGTAGATCAAAGATTTTGCAACACCTCTTCATCTTCAAGCACATACCTATCCATCTCTTCACAGGAACCTCAAACTATCAACTGGGAAAAATTAGAAGTTGATCTCGCATGAGGCATTCACATAAAAAAGCACATCCTAGCCCAAGATCTCTTGCAGAATTATATCACAAAGACCCTACAACAAGGATTTGTTAGGGATGACATATGTGAGAGGGAGGGGGTAGTACATCCGACAGTAGCCACCATCCGTGTAGAGGTAGCATGTAAAGATAGGAATGCAGTGAGTTGTGGGGGTCAGACACTTGTAGGGGAGGTACATCTCTAAAGGTGTAATCCTTTAGATTGACCTTGGTTGTGACCCCTAAGTGTTGTAGGTACAAGGATTTGGTTCCCCAATCTTTTACTATTTGCGGTTTTCATAGGAAGGGTATTCCTAAGATCCTCTCATAGACGTTATTTTTCCAAAGTGACATATGGCAAAGTTGTGTTCAAACTCTACACCACAAGTGGTTAGAGTTACCCCTTCTAGCAATCCCAGAGGTCTTTCAACATGGTTGTCAGCCATTTAAAGCTTCATTCTAGTTGTTCTTAATGCATGTTTGACCCATTTCTTCCACAAGGAGGTGGTCGCAATCGAAACACCAACACCTAAGTCTAAGATCGCTTTGGTTGTGTAACCTTTGTAGGTGATTGGAAGATAAGTATTACCTTCTTCACCTTCACTCATGTCCCCTATTTTGCCTAGAGGTATCTCTGGTACTTTTTGCTTAGAGCCTTCTTTTGGCATATTGGAATCAAGTTCTGGAACTTGATATGCCACATGATCCCACAACTCAGGTTTTATTTTGAGCAACTCTTCTAAGGTGAGATGACATTGAACCTTAGTGATCTTCACGACTTCAATGTTTCTTGGAACCACTGACTCTTTGTTTCTTACCAATATTATGGAAGCTCTAATATGGAGAGATTCAGATTCCCATGGGCCTCTGAATTGTCTTGCAAAGAATCAGATTCAAACTCTAATTGTTCATCTTCTTGTTGCTCTGCTTGATCTCCGTAGATAGATGGAATGTCTTGGGGAAATTGTTCATGAAGATCATCAATTTCAGGAATAGGAGGGGGATTATCCTTCTCCTTGGCCCATTTCTCTTCTTGTATTTCCCTCAAGAACTCTTGAGAGTACTGTTGAATTGAAAGAGGTGTTCGATCATCCATGGAATAAGGAACATAAATTTTCATAGGTGGTGAATAAGCCTCGCTATGCTCTGGTGACTCTGTGTAATAAGCTTGTGGAATATCTTAATGGGAGTAGTTTGAACAATGAGCATGAGAGTCATTTTTTGAGACTAACGTGGTTAGTGGCACCAATGCTCTATTAGGGTTTTCCTCTACCACTGCATACTTAACTAGAATCACATTGGCAAGAGCTACTGGTTGGTTTCCTAGGACTGGTTGTGGCCTATATGGTGCTTGATATTGGTATTGTGGCCTGTAATATGGCTATTGATATTGATTCTGATACCTACCCTGTTGGTAAGGTTGCTGATAATTTTGTCTGACAGCTTGCCTATTGTATGGACAATCTTGAGCCATATGTCAATAGTGCAATATGGAGAATTAGAGTTTCCTTGTGGTGGATCCATCATTGGGCAAACATTAGCTATGTGGTCTCCTCTGTAATTATAACATCGCGTCAATGAGGTGACCCTTGGTGGTTTTCTATTTTGAACTCCTAACTTCCTTGTAACCTGCTCAACTATCTCATCTATCTCAATGGAGGTTGTGGAGGTATGACTAGTAGAACTATCAGCATCCTTCTAGAATTTGGACAATTCTAATTCCTCACCCAAATTTTCTTCACTGTCTATGCACATGCGCACACACTTTTCTATGGATCTAGGCTCTTTCAAGTACACATATGATCTTAACTTTGTGCTTAGTAAGCCATCTGAAAACAAGGCCACTTGTTTGGCTGGTGTGGGTAACTCTGGAATAGGACATCTTTCCTAGTACTGTCTAAACCTTATACCTACAAGTCACACTATTTCTTGCGGTGTCTGCTTGAAGCTATGGATCAAGGATGATGTATTATGCCTGATACCACTCTTGGAAAATTCCACAATGAATTTTTCTAGTAGTTGAATTATATCTCGGTAGTTGTGACTATTTAGAGGTTGAAACAAGCTAAGGTAGTACCCTTGAGATTCAAACCAAATGCCTCAAACTGTGTGAACAAGTCCTCAACTTGTTAAGCTCTTAACACTTGTTTGAACTCGGCCACATGATCATAAGGATCTCTTGACCCATCAAAATGGTTCTTCATTGCCTTAACCACTTGAGAGGGTCTAAGAGTTCTTGGGTTCTCTCGCGGTCTAGGAAATGGGAAATCATGTTCATCTCTTTGACGCCTCTATTCTCTATGTCTCTCTCTTTCAGGTCTTTCATTTTCAAATCCTGATATATCTCTACCCACAGTTTGTGTGAAGCTTACCTCAGGTCTCTCTAAAGCTCTTTCCCTCTGGTTTTCATGAGCCTTTGATGATCCTACTCCTTGAAGGCCATGGGACATATTAGATCTTGGTGGAGGGAAAATCAATTCACCTTGCCACATGTATGCATGCCTATCATGATCTAATACCAAGAACATCTTCTTTGATGTGTAATCTAGATAGATAACTTTCCCTCGTGTCTCTGGATCTTTAAACTCCCATAGATGGTGACTACGCCTATTTTGTTATGTTGATCTGGCTTGAATTTCCAAAAGGCTTCATCTGTTTCTCTATTCAAGAACATTTATATATTTTTGTTGTCTTAGGGAATCCACTCTAGAGTGGTCACTCTCATCAAAACTGACTTACCTCTAGGAGTCTTGGGTTCTCGTCCTAGGTCTCCTTGCTCTAGGTCTTCTATATCATTCTCAGGGATGATGTTTCCAAACTCATCTGTCTTGTCTGGTAAGCTGGTGACCACATACATGGTTCCTTCCTTATCAATGTATGAGCCCTCTTCAAACTTGACCATTGAGTGTTCAAGTCCAAAGGGTTGATCGGGATTTTTGAGTTGGACTACCGATCACCTTAAACCATCCTCACAGATGCATGCACCTAATTTTTTGGTCCTCATATATTCCAATTAAGTTTTATAGGGACCTTCTGGTTTTTGTAAATGGGCAGTGCTTGAACTACGTGTGGGTCTTTTCGTGTTGAAGGACATTTTTAGATCACTTGTGTCAGAACTCAACATGTAGGGATAACCACTGAGTTGTTGTGCCCACGACCTAGCTGTGTGATTGACACTAGCCTCCGATGATTTGATACTTTTTTTATCTCTTCTTAGGTGTCTACCTGATCTCAGGTTCATAAGCTTTATCTTTAAGTTCAAAATTTCCCTCTTGTATTGCTCAAAATCCTTTGGATTCCCCTTGGTTTCCTAGTCCCACCTGAGGATCAACTTTAAAATACTATATCTATAACTCCATGTTGGCATCCTAGATGCGAAGAAGCAAGTACAGACACACATGTAGATCTAGCACTGAGGCAACCCATCAATTTTTTCCAATCCTTACATCATTTTAAAAGTGATTCTCATCACTAAAAACAATATCGTTTCACCTTTTTGTAGCTTCATTTTGTACAAGCCGAGGAGTCCTCAAGCTTGACGAGCTTTAGTAATAAGACTACCAATTTTCATATTTTTTAGACCTCGTTTGAGCCCTCAAATAAGCCCTGGAACCTAATTTTTAACTATGCCGGACAGTAGGTCTGGACAGAGCTAAAGCTAGTCAAAAACTATAAATAGAGCTAGAGAGCTCATTTTTGGGGGCTAGCTTCTTGTAGTTTTGAGCTTGTATGAGAACTTGTTTGCAATAGAAGTGATTCCATTGTCTTACTCTCTTTGTTCTTGCCGTGAGTGCGCGTGTGTGTGTATGTGTGTGCATGTTCGTGTGCTTCTCACTCACACACTTGTGCCTTCACTTGGTCGAGGTCTTCATACCATCCTCATGCCTTCCCGGATTGACATTAAAGGAGGTGCTACTCATCACTGAGCTACACCAAATTTTGGCACCGTTGCTGTGGATTCGAGCTTTGAGGACGAGCGTGTGATGGTAAGACGTAGAGAGGACACATTGGAATGGTAAGTAGTAGGTAACTTTCTTGTTTTCATCTCCATCTCCATCTCCATCTCCTCCACCATCTCCATCTCCTTCTCCACTTCATATTCCCTCTTCCTTATCATTCTCCTCATTTGCTTTGTGCGAGTTTGAGAGAGAGCGAGTATGTGTTCTTGTTTTTGTGTGTTTTTGCATGATTCTTGCAGGTTGCAGCATCCTCACCATCTCCAGCAAGCTCAACAGGTACGGATTTTCTCTGCGCAAGCCCCGAGGCATCGAGCTCGAGCTATCGCGACACACCGAAAAGTTGACCCAATCACGATTCTGAGTGCACCACGACACTGCGCAGGCCGAGAGCTCCTAGAATCACTAGCCAGCTCATAAAAATTCACCATATCCCGAGGTATCGCGACACACCGAGGTATCACGATACACCGACCCGACCTATCGTGACACTCCCAAGTATCGCGACACACCGACCCGACCTATCGTGACACTCCCAAGTATCGCGACACACCGACGTGACCTATCGTGACACCTCCACCTATCGTGACACTTCGACCTATCGCGACACTCCCAAGTATCATGACACTTCGACCTGACCTATCGCGACACCTCCACATATCGTGACACTTTGACCTATTGCGACACTTCCACCAATCGCGACACCTCCACCTATCGCGACACACCCAAGTATCGCGACACTTCGACCTATCGCGACACTTCCACCTGTCGCGACACTTCCACCTATCGTGACACTCTGACCCGACCTATCGTGATACACCGGCTTAACGCATGAATTTTTAGGGTGAATTAATTGATTGAATTGGGGTACTTTTGGGCTTAATTTTGGACACATTTGGGATAATATTAGAGCCTTAGAAGTGAGCAAAATACCTAAAAACCAAGGAGGAATTTCCTGAACCCTGAGAGCCTGTTTTGACCCCTAAATGCCTGAATGGTCATAACTTCACCATACGAACTCTGATTGATGAGATTTTGGTCTCGTTGGAAATCTTGTTGAGAATCTACGTGGATCTCGACTGGTTTTTGTAAGAATCATATACGGAGTTTTAGAACATGTATTTTTAAGTTGACCTTTAGGTGGGACTAGGTGGTTATAAGATTTTGGGGGTATAGTGAGTTACTCCAAGGGGGGCTTATACTTGTTGATGTGTATCTTTCAATCCATTTTGGTAAAGGAGCTATATTAACTTGTGGACTTTGTCACGAACATTGTGTGCAAGCAAGGCATCCAAGGCAAGCTAGCAAAGGTGAGTACCAAGCTTGGGAGAAGGCTACCTGGGCTTGTGTAGCAGTCTGGTCAACAAGTAAATTAAGGTTGGAAGTTCTCTCAAACCTCCTTCATCAATTCTAGCTTAGGCTAAGTACGACCTAGGAGTGGTGAGTAATTAGGGCAACGTCAGGCACGAATCAAGTCCAAGAGAACTAATCAACTAAGTACAAGCATTAGGTAGATCTTAAGTGCGAAAACCCTAAGGGACAAAAGTAAACTTGAATCGATCACTTATCAAGTGCGAACTTCACTTAAGTATTCCTGACGACGTGATCTTGAACAAAGACTTAACACAAAAATCAACTAAAAAGAACAAAGTGATTGGTACAAATCAACCTGCAACGAGAGTGTACTAGGGACCAAGGGGGTAGATAAACCAGTCATATGAACCTTAGGTCAGACAGACACTTAGGCCGAGACAAACAAAGCCTCAGATCTTCTGAAGCTAGTGTCAATCACAGTGCTAGGTCTTGGGCCCAACAATTGAGTGATTACCCATACATTCCCCGATCAGAAAAAAATGATTATGAGATGTCCTATAACATGGAGAGACCAGTAGGTAGTTCAAGGGTGGCGTACCTAGAAAAGCCAGAAGGACCTTACAAGACTCAATTAGAATATATCAGGACTAATCATCTAGGTGCTTGCATCTACGAAGACGACCTGAGAAGATCTATGGTCCAGATTAAGAACCCCGATCAACCCCATGGACTAGAACACCTGGTAGTCAAGTTCGAGAATGGAGCATACCTAGATAAAGAAGGGACTATTTATGTAGTCACCACCCTTCCAGATAGAACAGACGAGTTCGGGAACGTGATTGCAGAGACCAACATGGGCGATATAGAGCAAGGGAACTTAGAGAGAGAGCCTAGGACTCCCCGTGGTAAATCTGTCTTGACTAGAATCATGACTCCAGAGTGGATCCCCCAGGATAATAAAAGCATAGATTTGCGTTTAAAACGAGAAACCGATGAGGCTTTTTGGAGATATAAGCCCGCCTTGCCTCATGAGGTAGGTGCCCTCACAATCTATGAGTTTAAAGACCCTGATAGCACAGGCAAAGTAACCTACCTAGACAATACATCAGAGCGGATCTTCATGGTCATTGAGCGTGGCAGACATGCCTACATGTGGAAGGGTGAATTTGTTTTTCCCAGCCTCGGTCCAATGTGTCCTACAGTCACCAAGGAGCTGGGACCTCCCAAGCTCATGGAGCTCAAAGGGATAGAAGTAGAGATAGACCTGAGGTAAGCTTTTCCAACCCCCTGGGAAGAGAGAGGATGAGAAGAGAGATGGATAGAGAAGAAACCGAGAGACCTAGAGTGAGATTAACCATAGAAGTGACCACCAAGAGTGAAGAAAAGAAAAGAAAGAAGAAAGAAGCCACACCGGACGAAGAGGAATCCTTGTTTGAGGCCCCTGAAAATTTCAAGAAGTATGAAATAGAAGAGTCATGGTAAGAATGCCTAAACGTGAGGCACAATCAGGAGAAGCCTATGATAGCAAGGAAACTACCAAGAAAATAGTTGTAGCCATAGAAGAGGGAGAAGAAAGATGCACCTACATAGGGCATGACCTGTCGGAAGAAGAAGAGCAAGAGTTGATAGCCTTGCTAAGAGAGTATAGAGACGTATTCGCTTAGAGCTAAAGGGACCTGAAATGTGTAGACCCTGACATATGCTCACATACGATCCCCATGACCTGAGATGCCAGACCCTCTAAGCAGAAGCCCTACACATACAATGACAACTATGCTGCCAAGATTAAAGAAGAGATAGATCGCTTGGTTGAAGCTGGATTTATCTATGAAATTGAGCACACTGAATGGGTTTCCCCCATTGTAGTGGTACCCAAAAAGAATGGCAAGCTACGTGTGTGCATTAACTTGAAGAAGGTTAATGCCGCCACTATTCGAGATAGTTATCCGCTTCCTATCATGGAGCATCTATTAGAAAGGGTAGCAAGCAAGGAAGTGTACAATTTCCTAGATGGATTTTCTGGCTACAATCAAGTGGCCATTGCACCAGAAGATCAGCATAAGACGGCTTTTGCCACAGAGTGGGGCATATTTGCTTTTTGGGTAATGCCATTTGGGCTTACCAATGCACCCGCTACCTTTCAAAGATTGATGTGCCATGTGTTTAAAGAGTTCTTGAGGAAGAATTTGGAAGTCTATGTTGATGATCTTTGCGCTCATTCCAACATTAGACATACCCATATACCTGAACTGAGACAAATCTTTGACAAATGTAGAGAATATCAAGTTTTCTTGAACCCAAAAAAGTGTGTTTTCATGCTCAGGCAAGGCAAGATCCTAGGGCACATAGTGTCAAAGAATGGCATATCAATGGATGAGGAGAAAGTGAGAGCTATTGCAGAGCTACCTACGCCAAGGAATGTCAAGGAAGTGCAAGCTTTCATGGGGCATTGTGGTTATTACTGACGCTTTATACACATGTATGCCATCATCGTAAAGCCTCTGTACGGCCTTTTGACAAATTTTGAGTGGACTGATGAGTGTGAGAACTCCTTTAATGAGCTAAAAAAGTGATTGTGTTCAGCACCAATCTTGACCACACCAGATTGGAACAAGCCCTTTCATGTTCATGTGGACGCATCCAATTATGCGATTGGGTATGTACTCGCACAACCTATTGGTGAAGGTAATATTCCAATTGCCTATGCTAGTAGACAATTGAATGCAGCTGAACGGTACTACACCACCACTGAATGAGAAGGATTAGGCATGGTATATGCGGTTAAAAAGTTTAGACACTATTTTCTTGAAAATAAGTTTAAATTTTTTACAGACCATCAGGCATTGTTGTATTTAGTGAACAAGCCATGCAATACATGCAGATTAGTAAGATGGTTTCTCCTACTAATGGAATATGACTTTGAGGTAGTAGTAAGGAAAGGCAGGACTCATTTGAGAGCAAACCATCTCTCTAGGCTCACATCCGTAGAGGCCCCACAAGGAGTTTGAGATGACCTTCCTGATGCTTATTTGTTCAATTTGGAAGTGGTACCTCAGTGGGCTAAGCCATTAGTGCCAGTATTGACATATGGGCCTAACCACCCAATAGTAAACACACAAGATAGGGAGATAATAAAAGCCCAGAATTATCATATCATGGCAGGGAGTATGTACAAACATACAGATCACGGAGTATTAGCCTGTTGTGTGGAAGAGGACGAGTACATGAAGTGGTTGCAATTAGCACATGTAGGTGCATTAGAGCAACACTACTCGAGACAAAGAACCTTACAGACATTGAGGAGACTTGGAGTACACTGGCCAACTATGAAAGCAGATGTTCATAAGATGTACAAGGAATGTCCAATTTGCCGCACTAAACCACTAGTGGAACATGCCACTCTTTATCGAGTGTCTTTAGTGCTAGATTGGAGTGAGCCATTAGTGGCCATTCTGAGGAAAAAAACATTCCCTCAAGAAATGCCTTTGGTTAGACAAAGGAGCTTAGAACAGGAGGCACTAGACTATGCTCTCATTGGAGATAATCTATACAGACGTGGTAAAGATGGTTATCTTAGACTATGCGTCCATGAGAGCGAATATTTGAAGATCTTGGAAATGTCTCACCAGGGTGTAGCAGGAGGACACTTTGGGCCAGATCGGGTGATCAAGGCAATTTTATTTGCAGGTCTTTGGTGGCCAACTCTTCACATGGATGCACATACCTATGTGAAGAGATGTGACATTTGTCAGCGAACCCAGTATCCTATACGCAAGGATGAGATGCCATTGAAACCTATGATGGGCGGATGTGCATTCTCTAAGTGGGGAATAGACTTTGTTGGTCCTATTAATCGCCCCGCTAAGGGTTCACATGCTGAGTATATCATTATGGCCACAGACTATCTAACCAAGTGGGTAGAAGTGAAAGACACTACGAAGAATGATGCTCAAAGAACAGCAGAGTTCTTATTTGAAAATGTGTTCACTAGATACGGATTGCCAATAGAATTAGTGAGTGATAGAGGCACACACTTCTTGAATGAAGTCATAGAAAACCTTCTCCAAGAATTCTTGGTGATACATAAGAAGTCTGCCCCCTATCATCCACAAGCTAATGGCCAGGCTGAGAGCACAAATAAGATCTTATGCAATGTGCTGACTAAATTGGTGAATAACAAATGCTCTGATTGGGACAAATAGCTATACCACGCTGTTTGGGCATACCGAGTTGCCTATAAAACGGTACTCCAAGCCACACCCTTTTAGATGGTGTTTGGCGAGAATGCAGTGCTACCATTGGATTTTTTGATACCTACATTGAAAGTAGCACAAGAGCATGAATGGACCGGCCATGAGCTCTCATCTAGAATCTACGACCTTGAACGCTTAGGTGAAACACCATTGAGGGCTGCAGCAGGAATCTATGTAGCCAAGAAGAGGCAAAAGGCGTATTTTGATACACATGTGAAGGATAAAGGATTGAAAGCAGGAGACTTAGTCCTAGTCTACACATTGAAGCAACATGCACGAAAATTAGAGAAAAGAGGCTATGGACCAATGATCATCAATAGGATCTCCACAAGTGGAGCAGTACAACTAGCCACTCTAGAAGGTGACATACTACCAAGTTACATAAGCGGATGCAGAGTCAAGTTATATCAAGAACCCCTAATTGAAGAAATGCTCAATCGACTCAATACTGCAAAGAAACATAAGGAAGAGGAAAAGCGAATTCGAGAAGAAGCACAGGCTGAAGCTCATGAAGCTCTAGGTTATCACATAGCCATGTGCGAGGACCGTGAGAGCTTTAATTGATTCAAAAGCAGCCACTAGTGCAGTTCGGCTCTCTTACTGCCAAAAATTTCAACTGAAGGTCAAGCCTATTGAGGCATATCTCATAGGACTGGGAGGAGTTGAAACCCCTTGTATGGGAGAGGTGGAGCTTCCCCTCTACATTCAAGAGGTCCTAATGCCAGCAAAAGTGCTAGTATGTGAGGACGAGGACCTTACCAAACCTCTTGTCTTGGGCCAAGACTGGATCTATGATCACGCAATCAACCTCAACCTAAGAAGTGGACTTCTTCAGGCTTGGGCAGGCCAAAGTCATCTTACGATTGAATTAGAAAATCAAGCACTCCAACCATTAGAACAGGCACCAACTCTTGGTCCCTCCAGGAACCCACATGAAGATAACAATGTTGTTCTTGTCCAAAGTTCTATGGTGCAGAGGATTGTCACTCTTGCCGAAGGTACAGAAGTCAAGGAGGAGTTCCCATCTATTCCAAAGAAGAATCAAAAGGGGAAGGTTGAGCAACACATGACACTGAGAAGAGCGATGATCAAGAAGCATGAGCACCAACCTGGGCAATATAAAGTCCCTCATGGCATGAAGCAGATTTGGATACGCAAAGGGGAAAAGACCACAGCTCCAGAGATAGGTTCTCCAAAAAGCACCAAGCGAGCCCCACCATCACAGCCTACAACAAAGGAGTCCCCTAGGCAACACTCTAGATGTACCATTTCTATTTGGGTCCCTAAGAGGTCAATGAAGGCTATTCCCAATGCAAGACAGATATGGGTGCCTAAGGCCTGCTTAAGATCCCAAATAGCCTCACCTCCAGTCACTAGCATAAATCAACACTCACAAGTACTCTTGGCAAACAGTTCAGGGAAGATACCTACACCCCACACTATTACACATTTGGCCAAACCTAGAAATGTCTCGAAATGGGTACCCAAAAGGTCCCAAATCCAGCACAATCTAGTTCATAGACCTTTACCTGTCATCAGTTCTAAGAGCCACGAATCCTCAATCAAAGTTTGGAGAATTAAACCCTATATCAAACCCCTAGACCCAATTTTGTAAATCCATCCACTCTGATGTAGATGCATTCTGAGTACATCGCATGTCCAAAGTATGCATCTAGGATGACACTAACCACTAACCATCTCGATTGTCATGTTAGTATTGTGGAGGGAACACCATTACATCCTGTTTCCTATCCAACACTAATGTGTCTCTCTTCTTCTAGTAGATAAGCATCAACTGCTGCAAGGAGTCTCATGGCAGTAGCAACAAGGACAAGGTCCTAGGCAGGCACTAGTACTCAAAGCAATTGGGAGACCATGCCCATGGAGGCTCCTCTGACAGCGAGGCCTGAGGAGCTTTTGAATGTGAGAAGAATTCCTATCTCGGATCCACCAAGTGGCCTAACAGAAAGAGTAAAGGGGCATTCTCATTGGTTCAATGAGATGCCAGGAGATTTGGGAGATGCGGACCACATCTGGGAGTCCAAGTTGGAATTTGGAGGAGTCTGGTGGACATTTCAATTCTTCTCGAGAGAGTTTGAAACATTACAGACCTCCTCTTCAAGATATTTGGCAGAAAGCGGGGTTATATGATTATTTTAGTGCATCTCTGCCTAAACCTGATTTCCTTCGGTGCTATTACGAACATCACTTTAATCAGGGACGCCCTTCAGATGTATGGCACTGATGTACCCTCCGATCGAGATCCTTTGATACTAGAGTCTATGAAGAACAATAAACTCAAGAAGTTGAAAGAAATGTGTGCTCTCACCCCCAACATCGCCATACCACTGCGGATGTGCCTTCAACACTTCGCATTTCCAGCGCAAGATCGATTCACCCTGCCTCATAAGAAGATCTGTATGGGTTATACCTAGCAGAGACCGGGAGCTTACCTATTAAAATGCCAGTGTGGATACTTGAACAGTTATATGAAGCAGACAAGCGAGGAGTGCAGAAGCCTACTTTGAATGGTTGTTGTGTCATTACAAGAATCATCTACAGATGCCTCGCTTACAATGTGCCGATCGCACAGGCCCTTAAGTACTCACAGTTGCAATTCTTCCAAGGGTGGAAGTCAGGGGTTCAACCCACTAAAAGAATGCGGGGATCACTTTCACAGGTTCTGATTCCCCGCGAGGCCACCACAGAAGCTTCCCCTAGAGAAGAGGAACAAGTAGCCCCATTCATGATTCATCTCCAAAGACCACAATCAGGGGGCATGGTACAACCCACTCCATCAGCCCCACCACTACCCACTGATGCTGAGTTTGCATCCATGGCTACATTGGCAGAAGATACATCCTTTGACTTTGAGAGCTTCTTGCAAACAACACACTTATCTAAGAGTGAATTCTTTTCTGACAATGACGGTCGCGGATCATCATCCTAGAGAGAATGACCACATAGTGCGGCACGAAGAGTACATTGGGAAGATGAGGCACAACACACTCAGGCGGGAGGCACACATGAACAAGAGGAGATGCAGAGGAATGAATCAGAGGAGAGTGAGGAGGAAGCCCCTGCCTACACTACACAACTCAAACGACTCTAGAAAACGATCAAGCAAGTGCAGAAAAGGCATAAGTTGTCAGAAGCGGCAAATAAAGCACTTGTGAACCAGATGCTGCAAGCGGAGAATGTAGACCCTCATTTTGTAGAATCATTGAATCTTTTGGCAGATACCTGTGGAATCGTGGAAGCCATGAGGACCATGATATATCGTACCATCCCTCAATATGACCAACGAAGGATCAATACGCGATCGCGAAGGGGAAAGATGATTCAAATGGAAGTCTCTACCTCACTTCCTACCACCAATCAAGAAGATGTTCACATGGCCAGCCCAACTAACAGTGATGAACCAGATGCACATATACAGATACCATCTCCACCATCACCTCCCATCCAGCCCACCGAACCCCTTACCACTCACCTTCCTGAACAACCAATATTCACCCCCAGTGAACCTTTGCTACACACCACCATTCCTCCATCATTTCCTTTACCTACATCCACCACTTCCAACCAATTTTCTGAATCCCATACAGATCATCCTGTCACCGATCAAACCGTAATGGGTCACCCATCGTTTCTCCCATCTCTCGGACATCCACATGCCACTACCCAAACTTTAACACACCCATTTTCCCTCTTTACTACAGACCCTCTTTTCCAACCCCTAACCACTGTACCTTTGCTAACCTCCTCAGAACCTACACCCACCACCCTACCGCCATTCTTGGCAAACCTTGTAAATATAGTTCAGCAAGTTGAGAATCATAATAGAAAGTCCCTTGCCCCCCTCAGCTCCCCAACATTCACGACCACCACTAACACACCACCCACCATTCCCGTATTCACGATTCACACTTCACACACCATCACGTCCGATCCTATGGACATTTCACCTTCCACAGGCCCACTCACCACCGCTTTTGTCTCAACATCACCACTTGTAACTCCACACACATCACCACATACACCCACTGTCAGCACAACATCCACTTTTCCCCTCCCCATCTCCCGATCCCTTGCATCTTTCACCTCCACCTCTGCATCCACCTCATTTAGTCATGCACTAGACACCATGCTTGAAGCGGCCGCCCAGCTTAAACAAGAATACAGGTTATTAGAAGAAAACAATAAGGAGCTTTGTACTCTATCATCCCACCTCCAGGCACGTGTCACTGCCTTGGAGTTGAGTAATACAGAATTACAACATGAGGTGACTGCCCTCCAACAATCGAATGCAGAGCTTGAAGCCAAGCATACAGAGATGGGTAAGGCAATGGAAGAACAACTTAGAGATCAGCTAGCCCGCCACGTGAGACTACAAAGAAATATGGCTTTACTCCGACGACACCTAGCGGCTGCTCAAGAAGAAAACAGGAGATGACAGCAACAAAATCAAGACAATCTCGAAGCCGCCATAGAAAATACTACAGGGGCACCCATCGATCCTACTAGCTTTCGGGCCATCCCCTCAGAAAGCATCCAACAAATATTGGAAACCTATGCCAACCTCTTAGAAGCACATGATCAGCTGGCCGACCAAGTGAAAGAACTACAAAAACAACCAAGGCTTGTACCCCACACGACAGAACCAAGAAATGTGGTCAATGCTGCTACTTCACCAAAGCCAGACTCTTCCACGGCCAATGAGGTACTTGAGCTACGACAACAAGTGGCAGAATTAAAGATCAAGTTGTTACAGTATGAACGACCCCCCTCTCCACCTGATCAACCAATAGAAGAAGAAGCAGTAATCATTCTAGTGGAGGAAACCTTTGAAGACAACTATGAGCCTCAACCCCTTCCAAGAGGCCGAATCACAGAGGAAGGACAAGACACATATGAGGAACCCCCTTCGGCATGGATGAAACAGGTAGAAGAAATGGGGCCAACTCATGAGGAACGCATCTCCACTCAGATGCTGGCCATGAGGACCATTGAAGAAACCATACTTCAATCAGAATATTTCAGACACCTTGCCTCTAGAAGACTGATAACTAGTTCAAAATTACAATATAAACCCTATTTTGTATTATTGGCCGACTACAATGCAGAGATCAAAAGATTCACCAACAAGTACCCTACTTTCGCAACACAGTTTGAACCAAAGGATATTCCAGAGGAAGCCAGAAAAGGGGCTATATTCCAACCCACCTGGAGGCAAAAATTACTTGAGGCCTATCCAGAAATTCTACGAACTTGGGATCACGCTCCCATGCATTTGAAATATAACCCTTGCTTTGGGCCAGTGCAATGCAAAAGATCATGGAAGGCATTCACCATAAAAGTTCAGAACAATAATAATTGCAAACAATGGCTAAATTACCCCTCCATCGCACCCCCAAGAGGCACACCAATGGTAGCTTACATGATAGCTACCATCCGACATTGGATGCCACGCCTCCACCCCATGCCTGATGTCGTCGCGCAGATGATGCTCAAAATCTTGGATATGATGCAAATTGTGCTCAAAACCTTCTGCAATGTATGTAACATTCAGCCTCCAATTCCAGGCTTCATAAACAGTAATTATGACTTACTTTATGATATGAGCACCACCCCGAGTATACGAGTTGCTTATGCATGGCATGCAAGAATCACATATCTCCCTGCTTGCTATAAGAAAACCTTTGATGATATGTTCACCACGGGGTTTTGGGAGTCACACTCAAAAGTGTTCGCACCATGCCCAACCCACGTGCTACAACTATTCGCGTGCGAACAGACAATGCACTCAGAACTCTACACCACACCACAACCAGACATGCCTGGCGCAGTTAATTGGGAGGCCCTGCAAAGAGATTTGGTCAGGGGACTACAGATTAAAGAACAAGAATTGGCAACCGACATACTATAGCAGTACATTGATCAAACTGTGGAGCAGAGGTCTGTCAGAGACGACAGACGCTAGGGGGGGGAGAGTGTTGGCATCCTACATGCGAAGAAGCAAGTACAGACATACATGCAGATCTAGCACTAAGGCAACCCATCAATTTTTTCTAATCCTTACATCATTTTAAAAGTGATTCTCATCACTAAAAACCCTTGTAAATATCGTTTCACCTTTTTGTAGCTCCATTTTGTACAAGCCGAGGAGTCCTCGAGCTTGAGGAGCTTTAGTAGTAATTGCCTACCAATTTTCATATTTTTTAGACCTCATTTGAGCCCTCAAATAAGCCCTGGAATCTCATTTTTAACTAGGCCGGACACTAGGTCTGGAGAGGGCCAAAGCTAGTCAAAAACTATAAATAGAGCTAGAGAGCTCATTTTTGGGGGCTAGCTTCTTCTAGTTTTGAGCTTGTATGAAAACTTGTTTGCAATAGAAGTGATTCCATTGTCTTACTCTCTTTGTTCTTGCCGTGAGTGCGCATGTGTGTATGTGTGTGCATGTTGGTGTGCTTCTCACTCACACACTTGTGCCTTCACTTGCTCGAGGTCTTCATACCATCCTCATGTCTTCCCGGATTGACATTAAAGGAGGTGCTACTCATCACTGAGCTACACTCCACATATTGATTTTACTATAACTAGTCAATGTTTTCCAACGAGCTTTCCAATGAACCCAAAATCACAGCAAATGGATTTCGTATGAGAAAGTTATGCCAGCTCAGGGTTCTGGGGGTTAAAATAGGGAAACGGGATCTATCAGGGAGTATTTCAAGACAGGTAATACATGATACTTGGTCTGACGATACTATACTTGTGGTTGGTGATACTTGGAATTCGCAATAAGGTACTTGATACCACCATGATACATGACACCAGATTTTCATGATATGATACCTCTATTTTCCATGATACACGATACGACTACGGATGATACCACCTCAGGCGATACGACACTGCCAAGGTGATACCAAATTCTATGATATGATACTGCTATCAAACTATACGATACTGGAAGTGGTCATGATACAATACCTCTTGGTTCACAATACAATATCGACCTGTCTCGCAATAGGATACTGCTCGCAAGATGATGTGATACCAAGAGATCTAAGGCACAATAGGATACCAAGTTCTACGTGATATGATACCTTCTAAATAATACGATACCACTTGCTCTCACGATATGACACTGCTAGACCAATGATACATGATACCTCAAGTTTCGTGATACGATACCACACAACCTGTAGTCTGTGATACCTCAACTTGCGGATACATGATATCTCAATGGTATCATGATACCTCAAGCAAGTGATACATGATACTCGACAAGTATCACAATACACGGGAGTTCTGGTATCACGATACCTAAACTCAACCAAAGATGATACTTGGAGTTTTTGGAGTCCAAATTCAAAAAATTTTGTAAATATATGTACCTTGTGTCCTCTTGGTCACTCTTATGTGTCTGTAGATGTAAGATCTCTCTTCCAACCGACGATACTCCACTCGCGATACTAGATACACGTTCTTTTTGGCTACAATATTATCACTCAAATTTTGATGTTTTAGTAGTGCGAACCTCTCTATTTCATCCACGCTTCAACGCTAAGCTCTCTCTGAACTCCTCGCATAGCCAAGAATGAAAAAAAAGAGGCAAAAATAGGGAATGTACAATCAAAAAGCAAAAAAAATATGAGAAGGTGAAGATGGGACGAGATGATGGTGATGATGATGATGAAGGTGAAGTGAAACTCAAAAAGTAAACTGAAAATGACCTTTTTTTACCTTCCCACATTGATACTCTACATCTTACCATCACACGCTCGTCCTTCAAGCTCTCTCCCCATCAATGGCACCAAATTTGGTGTCACTCTAGCACAATGACAAGTACCAATGTGAGAAGATCAACCTCATAAATTTCAATCCATAGAGATGTGAGAATTGGTATGAAGATTGCGAGCAAGTGAAGGTAGCTTCCAAAAGAGGGTTTCTGCATAGGACCACATACATCACTATGAACAAGCTGCGATTTCCATGTAGCTTGAGCAAAACCATCTTTTGGAAATGAGGAATGCTCCATTTTTTTCAAAATACAGCCTTCACATACATGTTTACCAAGTGCCTGAGCAAAGCGTGCATGCCAAAGCTTTGCATCTAACTGATAACACTCTTAGTCCAAGGGGAATTGCATATGCTGAATGGTTTTTTTACCCAAACTCTCTGATACTAGGTCACTTTTGGTCCCCTTGAGTCCACAATTGCACTCCAATGTAACCTTGGAGAAGATGGAAACCTACGTGCACAGATAAATACCCAACCCCAGTGATTCCTTCTAACAAACCCTCTCTCTCTCTCACTCCTACACATACATATGCTTTCACGCACTCTCCTTCATACACACACACACTTTCTCTTTCTCTTTCTACCTACTCTCTGTCACTCTTTCGCACACCTACTCCCAAACCTACACACGCTCGCACACATTCACCTATAGATACTCACACGCATACCCTAACACATGCGCTCTCAACCCCTGTCAACCACTTACTCTCTCTCTTTCACCCCCTCCCGTATTCTTTTCACACACCCACATACCCCAAACATACACACACATGCTCACTTATGCACTTGCACATACATTCTCACATACACACACTTCCTTGTGCATACACACTCACCCTATTTCTCACATTCTTCACTCATGTAGGCCAATATGTTCATAATTTTCACAAACTCTTGCCCTCGTTCTTTACATCCACACATTCACTCCTCAACCTACTCTCTTTCTTTTGCACCTCTTTCTCCTCTTTTTCTCCTTTTCCTTCTTCTCATTTCCTCTACCCTTTACTTTCACTTGTTCACGCTTTCTCACTCACTTTATCCGTAGTCACTTCCAACATAAATAGAGAGGGAGAACTAAGCATTAATATTGATGCTAACAATTCTCAACATGGAAGAAAAAGATTGAAATGAGTGACAGTTTCAATTGCTGCAATTCAAACTTCTTGTGGTAAATACCCAACCATATGTATTCGTGTATACTGATGAGGACACAAAAAAATTACGCTACAGATGTGCTTGATTACTTGCTGCCACAAGTCCTCTCGGGTTTCGCACAACATTGCATTAGAGCCTACCAAGCTCACACCTCGAACCCAGAGCAATGATCTTCTCTCCACGTTCACACACAGCCTCCTGGTTGCATCTCAGTGTCCATTCTTGTGGTGGATGATGAGCTAATACTAGACATTCACTGGGCTAGGACCTTCGAAGACCTCGGTATATCTTGGTAATGTTCACCTAATACTTGGCAGGATTTCCCCCCGATTCTTCCTTGGTTCAGCTCAAACTTGAGACTCAGATTCCCCTTTTCGGCGTGATGCCCCTAGGCGGCCTCAGATGATGGAACAGCTTCCCCCTCTTCCGCTCGGAGTCACACACCTCAGACAACCTGGTTCACTGATGCCATCCCTCCCTCTTTCATTATGATAAGAAAAAAATCGAACAACCAAAACAAAGAGAGAGCACAAAAATAGCCATTTATCCCCTTAAGAAGTAGTCCTCCCTGAGAATGAACAGCCCGCTATTGTAGCACATAAAAAATGAGAAGAACTCCTCAACCTCCCCCAAAGAATTCTCGAGAAGCTGAACAGACCACCCCTTGTATGTCCGTATGCCCTTGTCCTTCTCCGAGGTTTATGTTCCTCTGGTGTAGCTACCCTCTCTCCTCTTTCTTTGTGACCTGCACAAACACGAAAAAAATGAAAAAAACCCCCCCATGGCCAGCCAAAATTTTCCCCCCTGTATCTGCTCCGAGATGTCCCACTATCTCTTCTTTTTCAAGCAATCAGCTACTACCCTCTTTCTTTTATGCTTCTTCCTCTGATCTAGAATTTGCCAATAGTCAATAGATTGTCTTCTCCCCTCATATATAATAGATGAAAGCAAAGGTGATGGCCGAATCTTCCTATGGATCCAATCTTATCATCATGTTTAGCAACAGCAGACAATTTTCAAAGATTCTTAGTGCCAGTCCTATTCCGTCCTTGTTGACAACAAATATGCAGCAACAACATATAATGTTGGTGGTGAATGAGCTATGAAAAGCATCACCAAAAAGTGGTCGCTAGAGACATCTTCACTCCTTCAGCCAATGAGCCTCCTTTTTCTCCTCTCTTCACTGTCACCTCCACATAAAAACAAGAAGAAGGAACCCCTGGTTGATCCTGATTGCTGAAGCTCCCTCTGATGTCTTCGTTATCTTTTGTCGCTATTCCTCTTTCATTCCTCCTTGAAGCATGCTCTCTCACAGTCTAGCAAAAGTGCTCTCAAGCGCTCATATAGATACCAGTTTCCATAACTTGAAGAAGTCACTAGTGAAATGATCCATGAACTGTGTAGCATGCCTCTCTAATTTTCACTCTCTTTTGATGCTTTCCCTCCCAATCACACTGGCATGTGGATAGTGCACATATCTTATGCATTGGGCCATGAAATCCATACCGCATCCAGTTTCCCTTTTACTTGCACTTCAGTATCGTGCATTAACAAATCCTAATTGATTGCGATTAGCACAACATCCACGATCTTTGCATTATGGAAGGAAGAAAAAGGCCTTTACCTTTATGACAACATTTCAGATCATTCCGTTCTTCATGGGTGAAGGCAAAATCACTTCTTACTGCAGCACCTGAACCAGCTGTCGATCATGTTAATAAGTAACCCTTGATATGTCCATCACACTAAAATCAAGGGAAATGTGCATCCTTAGCAGGAGGCCTTTGTGATTCATCACCCTCTTCAAAAGTAGATTGTCACGAACACTCGCTTTCCCATGAAGGATCTTCTTTTGTCCCAAGAATCACTTCGATCTCAGGGTGTTCCCTTCTATCCTCTCATCACCTGCGTACATCCAAAACAAAAAAAACCCCAAAAAAACAGAGCAATCGGACGAACCCCCCCCCCCAAAAAAAAAACGCAAGAACAAGCGGGACCTCCCCAAAAACTCCAACAAGAAAACCTTCCGGAAGCCTTCAGTTTTTCCCCCAACTGCTCCTCTCTGCTCTCTCCCCCATATCCTGCACACGCAACCCCGCCGAAGAAGAAGATACTTGCCTGCCCCCCTCGTTTTATGGAATTCTCCCCCTCCTCCATTCCTCACAACCCCTAAACAACTGGGCTCCCTCCAAAAATCGAGACGTTTCTGATGCTTTCAGTGAATTGAATTTCCTTCTGCCATATCCCTCTAAACGGATCTCCCTCCAGTATTGACTCTGCCCATCCCTTCAAAACTCGCTTAAAGTGAACTTCATTTCTCTATCCCTCGAGTAATGTTGCCTGCCGAGCTCTAATGCCGCCTGCTGAGCTCTAGAACACTTTCTCGTGTGGGTTAATGGGGGATACTCCCCCCTGCCAGTCAGCTCTATGGTTTTGTTTTTATCCTTGTCATGCCAGCGTTGTCACAAGCTTCCAAGTTTGATTCGAACTACCAGTCTACCAGCCTCATCCTCTATTGCTCTCTAAGTTTTTCAATTTGATTCGCAAACCAAGCAACTTACACAAGTTATCCCAAGAATAGTGCCAGCATGATAGCATGACTTAAATGATAAGCCAAATCCACGTCCATAGCCCAAGCAAATTTGACCAGTAGAGCCTTGTTGAAGCACTTTTCAATTGGAACTTCATGTCTTTTACACCGAGACTATGTGTTGCAATGTTGCACTCAGCATACGCAGGATCAAGATATCCAAAGCTTCCTTGTACGCCCGCATCGACCTCTTTGGACACATAGGTTCTTCCCGCAATTTTGAATTCGTTCCATAATTAAAGACAAAATTCCCATACCACTACCTCCTTTGAGCCACAACATTTAATCGTAGTGTGTTGTGCAAAAACACCTACAATCAAAAGGTTACTATGCAAAACGGAATCACATCGGTGCACAAAAGACCAACCATATATACAGCTAACATACTCCCCTCTTCTCCTTGCGAAGTCGTCCCCGACGAGCCAATTAGCACCTTGCATACCAATTCTCTCCTTTCTCAATGTAGAACCGTCAATCAAACCATTCGAGTCATCGACAATACGTCCATGCACATTCACATACCTCATACTTATTCTATCTCTTTCCACTGGCATACCTGCAACCATACTAAATCAACATCCATGAGTCATAAAAAATCAGTCACTTCACTTACCAACTTTGTATGTCGTTTCGCATCTTCCCCTATCATGTCCACCTGTCTACAACTCATCAAAACATGTTAGACCACTTTTTCATCAAAAAACAAATATACATCAAAACAACCAGAACCAACACATCATGAATCCGCATCACCCATGCATTCTTGTCACATACAATATACGTACATGCAAGAACCACATCGGCTCTTCCATTTCCCTAGTCTTTTTCCGTCTATACGTTCACTTGCTTAATTTCTTTTTCCTTTCCACTCAAATCCTCTTGCCCATTTTCCATACCCTTTCTACCTAGAGTTTATACTACCCGCTTTCCTTTTCATCTCCTTTTTGCTTTTTTCAACTAGCTCCTATACTAGGTCACCACCACACCACTCTAACGTGACGAATATATGGCAAAGACTTCTCAAGTCTAATGCCCGATCGCCTCGACAAGCCCGCTCATCGTCAACGCGATTCTGGACTTCATGAGTCATTGCACCACCTAAGAGCCAAACTGAACACTTCCCGAAGGTTTGCAAATGAACAAAGCAACTAGCACGATTGGATTCCTCAAGTCCAAGCTTTCCACAGACATGTTGCATCCAAAACCCTAGCCGAGCTTAAGCTTTGATTTGACATGCCTCATCAGGAGTCCACACATTCCCAAATCCCCCATAACACATACATACATTCCCATCCGAGCATCATGCTCTCTCGCTTCTCTTCTATCCCCCCTCGAGAGAGGAATTTTCTTTTTCTCTCTTTTTTTTCTTTTTACTTATTTATTTACGCGTGATGCACAATGCTAGCCCTATGTGAAACCGACGTCAGCTCATGGCTTTGACCACCCGGCCAAAGGTACTCCACCCGCCTATCGGCCCACATAGGCACATAGCCACATATAGGTCGGGCCTACAACGAAACTAGCGTCAGCTCGTGGCCTCGATCACCCGATCAAGGTTGCTCCACCTGCCCACTAGCCCACTGCAGTGCACCGACAACACACACAAATACACAATCATTCCTTTCTTTTCTTTTCTTTTTTTTAAAATAAATTCCCGCATCTCGAGAATTAGGAGACAGAAAAAAGACCCAACCCAACCAATCACGACACACACATGTATCCCCCCGTGGACATCCCGATGAGACACATCTCCTCTTTGCCACTACTCAAGCCAAAATCCGACCACTACTGCCACGGTCAACCCTTCCTCTCGAAACCCGCACACACTAACTACTTTGTCAACCTGAAACCTCAAAAAGTGCCACTTCAGTCCTAAGCATACAACAGACTTGGTCCATCCGTCCTCACATCTCTGACTTGCAATCTGCAAAGCAAACCCTAGTCAGACTCAAGCCGTCCTCACCAGCATCCACCGCCTCGTCTATTCCTTCCTCACCTCCAACCTCTGCCTCGCAGAGATTCCACATGACCTGGTGGATGACTTGGGAAACTACCATTACTCGTTGTGCCCCTCAATGACTCAAGCCTCGTTGCTAAGTCCCTTAATCCTTGCTTGTTGTACTCAATATCACTCTGATATTGGAACAGGTCAGATTCAATGCCTCGGAACCGATTCCATATTTTCTCCATCTCTTTATCCTCTCTCACCCTTTTTGCAGATCCGAGGGGAATATCCTCCCTCTTCTCAACTCGAACGGTCAACTTCTTGACTTCTTCTCTAATCGATCTTTCCTCCCAAATCCTATTCATATTTTCTACATCTAGGTCATCTATCTTCTTCGACAATTCATTCTCCATCCTTTCTAACTCTCTTTCGAACGCATCCAACCTATCCAACATGGCTTTCAACTCTCCTTCCATTTTTCCTACTTTTGGGTCCTCTACCCGTTCTCGGGTCTCGCCGTCTTTCCGACTCATGCATCTACCGAGCTTGCTAAATCTTGCATTTTCTTTTTCTAACTGTCTCATTTTCTCATCACTCTGCTTGGGCACACCTCATCCTTTCTAGCTCCAGGTGGAACTCCTCCGCTACCTTACCCGCTTGGTCATCATATCTACCAGTGATCTCTTGTAATTTCTCGATTTCCTTTTCCACTTGGTCGACTCTTCGTGCAAGGTCAGCATCATATTTAGGGGAATCCTTCTCGATCGCAACACTATGGCAGTCGGCTATCATCAAGCCAGTTCTTAGGTATAAGACCATGTTTTCATGCTCAGACCTCACAAGGCCTTCCCTCAAGCTTTTGTTCGCTTTCAACTCCTTGACACAAAGCCATTCCACCATCAACTTGCAGAAATTGAATGCCCAAATAGTGATGCAAATGCCCCAAATCAGACATCTCAAATGAGGCATGCAAATCAACCTTAAAATCAGAAATATGCCTCTCATGAGGACTAGTGGGTAGCATGTCATCAACATAAACCATGTGCAACCAGATAGGCATGCATCTTTTCATACCAAGCACGTGGTGCTTGCTTTAAACCATATAATGCCTTCTTTAACCTACACACCTAGTTTTCATGCCCCTTCTGCACAAAGCCACAGGGCTAAAAAACATACACTTCTTAATGCAAGTCACCATTTAGAAATGTAGTTTTAATGTCCAGTTGACCTACATTCCAACCATGATGGGCTATAAGTGCACAGATGCTCCGAACAGTAGTCATACGGCATGTAGGTGCAAAAGTTTCATCAAAATCAATGCCTCTTTCTTGTGCATAACCCTTACCTGTCAACTATACCATCAAGTTTACACTTCAACTTGTATACCCACTTAGTGCCAATGGCCTTCTTGCCATGAGGCAAGTCACATAAAGACCAAGTACCGTTCTTCATTATTGCATCATATTCAGATTGCATAACAACCATCTAGTTTTCTAAATTTTGTGCTTCATCAAATGAAACAGGCTCAATCTCATCACAAAGACTAGATGCAGCCATAGCATAGCAATCTGATGCAAAAGAGGCACTATGAGAGCCTCATCGGGTATGATATGATAGAGGTGCATCTAATTTGCTATCACGCAAGGTGTGAACCAGCCATTTTGGCATAGTTCTTGCCTGCTCAATATCAGCTCTCTCATCAATAAGTGCATCATGTACATCTGCATCAGAAATGGAATGATCTGCATCATCACATGAAACCTACAAAGGTTGACAAGTTGCCTCATTAGGACTAGCACTAGACTATCCACCCGTAAAAAGAGGCAGCAAAGTATCATACATGTATTTGGAGCTAACAGATGTCTCCTTAGTACATGAAAGCAATGGCTGAATAGCATCCTCCACAAAAACAACATCACGGCTAACCAGAATGCGTTTAGTCTATGGATGATAGAGACGATAGCATTTACTTTCACAACTATACCAAAAAAAAATACATTTTACGGCTTTATCATCCAATTTTGTGCGATGTTGTTCAGACACTAATGCATATGCCAAACAAGCAAAAACATGCAGATGAGCAACAGATGGCTTGCGGTCATGCCAAACCTCATATGGAGTGATAGAATGCAGTGCTTTGGTGGGACACCTGTTAAGTACATATGCTGCACACATAACAGCCTCAAGCCAGAAACTATGTGGTAAAGATTGACTCTTGACCATACACCTTGCCATCTCCATGAGTGGCCTATTCTTACGTTCAACAACTCCATTCTGTTGAGGTGTATACGACACTGTACACTGGTGTTTTATCCCACGTTCAACCAAAAATGCATTAAAATCAGAAGACATATATCCCTGTTGTGTGAGAGCCCCATAGCCTTCAGACAACTGAACTCAAGGCTAACTAGCAAGGCCACACACTAGGAAGAGAGATGTCTTTCCCCCCAACCAACCCCTCCAATATATAGCTCCAAGTCCAAGGGGGTAAGTCCCTCTCAAGGGGACATGTGTACCTTCCATCACATGGGTCCCTAAGGTGGTCACATGGTTTCCAAGCTTAGGATATCACATGAAATCACATGGCTTCTAAAAGAAGACTCTCCAAGCTTACATGTACAAGCCAAGTGGCTAGGAGAAGCTTCCAATCAAGCCTAAGGTACTCAACCTTAGATAATTAGCCCTAAGGTTCAAGACCCATCTAAAAGGGGTAACTAAACCATAAATCCCAAGGGTTTCACACCTAGAAACCCAAGGGTTCTACCCCTTAGACCCATGTAATTATACAACATTCTCCCCCCTTTAAAAGCATTTCCGTCGTCGAAAATGAGTGGAGATATATACCTTGGTGTATTCCCCTGTGCTCCATGATCAATATCAAGCATCATGGCTTTCATGTCTCTAAGTTCACCTCTTAATTCGAAAGGGGAATTCTACCCCGACTGAATCTAAAAAGAGGCGAATCCATGTGTGGTCTAATTCCCTGCCCCAATCATTCAAAGTTCCATCTAGTTTGCATACGAAAAAGAACTGAGTCGAATGCAAAGTATGGAAAGAATGAAAAGGGTGGAAGAGAACATCCCTGCCTATTTCCTTTGTTTAAGCTATGTGCCATCTAGGTCTCCATAGCTTAAACATGTGAATTAGGTGGATACAAAGTGACTTCAACTAAATTACTACATTGGTCCATTGCTTTGCATCACTTGTGCATGGACCTAGCAAGATAGATGAATGCTACTTAAGGTCAAATTCATCTCTGAAGTTAGAATCCAACTTGTTCTAAAAGGAAGATGAATCTTACATAGTCCCTGCCCAAATCAATCTCTTTTAATGAAATGGGTGGATTTTCTTGTTTGCAATTCACCTCCAATAAATCTAAATAGAGGGGAATTTCATTATATAATCCCTACCTAACCAATAGAATGGTAAAGGTGGATTACCTAGTTTTTACAAGGATATAACAGCCTCTTTATCTATAGAGACAATTTGAATAGCTTACCAAAAGAGGATTCAATGTTCTTTCAAAACTTTACGTAGTTTTGAGAATCCACTTTAAGGGACTAGGATCCATAGGGATTAGTCTAACTATTGTAGACTCCAATTGATTGAAACCTATTTTACTTGTTCTTCCAAAAAGATTAAGATCTTTGTAACTACATCCCAAGATGGGAACTCATAGTGTAAAAGATCGTGTTATGTTTAAGGTCATAAGTAAAAATAGATTATTCCAATCATTTCTTCACTGCTTAATCCTTACGGATCTTTAGTTGGATCTCAAACCTTAAAGGTCTTCTTGATCCTTCCGGAGTTCTCTCCCTTATATTCTAGATCTATTAAAGATGTCCTATGTTGACATCATCATTGGATCTTTTCTATTCTTCAGTTAGCTTGATTTATCAAGTATCAAAAAGATGATCTTTCTAAGCTTTCTTTCAAGCTTGATCTAAGATCATTTTTATGATCCTTGAATTTCAAGTCATTTTTTGAGGCTTTTAGAGCTTCATTCTTTGGAGTTTACCTTCAAACTCAAAAAAGTTGATCCTCTCCTTATTTCTAACTCTTTATGAGAGATAGATCCTTTCGTATCTTGTTGGAAGAATTCTTCTTCCCTTTGAGAGGATAATTGAAGAAGATGTCTATTCCTAGACATTGTCTTCTTGATGTATTCCATTGGATCATGAGTCCCTTTTTCTTCTGGCCGTCAAGGAAAAGTACTCAACGGGATTCAGTACCCACTGTCCCATACCAGTGGGTTCCTCATCCAATCCACATAACTTTGTCTTTATACTTTCTCACCTTTTCTGTCCTTTTAAATGCCCTTCATACTGTGGTACCAAATTATAAGAGCAAGGACTAAGGTGCTTAGATACACCACTACTAATCTTACTTAAATAATTGGCTAACCATTTTATGTGGTGTGACTCATCTTTAAAGTTTGACTTGATCTTTGCCCTACTTGGGTCCTTTCACTTTCTTCTCTTCTTTAAGCCAGAATAAGAGATAAGACTAGGTCTTTCTCAAATAGATCCCTTCATGTTCAATGTTTTACCCATGGGTTTTACTTGGGGATCTAGCTATTATGCTTTATACATGAAGCCATACTCCTTAGGTCTATATTACTAGAATCCATAACGTATGTGATGTTATCTCCATGAAGCATCAATATACTTTATAGCTCATCCAACTTCTTTTCCTAACCCACTTAGGATTTATACAATCCTTATGGTGTATGCAAACCTTCTCTTGCATTGGGGTTCTTTGAGAATTCCCAATCTTTGTTAACTTCATTTCATTGGAAGATGTAATGAAAGATATATGAAGTACTAGAATACGAGGAAGTACTTCATCTATTTCTTGCATATCTTTTACCTTGCAATACCCTATTTGGTCTTTTCAAGGCATAAGATACAAGTCCTTGGGGAGTTTCTCCCCTCCTTAAGAGTTTTCGTCCTCGAAAACTACCTGAAAATTGTGCTCTTTCAGAAGTATTTGAAAGAGTTTATTTTCAATCTTTTATTGTCCTTCCTCGTTAAAAGAACTATTCAGAGCTTCTTGCTTTCTCAGAACAAATGTCCCAAAGTTCAAGTTGAGATTACCCACAAATTCGATGTCCCATACCACCGAATTTACTTGAGTGGTAGTGTAAACCTAGATGTCCCATACCATCCGGCTTACACTTCCACTTTAGTAAAGGTAACTTTAGCTTGAGTTTTGGGATCAAACCTTCTTCTAATCAAGGCGGATCTATTACTTCTTGGACTTGTAAGTGTTATTTCCACTACAGAGCATATGTATTGCCTATGCTACAGTGGACTTTCCACTTACCAAGTCTCAATTGCAACTTAGTCTCAAAAAATTGTCTTTTCAATTATACCTTGATTCAGATATACTCTACAAGATCCTTTTCGTGTCACTTGATGATAGAGCTAGTTTATATCTCAACTAGATATCATCTCTTATGCATAATCTAAGAAAGAATAATTGATTTGCCAATCTAATCTCTATGTTGAAGTAGATGGTAATTCCATTTACTATATAGTCCTTAATTTCTAGGACATTAGAAAATGGTACTTAGGGTTTATTACAACCCTTGAGTTTTACCTTCTCTTCATCCCTTGCATTTGCTTGGAAGAATAATGTAAGGCTCCAAATAGTTCTTAAGTTCTTTCAAACAAAGAACTTTCTTGAACAAAAGCACTAATACTTTCATCTTCCAATACTAAGATTCTGTTGTACCATATTTTCTCTTCCTAAGAACTTTAAGTTACCACCATTTTATCGTGGTTTTAAGAGAGAAAATTTTTGTATTACTATGTTAAGTCTATGGCCTTTTTGATCAGGCATGCCATGGGTTTTTATGGAATTTAAACTTCCATAAGAATTTTTAGTTTTAAGGTAGTTCAAGAAGTTAGGATTAGTTGGACTAAGCCAAACTTAAAGGAATTAAATGGTTTATAGTGGCCAATTGGCCTTATCACCATTCTTCCTAGAAACTAATAAAATCAAATCCTACTTAACTTCAAGAACTTAATCTCCCTCTCTACTCAAAAACCCATGTAATATATTCCAAATGCATATTTTAGTGTATGCCAAAATATTTACACCTTTATTGGAAAAGGCATTGCATGCATAAGGTTCAGAAGTTGAACCCCTCCTTAAAGCATGCAAAAGTTCCAATTCAGAACTTTGTTCATCCAACGGATGGTACAAAATTTCCATGAAACTTAGTATATGCGAGTTTCAACAATGCATTAGATGCATTCTTCCTAACCACGACCGTTTTAATGCACCTCCAATAGTTCTTTTCAAAGCAATGAATTTAATGCATAGTGGGACTTATTTCCATGATTGAATGTCGATGTGACCACAAAAACTAGGCCACCTAAATCTATGCATCCACTTCAGAGTCATGTCTATTATGACATGCACTGTATGTTCTTTAATTTGCAAAGAAAAGTAAAAGGTGCAAATATTTACCTGGAAATTAAGCTTCGTCCATCCCTTGGTCTTATTTGAGTGTTCCCATGGTGATGAAGTAGGCTTCGGCCATCCCATCTTGTCCATCATTGGATTCCTTCTTAAGCATTTTGATACTCACTTGTGTGCCCATATGTGTGGATTTACCTTTGTAATCATGCATTTTAAGGGGTAAAATCTATATGCATAGTAAATGGATGTCATGCGCATGCCTCCATTATCCTTGACAAAGGAACCTTTCAAAAAGAACCATGCCCTCCTAACTATATGTACTAGCATATACAACCAATCTTCATGCAAAAGAGATTTATGCATAAAATATCAACTCATTCATGTATAAAATTTCACGGAATTTGTGAGAGAAGAAAATAACTAACTCTTTAACCCTGTTCTTTCCATGATCTTGGTGAAGAGTCTATCCTGCCTTTGAATTTTTTCCCATGGAACTTTGTTCCATAGTTTCTCTCACGCCTTTCAAAATCTCTTACAATGAAACTACACATTAGCGGGTTTATTCACATGTAATAATAAAAAAAATAGTTCATATGAGCAACATTATAGCAAGTAAACCCATATGCAATATGTAAAATGAGATTAAAAAATGTATAAACTTATCTTCTCGGATTTCTAATGTAGAGAAATAATGGGAAACTCCATGCATCCATCAAAAATTGTCGAATAGGAGCTAGAGGTGTGCTCTTCATCTCGTTTCTCCCGCTTATCTCGCTGCTACGCCTCGTAGTAACAAAAGGTGGTGGAAGAAGAGGAACATTGTTGGGAAGCAACACCTCTTCATTCTTGATCCTTTCTTGCTGCAAATGAAGAGAATACATGCCTGGAAACAAACAAGGACTTATTCGCAAGTGATATTGGATGCAGGCATTCGTGCCCCCGATCTTCAATCATTCGGACTACTGACTGTGGCCCCCTGTCGCCTCAACATAGCCCTCTAACATCTACCTACGAGGGAGGTGAACCATATGAGATTCATGATGGTTGTCTCAAGATTTTGAACGAAACTACGTCGCAATGGAAAATAGATGGAGTGATTCAACCCATCTGGATGATGAGGTGAGTTAGCAAAACGATCCTACAACTGCATCAATCTACTATCACGTATGAACTGTAGAAGATGTGAGGAGTTTTTGACATGCATTCAAAACCCAATTATAATCTCTCAGCTATGGAAGGGACAGAGAAAGCTATTGTGGTAGCACATGAGGGTTTGGAACCGAAGGCACGGAGTATGTGTCTGCAGAACTGACTGAGAGGACACCGTTGTTGGTAGCCTCTGCTGCTGCATCATCTTCCTCACGAGAGCCGCCGGCCAAGAAAAGGCGTTTCTAGGGAGTCCGACAGAGATCCTTGAGTAAGCGGACGGCTGAGATTAGGGACCCCAAAAAAATTGCGCGCATGTGGTTGGGCACTTTCGATACAACGAAGGAAGCAAGATCTGCAGAGCCGAACCATTATTCTCAGTCCTAGTAGCATCGTTACTCAGCGCATGGGAATGCGTCCAGGCCAGTGACGGAGCAACGAACACCTCCCGCTCAACGAGGCAGACACCAAAATCCCCTCCGAGTGGGTGCCTTCGTCCACTCTTGGCTTGGAGACAGATGCACCATTCAATGTTGTCATAGAAGAACTAAATGCATCTGTCCCGGTTGTTGCAATGGATAAGATCCATCCATGGGATTTGTTTGGTAGCGGGATCGAATCCCGTAATCTACAAATAGTGTGCATAAACATTTTTGACTAATCTAACCAACATCGAGGAGTACTTCGACTGCATACTGTGAGGAGTACTTCGATAGAGATGAAGAAGTGCTACGGTAATGCAATATTGACGCATCTCAACAAGAGCTTACAAGCAAAGCGATGAAGATAAAAGTCTCCATAGAACTCAACCTAAGGGCTCTGATGCCACTGCTCTGTGAGAGCCCCATAGCCTTCACACAACTGAACTGAAGACTAACTAGCAAGGCCACACACTAGGAAGAGAGATGTCTTTCCACCCAACCAACCCCTCCAATATATAGCTCCAAGTCCAAGGGGGTAAGTCCCTCTCAAGGGGACATGTGTACCTTCCATCACATGGGTCCCTAAGGTGGTCACATGGTTTCCAAGCTTAGGATATCACATGAAATCACATGGCTTCTAAAAGAAGACTCTCCAAGCTTTCACATACAAGCCAAGTAGCTAGGAGAAGCTTCCAATCAAGCCTAAGGTACTCAACCTTAGAGAATTAGCCCTAAAGTTCAAGACCCATCTAAAAGGGGTAAATAAACCATAAATTCCAAGGGTTTCACACCTAGAAACCCAAGGGTTCTACCCCTTAGACCCATGTAATTATACAACACCCCCCCTCGATCAGAATGGAGGGTGCCCATTTTACATGCTGACAAATTTTCAGCCAAAAACAAAAACTGTTTGAAGCACATGAACACTTTGGACTTTGCCTTCAATGGATATACCCATGCATGCTTGGAAAATTCATCGATGAAAGTCATGAAGTAAAGATAATTCCCAAAAGAAGGTGTTTGCATAGGACCACAGACATCAATATGTACAAGCTGCAATTTCTGAGTAGCCTGAACTGAACCATCTTTTGGAAAGGAAGAATGCTGCATTTTGCCCAAAATGCAGCCTTCACAAACATGTTTTCCAGGTGCCTCAAGTTTGGGCAAAGAGGACACCATTTCAGATTTCTGCAGGCGTAGCAGGCTAGCAAAATTCAGATGACCAAAGCGTGCATGCCAAAGCTTTGCATCTGACATAGCCTGAGAATCATTTACTGCACATGCCAAATCATTTACAGATCTTTCTTAGTCTATGAGCTTATACAACCCACGACATAAAATGCCAGAAGCAATAATCATGTTGCCATTTGATAGATCATGAATTGTACACCTGTCATCAACAAATTTGACAACCAAGCCAATCTTGGCTAATGCAGAAACTGATAACAAGTTCTTCTTGATCCCTAGCATAAATAAAGCATCTGGCAAAGTGAAAGAACTACCATCAGCAGTAGTCAAAATGATCTTACCAATTCCCATAACAGGATAAGAGGAGTTATTGGCGCATGTAAGAGTATTCCCTATAGGGGCAGGCTTGAGTGAAGAGAAGAAACTGTGCTATGAGGTAATATGTTTGGTCGCCCCACTGTCAAAATACGAAACATCTGAGTCTAGTGCAGACATGCAGTGCTCATGAGAAGATGGGTCGAAACTGCAGACAGTAGTAAATGCCCATTCTTCTTCCTACACAAGATTAGCAGACTCTGTTTTTGGTGTAGAGGCCTCTGCAACAACCATTCCAGCCTCTTTCTTCTTTGCCCCTTTAGCAGCAAGTTTTGGACAGTTCTTTATGATATGATCATTCCCTTTACAGTACTTACAAAACAATTTTTGCTTTTCTGATTTCTTCTCATCTTTATCTTCCTTCTTCGAATATGAAGAATTAGCAGATTTCTGCTTACTAGTTGAAAAGCTCCATTTTCCTTTGCCCTTTTGACTAGCCAAGAAAGCTTGATCTGCAACTCGCATAATGGACCTGTTCTACCTGGCCTGATCTTCCTGCAACAGAACAGAGACTAACTCCTCAAATGATAAGGCATTGGGATTGCCTTTCATCATCAAACAAAGAGTAGAAGCAAAACTTTGATATGAATCAGGAAGACCATTCAGAACGGTCTGCACAAGTGAGCTATCTAGTATAACATCATGAGAAGAAATCAACTATTCCTTCAAGTCTTTGATCTTTGTTAGGAAACTATCCATAGAATCACCTTCATTGATGTGCTCACTCTCCAACTGTTTTCGAAGGTAAGCAACACGAGCCTCATTCCTAGCTTGATACATGTGGTAAGTGTATCTCAAGCATCCTTAGCTGTTTTGCAAGAGTGAATGTGAGGAATAATGGAATGTTTGATAGACAAAGCTATCAATGCATGTGCCTGGGCATTTCTGCCATCCCAACAAATTCGCTATGCAGTAGGTGCAGCAAAAACCATAGCACAAACAGGAATATGCAGAATATCACCATCTTCAACACCTTCTACATCAGCTTAAGTACCTATAGTTGTAATAGTTGCAGGTTGGATAGGACGTTTTTCGACACCCTACACAATGTTCCACAATCCTTTTGCAAGCAACACATGTCGCGTCATATAAGCCCATAACGGGTAGTTGGTACCATCCAACTTATCCTCAAGAGCCAACATACGGAATACATCACTACTTTCAACCATGGCCAGTGACTAAAATACCTTGATGCAAAAAATTGATTGTATCTCAAAAAGTTGAACAGAAGTACCTAGATGAATTCTACTAGACCTGTAGTAGACTTCAAGATGCTTATATTGGCGAACAGAAACTGGTATATACCTTTGGCACAAAAAGACAAAATAGCCTGCACAAGCACTATGATAGAGTGTTCGGAGGCCGAAACGAGCTTAGATCGCAATTTCGGCACCACAAAGCAAAGCAATTTTGATCTCGAAAACATGCTGAGTATGCTCACCAAAATTCGTGTGATTCTGAGACTGCAACCAGAGGAGTGTCGACAGTGCCCTAGATGAAGCGACGACCTACTTTGATACCAATTGTTGGAGTTAGACGTCTGCGGAAGCACGCGAATAGTACAAGGAAGAAGAAGAAGCTTGGAGCACAATGCACAATACTGAATGTAATACTAGAGAATGTACAAAGATAAGTAGCCCATTAGGGCAATAGGCGTATATAAAAGCCGGGGGAAAAAAACCTCCTAAAGAGGGAAAAAAGTGCCCCGACAGTCCTAGAGTGTTCACACACATCACTACCTAAATATATCAACAAAGAGATATTCCATCAAGAATTTTTTTCTGGACATCAATGGTTGTTGTGAGAGAGGATAAAGCATTAAAGTTAACCTTACTTTGATTGAAATCTAGGTCAAGCTTTAGAACAATCTTATCAAGGGTTTCTACCCCTTGTGGACTCTTTCCTTTTGGTTTCCCTATTACCAAGTAGATGGCTCCCATCTTAGCCACTAATAACTCTTCTTTAGGTATTTTGTTTTTAAATAAAAGGAAGTTTGGCCTTAGCCTACTCTCTCGGACTTGCATTAAATAAAGGAAAAGAAAATTACAAGTGAAGGGGACTAGTGCCCAAAGGACCTCCCAAGTCCCACAAAGCGGGCGTAGATCTTACAAAGTTTAGATGGCACTACAAAGAAGGTTAATCACCCTCTCATCAACCTCATGTGGGGCCCACTTGGGGTTTAAGCTTGTTGTTAATTAAGTGAAGCACTTTATGATGCCTTAAGGGGGGGGGGGGGGAATTTCTTACAGTTGGCGATTTGTTTATCGAGGATGAACAACCATTTCTCAATCGAACACTCTTTGCGCGAGTCGCCAAATTTATAAGCACATCTTTCCCACTAGATCTTCAAGAGCACCTCCCCTCTGATGGCATTCTAGAGGGTCGCCGAGCAGCCAATTTTTTAGGTCTTAGTATTATGATTTTTAGGAGATTTAAATCCCTTATCTAACACTTCCAACAATTGGCCGTCTATAGTAATCTCTATGAAGGTGAGTTTAATATTGTACTCTCTTTGAGCTTTGAAATTCAATCTTCTTGCATGTTAAGATTCAAAATTTTGAATATCACTAGAACTCGATGAGGCCATTGTTTCGATTTCACACTCTCTATAGAGTAGAGAAATAAAAATGTCCCCTTCCCCAGAGGTGGTCTATTCTCGTTGAAGTCCTTAATATTCAAGTATGGCTAGGGTTAAAGTGTCTTCTGGTGGCATTTTCCGCACTCCTTGTACTGGATATAATTCTCTGCGGGCTCCCTTGACTCCCTACTCTCACCCAAAGGTCAAATTCAAAAAACCATATTTACAATCAAAATATTATTTTTAATAAAAATATTTGGGAGCATGTGCGAATTGAAATAAGCTTTTGAGGAGCCATAGAGCTCAGAAAATTATACTTGATCCAAAAGTTATATTAAATTAATGAGAAACCCCAAGAGGCAAAGAGTGACTTTCAGGGTATCTGTGTGTCTCCAATGCTCTCAATTCTCCATTAAAAATGTCTTTCTTAGCCTCTCTAAGTCAGGTGAAAAACTAGAAAAATAGAACATATTTGACAAGTGTCAATAAATGTCAGTGATACTCGAAAATCATGACAGTTGCTTAGATGATGCTTGAATTTCACAACACCTAATCAAACAACACTCAATTCAAGGGATGCTCCAAATTGACGATCATTGGGAAAATGATACCTTACAAGTGTCATGGTACTTCATCCAAGACACCTATTAGATGTCACAACACTTGGTAAGTGTCCATCATGTTGACGACATGATTGCTCCTACTTCATCTACATTTGTATCCACATAAGTGCATCTCCATTTTGTATCCAGGAGGCACTCCATTTCTAGTATATTTCCATTTTATATTGTATTTCCTTTGTATTTGGGTACCTTGTGATGTGCTTCTACCAGTTGTATTCATTATCCTTTCAAGAGACTTATCCCACATATGATGTACTTTTGAGAGCCCCTCCCAAATCTATATAAGGAGTGCCTCTCCCCTCATTTGTACTTGGTTAGAAGCTTGAGGAGCCTACTCCATGCTCTTCGCAAGCTCATTTCTAATCCACATGAGTTTACCCATTTCATGGTCTACTCATTTTGTGTCTCACACATTCTTTGTTTTGTGAGAGTACTTTACTTTTCATTTTGCTTCTGCGTGTGTACTCTCTACATGGTATCAGAGTGCTAGGTGGAGGCCTTGGTGGTGCGTTTATTGGTCATTTTGGTGGTGGTGATGCTTGAGTGTTGGTGGTTTTGCTTTCTCCTCATTGAGAGAAGCTTTTGCAATTTTATCCCACCCTTATCCTTCTACCACTCTTTCCCTCCCACCCACCCTCTTTGTGGAATGAGCATGATATTTTTTCATTGTGAAACACTTTGTGTGAAGTTATTTGCTAATCTCAAGTAATTAGAAGTGTTCATAAACACTATTTTCATTTTATCATTTATGTAGCCTTTGTCCATCGTCCATAATACTTCTCCATCAGTTCTTGTGAACTGTACCAGCCTTTTGTATGCTTCGCTGCCTAGGACTTGGTGCATTGATTTACACATCAGCACTCTAGCCCTCCTTACCATTGTAGTCGAGATAAAGCTTGCCCTCGTGATTGATAACAAGCCTCCCTGCTAATGGATAATAGAGCACCAATGCTTTGCACAGTGACTCATTTGTCATTTCTACCTGTTGATGCATGCATGAGGAAAACATCCAATGCTAATACAGGGCTATAACCAGGCAAGACCTGGAAGGTAGGAGAAGTAGTTGACAAAAGAGACTCTACCATAGTAGAGTCGATAATAGTGCAAGTCTTCAATTGATCCACAACAACAGCACGTGGAGGAGACTCATTTAGCTCAAGCACTCTACAACCTGGTTACGCTTGCTCTGTCCACAACGTTCAATGTGAAGCTCTCCAAGACTTCTCTCGTGGTCGGATTTTGCCGCATGTCTCAACTCGTGTCATTTTTTTTGAAGATTGTGGTTTCGAAGAGGAGCTTCAGCACCCATCACTCTCATCCTTATGCAGCTGCATGTCAGCTTTCGTCCTCCTGAGAGTGAGCTTTACCAAGTCTAAGCAGATGCACCAACCACGAGCAGCGAAGTGACTGCGAATGATTGAAGCAAGCTCGAAAGTGAGGGAGAAAGACAATAGCAACTGTCAAGCTTTCTCTGTCATCGACACCCAGGACCTCAAGCAAAACAACTCTGTTACGATCTCAGAGAGAGATAGAGAGAGAGGAAGACTCTCTCTGCAGCATCTTCAGTTGCGATCATCAGATCTGCGCGAGTCGCTCAGAGAGAGAAACATCAGAGAAATCTAGACATCCTACAATCGTCTTCTCACATAGAGACAGAGAGAGAGAGAGAGATAGAGAAATAGAGAGAGAGTGAGACCGAAACTTTTGCTACTGTAGCCTGATGAGATTCGACTTCGAATATCACCACCATAGAATGTGCCTCTGCGTGCATCAGTTCTGACAATCGGGCACCAAAATCTTTCTTCTTCACCACTAGAGTCAGAGCGATAATCTCAGATAATGTGATAATCACTGGCTGATTCAAAGGACATATTATGTAAGCTGAAGAAGGCATCATATGTGATGAAACAAGCCGTAAGATCATTGTATGAGCAGATAGACATTGGGAGCTACATGTGTAGAGAGTATGCATGCGGAAGCAAAATGAAAAGTAAAGTACTCTCACAAAACAAAGAATGTGTGAGACACAAAATGAGTAGACCATGATATGGGTAAACTCGTGTGGATTAGAAATGAGCTTGCCAAGAGCATGGAGTAGGCTCTTCAAGCTTCTAAACAAATAAAAATGGGGGAGAGGCCCTCCTTATATAGATTTGCGAGGGACTCTCCAAAATACATCTCATGTGGGATAATTCCCCTAAAAGGAGAATGAATACAACTAGTAGAAGCAAATGGCAAGGTACCCAAATACAAAGGAAAATGGAAGTAGACTAGAAGTGGAGTGCCTCCTGGATACAAAATGGAGATGCACTCATACGGATACAAATTTAGATGAAGTAGGAGCAATCATGTCATCAACACACCCTCTGTAGCTCCATTTTGGAGTGTATGGAGGCTGCTAGGGTATGTGAGAAAGGTCCACCAAGAATGTATCAGCAGCAGCAGCACGAGCACAAAATAGGAAGTGGTCGTCTAGGAATCCATAGCCTCCAAGTGGTATCGACCATGCAGGATTGCGAGGTACTCCATAATATGTCCACCAGATGGATCAAGCGGATGCTCCAGAGGTACGCCACCAACGAGGTATAGGAGCGGAACAAGATCTCACTAGACGAGATCACCTCCATGTGAGAGAGATAGGATGACTCCATGTGGTACATAGGAACCTTCAAAGCTTTGACAATATCCACCACATTATGTGTATCGCCAAGAAGTAGGTCCTGCAAGAGTGAAACATAAAGCATGAAGCATAAAATCATAGTCACATGGTAGTACATCTGTATGTTGTAATCCTCCATGGAGTGTACAAAGTCTTGATGTGTGTCCATAGAACCATGGAAGCCCCCTCTGAAACGAGAAGCTGGCTCAAAAGATGATCCAACTGAGGGATGAATCCATATAGATGTCAGAGTATCATGTGGTAGCTGAAAAGATGTTGGACTCCATGATTGGAAAGGTACATGCTCAAATTGTTGCAGTAGACGAGGTAAGTGCACTCTAGAAGATAGGAATGGAAAATGACAAGTCACTGATCCTGGAGTAATGCCCAACTGAAGCTGAGGTGAAATATAAGCCTTCGATGATATGATAGGTATATCCATCTGAGATATAAGCTGAGATGATATCTCTGATTCCTCATGCTCCAAAACTGTATCATGATCGGGAAAGTCATGTACAAAGAGAGCATGCTCCACATAGTGTGACTGTTCAGAACTAGAATCCCCCTTTGAATTTGAAATGGGAGGATCCAAAAGGGATGAATACTTAGATTATTCATCAAAGGTGTAGTCTTTGGTTACTATAACTGAGTGACTCTTTGGATCATAGAGTTTGTATGCCTTTTGTCGCTCACTGTACCCGGTGAAAATGTACTGCTTAGGCCGATCATCATCATGGCTTTGGACGTAGGCATCACTACCAAAGACGCGGAAATAGCTTACACTTGGCTTCTTTTGAAAGTAAGCCTCAAATGGTGTTTGGGTCTTCAAAACATCTAAAAAACCTCTATTCTCAATGTGTACTGTTGTCTGTATTGCTTCACCCCAATACTTTAGTGGAAGTTGCTTCTGTCTAAGCATAACTTTGGCCATTTGGATCACACTTCGACTCTTTTGTAATGCAATACCTGGTTGAGTATCTTGCTTGGCTTGATACTTGATTCCATGTTGCTTCAAATACTTGGAGAAGTTTGGGTTGACAAAGCTACTATCTCCATCAGGTCGGATGATCTTCAAAGAACTTGGAAAGTCTTCTTCAGCTATTGTTGTCCACTCCTTAAACTTGGAAATGGCATCTTCTTTATGCTTGAGTGAATAAACCCATGTGTATCTAGTGAAGTCATCTACAATCAGGAAGAAGTAAATTGACCCACTTAGAGAAGGTGTACTCATTGGTCCACAAATGTCAATATGGACTAATGCTAAGGGTTTATTTGTAGAAATGGATGCTTCTTTGGGTAAAGAGAAGGTTGTTTGCTTGTCACATGCTTTGCAATTCAATTCCACTTGTGCGATCCTGGGTAGACCTTTGACAAGATGATTGGAAGAGATCTTAGCTAAGCAAGAGCTATGTCCAAATCTACAATGCCACAAGTTGAGACTTGAATCCTTGACCATAAAAGTTGAAAGCTTGTAGAGACCCTTTTCTTCATATCCATGAGCTATCACTTCATTAGATTCGCGATCAATGACTTGAACTTGGTTGTGATCGAACTGAACTGTCATGTTTCACTTTGTGATGGCTTTGACTAAAAGAAGATTCTTACAGAGGCTTGGTACATAGAGAACATCTTTTAATGACTTGGTCTCACCTTCAGAGTTGATAACGTGAACTTTTCCTCTTCCTTGAATTTCAATGCACTTGTTGTCTCCAAGGTAAACTTGTCCTTGATGCTCTTCTAACTCATGGAAATCATCTTTGTCATGGCACATGTGAGATGAAGCACCACTATCAAAAATCCATTCTTTCTTGGGAGTGGTTGCCATAAGTGCTTTGTGTTCACTTGTGAAAAATAGGATTTCACTTGTGTAGTGAGAATGATGTTCACTCTTGGAATTAGACTTAGACTTGTCCTGGTTCTTTTTCTTGAAGCAATATTTTTCAATGTGGCCAGGTTTGCCACAAAAATTACAAGTGAACTTCTTCGATGAATTATGCAATCCTTGCTTAGATCCATTGCTAGCCTGATGACTTGTGTTTTTGCCTTTAGTGAATGGGCCTTTGGCCTTCATGGCAGATTCCTGTGAGGAAGTCGATTTGGCTTGCGAGTCGTGAAGGAGCAATAGTCGACGAACCTCTTCCCAAGATAAGACTTGGCCGTGATTATACAAAGTTGTGACAAATGTCTCATACGATTTAGGTAACTTGTTGAGAAGCCGAATGGCCATGTCTTCACTAGAGATCTGCCTACCACATAGTGCTAATTTTCGCTGGTAGTCCTCAAATTGGGCTATGATCTTGGTAATTTTGTCGTGTGGCCTAATGGTCAAATTATGAAACTCGACCTCTAATGCATATATCTTCAAAGGGGTTTTGTCTTCATACAAAGCGGCTAACATATCCCAAGTGTCCTGGGATGTCTTACAGGCCATGATATATCCTTTTGTCAGTTCGTCACAGGCCAGTAACAATTGACCTAAAGCTCGTTTGTCCTTGACATTCCACACATGCCAATTGTCTAAGTTGGTATACCTATTGGGTTCGGGGTCTGACCCATCTACTACCTCATGCAAGAGATTCGTGTAGAGATATGCACACATGACATCTTTCCATAGATTGTAATTTTTTCCATTGAGGCGTTCATCCTTAGGCATAAAAAAAGGGGTGAAAGAGGGTAAGAAGTTAGCCATAGTTAATGAGCTACCTTTAGTTTTGGTCATTACAAAGCTTTGAAGATAAAGTGTTTAGAAACACTATCAAAGATACTTGCCAAAAATACCGCTTCAAAATAATTGCAATGCTTGAAATGGACCACACTGAAAATTCTTGGGGAGGGGGGGGGGCTTAGAGTAACCCTTCTCTTGCAAAACACCACGATGATTCAACGCGAGAGGACAGGGCTTAGATTAGCGCATTGCACAACCACTTGAGCCTTAGAGTAGGCTTAGGGAGTTTGAGAGAGCTTGTGGGTGGGCTTAGATTAGCCTCCAACCCACAAGTGTGCACACACACACACACTCACTATTCGTTCTTTGTATATGCTTGATGGTATGGAGGTAGGCACTTAGTGCCAAATAGGGTGCCAATGTTGGAGGGGAAACCGTTGAGAAAGGACTAAATATTCCTTTGCTTAGGGGTCAGAATGTGCCAATTAGTGCCCAATTGAGTTCGAACCATCTTAGGAAATACAAAAGTTCATTGTGACAAAAACACAAAGAAGCTCTTACAGGTAAGAAATGGTGCCGAATGATGAGGGTTAGACCCTTGAAAAAATACAAAGTGATCCATTGAAAGGTGCCAACTTGATTTTCACAAGTGGTTTTAAGAGGTTTTCCACTAAGAGCAAACTGATATGTGTGTACGAATACGGATCCTTGGGTGTCAACGTAGTGGCAAAGTTGATGCTTTATGATTTTTTTAGATAGTTGGTTTTACAACAAAGTGAGTGTGTCTGTTAGAGATCTGACGAAGCGAAAGTGATGGAATGTGTATGGATAGAGTCAAAGATTCATTTTCCAAGGAAAAATGGCGCATCCAAGTACAACTGCAGAGTACAAACATATAATTCTCATGGCAGATACAAGCTATGACAATAGCAATGGGGCGGGCCGCTTGCTCCACTCCACTCCTTTTCTGGCAGGACTGGCGGACGATGCACTTATGCATACGATGCAGGAGGACCTACAATGTTCGGCTCGTAATAGGCGCCACCAGATTGTATGGCATAGCAGTCGACATTGTCCATGTTGTTACCTTTCCCACAGGCATAGCACAATCTAGTGCCTCCTGCAGCTTCTGCATGTCCGCGCCATCTCTCGCAACACAGAAGACTGCTTGAGGTGCTGTCCTTCTCACGCCTTGCAGCTGCGAGATAGGAGTGCATGCAAAACAACTCTGATGTTGCCTCTCTTTTTCTCTCTCTTCCTCTCTCTCTCTATGTATTTCGTCCCTTTCGTCACCACTCTGGATATGTCCTTCAAGCATAACACCTCCTCTCTGTTCTCTACACCAATGCCTGCCTAGGAACAGATCGCCTACTACATGTTTCATGTATCTTCCAAAATGGTCAGACAATTGAAGAGAATGGTCCAACTTACAATCATAATTCCACAATTCCTGAAATCTGGAAACATTCAGATAGACTCTGTCAAGTCTGGCCGATAACTTGTTGTACAGACTTCTATTATTCCAGGAGTGCCGAGTATGAACAGATGTCCAACAGGTTGTGAAGACTTAACATATTATACCAAATATTCTTTTCCTTACCAGAAAGAATATTCTCCTTGCTACCATATCTATCAACAACATTAGTTACCATGTTGAAATCACCAACAAGCAGAATGTCTCCCTTTAATTGAGAGATCTCCTCCCAACATCTGCACCCCTGTCAACAGAGTTGTTAGCAGCATAAACACACACAATTGTGAGATTCAAAGGACCCTTAGAACTTAAAGCAACCCATTGGTCAGATATACTGTAAATGACCTCATCAACAAGATGATCCAAGTTGCTCCTGATTCCGATAGCTGCACCACCTTTTCCTTGATGACTAGTATGGAACCAAGAGAAACCACTAGAAACAATTCTTAAATTAGATTTTAGAGAAAAACCACCAACTTTTAGTTCCTGTAAACAAATCAGGTCCGGATCAATGGAGGAATCCATCAACCACTTGTTAATAACTTTCCCCCTAATAGGATCAGTGAGACCTTTAGTATTCAAAGAAATGATTTTGATAGTATCCATCAGAAAACAACAACAAAAGGACAAGATTACTTCCTGTGATTCTTTGATGGTTTCAATACCGAGTTCGAAGTTCGGACACCTTCTTTCCTTTTGGACTTCATTTTTTCCTTAGGTTGAGGGCTAATATTCATGTCAGTAGCGTTATTATTCTCTATGTCCGAATTAGATTCAGTTTGCATTCTGAGGATGGAATCATCATCAATTTTGTTAAGTTGTTCAACAAATACCTCTTCATTGGGGATACTTTTTTCAACAGCTAATGGTACAATGGTAGGAGAATTACCTGAGGGATGTTTGGAGGATTTATTTTTTCGGATAACTGTCCAATCATCTGTGACCGAAAATTGAACCCAATTTGGATCAAAGCAAAACTGAAAAAACCCAATCTTAAACCTAAGAAAAAATATAATAGCTGGGGTAACAGACCAGAAATGTTACTTAAAGAAATCTCTAATCCTTGGGTTCAATTTTCGGTCACACTGGGCTCCTCAAAATGCCCAGTTTTACTCACCTTATTTCCTTCCTCCACATTCAAATATAGCCAAAAACATTTGCCTCATTTTCATACTCACCAGAATCTAGTCACCCCATTTTGTTAGCTCATCAAAAATCATGTGCCCGAGCTTTTCATTAATAACCAACAAGTGGTCACCCAATTTTTCATGGAAGTCCAAACTCTGGTCACCCAATTTGCATAGAAGTCCAACAATCACTTGCCCCACTTTCATAAAGGCCCAAAAAATTAGGTGCCTTTTTTTTTCTTTCCACCAAAAACTTGCTTGCCCAAGTTTGCTAGAAGTAATAAAAGAACTTGCCTTTTATTCATGTCTCTTAAATTATGGGCACCCCACTTTTGGGCCGCCATCAAAACAAGATACCCTACTTTCCCTTTGCCACACAAAATCTGGTGACCCACCATCCTTTTCACTCCGAAATATGGGTGACCCACTTTTATCCTTTACCTCAATAATTGAGTGACTCCCATTTTGTTCCTCAAAATAAATAGGGCGCCCCCCATCTTCTTCCCCATAGAAACTAGGACAACCCAAATATAGGGGATGGCCATACTGATTATATGGAAAAAATTGGGCGGCCCCTCCGTTTCTTTGCACCTCCATAAATGGGGTGAGTCCATGTGACCACCACATCTATGCATCCTTTTGACGGGGGGTAAATATGGTTGTTTTGCTAGCCACTGGTAAAGGTCTTATCAAAGATTGGCAGACAAATGTTAATGTGACAAGAAGTTAACAGTGTAGCCCTCAGAAAGACTTGTTAATGTTGGTGGCCCTATAGAGTAACTCTATCTGCAAGTAGCTAGCTTGTGCCAAGCTGCCACTCAATCCATTTTGGGGCATGCACTCTATGTCACAAGCTAATTTTGGCTCTCTTTCTATAATCAAGAGTTAGAGAGAGCCACTCATTTGGCTTCTTTGGTGTCTATAAAAGCAACTGGCTAGCTTGTGCCAAGCTGCCACTCAATCCATTTTGGGGCATGCACTCTATGTCACAAGCTAATTTTGGCTCTCTTTCTATAATCAAAAGTTAGAGAGAGCCACTCATTTGGCTTCTTTGGTGTCTATAAAAGCAACTGTTGAGCACTAGTTTTGGCTATCACGTATCTCACTACTTTCACTTTTGGCACTATGTTGCTTTGTTCTGTGTATGTGAAGGAAAACTGGCTACACAATCAGTGTGTGTGGGCTATTTTTCGTATGTATTATACAAGTTCTTTTGCATGCATTCCTCAATATAGTGTTGTAATGTTCATTGAATTCTTCTTTTGCTTAATCATCACTTGTTCTCGATTTTCATGTTATTTCAAGTTGCATACAGTCTGTGAGAGTATGATTGGCATTACTCCCTTGGCATCCATCTCACTGGTTGATTGCTAACTCCTTGGTTGATTGCTATCTCCTTGTGTTCTCAGTGGAAAGGGAGCTCTTGTAGTAAGAGTACTAAGTAGGTCACCTTAAGGGTGGGCAAGTGGCAACATGTGAGCTAGTGTGGAGTCTTTCTCGTTGTGTGTATTGTCACTTGTTGTCATAATCTCTAATTCCCTATGATCCTATTGATCCAATTTCAAGTCGTTAAGACCTTGTGAACTCCTCCTTCCTATACTCTCCATTTGTGAGGCTGTCCATTTGTGAAATTTCTCTCTGCACAGGCATGCTATAGGGTAAACTTCCCTATGGAGAATCTCCCTTTAGTAGAAGTGTTTTGGAAAGTTCATCTACTCCTCCGCCTAAGAGAGGCCCTCGGTCTCTCTTCTACAGACATCATGACCCACCAAAAACCATGAGGTAATGCTAGATTCATCCCTATACATCTTACCATTTGTGAGATATCTATTTTTTCTCTCCACTAAAGCCATAATATTTTGCTGAATACGGAAGTATAAAATAATGTTTGATCTCACATCAAATTTAAATGCATAAATCTAACAAGTCATATGCTCAGCTCGTAGATTATGATAAATTTTGCCCATTCCACACTATGATAAGTTTTCATTCATTATCTCAGTGGAGACCATAGGTATAGAAAACCAAAAGAAATTGAATGATCAATCCCATGATGCCAAAATTTAGCATTTCAAATAGTTTATGAAACACGAATACTCATACAAAATCATCCAGTTTTTCCTTAATTTATGAGCTTATATACAAATAGTATATATACCCTGGCTTTTGTTTATATATATACAGTTGCGTACATCTGTATATACACACACACACATACATATATATATATATATATATATATATATATATATATATATATATATATATATATATATATATATATATATATATATATATATATAAGTGTATGTATATACACACACATATATATCTCAATGCACTGATATCTTCCGATTTGACTATATGTGAGAGAACCGTACGAGGCACAAGATCTTTACGTCTTACCTTTGTGAGCCAAAGAGTAACCTGTCTTTTTCTTTGTCTTCAGCTGCCGGTGAGTCAACATAGCCAAAGTACTGCACTGCATTGTGGCGTGTGCGATGGACTTGCGTTCAGCAATTAAGGTCAAGATGCTTCCCATCCAGCAAAGATGCTTCCCATCCAGAAACAATGGCATTGTAACATACCTTGGGCTTTCAGGGCCTCTCTATCTCCATCATGCTTAACCCTATCGTTATCTTTGTCTTCAGTTTCCGACGAGTACTGCATTGCATTGCAGCGTGTGCGATGGACTCACACTCAACAATTCAGGTCAACATAGCCAACAATTTAGGTCAACATAGCCAAAGTACTGCGATGCGCTTTACGTACATGTATGCACCCAAGCACAACAACGCAAGGATGTATCATGTTCCCGAATCCCATCCACAAACAATGGAATTTTGAAGGAGGAGAAGAAGATAGGGATAAGGATGAGCTTGTCTTTCTCCGTCATCCTCAACGCTACCTTTTCCTTTCTCTTCAGTTGTCGGCGAATGACTCTCCTGCACGAGGATTTCCAACCCGTCTTGCCAACACACATCGTAGAGTTCGGCCTCCTATTAACATAAGATTATCCATTAGTTGTGTAGGGTATGCCACTCAGCTGAAAGCTATCAAAGCACTTTGTGGCACCTTGGAGATGGCACAATATGGTGCAGTTGTTGCCTTTGAGCAATTTGGGTTAGATACCTTGGTATTTGCTACATCGTGACACTAGGATTTTTGAGGTACTTAAACAACCACAATATCCTCGGATTCCTATCGAATGATAGATTGTGGTCATCTTCACGGTGGTTACTGGGTTCCCAAACCAGATACCTTTGACACAGATCACTCAATATGAAAAGTTGCTCCTTGACAACCTAAAACCAGACATACTTGAAGGTCTCAAGGAACAACAATTGAGTTTAGAGGTACAAACTCATCTTGCTACATTTTGCCAACAACTGACTCACCACCATGTTGGCAACATCAGGGGGAGAAGATGACTTTGTTGAAATGAAAACGAACACTTCAGCTTGGTAATAGCTTAAGCCATTATGGGCTAATTAGCTTAAGCATATTAGCTTAATAATATCATTATGGACTTAATAATACCATGAAGGGAATGCTTAATAATACCATTGCTAGCTTAATAATACCATCATGGGCTGAATAATACCATTCAGGCTTTATAATACCATGAAGGGCTCAATAATACCAATATGGGGTTAATAATACCATGAAGGGCTTAGTAATACCATGAAGGGCTTAATAATACCATGAAGGGAATGCTTAAGTAAAAACCACGCTTAATATTAACCATTAAGGGCCGAAGGCTTTGGTTATTATGTTTAAGCAAGAACGGACAATAACAGAATGGTCTTCCCTTCGGGCCCTAATTGCTTCGCCCCTTCGGGACCTTTATGGTCTACTTTAGCACCTACATGGTCTTATGTGTTGGTTCAAGTAATGACAATCACTTTGAACTCTCAAGGATGCACAAAAGTCTCAAAATTCTCTTTCAATTATGGAAGTTCCTTTCATAAGAGAGTTGTGGAAAATAGAGTTTCTTCAATTTTTGGCTGGATACTGAGGGGAGATAATCTTCCCATTTTTTTCCAAAAGTTTGTACGTAATGTGCCTGAGAAAACGCTCTATGCTAAGTGAGTGACATAAGCTTGTTTCTCCGACTCTTAGCTTATTAAAAATTTGTTAAATTCAAACTATGTTTTAGTCAAAGCTCCACTTCATGTCTTTACTCACTTTTTAACCACAAGGATTCTCTATGGCTAACTTTACACTCAAGTAAATTAGAAGGTTCCTTGTTATAAAACAAAAACTACTACTACTACAAGAGAGAGAGAGTAAGCTAAGAAATTTCAAGATCCTAACCAAACCCACAAGGGGTGAGAGATGCATGTCTCCACCCAACCAACTCCACCCATATATAAACCTTAAGGTCAAGGGGGGATATGTGAGGAGATCTTGCCAAGTGGCCCCTCCACATGGATGCTAATCCGAGGTCTTCTAATCTTGGAAATCACATGGAATCAGGTGGCTCTCACATGGATTCTAAAAGGATTTTTCTCAAGCTTGTATGTACAAATCTCAAGGTTTGAGAGGCCTCCTTAAGGGTTAAATACCATATTCTTAGGAAATATCAATCCCAAGGGTCAAAACCCTTAGCTGGGAGTAAATAAATCCAAATAGTTTAAGGGTCCAAACCATAGTCTTGGAGACACTTTTCCAAGGTTTCTCAATAAACTCCAAGGGTTCTCCAAGTGGCTCCGGATCCTCGAAACCCATGTCTTTTGCTGATTTGACCTATAGTCATAGAACATTCTTTCTCCCTTTTACATTTTCTTTCTTGAAAATGTATGTAGGTATAATATGTGGAGTATTCCCCCCTGCCCTATGATCGATCTCATTGATCATGGTATTCATCTCTCTAATTCGCTGGTTTATCAAAAGGGGATTCTATCAGGGACTCGATTTGAAAAGGGGGAATCTATGTGTGCGCTAATCCCTACCCAAATCATTATAAATACAAATTTTGCAAGTGAAACACCAAATCAAGTGCAAAGTATGGAAAGGATGATATGTATGAATTGCACATCCATAATACAAACATATGAAGTAGGTGATTATAATAGTCTCCAATGATATCCATTTGTATGAACTACTCGTTCATGGAGCTAAAAAAATAGATGGATTTTTTACTCATGCAAGACTTTGAGAAGTCTGTTAAGTTGAGGTTTGACCAAAACATCTAATTTAGATGTTTTTGACTATGTTCTACTTCTTAACCAACATCTATTGATTTCTTTTCTCAAATTTAGGACTACCATGTTCTATTGGGATTAAGAGTCAAGGTAGAATGTAAGAAAGAAGTGATTCATTTACTTGGGCAATGAACTTTAATATGATTTATCGACCACAAATTCCTCAAAGACTTGAATTTTTTAGAACCAAAAACAATTCCTAAATCTTTTCTCTTTAAGAGTTTAATTCAAACTTTTCGAGATAAGTTGAAGCAATGCTCAATGGATGACTAAGCCCTATTGATATCAAGTGCCTTCTAAAATTGAATGGGTTCTATTCAAAACATCTACTCTTGGTGGTTAATTAGTTACCTATTCCATCCTGTTGAACCTAGTCTAGAAATGACTTCAAAGATTCCTTCAAAGTCAAATACAAGATTTGGAAAAATGGGAAGGAAAATTGAAATTCTGTGTAACTGATTCAACTTGTAAGACACTAAAATGATTTGATTAAAACTAGAGAAGACTCAAAACTTTAGCTGAGTTGTTTGAAGAATTTTTTCTATATTAATGAGACTGAACCCAAATTCTCAAAAAGATCCTTTCAGTAAGGTTAAACCATCATCCATCTACCAAACTTGTTGGTGTCTCTAGCCACTCGAGCTTTGTGATTGATGATGAGGTTCAAATTTACTTTAATAATGCTTGAACTAAATTAATCTCCTTAAACCTCTTAAGAACCTCATATACTAGAATATCATTTTAGTATATTTCTCTAACTCTAGGAGAATGATTCATCTAGTTGTACTATCAACAAGGTGTTTTAAGATCAACTAGCTTCAATTATGTGGATTACTAAGTCAATCCTTTTCATCATCTCTTGAAACATCTTAAAGGCATAAAATTGAGTCAAGATAGTGATTCACCTAGTTATACTATCAACTAAGTGCTTAAATATAAATTATCTTAGTCAAACTTACCTTGCTAAAAGAGATATTTCCAAGTTCTTTCTTCAGAAGTCGATGTAGCATTTTTGATACTTGACTCTATTGGAGCAAGTCTATGACAAGCCTAAGTATTGGCTTGAGTCCCACAAATTCAAAGAAGAACCCTTAAAATGAAGACAATGTGAAGTTCACTTGTGAACTACCACTTGTAACTTTTGAAGACTTTAGTTAATGTAAAAGTGAAAGAATCTTAAGTGGTTGAGTCCACTTGATAAAAAAGGGAAAGAGGAGCCACGAATTTGTTATTTGTGGTAGCTAGAGAATCAAATCAATCACTAATTGATTGGAGCGTGATTGAGGGAAGTTAGCCTCCCAAGCTCAACTATAAATAGATGGCAACTTTAGTCGTGGTTAGAGAGACCTCAGAGAAGACCTCGAAGAGCTGAGCTTTATGCCATATCAAGTTGTGGTTTCAAGGCACACATATGAATCAGTAAGTCATTGTGTTGTAAAATCAATATACTTTTATTTTCATGATCATTTGAGTTCATATTTCCATGTTCTTGTGAAGTGTACGACTCACTGCCATATCTCTCAGTTTTCTCAGTCAGATTGCAGAGTTGGTTTCTCTGAGCTTGGTGCATCATTTTCAGTGATTTAATTTGGTAAAGTTAGCTCTATAAGTCTAATATATGCTCACCAATTTTCATTTCATTTGGGTGTTTCAATCTTCAGTTATGTTCAGTTGAAGTCAACCCTATCTGTTCATTTTCACTTCTTTGTGAGGTACCCGACTTTTTTACTCATCTAGTCAGAGCTGTTTCTCAGTGTGTACTTACTAAAATTCAATGATTGAAAGCTTGTTGGATTCAGCATACTGTCTAGTATAAGCACACAAATTTTCATAATCATTGGATTCTTAAATCTTGAGTTATGTTCATTTTTCTGCTCACTGGTCTCATTACTGTAGCAGCCCGTGAAAATCAGGATGATTGTTGGATGCCTAAGTTCCTCACCTCTGAGCTAACTCCAACTTATCTGTTTTGATCTATCTTTTTGAGAGTGATATTCCAAGGTACATAGGGTGTCTAATACATCCATTGGCAAGCTAAAAGGGCCCACCACATACTCCTGGAGTTCATTTGGCTGGTGTAGATCAAGGACTTTGCAATACCTCTTTATCTTCAAGCACATACCTATCCATCTCTTCACAGTGGTATCAGAGCAAGGTTGGACAACATGAAAGATGGATTTCCTTCATCAATTGACAAATTGGATAGAGGTAATTACTCAACTTGGTCATTAAGGATGGAAGATTATCTCCAAGGTAGAAGTTTATATGGTTATGTGGCTGAAGATGAGGTTATGCCAAGTTTCAGGAACAAAAGTCAACCAACACAAGAAGAGCACAAAAGATTGAGCACATGGTGCTCCAAGGATGCACTTGCAAGGTCTTATCTCCTCAACTCTATCTCAAATTTTTTGTTGCCTCACATTAGAAGTTGTAAGACATCTCAGGAAGTGTGGGATGCACTTGAAGCCTTCTTCTCTTCAAGTACCAAAGCTAGGAAGCATCAACTAGTAATGTAGATTTTTCCTTACTAGTAGAAGAGCTCAATTTTCCTTTGCCCTTCAGACTAGCCAGGAAAGCTTGATCTGTAAAACAAATAATAGACCTATTATGCCTAGACTGATCTTCTTGCAACAAAACAAAAACTAACTCTTCAAATGTTAAGGCGTTTGGATTGCCTTTCATCATCAAACAAAGAGTAGAGGAAAAAATATGATATAAGTTGGGAAGACCATTTAGAACAGTCTGCACAAGTGAACTATCACAAAGGACTTCATCAACAAAAATCAATTGTTCCATCGAATCATTGATTGTCAGGAATCGAACTCACAACCTCCCGGTTAGGAGTGCGATGGGCTAACCACTTGTAAAGCCTTTCATTCCCCTGCTATGTATGTTTAAGGATAGATTTATAGCATATAGAGGTAGAACTGTGATTCCCATGCACATGATGCAGACACATTTCGTTCATTGTATCATATATTTTCATCCTTATTTACTAAGTATACCCCTAGAATGAATAAGTACCTTGTTTCGAGATCTACATTTAGTTCACTATAAGATAATGCCTTGATTTTACTATCGTTCTCTAGAATTTTTAAACTTGCAAGACTCAAAAGTGGTATCTCGAGGACTTAGCACATCTCTAGCACTATTGTGCACATCGAAGAGATGAACATTTTTGCCTCTCATAAGCATTTTGGAATTCTGCATAGTTTTTTAGCTATAGGGCCCAGAAACATGTGGATTTTTTGAACACTTAAAAAATTGTGGTATTCTCTATTTCTATTTGAATCCGTGACTTTGATGCATAGGTGTTCTCATGTACACTCAGGATTGTCTTTGCATATGTCTTTTTGTTGCCTTTTTTTCTACTTTTGATGGTTATCGCTAAAGAAAGCACTTGACTACTACAAACACATGCTTTTGCTTATGTTTTGCATGCAATATGAGAAGAGCTGACTTTTTCTTAATTTGGTTGATCATGCACTTCCTTGGGGGATGATAAACTCTGTTTTGAGGAAGATTTCCTAGGCCCTACAAGAAGAGATGGAAAACAAGAGAATTACCTTGTTATTGAGAATGAGAGTGAGAGTGTGATTGAGAGTGCGAGTGTGAATGCAATTGTGATAGCTCAAGGGTGGCCATCTATTTCCCAAAGTTATTGTATGAATTGATTCAATCTATAATCTAGAAACTTCTTTTTTTTTGGCTCATGTCCTGTCCACTCTTCCGCATTGGATTTTCCCTTATCTTGTGAAAGTTCTATTTTTCTTTCTTCTACTATCCTTGAGTGAACATAAGCTTTTGATCAGAAGCTTGTACTATTGTACCACATGTTTGAGTTGCTTTGTCGTTCTAGGGAACATCAAAATATTTGGAGTCCCATTCGCATTTAAATATTACCCGACTCTTCTTTGGCTAGCTTCATCATATTATCTTTGAATTAAATATTTTGTAGCACTCACAAAACGATGACCAAGAGTATGATTTACATTAGTAGTGGTCACGCATTCAAAAAAAGATCACTAAGAAAGACGTGGAATACCAAGAACAAGAAGGAAAGAAATTAATTCTAGCCATATACCATGTCATTCCCTCAACTGCATGACATCTTGACTTAAGTGTTATGGAGACAAAAAGAATTGATCTTTGCTATGGAAAATCACAGTTCTCCATAAGGTTGAGATATTCAATTATGGAAAATCCTTCGCCATCTTCAATATTTGGGGATGTTTCAGTGGCTCATCATTATTTTTTAACCCACCCATTCTAAAGACATAGGGAAGATTTTTTATAAGTAGAGAATATGCCTCGTAGGGAGAATGTTACATATTCAAATGAATTTTTTACTTGTCTTACTAAGAGAATATGAGATCTTCCTTCTATGTTGATCCCTAGAGATCTCTTTTCTTTGTTGAGCCTTATAGTTGAACTCTTTATTTTCTATTGATCCTTTCTCATGAATAATGAAAAATATTTGTGAGGATGCCCATAATATAGATTATTTGAATGATTCTATGCTCTCAATTGAATCATTTAATTTATCTCAATGCGACAATGCTCATCCTGTCAATGTTTATTGACCTTCTTATTTCTCTGTACATTCAAGTGTATATGAACAAATTTCCAACGATCAAAATATTGGAGCAAGGAGCTCCATTAGCTTTAGAAGAAATCCTCCTGAATTAAGTCAAAAAAGATTTGGATTTCTTACTTTATATAGATAGATGGCTTTAGATATAACGATGTGTTTTGTGCCTTATAATGTTTGTATAAGTTAGGAATGAAAAAAATAAAATACATAACATAGAATTTCTTCAAATGAGATAATGAAATATAAGTGACAAAGGATATGTTGGTGAACATGCAATGCATTGAATGATAAAATATTCTAGTTTTCATTGTGATGATATGCCTACAATAAGAAGGTTACACTTATCAAATAACTTACATGTAGATAATTTTAATAGTTTTCTAAAAGAGCACCATGAAATTCAAGCTTTAGAAAGAAAGAAGGAAATTCATCATAGGAGTAAAGTACTAGAACATTTAAAACATTATATTTGATTATTGATTGATGATATGGATCAAGGGAAGACATGTTTGTTCCGTTTTGCTCACTTTCCTAAAATATATTGGAGATAAATCCTTGTACAAATGCATTTGGCACATGCTTTGATATAAAATGAAATTCTAAGGTATAAGTTTTTCTTCACATATCCCAATGTGCATAATGATTCAACCCTCACTCTCACTATGCTTTATAGAGCTCTACAATCATGGGAGTGTCATTTGCCACCAACTTTTTTTTTCAACTTGATAACAGTATGAGAGAGATAAGAATAGCATGTGCATGGTTATTGATAAACAAGCATTTCACAAAGTTAAGGTCAATTTTCTTTTAGTTCGCCATACTCATGATCACATTGATAAAACATTTAGTACATTCTTAAAGAGACTAAAACATCAGAATGTTTTTTCTCTCCCAACATTGGTTATTCTAATTTCTAAAGCTTGAAGCTCTACATGCTACACAAATTTATGATTTCAAGGAGTTTTGCTAAACAAGTGTTCATAATAGTAATAAAGGTTTAGCTAAATTAAACAATGTTAATTTCAACCACATATTCTTGACAAGGGGTCATGATGACATAAATCTTTCTTTGTAAAATAATATTCATTTTTTGGTGGGTGGGAGCCTAAGGATGAGTAAATATTTTTATTTCATATCATGATAAAAATAGTATGATAGACTATAGAAGAGGAGCCATATTGAGCATGCAAAGAAATATGCAACAAATCAAGATGTATTATTAATGGATACTTTTTTATCCTTCAAGAAAAATTTGCAAGGAATTTGTTTGCACAATATTGGCATATTGACATTCCATTCACATGGATTTGGGCACACATAGGTTGAGTGTGGTCCAAACATATAACATAATGTAGAGATTTTTTAGAGCTTAAGGAATCCACCAAAAAGGAACATTTATATAGGGTCAATGATGAAAAAACTAGATGAAGCACAATGGCATGGAAATTAAAGAAAATAAATGTTGGAATACTTATCCCGATCCTTTTTTAAAATGATGATTATGCCGAAAAATTTGGGATTGCTGATCTTATGATCAATTTCCTTAAGAGCTCGGTGAATATCTATGTGAATTGGAGTGATGCAGTTGTGGGGAGAATTCCTCATATAATGGTTTTTGGTATTAGGGCAGTATTGATAGGGAGGTGGGCCCTCTGGTAGAGAGCACTTACTTTGAATATGCTCATATTCTCCACATCCATTCCACATAAGTATGAACTTATCATATGTGCATTGGCATGTGGATGCTTGAAAAGAGGTCACAAGTATGCGCACAAAGAAAAGGGAGCATATAAGCATGGAATGCATAAATTCTTGGCATAATAGAAGCATCAGGTTGCTTGGATTATGTATGCCATACATGAAATTGCATGTAGCTATATGCATGAACTTTAGGATTCACTTTTTGTTTTCATACATAATGAAAATAATTAAGTGAACGATTTGCAATAGATCGTTTACTTAGGAGCAAGAACTTTAGGAAAAGGAAATTTGAGGTATTTGCAAAATTAATTTTAGCTAAAGTTTTGCAAGACTTATACCTAGAGATTCCTTCCTAAGGTGACACCCATGCTTAATGTAAAATTTCAGATTAATTAATGAGTATGTATTGCTCATTAATGAAATAAAACTAAAGAGGAAATTCCCTTACCAAGTTAATGGCAAGGAAGAAATAAATTAAAGAGTGCCCGAAGAAATCTAAGTTCTTTAGTAACTTAAAAAAAATCATCCGGGTCCAATCTTTTAATACAATTTTTAGTCTCAAGCACTATATACTTGAAAACATCTAAGCTTTTTCATAACTTAGAAATTTTTCAAAGCAAAGTCTTTTTTGTTTTACATGATCCAAATATCAGGTATACATAAGTATTAGATAAAATAGCATGCTCAATGCTAACTCCAGGTATAAGAGATACTTAGAGATGATTCAAAAACAAGCTTTTAAATAGATGGAACCAAATACAACTGATATTTCAATGATATAGATGATTTCAGGGCATATTTTTATATTGCTTAACAATTAGTACAATACTACTACTCTAAGTATAAAGAGTTGGTGCCAATTATGAGAAAAAATTTGCTTTAACCAACATGAATGGTGAAAATTATTCTAGACAACATGAGAACTTGAAAATTCCCTCCTATAGGAAGAACTTCCAAGGTAGTTAAAAGCTTCATTCATTCAATAAATTTTCACCTCAAGAAGAATCAAGTAAAGTTCTCTCTAGGAAATGCAATAGTTCATAATGAAAGGAACTTAAATCTCTCTGGGTACAATGATGAGATGGATTTTTTTTTTTCATAGTACTTTTAAAACACTTATGCTTTGATTAGCCTTGAAAACTAGTCACCTCTTCTAACAAAAATGGACATGAATTTTCATTATTAGGTGACATGAGCATTCAAGAGCATTCCCAAAGAGGTTCATGAATATGTTTGAAGAGGTGGTCACCAAGTTACCTCTATACGATGTTTTAATAGATACCAAAACTAGAATTCCTTTTACTAAAGCTGCCATCTATTTATAGTTGAGTTTGGGAGGCTAACTTCCCTCAATCACTCTCCAATCAATTACTGATTGATTAGATTCTCTATCTACCACAAATCACAAATTTGTGGCTCCTCTTTCCCTTTTTGATCAAGTGGACTCAACCACTTAAGATTCTTTCACTTTTACATTAAGTAAAGTCTTCAAAAGTTACAAGAGGTAGTTGACAAGTGAACTTTACATTGTCTTCATTTTAAGGCTTCTTCTTTGAATTTGTGGGACGCAAGCCAATACTTAGGCTTTTCATAGACTTGCTCCAACAACTCCCCCTCAAGCCAAGTATGCTTGAGGTCTTCAATCTTCCAAGATTACCTGCAAACCTATCATAGCCTTGAATTTGCAAAGCTTTGTACCATCCAATGCTTTGGTTATAATATCTGCACATTGTTGATGAGTGGACACATATGATATTTGAATCTCTTTGCTTAGAACCTTCTCTCGTACATAGTGATAATGAACTTCAATATGTTTAGTCCTTGCATGAAAAATAGGGTTAGCAGCCAAATGAATGGAACTCATATTGTCACAAAAAATAGTTGGAGTTCCAAGCTCCAATCCAAGATCTGTGAATAATGTCTTCATCCACATAGCTTCCTGAGTAGCTATGGCAAGACCTTTGTACTCAGCCTCTGTGGAAGAAAGAGCAACTGTAGGTTGCTTATTGGATGACCATGAAATAAGCTTTGAACCTGCAAAAGTAAGATATCCTGAAGTGCTCCTTCTATCTTCCTTGGAACCGGCCCAATCTGCATCAGAAAATAGCTTCAAACCTAAATCAGATACATAAGGATAATAAAGTCCTTCATTTATGGTTCCTTTGAGATACTTGAGAATCCTTTTGGCAGCATCCATGTGTGATTTCCTTGGTGTGTGCATAAATTGACTTAGCACACTCACACTATAGCATATATCTACCCTTGTCAATGTGGCATAGTTGAGACTACCCACAAGGCTTTGATATGATGTGATGTCCTCTATGAGTTCACCTTCATGTGAGCTCAATTTATGGTTGACCTCCATTGGAGTACCTACAATTTTACAATCCTCCATCTTGAATTTTGCTAACATATCCTTGATATACTTCCTTTGAGTGAGAAATAAACCATGATCTTTGTAGACAACTTCCAAACCTAGGAAGTAGGCAAGTGATCCTAAATCACTTACCTTGAATTCTTCTCTCATCTGATCTTTGATCTTCTTCATACCGTTTGCATCATTCCCTGTCAATATAATATCATCTACATTTATACATAGGTAGATGATCTCAGAATTACTCTTTTTGATAAAGAGTGAAGGATCTGCCTTGCTTGGTTGAAAGCCTTTGTCCTGCAAAAATGAAACAAGTCTGAAATTCCAAGCTCTTGGAGCTTGCTTGAGACCATACAATGCTTTGTTAAGTTTACACACATAATCAGGATGAACTTGATTCTCAAAACAAGGTGGTTGTGCCATATATACCTCTTCTGTTATCCAACCATTCAAGATTCATTCTTTACATCTAGTTGAAGTATCTTCCAATTCTTGGAAGAAGCAATACTAAGTAACACTCTGATTGTAGGCATCTTAGCTATAGGAGAAAAAGTTTCTTCATAATCAACTCCTTGAGTTTGTGCAAAGCCTTTTGCTACAAGTCTTGCTTTATACCTATTTATGGAACCATAAGAATTCTTCTTGAGCTTGTAGACCCATCTTGAGCCTCTTACCTTCATGGATGAAGTCTTGGGCACCAAATTCCAAGTGTTGTTTTCCTCAAGTGCTTCAATCTCTTCCTTCATTGCATGCTTCCATTCTGATTTTCCTCTGGCCTCTTCAAAGGATGATGGCTCCTCTTGATTTATGTCCACTACAAGGAATACAGGCATATAGCGATGATTAAGGCAAAAAAAATTCATCTCTATAAAATTGCAAAATGCATCGTAATGAGCATCGCGCGCGGACCGTCGATTAAACGACGAACCAAACGATGTTTTTTGTGACTTCTGGAACGATAGGGTCTGCGACGCTCCCATATAGCATCACTAACACTACGGTTTTAAATAGCATCGCATAAGCGACACTCAAAACATGTCGCTTATGCAACGTGCGCGTAGCATCGCTTACACGACGGTTTGTTGAGGGAAAAAAATTAAAACGTTGGAGGCTCTTCGATCGGCATTTTCACACATCTGATCGAAGAGCTCTCCAATGTTCGCAATTGCGCTACGCTTACGAACTGAAGCAAGTATATGCAGAATTGTTGTTTTGCCTAAGCTCTCTCTTATTGTCTCCCTCTATCTCTGTTTCTCTCTTTCTACATCTTTCTCTCTTTGAATTCTCTCTCTCTCTCTCTCTCTCTTCTTTCTCTCTTTTTTGCAGGTTATTCAAGAAGCTAACCAAGCAAAAATTATGGCTAACTATTGTAAGTACAATTTCTATTCTTTGTATATCATTTGAATTGTGTTATTTTCATTAGATAGCACACTCACACTTATTGATATGCACTTATACACTTATACATGATGAAGATGCACTTTCACACATATACACATATACACATGCACATACACACACATATATACACACAGATACATGTGCACATACACTTAGACATACACATATATACACATGCATATGCACAAACATTTCTACAACCACATAAAAAGACTTACATGCGTGCATTATTGCATATATATATATATATATATATATATATATATATATATATATATATATATATATATATATATATATATATATATATATATATATATATATATATATATATACACACACATTAACTTATACGCAAATACATGTATATGCACATCCACATGCATGCGCATGGATGCAAATGGAAATGCATCCACATACACATGCATGTGGAATACATATACACATGCATATACATACATTATACACATATTTACACATATATATGCACATACGTACACACACATATACACATGCACACACACACATGCACATACCTACATATACACATATACATGCACATACACACATATACACATAGAGTTACACATATACATGCACATACATATACACACATATACACATGCACATGCACATGCACATACTCATACACACACTTACACATGCACATGCACATACATACATATACACACACATACACATACACATGCACATACATACATATACACACACATACATATACACTTAGGTACACACATATGAACGAATTATATAATTAAAGTATTAAAACACATATACACATGCACATACCTACATATACACATATACATGCACATACACACATATACACATGGAGTTACACATATACATGCACATACATATACACACACATACACATGCACATACACATACTCATACACACATATATACTTACACATGCACATGCACATACATAAATATACACACAGATACACATGAACATACATACATATACACACACATACATATACACTTAGGTACACACATATGAATTAATTATATAATTAAAGTATTAAAACACATATACACATGCACACACACATGCACATACCTACATATACACATATACATGCAGATACACACATATACACATAGAGTTACACATATACATGCACATACATATACACACACATACACATGCACATGCACATACTCATACACACATATACACTTACACATGCACATGCACATACATACATATACACACACATACACATGCACATACATACATATACACACACATACATATACACTTAGGTACACACATATGAATTATATAATTAAAGTATTAAAACACATGTTTAATATAAACAATAATAACAATCAATAGAACAAAACTCTTCGTTACTTAATACCATACCCATAATTCAAAACATAACTGAAATGAAAAATATATAGATAATATATATATATATATATATATATATATATATATATATATATATATATATATATATATATATATATATATATATATATATATATATGAATGTAAATACATATAATCCAATGTCATAATCAACTAAAATCCTAATCATCATCATCATGATCATCATCATCACCGGTATCATGATCATCCTGATCTTCCTCATCCTCATCGTCATGATCACCATGTGACGATCGAGATCGTCCCTCCTGTGTCTGTCTCTCCACCTCATCCATATTTGTCTCTCCATAATATTCCTATATTACATATAACAAACATAAATAAATAAAACAATTAAACCATTCATAAAAATAAAATAATTATATAAAATTTAATAATACTCACAAAGGCATTAGGATGATCTTGCATATACTCGCTCAAACGCCGATATCCAAAATGTGTAGCATACTCGATCTCATGTTTCGTAGGATATCGGCCATAATCCTTCCGCTGCATTGAAACAAATAAAAAGATTAGTTGCTTGCATTTTAACTAAAATAAAAAATTTACTCACAATAACACATATACTTACAAATGTAGCTACAAAACCATTATGTCCCATTTGGCCTAGGTGCAATGTGTGGCCCGACTCCACTCTCTTCTTTGCAGCAACCTGTTTATTTAAGAATAAAAGTACATAAATTAAATGTAAAAAATTACTAAAATACATAAAAATTATAAATATAAACTATTAATTTGTGTACCTTCTGCTGAGGAAATGACTCCTAAGATGTAGTTGTCTACAAAAAAACTGCCATGACTCACGTGGTATGTTAGCTCGCCTCTTATTTTTTTCCACCATATAATATCTCCTGTTAATTTAATCTCAAACAGAAAAAAAAATCAGAATACATACACACATATACACACACATACACATACACATACATGCAAACATATATGCATACATATATGTATACATATACACATATACATACATATAACATAAACACACATACATATCCACATATATACATACACACACATGCATGCATATACACTCATTCATACAAAATACATGCATTTATCCCACAATAATGTGTAGTTGTGTATATGTGAATATGTGTGTATGTGTAAATGTGTATATGTGAATATGTGTGTATGTGTAAATATGTATATGTGAATTTTTGGTGTATGTAGATAATCAGATTATTAATATCAAATACCATTATTTGTAGATTCTAATCAATCAGATGGAACTCCACCACCGTCTCCTCATCGTGCAACAACTTTATACTATAAGTATATCAAACATTTAATTTTAAATATATTTGATGGATACATAACTTATATTTTTTTTTGTTTCTTATTATGTGCAAATTCTGATCAATCAGAGGGTACTCCACCACCTCCTACCCATGCAACGACTTCACATGTGTCCTCCGATAGGAATTATGATGAATTTTACTATCAAGAGCATATTATATGTTGGTGTAACTCTTGTTATGGCATGTATCGAAGACCACGATTGGAATGTATTGAACATGAGGCAGAGTATGGTACTTTTGAGCATGCACCATCACTTGGTCAACATGATAATGATTGGGTATGTATTTTCTATATATATTAATGTCATTATTTTATTTAAAAACCATATACAAAATCAAATTCTGTTGATATACAGGAATACTTGCTCGATGATAATGATGATGATAATTTTTCTCATAATGTTAATATACCTCGTACATGTCATGTACTTGCTGTTCATCAATTACAAGCAGAGGTTTCTAGAAATCCTCTACCTCCTGGTTTAGAGACCGAAACGGAGGGAGATTATCCATTGCTAGCTTGTGATCGTTCTTTAGTACAAACATATGATAGAAGAAGATATGGAGGATGTCATTATTTTATTAAAAAACCATATACAAAATCAAATTACTGTTGATATACAAGAATACTTGCTCGATGATGATGATGATGATAATTTTTCTCATAATGTTAATATACCTCGTACATGTCATGTACTTGCTGTTCATCAATTACAAGCAGAGGTTTCTAGAAATCCTCTACCTCCTGGTTTAGAGATTGAAACAGATGGAGATTATCCATTTACAGCTCGTGATCGTTCTTTAGTACAAACATATGATAGAAGAAGATATGGAGGATGGAATAGAGGACCACTTCCTTTAGATGGAGAGGTTTTCAACTTTTGGGGTAATCTTTATATGATTGCTCCATCCACTATTACTAATGCTGATCGTGGTCTCTTTATTGTAGAGGATTTGTATGTGCCTCCGAACTTTGAAGTGACTCTTATGTTATTTTGTGGTCCTATATATGGATGGGGAGATTGGCATCGACTTTCATGTTATGTTCAAAGCATGAGTACTTATGGAATATGCTTGAACGCAGCATCCCTTACTAGTAGAAGGATTTTACATGCAGAAAATGCAAGATTATATATTGATGGAAGACCTTACACACATGGAAATATAGCAGGTTTAATAAATAGTAGTCGAGGGTTACATAATAGTTCAAGGACTAATTGCACATTTGAAGAGCGTGAAAATAGTCATGAATCACCATACATGAGTAGAGATGTATCAAGATACATAGTTTTCAATGCTATTACTACATTACATGCCGGAGATGAATTATCAGTGAATTATGGATGGCATAGACCTCCAAGAGCACCTTTTAGCTCGAGAGAATAAAAATTTTCTATCCATATTTAATAAGTTATATACTTAATTTTATATTTAAAGTTTACTTTTTATTCATTTATGGAATACTAATGAATTTTATGTATATGTGTAGATTCCAATGTATGATGTTGATGATATTCCTCCACAGCATTCACAATTACCAGTAAGACCTCATTTATCAGAAGCTTCCATGAGGAGGCTACACAAAAGTAATCCTGTGCAATATGCAAAGTTGAAAGATCTATATTCAAAAGACGATAAAGTACAAGATTTGTGTGACAATGATGAAGATGATGGCATGGAAGATTTTATTGAGGACTGGTATCAAAATGACAGTGAGAGCATTGATATTTCTAAAAATGAGAAATATCTTCGAGAGGAATGTCTAAAGCATGTATATGAAAGAAGTCGTTTGACACGATTAAGTGCGAGCTTACTTATTCTCAATCTTCAAAATCGTTTTGGATGGAGTAATGTATCTGTTTTGACACTATTAAGGTATAATTTTCATTTTTCTATATATTTATATATATATATGCATATATATATATATATATATATATATATATATATATATATATATATATATTTATATATATATATATATATATATATATATATATATATATATATATATATATATATATATATATATATATATATATATATATATATATATATATATATATATATATATATAAATACATGCATATATAAACATACACATAATGTACATGAATGCATACACACATATAAACATACACACACATATAAACATACACACACATATACACACATTTTGAAGGATGGAAAAATAATTTTAAAGGATGGGCAAACAAAAAGTGTCCATTCAATGCATGCTTTTATTATTACTTTAGATAAGGTAAGAACAAGAACTTGAATTGAATGGACACTTTTTGTCTGCGCATCTTTTAAAACTATTAATGCATCTTTCAAAATATTCATGAAAAATTTGATTGTTTGGATGGCAAGATACGATTGTTTGTTTTGGAGGATATGACGTATGTACCTTCATTGAATGATTTGTCGATTCTATCATATGTTCAGTTTGCAAGTGTGAGAAGTGGATTTATAATTGCTATTCAAAGAATTTGGCACTGCTTATAGGCCATACAATGGTGACCTGGATGAATCGCATGCACATAGGTTACTCAAGATAGAGCAATCTGATTATAATGGACTAGTGCCAGCAAGATTCCTGGGGTATGTAGTAAACCTCTTGCATGTCAATGATGAGCATCTAAACTTTAGGATACAAAGTGGAAATCATGGTGGCTTGAGAGGATCACTTTTATACAGCTTGTTCAAAAAACTTCTGTGTCATAAACCTGAAGTTCTTTGAACAAGTTGTATAAAAGTGATCCTCTCAAGCCACCATGATTTCCACTTTGTATCCTAAAGTTCAGATGCTCATCATTGACATGCAAGAGGTTTACTGCATACCCTAGGAATCCTACTGGCACTAGTCCCTTATAATCAGGTTGCTCTATCCTGAGTAACCTTTGTGCATGCGATTCATCCAGGTCGCCATCGTATGGCCTATAAACAGTGCCAAATTCTTTGAATAGCAATTATAAACCCGCTTCTCACACTTTCAAACTGAACATATGATAGAATCGACAAATCATTCAATGAAGGGACATACTTCATATCCTCCAAAACAAACAATCGTATCCTGCCATCCAAAACAATCAAATTTTTCACGAATATTTTGAAAGATGCACATAAGCATACACATATATAAAATTATATGCATATATATATATATATATATATATATATATATATATATATATATATATATATATATATATATATATATATATATATATATATATATATATATATATATATATATACTTTTTTTAATATATCTTTTTTTTATAAACTTATAGGTTATTATCTAAAAAGTTTTTACCAAGTCAGAATATTCTTCCTACCTCACATGATGAAATGAAGAAGATAATCAACAATCTTGTATAGATTATCAATGTATACATGCATGTCCTAACGATTGTATTTTATATAGAGGTGAATATGCAGACTCTTTGACATGTCCCAAATGTCGATCTCCTTGATATAAGGGCGAAGAAGGTAAAATCCCAAAAAAGGTATTGAGACATTTTCCATTGGCTCTACGGATTAGACATATGTTTCAAAGCCCCGAATTATCAAAGCTTTTGACTTGGGGACATGATCACTGACGAAATAATCAGAATTCCTCATGATAGTGTTGCTTTTTAGCATATTGATTCTACGTGGCCTAAATTTGCACAAAATCCACAGAATCTAAAGTTAGGAGTTGCATTAGATGGGGTTAATCCATTCTCCATGAAATCCAGTAAATGGTCAACATGGCCAGTGGTAGTCATAAACTACAATCTTCCGCCATATCTTAGCATTAAAAATGAACATTTAATGCTTTCACTTTTAATCCCAGGCAAAATACAAGTTAAAGATATGAATATATATCTTGCTCCTCTCATTGATGATCTTTAAGAGTTGTGGAGAGGTATTAATATCATTGATGTACCCAAAAGCATCAATGAAAGACATATTATGGTTCGTGGTATTGTGGCTTGGACTATTCACGATTTACCATGATATGGTGTTTGTTCAGGTATTGATGTAATTTTTTTATTCAATATGCATGTAAATAAATATGATTTAATCTAATTATATTTTTATCATTTTCATGATGCAAAAATATCTACTAAGGTTATAAAGCTTGTCCATATTGTGGTGATTGGTTGAGATCAATCTATAGTAAGAATCTCAACAAAAATATTTATCTTCGACATCGACGATTCTTTCCTGATGATCATCCATTAAGATCTAAAAGAGAAGCGATACATTTTAATGGAAAGCTTGAAATAGGTCAGTGTCCAAAACCTATGACGCCTATGGATTGGTATAAAAAATGGACAGATGGACCTCTGATAGATCCAGAATAAAAAATCTTCAATGATGATTCAGATAATGAGTATTGTGAAGAGAGGTAAAGGAAAATTGGCACTCGTAGAGAACATATCAATATGGTATTCTTTGGAGTATTGGAAAGAGTTAAAAGTATGTCATCTTCTTGATCCTATGCATATATTCAAAAATATTGGTTATTCACTATGGCAGCATCTTCTTGGACTAAAAGATACCACAACATCAAGGAATGATTTGAAAGACCAAAAATCCAAACCAAAGTTATGGCTAGTTTTTGATAGACATCGACAAGAAACGACTTATGCACCTGCTCCTTGGGTACTTACAACAAAAGAGATACAGACTATCAACAATAGAATTCAATTGATTAAGATGCCTATAGGATATGGAGCATCTTTTCAAAACATGTTTACTATGGATGATAAGAGCTTATTTGGGTTAAAGACCCATGACTGGCATAACTTTTTGAAACATATTTTACCTTTGGTTATCGATGGATGTACAATGAAAGGAGTACGAGATGTGATCTATCGTCTTGGATCACTTATAAGGTAATTATGATTCTTTTATATTTAGTATGTATGAATATTGGATATCTTTTATTTTTTAATTAACTTCTTTATAATTGTTTTTATGATATGTATAGGTGGATTACATCCAAAGAGATTGACAAAAACTCGATCCCACAAAAAAAACGTGAATGCAAAGAGCTACTATGTTTGATGGAGAAAGAACTTCCTACTTCATTTTCTGATATTCAGGTTCATTTATTAGTCCATCTTGTAGATGAAATAGAGATTGCAGGTGTTGTCAACACTCGATGGATGTTTTGGGTCGAGCGATTTATGCGAATATTATAAGGTTATGTGCGACAAAGAGCGAAACCAGAAGGATCCATGGCAAAGGGTTGGATGCTTGAAGAGTGCATGTATTACGTTAGTGAGTACCTTGAAAGAGTTCATGAAGAAGCTCCATGTGCATGGACCAATGAGTCTTCTTCAAAAATAACAGATGAGGTATTATAAGGTAAGGGAGTTCCATTCTTATTTACATTTCAAGAAAAAAATGATGTTTCTACTTTTGTAGCATATAGAAGCGAATGAATACAACCATTCCTTAGCGAGTACGAGGAACTTCAAAATCTCCGAAGTAAAAGGCAAAAAAACAAAAGATATAGACATAATCTCGATAATAATGAGATTATAGATATATCTTCTTTCACGGATTGGCTATATTCATTTGCAACGTGCCAACGCAAATAATGAAGAAATCTCAGATGAGCAAAGAGAGTTAATGATAGGTTGTGAACAAAAGGTAATTTTATTAAGATAATATTTCTTTTTCATATATGTATGTTAGTTTCTATTTACTAATTGAATTTATTTTGCAAGATCGAATGTTCACTAATATGTAGGCTTTTGGATAGCATATTAGAATCAACGCCATTGATTCTTTACGTAAAACAGAGGACTCTAGTATTGTTGCTTCTTTCAAGCAACTATCACGTGCTAGCTCAAAAGACACGAACCTTATAGATAGCGAACTTGGTTACATAGGAACTATTGTTGGTATCTACGAAATTCCATTTCGTACATTCAAACAGGTAGAAAAAAGTTTATATTTTTTATGATAGAGTTGGTTATTTTTTTAAGCACTTAATAATGGGTTTTTGTTGATAAAGGTAGTAATTCCACATTAAGAAAGGAATTATCTGGGCTTTGGGCAATTGATTCTTCCAAGGTAATGTGATCTACTAAAGAACCATATATTCTTCCTAGGCATATTGAACAAGCATTTTTTAATAAAAACCCAAATGCTCATCCTTGGTGGCAAGTCATTCATGTGCAACCTAGAGGTAGGTCATTGTTTGAACAATTTATTGTTAGAGAGATCGAAGAAAATCCTCTTGATGATTTAGCATCAGATACTGATACATCAACATCTCAAATAGAAATTAGAATCATTATACATGATAATGATACTAATCTTTTTGATGAAGAGGTGTGTATGTGTGTGCATATGTGTCTGTGTCTATGTGGGTGGGTGTCTATGTGTATGTGTGTGTATCTATGAGTGTGTATGTGTTTATGTGTGTGTATGTGTCTATGTGTGTGTATGTGTCTATGTGTGTATGTGTATGCATGTATGTATGCATATGTATGTGTATGTGTGTGGGTGTCTATGTGTA
>CM035432.1:136171150-136238650 GCA_020310875.1 Ceratopteris richardii
ACCTTGATCCAGATATTGAAGCTTCCTTTCTAGGTCCCGATACATCTGTATGAACCAACTCGAAGAGATATCCATGCATATAACCTTTCTTCATGAATGGTAACGTGTGAGACTTTCCAAATTGACATGCACTACACTCATAAATCATATGTTGTTTTGACAAGTTAGGGAGTCCAAGTACACTTTGGTCCCTGCGAATTTGCTTTAATGACCTTTCACCAATATGTGCTAACCTTTTGTGCCATACTTCCAATTCTGTGAGTGTTTGACTACCATAATTAAAGAGAGCAATGTTTCTAGTGTCCTCTAATTCAAATGTGAACAATCTACCTGTCTTTTCACCTTTTGCAATTCTTCTGAATCCTTGACTTGATCTTCAACAAATGCTCCTGCTTTTGTGAACCTGACTTGCAACCCTTTCTCCACTATCTACCCAACACTTATCAAATTCTTTGTAATGGTAGGGACATAGAGTACCTTACTGAGTAGGTCGATGTTTCCATTAGGTGCTTTGACATTTCCTATTTTCTCCACAAGGTGTCTTGTTTTGTACCTCATGCTTATTCCTTCAATCTTCTAACTCGGATAGGAGTGCCACATTTCCTACCACATGATTTGAACAACCTGAATCTATGTAGAAAACATGCTCATCAGATTTACCTTGTGGCATAGCCATGTTCATGATCAATAATGAATCCTCTTTGTTTGAGTCTTCTATGTGGTTATTGAAGTCTCTCCTTCCTTTGTAGCCTCCTTGATAGTTTGAATGATTGTAGTTGTTGTAGTTGCCATGATAATTGTTGAACCTTCCTCTTGAGTAGCCATAACTTCCTCTATTATATCCTCTGCCTCTTTGATTCTTGGAATTCCTAAAGTAATTTTTAGTTGTATGATTAGTTAATCCACAAATAGAACATGAGTTGGAGTCTTGGGATCTCCCCCGTCTTGTCTACCTCCTCTTCCTCTACCTCTGCCATGCCTTCCTCTACCTGCATAATTAGCTTGATATGTTCCTGGTTCATTATCCACTTTCTTTGACTTTCCTTTGTTTTCTTTGGACTTGCTTTTATCAATATATAAGGCTGAAGATTGATTACCTTTAGAGCTTTCTCCATTTTTTATAAGCTTTGCCTCTTGAGTAAGAAATCAGGTACATGCATGTCCATGTACAAATCCATAGTTGTGGTGAATGCTTCCCACTTTTCATCTACCTTCAAGCCATTGATGACCTGCCTTACAATTTGCTCTTCATCTATTACCTCTCCAATGCTTCCAAACTGATCTGCTATGTCCTTGAGCTTTGTGACAAAATCAATCACATTTTGTTTGGGAGCCTTCTTAAGCATGTCTTTGGAGGATTAATCACTATGTTTGTCTTGTGTCCTTGGTGCTTAGGGACTCAAATCTATGATTTTGTCCTTTTAACTTTCACTAGGACTTTTGGTACCCAAACTTTATGACTTCATAGAGGTACATGATGAGTCTCCATTGACTACCGAAGGGATGGGAAAGGCTTTAATTCTTCTTGATTAAATGAATTCTCTTTTTTTCCATAGAAGTCTTTTGTTTAACATTTAACCTCTCCTCTCTTCTTGGTTGAGAATCTTCCTCCTTATCATTGTCACTAATGGAATTTTTATTCTCTCTTGTTAGGTTCTATAAAGAAGAGTGAAATGTAGGAGTTATAGTCAAACATTCAGGAATACATGAAATTTGATGTTGATAAAAAAAGGGTAGCATTTCATGCATATTATCATTCTTCATGATTGCACATCCCAAAGTAGTTTATAGACACCAAAAGTTTTTGCAGCTAATCTCTACAAAAAATGATTTCTTCTTCCATTCTTTTCTCCTCAATGATTAGGAAATTCTCTAAAGATACTAAACCTTCAACATTTAATATTGTTGATTCTCCGATGCAGGATCGTCATTTTGCGAACACTATTTGTGAACACTTAAATTAGTGGGGCAGATGTGGTATTTTTAGAAACTCTCGTAGTGTTATGAAGTTGAAAAAAAGAACGTTGGTGGAAAATGACATTCGCATGATTGTAGAATGCTATAAAGCATAGTGAGAGTGAGGTTTGGAAAATTATGCACATTAAGATATGTGAAGAAAACATTAACCTCAAAATTCCATTTTATATCAAAATATATGCTAAATGCATTTGTACAATAATTTATCCCCAATACATTTTAGGAAAGCGAGTAAAATGGAACATATAATGTTTTGAATATTCGTATGCTTTACTCCTTTGATGACTTTCCTTCTTCCTTTCTAAAGCTTGACTTTCAAGGTGCTCTGTTAGAAAACTATTAAAATTATCCATTTCTAATACTATTGTAGGTCCCTTTGTGATGTTTTTCAAAGTGGTGAGCCTTCACCCAGCATAGTCTTATGAGGAGTAATCACATTATTTCACACCTCTCTTTGAAGTCTAGTGGAATGAAAATATTGCACATAATCTTCATTTTTACTCAACATTTCTTCTCTATACTTATGAAAAAGTTATCAACGTGTAAAGTTATTTGATAAGTGTAATATTCTAGTTGTAGGCATAACCTCACAATGCAAACTAGAATATTTCATCATCCAATGCATTGCATAATCACCAACATATCCTTTATTAGCAATTCTATAACAATTTTGAAAAGTGAGATCTCCATTGATAAGCTGCTATTGAAACCTATGGATTCTCACACATACCAAGGTAATTGCAATATAAAATACAATCCTAAAACTTTGGATACCTTGATAGATTTAACATTCAAATGCAACATGTATCATTGATCAATTATCCATGATTATTTACATCTAAGCACTAAGATATATAACCTATATTTCACTATCTTATTTGAAAATTTTATCTTTTATCTACTTTATTTTCTTCTTTCCTAACTTATACAAACATGCTAAGCCAAAAAACGTATCACAACATCTAAAGCCACATATCTATATGACGTAATGAATTGAAATCTTTTTTGACTTACTTCAGAAGGTTTTCATCTAAAGGTGATGGAGCTCCTTGATCCAATATTTTGCTCATTGAAACTTTTTCCACATACTCTTGAATGTATAGAGAAATTAACAGGTCAATAAACGTAGACACGATGAGCATTGTGGCATTGAGATAACTTAAAATATTCAATTGGGGACATAAGTGTGAAGATGGATTTCTATTTGATGAAGATGAAGTGGTGCTGCAAAAACTTTGCGCTACACCAGCCAAATAAACTCCAAGGATATGAAGTGGGCCCTTTTAGCATGCCAAAGGATGTATTAGACACCCTATGTGCCTTGGAAGATCACTCTCAAAAAGTTGAATCAAAACATATAAGTTTGACCAATAGTCAACATGAAGAAACTTTTTATTTTGGTCATGAATGATTCAGTATTTCACTCAGTGCTCATTCTGTCATTACAATTGACTAGAGAGCTTCTGGAGGAATCTAATAAGGAAGCAATGCAACCTATTGGGAGTTATTTAGTAAAAAAGGATTGAACATACTAAGAGAAATAAGTTTAGCAAGTCAGGTATGTAATTCTGACTTTTCAGGAAGTAGAAGATGAAGAGATATAGGTGATGTCAAATCCATATATCTCATGATTGTGAACTCCAAATGCAACGAAATTTTGGGAGTATATAGTAAACTTGAAGAGCTAACTTTACAAAGTTAAATCACTGAAAATTAAGCACCATGCTTAGAGAAACCATCTCTACAATCTAACTAAAAAACTGAGAAGTATGGCAATGAACAGTACACTCACATAGGCATGAAGATATGATCACAAATGATCATCGAAACAAATGTACATTGAATGTAAATTACAATGGACTTACTGTTACATGTGTGTGCCTTGCAATCACACTCTGATATGGCATGACACTCAGCTAATGGTGTTTTCAACCCCACGACTAAACCTTGTGTATATATAGTGATGATTGGAGCCAAGATTTGAATTTGAATCTTTCTAACTTAAAACAATTCTCCTACCTTTTAATGATTGATTCTCCAACTAATTCAATCACAAATTCATGGTGTTTCACTGTTCAAAGCTTTAGCATTTGATTCAAGTTTCAATCACATTTGAAGACTCAAGCCAACACTTAGACTTGCCATGAACTTGTTCCAACAACTCCCCCTCAATTCAAGTAAGCTCAAGTTCTTTGATCTTCCAAGATTACATGCAAACCAATCATACCTTTGAATTTACTGAGTTTTGTTCCATCCAATGCCTTGGTTGAAATGTTTGCACACTATTGATGGGTTGACACATATTATAGTTGAATTTCCTTTCTCACAATCTTCTCTCTTACATAGTGGTAGTGTACTTCAATATGTTTAGTCCTTGCATGAAAAATTGGATTGGAAGGCAAGTGAACAGAATTCATGTTGTCACCAAAAATACTTGGAGTTCCAATCTCCAATCCAAGATCTATAAATAGTATCTTCATCCACATTGCTTCTTGAGTGGCTATGGCAAGACCTCTATATTCAGCTTTAGTAGAGGAGAGAGCAGTTGTGGCATTAGAGAACAACCTTAGACTTAAATTAGATACATAAGGGTAGTATAACCCTTCATTCATGGTCCTTTTTAGATATCTGAGTATCCTCTTGGAAGCTTCCATGTGAGGTGTCCCTTGGTGTGTGCATAAATTGACCTAGCACACTCACACTATAACATATATCTACTCTTGTCAATGTGGCATAGATTAAACTACCCACAAGGCTTTGATAACCTATGACATCTTCTATGAGTTAACCTTCATGTGAGCTCAATTTATGATTAACCTCTATTGGAGTACTTGCAATCCTACAATCTTGCATCTTGAACTTTGTCAACAAGTCTTTAACGTACTTCCTTTGAGTAAGGAATAGACCATGATCTCTATATACCACTTCCAATCCTAGGAAGTATGTAAGTGACCCTAAGTCACTTATCTTGAATTCTTCCTTCATTTGCTCCTTGAACTTCTTTATCCTATCTGCATCATTTCCTGTTAGTACAATATCATCCACATACACACACAAATAGATGACTTCAAAATTACTCTTTTTGATGAAGAGTTATGGATCAGCCTTGCTTGGTTGAAATCCTTTGTCTTGCAAGAATGAAACAAGCCTGTGATTCCAAGCCCTTGGGGCTTGTTTGAGTCCATATAGAGCTTTATTAAGTTTACACACATAATCAGGATGTACTTGATTCTGAAACCTAGCTCGTTGTGTCATATACACCTCTTCTCTTATCCATCCATTAAGAAATGCATTTTTTACATCCAATTGAATTATCTTCCAATTCTTGGAAGAAGCAATGCTAAGCAAGACTCTAATTGTAGGCATCTTTGCCACAAGAGAGAAAGTCTCCTCATAGTCAATTCCCTGATTTTGTGCAAAGCCTTTTGCCACAAGCCTTGCCTTATACCTGTTAATGGAGCCATCTGAGTTCTTCTTGAATTTGTAAATCCATCTTGAACCTATCACTTTCATTGATGAAGTCTTGGGAACTAATTCCCAAGTGTTATTTTCCTCAAGAGCTTCAATTCATTCTTCCATTGCATGCCTCCATTCTGATTTCTTCTTTGCTTCCTCAAATGTTGAGGGTTCCTCTTTATTTATGTCATGTGCTAGATAGATTGAATGTTTAGTAAGTAGAGAAGTATCAAACCCATACCTCTCTGGTTTTCTTTTCTCCCTCATGGACCTCCTTAGGCCATGATGTGATGATTCTACCTCTTGTCCAAGTCCTTGCATTTTAGATTTACCTTTAGACTTCAACATTTTGAGTTTTTCAATCTGAGATGCTTCATCATCTTCTAAGGTATCCTACTCTTCAATTTTAAGAGGGTTGTCCTTGACAAGTTTTGGAAAGTCTTCTTCAAGGTCATAAGGTAAGTTGATCTTCTTGCATGAGTCTTCATACCATGAACTATTCTCATCAAACACTACATCTCTACTCACCAAGAACCCTTTGTTGGTTGGGTTGTATAATCTATAGCCCTTTTGGTTGTTGTCATATCCAAGGAATACACACCTTTTTGCTTATGGATCCATCGTCCCTCTAACCTATGAAAGAACATGAGCATAAGCAATACATCCAAAAATCTTACAATTATTCCAACTTGGTCTTCTTCCATTCCAAGCCTCATATGGTGTCATGCCATCAAGTGACTTTGAAGGTAACCTGTTAAGCACATAAGTGGCTATGGATACAGCCTCATCCCATAAATAATTAGGTAAGCATTTTTCATTTAGCAAAGACCTTGCAACTTCAACAATTGTCCTATTCCTTATCTCTACCACTCCATTTTGCTCAGGAGTGTCCCTTGTAGTAATCTCTCTTTTGATTCCCCTCTTGAAGAAAAGAGTCAAATTCATGGGAGAAGTACTCTTCGCCTCCATCTGACCTTAGCCCCTTTTTAGCGCTTTACTTGTTTGATTCTCCACAAGAGCTAAATAATTTTTGAAGCATGAAAAGACTTCATCCTTCTATTTCATAAAGTATAGTATACTCCATCTATTGCAATCATCAATGAAGGATACATAATACCTTGATCCAAATATTGGAGCATCCTTGCTAGGTCCCCATACATCTATATGAACCAAATCCAAGAGGTATCCATGCATATATACTTTCTTCATGAATGTTAACCTGTGAGACTTTCCACATTGACATGCACTACATTTATAAATCATGTGTTGTTTTAAGAAATTAGGGAGTTCAAGTATACTTAGGTCCCTGAAAATTTTCTTTAATGATCTTTCACCAATGTGTGCCAACCTATAGTGCCATACTTCCAATTCTATGAGTGTTTGACTACCATAATTAAAGAGAGCAATGTTCCTAGTGTCTTGTAATTCAAATGTGAACAATCTACCTGTCTTTCACCATTTGCAATTCTTCTAAATCCTTGACTTTGATCTTCAACAAATGCTCTTGCTTAGTGAACCTAACTTGGAGGCCTTTCTCCACATTCTTTGTGATGGTAGGGACATAGAGTACCTTGCTAAGTAGGTTGATGTCTCCATCAGGTGCTTTTACATTTCCTATCTTCTCCACCAGATGCCTTGTATCATCACTTGTTTGCACTTCATGTTTGTTCCTTGGATCTTCTAAATCTCATAGGAGGGCCACATCTCTTGCCACATGATTGGAACAACCTGAATCTATGTAGAAAACACACTCATGAAATTTACCTTGAGGCATTGCCATATTCATGATTAGCAATGAGTCCTCTTGATTTGAGCCTTCTGTGAAGTTATTGAATTCTCTTCTTCCTCTATTGCTTCCTTGATAGTTTGAATGGTTGTAATTCTTGTGGTAGCCATTGAAGTTGTTGATCCTTCCTCTAGAGTAACCATAACTTCCTCTATTGTAGCCTCTGCCTCTTTGATTCATGGAATTCCTAAAGCAATTTTCAGTTGTATGATTAGTTAATCCACAAATAGAATAGGGATTAGAGTCTTGGGATCTCCCCCTGCCTTTTCTTCCTCCTCTGCCTCTGCCTCTACCATGTCTTCCTCTACCTGCATAGTTAGCTTGATGTATACTTGCTTCATCATCCAGTTTCTTTCCTCTTCCTTTGTTCTCTTTGGACTTGCTTTTATCAGTATACAAACTAGAAGATTGATTACCTTTGGAGCCTTCTTCATTCTTGATAAGCTTGTCCTCTTGAGTAAGCAGTTGTCCTATAAGTGTATTGAAATCTAGTACATGCATATCCATGTATAGATCCATAGTTGTGGTGAATGCTTCCCACTTTTCATCTGGCTTTAAGCCATTGATGACCTGCCTTACCATTTTCTCTTCTTCTATTACCTCTCCAATGCTTCCCAACTCATCTGCTATGTCCTTGATCTTTGCGACAAAATCAGTCACATTTTTTTGGCAGCTTTCTTGAGAGTTGTAAAGTCCAGCCATAGTTGATGCTTCGTGGCCTTTGTACTTGAAGAGAAGAAGGCCTCAAAAGCATTCCACACTTCCTAAGATGTTTTACAACCTCTAATATGAGGCAAAAAAAGGTCTGAGATAGATTTGAGGAGATAAGAACTTGCAAGTGCATCCTTGGAGCTCCATGTGCTCAATCTTTCTTGCTCTTCTTCTATAGGTTGACCTTTATTCCTGAAACTTGGCATAACTTCGTCTCTAGCTATATAACCATATAGATTTGTGCCTTGAAGATAAGCTTCCATCCTTAATGACCAAGTTGAGTAATTACCTCTATTCAATTTGTCAATTGATGAAGGAAATCCATCTGCCATGTTGTCCAACCTTGCTCTCCATGTGTATATATAATGATGATTGGAGCCAATATTTGAATTTGAATCTTGCTCACCTAAAACAATTCTATCTTTTAGTGATTGATTCTCCAGCTAATTCAATCACAAATTCATGGAGTTCTTTTCCTACTCATCAAGTGGAGTCAACAACTTTAGATTCTTTCACTTTTACATCAAGTAAATACTCAAAAAGTTACAAGGGTGAGTTCATAAGTGAACTCTTCAAAGCTTTAGCATTTGATTCAAGTTTCTATGACATTTGAAGACTCAAGCCGACACTTAGACTTGCCATGAACTTGTTCAAACAATAAGATCATTCAATTCATATATATTATGGACAACTACACAAAGATTTTTGCGTCTTTGTGAGAAAGCATCGACAAAGAATAAGGCTTTCAAACAATAAGGCTAAAAAGAGAGAAGAGATCTCTAGGGATCAACATAGAAGGGAGAGCTTATATTCTCTCAATAAGAAAAGTAAAATGTCCATTTGAATATGTACCATATAGCCTAGGAAACATAATATCTACTTAAAACAAATATTCTCTATGTCTTTAGAATGAGTGGGTCAATTAATGATGATGAGCCATTGAAGCATCCCCAAATATTGAAGATGGTACAGGCTTTTGCATAATTGACTATCTCAATCTTATGGAAAATTGTGATTTCCCATAGCAAAGATGAATCTGTTTTGTGTCCATATCAGTTAAGTCAAGATGTCACGCAATTGAGGGATTGACATGGTATATGGCTTACAATTTATTTGTTTCCTTCTTGTTCTTGGTATTTGATGTCTTTCTTAGTGATATTTTTTTTTCAATGCATGATGTGTATTAATGTAAATCATACTCTTGGTCATCATTTTGTGAGTGCCAAAAAATGTATAATTCTTAGATAGTATGATGAGGTTAGCTAGATAAGAGTGAGGTTATATTTTGATGCGAATGGGACTCCAAATATTTTGATGTTCCCTATAGTAACAAGGCAACTCACGCATGTGGTAGGAAATTAGCTGAGTTGTTTCCTAGTGATGAGTGGTGAAGTATTTCAACGGCGATGCACCACAATGCGCTTTCCTTCTGAAGATCTCCATGACCATATCCTTAGAGTAGAAAACTGAGAGCCAAGCGCCACACACGGTACTCTGCACACATGCTACAGAATACACAAAAGACATAGTACACAGAGAGCACGAACATAGAGTTCTTAGGTGTTACAAATGCAGTCAAACTTACAGTCTATGGCTAACGAGACCACTAAATGTTTTATTAAAGAACAAGTACAAAATTTTCCAGTGGCCATTTGGCCTTTCACATGGAAAATAATGGTAACAATCTCCCACTAAGGGCCAATATGGCCAAAGTAACTACGGGAGAAAAATGAAGAATGATAAAGAATACATAAGTGTAAGTATATAAACTATACCTCCCACCTGATAGGCATGTTACATAGTATACAGGTGACTGTGTAAGATAAAAATAAAGTAACCCCCATCAAGTGATAACAGTGTGAAAAACTATCTTGTGGTAGAGCTTTAGTCAAAGCATTTACAACATTATCTCGAGTATGAACATTCTCAAGAATAATGCACTCAATGGCTAAGCAATCTCTAATGAAGTGATACCTCACCTCAATGTGCTTGGCCTTTGCATGATAGACTATATTCTTAGCCAAAGCAATGGCACTCTGACTATCAGTGAGCAAATAAGGTACAGGCTTAGGTAGACCCATATCACAAACAAGATGAGAAAGCTACAATGCTTCCTTACATGCCTCACTTGCTACAATGTACTCTGCTTTTGTGGTGGAAATAGATGTACATTCTTGAAGAAGAGATCTCCAAGAGATAGCACCTCCAACAAAATGAAAAATGTACCGTGACGTAGACTTACCATTGTCTACACAACCAACATGGTCAGAATTTGTGTAACCAATAAAGGATGTTTTCCCTCTACCTAAGCTTTTATAGGCTCCAATAGGCCAAAAGGGCCTTGCCGATTTCTCACGTCCACTGATTATGCACCGATTGATTACCCAAGATTGGAGGGGTAAATCAAATTTGCCACCAGTCTTGAATTGGATGCTCAAAAATAGGCAGTCGTCATGAATGGTTGGCGGCAACAATCATTTCTCCACTTTCACTTTTACCACTTACACCTTTACTGTCACTTTTGAATGCAAGCTGAGATCCTCATTTTGTGCCGCCCGTGATGTTTGAATGACCTTGAGAAGCACCTCCTTCACCTAATTTTTGTAATAGCTTTTGATCCTTCATATTAAGTGGGCGGTATGGGAGGTGAGCTCTGGGGAGTTGAGAGAGATTATCGGGTTTGTGGAGGGTTGTGGAGGGGTGTGGAGTTGTGTGGGGTTTGTGGGGTTTGTGTGTTGGCTGGGAATAGGGGTGAGTTATGGGGAGTTGTGGAGGTTTTTGGGGTGTGTTCAAAAATTGATTCAAGATTTCAAAGTTATTATTGCATCATTGATATATAACACTATAGGGTTTGGTTAAGAAATGATCCTCCAAATATTCATCCAAAACTATATGAGAGCCTTATGTGAGGTCGTGGAAAAATGTGGGATTTGTGGGGTTTGTGGGGGGGTTGTGGGGTTTGTGGAGTTTGTGGGGGTCGTGGAGTGGTGGAGGGCTGTGGGGTGGTGTGGAGTGGTGGAGGGCCGTGGGGTGGTGTAGAGTGGTGGAGGGCCGTGGGTGGTGTGGAGTGGTGGGGGAGGGGGGAGAGAGAGAGAGAGAGAGAGAGAGAGAGAGAGAGAGAGAGAGAGAGAGAGAGAGAGAGAGAGAGAGAGAGAGAGAGAGAGAGAGAGAGAGAGAGAGTCTAAGGGGCAGTGAGGGGAGGGGAGGGGGCTGGCGGTGAGGGGAGGGTGATGGTGGTGAGGGGAGGGGAGGGGGCTGAGGGGGGTGGCGGCGGAGGAGAGAGAGGGAGGGAAGAGAGAGAGTGGAAGGCGTGGGTAGAGAGAGAGTGAGATAGGAAAGAGGGAGAGAGAGAGAGAGGGTCTGAGGGGCACTGAGGGGAGGGGAGGGGGCTGGCTGTGAGGGGAGGGGGCTGGTGGGGGCTGAGTGGGGTGGCCGGGGAGGAGAGAGAGGGGAGGGAAGAGAGAGAGAGAAGAAGGCATGGGTAGAGAAAGAGTGAGATAGGGAAGAGGGAGAGAGAGAGAGATTGTTTGAGGGGCGCTGAGGGGAGGGGAGCGGGCTTGCGGTGAGGGGAGGGGAGGGTGATGGTGGTGAGGGGAGGGGAGGGGGCTGGTAGGGGCTGAGGGGGGTGGCGGAGGAGGAGAGAGAGGGGAGGGAAGAGAGAGAAAGGAAGGTGTGGGTAGAGAAAGAGTGAGATAGGGAAAGAGGGAGAGAGAGAGAGAGACAGGGTCTGAGGGGCGCTGAGGGGAGGGGAGGGGGCTGGCGGTGCGGGGAGGGGAGGGTGATGGTGGTGAGGGGAGGGGAGGGGGCTGGTGGGGGCTGAGGGGGGTGGGGGGGAGGGGAGAGAGGGGATGGAAGAGAGAGAAATAAAGGTGTGGGTAGAGAGAGAGTGAGATAGGGAAAGAGGGAGAGAGAGAGAGAGAGTCTGAGGGGCGCTGAGGGGAGGGGAGGGGGCTGGCAGTGAGGGGAGGGGAGGGTGATGGTGATGAGGGGAGGGGAGGGGGCTGGTGGGGGCTGAGGGGGTGGCGGGGGAGGAGAGAGAAGGGAGGGAAGAGAGAGAAAGGAAGGTGTGGGTAGAGAGAGAGTGAGATAGGGAAAGAGAGAGAGAGAGAGAGAGAGAGAGAGAGAGAGAGAGAGAGAGAGAGAGAGAGAGAGAGAGAGAGAGAGAGAGAGAGAGAGAGAGAGAGAGAGAGAGAGAGAGAGAGAGAGTCTGAGGGGCACTGAGGGGAGAGGAGGGGGCTGGCGGTGAGGGGAGGGGAGGGTGATGGTGGTGAGGGGAGGGGAGGGGGCCCATGGGGGCTGAGGGGGGTGGCGGGGGAGGAGAGAGAGGGGAGGGAAGAGAGAGAAAGGAAGGCGTGGGTAGAGAGAGAGTGAGATAGGGAAAGAGGGAGAGAGAGAGAGAGGGTCTGAGGGGCACTGAGGGGAGGGGAGGGGGCTGGCGGTGAGGGGAGGGGAGGGTGATGGTGGTGAGGGAGGGGAGGGGGCTAGTGGGGGCTGAGGGGGGTGGCAGGGGAGGAGAGAGAGAGGGGAGGGAAGAGAGAGAAAGGAAGGCATGGGTAGAGAGAGAGTGAGATAGGGAATGAGGGAGAGAGAGAGAGAGAGAGTCAGAGGGGCGTTGAGGGGAGGGGAGGGGGCTGGCGGTGAGGGGAGTGGAGGGTGATGGTGGTGAGGTGAGGAGAGGGGGCTGGTGGGGGCTGAGGGGGATGGCAGGGGAGGAGAGAGAGGGGAGTGAAGAGAGAGAAAGGAAGGGGTGGGTAGAGAGAGAGTGTGTACTTGAGTCAAGAAGACTCAAGGACTCGTGCCAATGAGACAATACCTCTATTGCAGCACAAGTGCATATAGTGGAAAATTAACACACATTTAAATGTCAATCCGATCGAACGACTTAACCAAGTGTATGACGAAATGTGCACAAATGATGGAAAATGAAGTGGTTAAGCTTGCATGCATGAGAAAAGACTAATCCACCTCTCACACTCACTGAAATGATGAAAGTGTCTGCCGCGATACCTTTTACAACAGTTTTTAGAAAATCAAGGATTTCTCTCAGCTCCGAACTTGGAATATAGTCAATAGAGTACTCGTTTCGAAGCTCTCCACGAGACGCATCTATTGGAAGTAGTTTTCACTTGATTCTGACAACTTTGCTTCAAGTTATGGCCAAAATGGTGAATGGTGGGAAGCACCCACACTCACACCACAACTCGTAGAAGCTCGCACACACACTACAGTAGCTCAAAAACAATGGGGAGGGGTAGACAACACTCCTACACACACATTCCAATCATTATACACACATACAAGATCAAAGAGAAGATCGAAATCTGCAAGGAAGAGGCAAATTCGAAATTTTGGAGAGCTCCTTCTTCACCATGGCAAAAAATCTCTACAAAGAGTCACAAAGTGACTTATATACATGTGCCTTAAGTTTGGTCCTTTCACACAAGAGACCGGCACTTTGTATTTACATGGTTTTCAGGGAATTCTCTAAGACCTCGAAGAAGAAAAATTATGCCCATTAATTTGAAAATTTTGGGGCTCTTCTCATGTGCTCCTTTGCTCTGCAACACTCTCCCCCTCTTTGTCTCTATCGTCCCTTGACAGGCTTTACTTCTTGTTTGTCTCTATCATCGCACGCATGCCTTGGTCAATTTTGCATGTTCATCAGTCTTGCATTACGTTTTAGTGGTCCTCTGATTTGTCCTGGTTGCACACATCGGACCCTGCTGTATTACTTAAGCCTGTTCACTTTCTTTTTCCTGCACGCAACCCTTGGTCAGTTCTGGTTAGACTAGCATTACGTTTTAAAGGCCCTGTTCGATATTTTTCTTGACATCCTCCAGGCCTGATGCATTTGGTTTGCCTGTTAATTCTGGTGGCCACGCATGCCATTAGTAGACATATGAGGATGTAGCTCTTCAGCCTTGATCTGAACCTTCTGTGATCAAAAGGTTGAAGCACCCTCGTGTAGATCTGGAACCGCCTAATATCTTCTTGCTCTTCTTCATGGATACTTATTGGCCTTGGTTCCTCCCTCCACCTGTGTGCTTTTCCTTGGTGTGTGTGCCCCTGCGGGGCTTTGTGCCGAGATGGGTGTGGCGCCCCTGCGGGGCTTCTTGCAGCAAGTGGTTCTCTTGATCTTTATTGAGGAGTTTTGAAACTTTAATTTTCTTCTTCTTTTCTTTTTGCTTGATTGTCCCTCTGCAGATTCCAATATTTTGCTCCTAGTACTCATCCTTGCCTTCTCAGTTTCACTAGTTTCATATTTTCGCTTGAGTTCGTGCAGTTGTGCTTTTAGACTTTCGTTTTCGGTCGTTAACTCACTGCACTGTTGTTTAGCTGCTTGGACTTCTTTCTCTTTGTTTCTGATATGCTCTGTTTCTAAATTCAATTCTGCTAAAAGGTTCTTACTCTTTTCTTGACGCTCATGTTTGTCGTTCATTGCTTGGTCGTAATCTTCATCTGCTTCAAGCATGAGTTGTTGCGTGTCTAGAGCAGTTCTAATCATATCTTGTACCACAAGCTTCAGTTGAGCAATGTCCACATTCAACCAAGTTCTGGGTATGCTCGGAGCTTCTCTCGTGAGCACATCTCTTCCTTGCTCCACGTGAATGGTTTCATTGTGTGGTTGTCTTAGTTGTAGATATACTTGTGGTTCATTTTTTTCTTCATTCACTTCAATAGTTTTTGTGGCACTTTCTTGGAATGTGACATCCATGGGAGAGGGTTATGCCACCACTCTTATTGGTGTGAAAGGTTCTGCATCCTCTATTTTCTCTTCCTGCTTCTCCTTCTTTGGTATCCGAATGGATTTCTTACAAGGTGGTGTGGCCTCCTTGATTTGAAGGTTGGAAGTTTCATTGAGTTTTATAGTATGCGTACCTTCCTGTTCTGCATTCTTACTTGTGTTACTTTGATCAATATGTGTGGCATGGTCATTCGTCTTGAGGCCGTCTGGTTCTGCATTGTAGTCAACTTCATTCAGTTCCACCCATTGTCCATCATTCTTCGATTTACTTTGAATATCGACATTTAATAATGAAGTATCTCGCTCTTCTTGGGCCTCCGATGATGAACTAGAATTATCCAATCCTATTTCTCGGTACCGATGGACTTTGGTGAGTTTCCTTTTTGCGTCCAATTCTTGTTGTGACTGCTGATAATGATGACCTTGCACCGGTAGATTGACTTGCCCTTCCGTATATTGATGCGTTTGTTCCATGGCTTCCGCCAGTTCTTCCTCCGTAATCAGTCTTTGCTCTTCAAGTGTTGTCTTTGGGAGTACATGAGTTCTTTTTGTGGCTGGGACTTCCTCTTCAACTTGCTTGACTTCCCTTAGTCTTTTTGTGCCTCTCATTCTGGGTTGAGAACTAGTTTCAGCTTCTTCCATGATCTTGATTCTTTTTTCTTTTTGGGGACTGTGGCGACTTTGAGTTACTGAGCAAGAGCAGTCGAAGATAGCATTTCTTGCAAGTGTTCTCTTATGCCCAAAGCATGGTAGATCAAGACGGTCAGGGCCACAGTCCCGTTGAGGAACTTCTTATTATTCCATTGATTTTTTGCCTCGAATAGTCTTTCTTGTACATATGGAGTCAGATTAATTTGATTGCCAATTTTCTTTATTGCATGGGACAGTAATTGAACAATGAGCTTTTGGGGAGCCGTGTATCGATTCATGTTTGGAAAGCAGAAGTGTTGGTGAATCAGTCTGACTTCCTCTTCTATATCGACTCTGTTAATGTCGACAAAAGTTCGTGTTTTTCCTCCACGACTCTCTTCCTTTACCATAGTGGCACCGTCCTTCTCCCATCTGAATGCTTCCTTAATTAAGTCGTGTGTAAATTGGATGACAACCCATTCACCTCCTTTATCTATAACTCTGGCTTCGGGCACCAATGGATCATGCAGTGCTGGCTATAAGGTGTTCATGACTTGTGTGCATCTTCGGAAGTCAGGTTTATATATGGGAAATTCAAAATACTTATGAATTCATGCTTTCTTCATTATCGACGGTAGTTCATGTAATACTCTGAAGTCCTAGGACATAATCGGAAAGTGATGCTTTGTGTCGATGATCTTTATGTTCGCCAAGAAGAGATACTCTCCTACTGGTTGCTCATCTCTAAACCAATGCCCCTTGGCTTTTGTGAGACTTTGGGGAGGGAATTCCTGCACCTCCGCTTGGATTGTAGCCTCTGAGTCTTCAGAAGCCATCTGCACTTGTAATGAAAAGTGCATTAGCTTGAAAGGAAGTATAGCAAGTAGTGTAGTGCATTGCAGTGTGTTGTTGTCGCTCATCACTCCGTTTCCCATGATTCCATAGGTGAGATCTCTTACCACATTTTTTATTTCTTATCCTGAAAGAAAACAAGCGTTAGTATAGCTGAAGCATTTATTTAAGTCCACATTGAAGCTACGACCTAATCTCACTTGGAGAATGTGCACCACTAGTTTTAGAATGTACATCATGTGCCGAATGCTTGGCATTGTATTGTGGCTCTATTATGCATACTTGAGGTGCACCAGAAGCTTCATGAGTGCAATGGGGATCTCTGTTGCTTAGATTGTCCACTCCTTGCAGTTGCTTGGGTTTCCAAATCCATTTCGTGACCACTGAGAGAGGTCATTTTGTTTCCTTGATTCTTCGAGCTTCATGTGTTCTCTTTGTTTCCCTTAGCGTTCTAGTAGTACAAACGGTTCTTTTCTTGTTTCTGGGACGAATCTGATGTGGTTGTGTCATTCACTTTTTCTGATGTATTGCATCCGCCTGAGTGCTTATTGCTTGCTTAGCTACTTGTGTTGTAAAGAGAGATGGTGGATGCAATCCAAAGATGAGTAGGTGCCGCTACAACCAGCTTCACACCAGCCAACTGAGACTTCAGAGTTGATTAGTAGACCCTTTGAGCTTCCTAAATCCACCAAAATATCAGCCAAGTACTTTGGAACATGTATCCCAAAAGTTTAAGTCAAGACCGACAAGTTGCGAAATGACTAGCTCCCAAAACTTGCTATTTTTGGACATACACCTGCTGGAAAAAATGAACAGTGCTCTCAACCTGGAAGGAATTAGAAAAATTCCTTTTGGGCATAGCAAATAGACTTAGCAAGCTTCCTATTCCAAGTTAAAACACTTCAAATGATGGACTGAGCACTGAGAACAAGTTTCATCAAGTTCTGGAACATTCCCACAATTCTCAGGGCTCTGCAGAGATAGACCAGTAAGCAGTAAAATGCAGATATCTCCAAAAGTATAAATCCAATGACCTTGAAAATTTATAGGTAGAAACTAGACAGTGAGAGCTATCCAACGCACTTTAAAACACGGAAAAATGTTCAGTAAAACTCGAGATATGACCTTCTGAAGTTACTGCTCTGAGTGAGTATAGCAGAGAACAAAACAGAGAGGTAGATGATAATAAATGTATAGATTCACATATGATTACAACCACATTGGCAATGAATCTTTGCACAATGGGAGTAGAATGATAGAGCTATGGAGTAAGCTCTTCAATCTCTACAAAATGACATGAAGTGGTCACGTACAAGGCTTGCTAATCGCCTCTTCCTTCTTGCTCCTTTTATAGCAATTCTTGGAGGGAGTTTTGAATTCGAATTCGAATGGCTCCACCTAAAAGTGATCCCCAAAGTTAGGAGAGATTCCCTCAGCTCAAAAATTCGTGATTTTGGTAGTTGGAGCCACGAATTTGCTTTTACATCATGGATGAGGTAAGCCATCCTTTTACTTTTTTCTTTTTCCATTTACAAGAGATAAAATGTACTCTTTTACAAGAGGTGTTCACATGACTACTCATGTGACTTACAAATGAGGATAATATCAAGCATATCAAGCATGTAGGCTTGGGCAAAATGCACCAACAGCTCCCCCTCAAGCCTAACATGCTTGGCCTCCAAATAAGTCTTCAATTGTCCTTGATTTCCTGCAAGCCAATCATCAACTTGAATCTACTTAACTTCGTACCATCAAGAGCTTTTGTCAACATGTCTGCACATTGCATATCTGTAGAGACATAGGATAGTTGAATATCCTTGCTCAATAGCTTCTCCCTTACATAATGGTAGTGGACTTCAATATGCTTGGTTCTAGCATGGTATACCGGATTAGCTGCTAGATGTAGTGAGCTTGTGTTGTCACCAAAGATGTGAGGTGTTGAAGAATGAAGTCCAAGATCTGTGTACAAAGATTTTAACCACATGATTTCTTGAGTTGCATTAGCCAAACCTCTATATTCAGCTTCAGTAGAAGATAATGCCACGGTTGGTTGCTTCTTCGATGACCAAGAAATGATTTTTGAACCTGCAAATGATATATACCCTGATGTGCTTCTTCTATCATCTTTAGATCCGGCCCAATCTGCATCTGAGTAGACCTTTAGCTCAATATCTGAAGTATATGAATAGAACAAACCTTCATTCATGGTCCCCTTTAGGTACTTGAGGTTTCGCTTGGCCGCTTCCATATGTGGTCTTCTCGGCTTATGCATAAACTGACTCAATATGCTAACACTATAGCATATATCCACCCTTGTGAGTGTTGCATAGTTCAAACTTCCAACCAAGCTTTGATAGCTTGTGATGTCTTCAATTGGCTCTCCTTCATAAGCACTAAGCTTATGATTTTGCTCCATAGGTGTACCTGCACACTTTGTATTTTCCATCTTGAACTTGACGAGCATGTCATGGACATACTTCCTTTGTGTGATGTATATACCTGAATCTGTGTAGATCAACTCCAATCCAAGAAAATAAGTGAGTGGTCCGAGGTCACTTATTTTGAACTCCTCCTTCATTTGACTCTTTACCTGTTTGATTCCTTCAAGATCATTGCCTGTGATAATAATATCATCAACATACACACATAAATAGATCACTTCAGATCCATTCCTCTTTATGAACAAAGAGGTATCCGCCTTGCTAGCTTTGAATCCTTGGTCCTGCAAATAAGTAACCAATCTGAAATTCCAAGCTCTTGGAGCTTGCTTCAATCCATACAAAGCTTTCTTTAGTTTGCATACATAGTTAGGATGATGTGCATCCTCATATCCAGGAGGTTGTGCCATATACACTTCCTCAGAAATCCATCCATTCAAGAAAGCATTCTTTACATCAAGTTGATAAAGATTCCAATTTCTAGATGCAGCAAGACTTATGAGAACCCTAATTGTAGGCATTTTTGCAACAGGAGAGAAAGTCTCCTCATAATCAATACCATGGGTTTGAGCAAACCCTTTAGCAACTAACCTTGCTTTGTGTCTATTTATACTTCCATCTGGATTCTTCTTGATTTTGTATATCCATCGAGATCCGATTATCTTCATAGATGGCTTGTTAGGTACAAGCTCCCAAGTGTCATTCTCCTTCAAGGCTTCCATTTCTTCATCCATTGCATCTCTCCAAGCTTTCTTGCTTTGTGCTTCTTCGAATGTGGTAGGTTCTTCATTGGTTGAATCCTTTGCAATGTAGATTGAGTGCTTGGTGACCAAAGAAGTGTCATAACCAAACCTCTCTGGTTTCTTCTTCTCCCTCGAAGACCTTCTAAGTGGTTGATGTGAGCTCTCGGGTCCATATGTAGCATCCTGCATCTTTGCTTTACCTTTGTTCTTCCATAGCTTTAGTCTTTCCAAGTCTTCTAGGTCAATCTCCGAATCACTTTCTTCAATCTGCTTTGGCTCCTTTGGTTGAAGTGATGGAAAATCTTCATCCAAGTCATATGGCAGCTTCACTTTCCTGTCATCATCAAACCATGATTTGTTTTCATCAAAAATTACATCTCTACTCACAGAAAATCCTTTATTGGTTGGATTGTACAATCTATATCCTTTTTGGTTTTGATCATAACCAATGAATACACACTTCTCTGCCTTGGGATCCAATTTCCCTCTTACTTGAGAAGGAATGTGAGCATAGGCTAAGCATCCAAAGATTTTACAATGCTCTAGACTAGGTCTTCTTCCATTCCACACTTCATATGGAGTGGTTCCATCTAGTGACTTAGATGGAAGTCTATTTATGAGATATGTGGCTGTCGACACAGCCTCTGCCCATAGGTAGTTTGGCAATCCCTTTTCGTTGAGCATGGACCTTGCAGCTTCGACAATAGCTCTATTCCTCCTCTCTGCTACACCATTGAGTTCAGGTGTATACCTTGTAGTGACTTCCCTTTTAATGCCTCTTTCATGCAAGAAGGCATCAAATTCAGAAGAGAAGTATTCTCCTCCACCATCTGATCTGAGTCTTTTCAAAGTCCTACCTGTTTGATTTTCAACAAGAGCAATATACTTCTTAAAGCAATTAAACACTTCATCCTTGTGCTTCATGAAAAACAGAATGGTCCACCTGCTACAATCATCTATGAAAGACACATAATATCTTGAGCCTGATATAGATGGCTCCTTACTTGGACCCCACACATCCGTGTGCACTAGATCCAAAGGATTTTGATACATATATCCTTTCTTATTGAAAGGTTGTCTATGAGCCTTGCCGAGTTGACAAGCTTCACACTTATAAATCATGTGTTGCCTTGTGATATTAGGCAAACCAATTACACTTTGGTCCCTGCAAATCTGTTTGAGTGTCCTCTCACCAATGTGAGCAAGCCTTTTGTGCCATATCTCCAACTCTGTTAGAGTTTGAGATCCATAGCTAAACAAAGCTATGTTCTTTGTATCTTCCACTTCAAAAGTGAAAAGCCTTCCTGTCTTTTCTCCTTTGGCAATCCTTCGAAAGCCTTGCCTTGGGTCTTCAACATATGCTCCAAATCGATTGAATCTAACCTGCAATCCTTTTTCAACAATCTGTCCAACACTTATTAAATTTTTGGTAATTGTAGGGACATACAAGACTTTGCTTAAGAGGTTCATATTCCCATCTGATGTCTTCACATTACCTATCTTCTCCACTGAGTGCTTTGTGTCATCTCCTGTCTGCACTTCATGCTTGTTATGAGGATCTTCCAAATCAGAAAGTAAAGCCACATTTCCTGCTACATGGTTCGAGCATCCCGAATCAATGTAAAATATGTGATCATCATCCTTACCCTTCTTTGTTGATAGATTCATAATCAATAATGAATCTTCTTGACTTTGGTCCTCTGCATAGTTATTGTAATCTCTTCTTCCTCTATGGCCACTTTGATAGTTGTTGTTGTTGTTGTAATTGTTGTTGTAGTAGTTGTTGTTGTTGTAGCCTCCATTGTACCTACCTCTATTTGATCCATAGCCACCTCTATTGAATCCTCTTCCTCTTGAGTTCCTTGGATTCCTGAAACATTCTTCAGTAGTATGGTTAGATAAGCCACATATGTTGCAAGGTTGAGATGATTGGAATCTCCCCCTGCCTTGCTTTCCACCTCTGCCTCTTCCTCTAGCTCTTCCTCTACCTGCAAAGTTTGCTTGGAAAGAGCTTCCTTCATCTTCATTCTTCCTATTCTTTGACTTGTCCTTGACCTTAGCTTTATCAGAATATAAGGCAGAAGTTTGATTACCTCTTGAGGACTCACCACCTTTGCTAATCTTTGCTTCATGAGTGAAGAGTTGGCCCATGAGTGTGTTGAGGTCGGGTACATGCATATCCATGTATAAATCCATGGCTGTTGTGAATGACTCCCACTTGTCGTCTGCTTTGATTCCATTCATGATTTGTCTTATGATTTGCTCCTCTTCAATTACCTCTCCAATGCTTCCAAGTTGGTCGGAAATCTCCTTCATCTTTGTGACATAATCAGTCACATTTTGCTTCGGGCTTTTCTTCATTGTTGTGAACTCCATCCACAATTGGTTCTTCCTTGCTCGAGTGTTGGAAGAGAAGAAAGAAGCAAGTGCATTCCAGGTTTCTCTTGATGTCTTGCATCCCTTGACATGAGGTAAAAGAAAATAAGAGATTGAGTTTAGAATATAGGACCTTGCAAGTGCATCCTTCGAACACCAATTCGAAAGTCCTTCCACTTCTTCATGTGATGGTTGCCCTTTGTTCCTCATGGTTGGCATTGCTTCATCTCCGGATATGAATCCATATAGATTCCTTCCTTGAAGGTAAGCCTCCATCCTTAGAGACCATGCCGGGTAGTTGTTTCGATCCAATTTGTCAATTGTTGATGGAAATCCATCTCCCATGTTGCTTGACTATGCTCTGATACCACTGTGAAGAGAGATGGTGGATGCAATCCAAAGATGAGTAGGTGCCGCTACAACCAGCTTCACACCAGCCAACTGAGACTTCAGAGTTGATTAGTAGACCCTTTGAGCTTCCTAAATCCACCAAAATATCAGCCAAGTACTTTGGAACATGTATCCCAAAAGTTTAAGTCAAGACCGACAAGTTGCGAAATGACTAGCTCCCAAAACTTGCTATTTTTGGACATACACCTGCTGGAAAAAATGAACAGTGCTCTCAACCTGGAAGGAATTAGAAAAATTCCTTTTGGGCATAGCAAATAGACTTAGCAAGCTTCCTATTCCAAGTTAAAACACTTCAAATGATGGACTGAGCACTGAGAACAAGTTTCATCAAGTTCTGGAACATTCCCACAATTCTCAGGGCTCTGCAGAGATAGACCAGTAAGCAGTAAAATGCAGATATCTCCAAAAGTATAAATCCAATGACCTTGAAAATTTATAGGTAGAAACTAGACAGTGAGAGCTATCCAACGCACTTTAAAACACGGAAAAATGTTCAGTAAAACTCGAGATATGACCTTCTGAAGTTACTGCTCTGAGTGAGTATAGCAGAGAACAAAACAGAGAGGTAGATGATAATAAATGTATAGATTCACATATGATTACAACCACATTGGCAATGAATCTTTGCACAATGGGAGTAGAATGATAGAGCTATGGAGTAAGCTCTTCAATCTCTACAAAATGACATGAAGTGGTCACGTACAAGGCTTGCTAATCGCCTCTTCCTTCTTGCTCCTTTTATAGCAATTCTTGGAGGGAGTTTTGAATTCGAATTCGAATGGCTCCACCTAAAAGTGATCCCCAAAGTTAGGAGAGATTCCCTCAGCTCAAAAATTCGTGATTTTGGTAGTTGGAGCCACGAATTTGCTTTTACATCATGGATGAGGTAAGCCATCCTTTTACTTTTTTCTTTTTCCATTTACAAGAGATAAAATGTACTCTTTTACAAGAGGTGTTCACATGACTACTCATGTGACTTACAAATGAGGATAATATCAAGCATATCAAGCATGTAGGCTTGGGCAAAATGCACCAACATGTGTGACCTTCTTGGGAATCCATATCTGTTGGCGTGATCTCTGAGCTTCAATCAAAGGCTTGGGGATCCATACTTGCAAGAGTCCTGTTGGTGTGGACTTTGGTGTAGCTGACTTTTTGATTTCTATGGGTGCTGACTTCTTCTTGTTTTGCACTTGATCTTTGCGTACCCACTTGTATTTGTCCTTCCCTTGATACATGTATTTGCTGGTTGTTTTCCAACATGGTGATCTTTTGTCTAGTTGAGGAGGTCCAGGAGAGTTGGTTTCCTTTGTGGCTAGCTTTTCCTCAACTGAATGTGATGATTTTGACTCTACTGCGGACATCGTTGGACTTGAAGTTTCTGCTGCTTCTAGATTGGTTTCAGAGATATTCGCACTGGGATCATTCTTCAGTGTCTTTTCTTGGAAGCTCTCCGAACTCTGGACTATTTTTTGTTGAATTAAAGGCTTCTCTCCTAATAAACTGAAAATCTCCTTATGCCCTATTTTCGCCGAAATATAGCCTTGAGCTAGATTGATGCACACCTCGTTCTCAATGATCCAGTCCTGTCCTAGGATTAAATCTTCTATTAAATCCTCGTCCACACACACTAAAACTCTCTGTTCCATGGAGGAATTGCCTAAGTGGAGGGGTACATTTGTTGTCCCAATGCATTCTAGGGTTTGACCTCCAATTCCTATCAATCGGGCTTTTGTGGAATTCATACTCAATTGAAGATCTTTTACGACCCTATTTTGTATACAACTAAGTCCTACTCTTGAGTCTATCAAGGCATCTATCAACTTGTACTTTGTCCGGCCAATCCCTAGGTTTAGGTAAGGTTGTGTCTTGCACGCACCCGTTGTATCAGGATTATGGACTTGGTAATTAGCCATAGGGATAGGCTCCTCTCCATGGAGATAGCGTTCATCTCTCTACCTAATCCATTCTTTTCGTTTCCTAATGCGTTCTAGAGCTTATTGTCGAGCTTCCTCTCTAATTCATTCCTGTTCTCTTTTTCTATTTTGAGCACCGACTAGCCGTGATAGCATTTGGTCCGTTAAGTGCTCCATGAATCGTTTCACTCTACATCCACTTATGTAGTTAGGAAGAATGTCTCCATCTAGGGTAGCTAGATTAACCACTCCACTAGTAGAGATTCTATTGATGATCAGAGGTCCATATCCGCGTTTTTGTAATTTCATGGCATGTTGTTTTAAGGTGTACACTAAGACTAAGTCTCCCTCTTTAAGTCCTTCATCTTTTATATGTGCATCATAATATGCCTTTTGTCTCCTTTTAGCTGCATAGATTCCTGCTACTGCTTGTAACCTAGTTTCATGTAGCTTTTCGATTTGGTCCAGTTGTTGGGATAATTCATGTCCGTTCCACTCATACTGTTGGGCCACTTTCAATGTTGGTACTAAAAAGTCAATTGGCAAAATTGCATTTTGCCCATACACTAAGTTGAATGGGGTAGTTCCAATAGCCGTTTTATATGCAACCCGGAAGGCCCAAATTGCGTGATGCAATTGTTTGTCCCAATCAGACCTTCCATTTTTGACAATCTTTGTCAATACTGTACACAGTACCTTGTTGGAACTTTTTGCTTGTCCATTGGCTTGGGGATGGTATGGGGCTGATTTTTTATGAATCACTAAAAACTCATTCATTAGCGACTTGATTACTTCATTGAGGAAGTGTGTTCCCCGATCACTCACAATCTCGATTGGTAATCCAAAACGGGTGAAAGTATGCTCAAAGAGAAACTTGGCGGTAGTTTGAGCATCATTCTTTCTAGTGGCTTTTGCTTCTACCCATTTGGTCAAGTAATCAGTGGCTACTATGATGTACTCCGCATGTGATCCTTTGGCCGGTGGATTGATAGTTCCTATGAAGTCAATACCCCATTTTGAGAATGCTCTAGCACAGACCATAGGTCTTAAAGGCATGTCATCTCTCCGAATTGGGTATTTAGCTCTCTGGCATGTCTCGCAGCTTCGTACATATGTTTCAGCATCCATATGTAGAGTTGGCCACCACAAGCCCGCAAAGAGAATCATTTTGACAGTTCTCTCCACTGAAAAATGACCCCCTGCAACACCCGCATGTGCCATTCCTAATATGGGTAAATATTCTCCTTCATGCACACATAACCGGAGTTGGTTGTCTTTTCCTCGCCTAAAAAATTGCTTCCCCATGAGTGTATAATCCTTGCTCATTTCTTCTAGGGATCGTTTTCTTGCCAAACTAGCTCCTGCCTCATGCTTTTTTGTTCTTAAGAATTTAACCAATGTTTCACTCCAATTGGGTGCGATGGTTGAGAATGGTATGGACATATGATCTTCTGGGCTCGTCTCCTCGCATTCTGCACAATTACTTACGTAGTCATGAACATTCTTGGGCATGTCAGGCTTGTACACTCCTAACCTCTTTAGTTCTCGAATGGTTCCATGAGTCCCTTGGTGTGTTCTCCATTTGTTCACATGTGCTTGCTCGATTAGTTGTTTTTGTTCATCCTCCTCGACACATCTTAGTAATACTTCATTGGGTTCCTTATAGTACATGCTTCCAACAACAATGTGTAAATTCCTTGATTGAAGAATTTCCTTTTTGCTATCCTTATTGATTGAGTGTTGAGGGCCATGGATGAGTATAAGGATCAATTTCTCTGCCCACTTTGGGCAAACTTCTAGATTAAACAAATATGTATCTTGCAGATCATCGGGTGTTCCACTTGGTGGCTCTCCGTGTGTTAGCCTAGAAAGGTGGTCTGCTCTTACATGTGTGTTTCCTTTTTTTACTACTACTTCAAAGTCGAACTCCATTAATAGTAAGAACCATCGTACTAACCTTCCCGTGTTACAAGGCTTATTGACTAAGTATAGTTAAGCCTGATGGTCTATGAAGAACTTGAACTTGTTGGCTAAGAGGTAGTGTCTGAATTTCTTCACTGCATATACCATTCCTAACCCTTCTCGTTCAGTAGTGGTATAATTTCGTTCCGCTTGATTCAGTTGTCTACTAGCATAGGCAATTGGATGATCAAGCTTCCCTTCATCAGCCGGTTGGGCTAGGATACATCCAATGGCATAGTTAGAAGCATCAACATGAATATGAAAAGGCTTGTTCCAGTTGGGTGATTTCAGAATGGGGGTTGTGCTAAGCCTCTTTTTCAACTCGGTGAATGCCTTCTCGCACTCTTCTGTCCAAGTAAATTGAGTCAAGAGACCATACAAGGGTTTTGCTATTATGGCATACATGTGAATAAACCTACGGTAATATCCACAATGTCCCATAAAGGCTTGCACCTCCTTCGCATTTTTAGGTCTCGGTAGTTCTATGATGACCTTGATTTTGTCCTCATCCGTAGATATTCCATTTCTTGAAACTATGTGTCCTAAGATCTTTCCTTGCCTCACCATGAAGACACATTTCTCTGGGTTTAAACAAACTCTATACTGTCTACATTTATTGAATATCCTCAACTCAGGGATGTGATCGCGTCTTTGATTGGAGTATGTGCAAAGGTCATCTACATATACTTCCATGCTTTTTTTCAGAAATTCCTTGAAAACATGACACATCAATCGTCGGAAAGTAGCAGGTGCATTAGTGAGTCCAAAAGGCATCACTTGAAAAACATAAACTCCCCATTCGGTTGCGAATGCGGTCTTCTGTTGATCCTCAGTTGCAATAGCTACTTGATTGTATCCCGAGAATCCATCCAAAAAGCTATAGACCTCCTTTCCAGCTACCCTCTCCAATAGATGGTCCATGATGGGTAAGGGGTAGCTATCAGGTATGGTGGCTGCATTCACCTTTTTCAAGTTGATGCACACTCTCAGTTTTCCATTTTTCTTAGGCACCACTACTAATGGCGATACCCATTTGGTATGTTCTATCTCATATATGAATCCTGCCGCTAATAATTTGTTTATTTCTTCTTTAATTTTTGCTGCATAAACCTCATTATACGTATAAGGGCGTTGTTTGGATGGTTTTGCGTCTGCCGTCATTGGTATTCGATGGGAACAAATAGTGGGTTCTACGCCTTTGAGATCCTTGTAGGTCCATGCAAATACGTCTCGGTACTCTCGGATAAGGTGTATGAGTTCCTCTTCCTCCTCCTCCGATACATCTTTTCCAATATATGTGCATCACTCTTCTCCGTCTTCTACTGTTACAACAATTTTTTTGGTTTGTTCTTTGTTGTCGTACACTTCTCCGTCTTGTGCCTCTCGTCTAGGCATTTGAATGGCTACCTTTCTCTCTTCTACTTCGTATTTTTTAAAATGTCCAGGAACTTCGAAAAGTTCTGGGTCCGGCTCTACCTTACTCATGTCTTCCCTCTGCTTGTGTATTGCCAGGGCACCTTCAATTGCTAAGATTTTTGTTGGTTCCTGTTCCTTCTTGTTCTGAATAGTGTTCAGGTAGCTTTCTTCGGAGTCAAATTCTGGTTCCATTTCTATGCTTTCATATTCCTCTTTCCATTCTTTTTCCAAGATTTCTCCTTCTTCTACTTCCTGAAGGACAACCATATAGAGATTTACATCATAGCCTTCCTCATCTATGCACTCGTTCATCGTCAAAACTTCTTCATTTACGCACACATCTAAGGTTGCTAAAATTTCCATCCATCCATGCCGCTCGAAGATATCATCAGGAAAGATTTGAGGCATGTAATCTGGGTCTTCTACTGATCGGTAGTTAGGATGTCCTATCGGCCACAATTGTTTTTTTCTCTCCTCTCTCTTGGCTTCTTCACACATCCATAACTGGGCATCCTCATGCATCCAAGATTGATCACTTGATCCAACACTGTGAATGGATAGGTCATCTTCCTCCCTATGTACTGGATTCCATTGTAGTGGAGGGACATCTCGATAGGCAAATGTGTGCAGATTTATCTTGGTGGTGTTTCCTTGATGTTGCAGGTATAACGAATCTCTTCCCCAATCTTGTACTACGCGCATTTGTCTCATGAAGGGTCTTCCTAATATCATTTCATAGTTGTTCGCTTTCTCGAACTTACAAATGGCTAATGTGTGTTCAAATTCTACTCCACATGTGGTTAATTTGATTCTTTCCAATATTCCTAAGGGTTTTTCCACATGACCGTCTGCTAATTGGAGCTTCATGTGTGTGGGTCATAAGGCAGGTTTTCCCCATTTTCCCAAATCTCCTTGGTGGCAATTCCTACCCCCGCTCCCGTATTATCTAGGATAGCCTTGGTCATGTAACCATTGTGGGTGACAGGTAGACACGTATTACCTTTGTCTCCTTCACTAAATTCTCCCACTTTATCATCTCTGGTTGTGGTTCTAATTGGTTTGCTAACTACCTCCATAATTGTGGTTTAAGTTGAAGCAACTCTTCTACCGTCAATATGCATTGCACTTTTGTTTTCTTTAGTTCTGTTAGATTTTGTGAACTCTCTTCTGAGTTTCCTTTTCCCTTCCCATGTACTGTGGGTGCTCGTATTATTATAGACTCCCTTTCGTATTCTCCCATGTAATTAGGCAATGTTGAAATGCTCAAGGTTTCCTCTCTACCTCTATTGAGTCTTGATACTTTCTCATATACTTCCTCCAGGTTGGGATGGGGTTGACAATCTCCCACATCTATTTCATCAAAAGGAGGCGGACTGACTCCATTCTTCTTCCATTGCTCTTCTCGGATTTTATTCCATAAGTCTTTTGGCCAATCTACCTCTAGGTCTAGAATTATTGACACAGGTTCATCTTGTACTTTTATCCGTTCACCTTGGTCATCCCTCTTCCTCGGTTCCTTACCCTTGGATTTGATGCATTCTTCATATAGACTATGTGCAATCCTTGTCTCTGGTAGAATAGGGATAGTCTTTTCTAGGGTTGCTTGTGCTACCTCTATAAGCTTCCTGCATATCGCCAGCCTTTCTTTTTCTAATTCCCCTTGAGGGTAGAGTTTTTCATGTTGCTCTATATTTGGGTCCATCTTGATTCTAGCTTGGTAATCTTTCAACCACATGTCTAAGTCGTCTGGCTTTGGGTCAGCTAGAATTGATTCTGGCTTCTCTACCTCTTGAGTACGTGGTGGCTCAGGGATCTCCTTCCGAGTCCTTTGTTTTTTATGCTCATTCAAGTTTTTGGTTTGCTTCTTACTGTCTTGACTCTTATTGCTCCGAACTCCGAATATAGTCAATAGGCTACTCGTTTCGAAGCTCTCAACGAGACGCATCTATTTGGAAGTGGTTTCACTCAATTCTGACAACTCTACTTCAAGTTATGGCCAAAATGGTGAATGGCGGGAAGCACCTACACTCACACCACAACTCCTACAAGTTCACACACACACTACAGTAGCTCAAAAACAATGGGGAGGGGTAGAAAACAGTCCTACACACACATTCCAAGCATTACACACATATACAAGATCAAAGAGAAGATCGAAATCTGCAAGAAAGAGACAAATTCGAAATTTTGGAGAGTTCCTTCTTCACCATGGCAAAAAATCTCTACAAAGAGTCACAAAGTGACTTATATACATGTGCCCTAAGTTTGGTCCTTTCACACAAGAGACCGGCACTTTATTCCAAAAAAGTAAATTTCCTACTAATTTACAAAGGGTATTTTACAACAAGTTGGGGTTATGCAACTAGAGGACTCCTCTAGTGCATTTACATGGTTTTCAGGGAATTCTCTAAGACCTCGAAGAAGAAAAATTATGCCCATTAATTTGAAAATTTTGGGGCTCTTCTCATGTGCTCCTTTGCTCTGCAATAGAGAGTGAGATAGGGAAAGAGGGAGATAGAGAGAGAGTCTGAGGGGCGCTGAGGGGAGAGGAGGGGGCTGGCAGTGAGGGGAGGGGAGGGTGATGCTGGTGAGGGGAGGGGAGGGGGCTAGTGGGGACTGAGGGGGGTGGCGGGGGAGGAGAGAGAGGGGAGGGAAGAGAGAGAAAGGAAGGTGTGGGTAGAGAGAGAGTGAGATAGGGAAAGAGGGAGAGAGAGAGAGAGAGAGAGAGACAGAGTCTGAGGGGCGGTGAGGGGAGGGGAGGGGGCTGGCGGTGAGGGGAGGGGAGGGTGATGGTGGTGAGGGGAGGGGAGGAGGTTGGCGGGGCTGAGGGGGTGGGGGAAAAGAGAGAGAGAAGAGAGAGAGAAAAGAGAGAGAGGGAGGGAAATGCCACGATACAGACCCCCACATCAAGTCTTTGCACCGTCGCGGTGCAATTCCCGAAGCTGAAAACAAGATAGTGAAGGAAGTTCTTCCTCCTTGACTTAACTCAGATAATCCTTAACCCTGGAGAAAAAATAAATAAATAATAAAAAATTATATATATATATATATATTTTTTTTAATTTTTTTTTAAATTTTATTATTATTATTATTATTATTATTTTGCTTTTTTTTTTTATAATAAACTACAATCACTGAATGAAATACGGTAGGTATGATGAATGAAATGCTTCCAATTTACCTTAATTCACGTACTTCTTCACCCTGGAAATATTGACCAGGGGTATCCTTTTACCCTGCAAATCCTCCAGATGTACTGCTCCATGAGGTAATACCTTTACCATCATGTAAGGTCCTATCCATTTGGGTGCCAGTTTGGTTGGAATTGCTGGGACGTGATGCACTAAAACCATGGATCCTTCCTGAACTTCATTAGACCTCAGATACCTGTCATGCAGTCTCTTGTGCTCTTCTTGTGTTATCTGAAGTTTTTGCATTTCTCCTTCTCTGTATTCTTCTAATGCCACTAGTCTCTCAATGGGAGGTTCAATTCCAATGGTTTTGGTTCCCATTTCCCTTTTGATAATGAATTCAAATGGAGCCAATGCCTCTTTTCCATATACTAAGCGAAATGGACTCTCACCAGTGGTTCCCCTTCTTGTAGTTCTGAAAGCCCAAATTGCACAGATCAATGCTTGTGGCCAGAAGCTTTGATGATCAAAAGATAATTTGCGCATCAACCCGATCAAAATCTTATTGGAGCTCTCTGCTTGCCCATTTGCCCTTGGATAGTAGGCACAAGATTTTTTATGGAAGACCTTGTACCTGTCAAATATAAATTGGAGTAGCCGATTTACAAAATGTGTTCCCCTATCACTAGTGATTTCCAGTGGGCAACCAAATCTTGAGAAAATACGTTTATACAAGAACTTAGCTACTGTTAACGTCGTGCAGTCCACAGTGGGTTTAGCCTCTATCCATTTAGTTGCATAACATGTGGCCATCAAAATATACTTCTTACCCCCAGGTTGACTAGTTGGACTAATTGGTCCTATGAAATCAAGACCCCATCATTCAAATGGGAGCCATCCTGTAGATATGACTAATGGTTGGAAATTCAATCTGGTCGGCGTAGGAGCACATCTCTGGTAAATGTGACATTCTTTAGCAAACTTGATCGCATCCTTGTAAATATGAGGCCACCATAGTCCCTTGTGGATGATTCTGCGAGCCAATTCTTCCCCCTTTAGATGCCCTTCACTGTGTGCTGTCTCTAGCAAAAGATTTACCTCCTCTGGATAAACACACTTTCTCAAGATATCATATTGACAATATCTATATAAATTTCCATTTATAAGTGAATATGCTTTGGTTTTCAGGAGCAATCTTCTCTTTTCTATAGGTGTTAAGTGTTCTGGGAGTTTTCCAGTAGTGAGAAAATGGAGAATTCCATCATACTAATCAGTCTGAATTGCCACTAGAAAGAGATTACTATCCACCAGTTCATCATTAATACCTGTTGCCTTTTCGCTCATTACAGTCCTCGATACTTGATCTGCCATGTAGTGCTCTCTTCTTGGCTTAATATGAATATCAAAGTTGAATTCTTGAAAGAGGAGTAACCATCTCCAAATCCTTACCGCTACTCTAGGCTTGTTTATCAAGTACTTCAAGGGCTGATGGTCGGATATGACTATAAAATGTACACCGAGAAGGTAATGCCGAAACTTTTGAAGAGCAAATACAATAGCCAAGCCTTCCCTTTCAGTCGCACTGTAGTTCCTTTCTGCTTGGGTGAGTAGTCTGCTGGCATAGGAGATAGGTCTATCAACCTTGTGTGATGATGGTTGAGCTAGAACTACACCAATAGCATGAAGACTAGCATCTGTATGCACATGAAACTCTAATGACCAGTTAGGAACACTTAAAAGTGGAGCAGTACATAACCTCATTTTCAGTTCACAAAATGCTTTCTCAGCTTCAGCACTCCATGAGAAAGGGACCTTTTTACTGGTAAGCCTTGATAAGGGCTTAGCTATTTCTGAATACATTCGTATGAATCTTCTATGATATCCTGCATGGCCCAAAAAACTTTGCACTTCCTTTGGGCTTTGTGGAATAGGCATGGATAGAATAGCAGTAACCTTTGCAGGGTCAACCGTTATCCCTTCAGCAGATACTATGTGGCCAAGAAGAGTGCCCTTGGTGACCAAAAAATGACATTTAGCAGGATTTAACTTCAAACCTGTTTTGAGACATTGCTCAAATATTTCCTTTAGATTTTCCAAATGATCATGGAAATCTTGAATTGCTGCTCTTCTATCTGTGCCTGAAAACACTGAAAAGTAATCCATGAAAATGCAGAGAAAGGTTGTTAACCACTTGCCCAATATCAGATACATTGTTCTATTAAATGAAGCTGGTGCATTCTTCAAACCAAAAGCCATGCGAGTATAGACATAAGTGCCCCATGGAGTAACAAAGGCTATTTTGTCCCTATCATCAGGATGGATCACTATCTGATTGTAGCCACTAAAACCATCCAAGAAGCTATACAGAGTGTGACTGGCTACTTCCTCAAGTACTTGTTCTGAAAAGGGCTGAGGAAATCCATCTTGAACAGTCACTTTATTTAAGGCACGAAAATCAACGCAAACTCTTATTTTTCCACTATTCTTCTTGGGTACAATAACCATAGAAGAAAGCCACCTCGAATGTTCTATTGGAACAATTATACCTGCTTCTTCTAGTTTTGTAACTTCCAACTTTACCGCCTCTGCATATTTTGGATTGAGTCGATACGGCCTACTTCTTGCAGGTGCGCCCTCAACTAAGGGTATTCTATGTAATCCAAGCTCTTCTGGTATCCCTGTTAGATCTTTGTAGGACCATGCGAAGACATTTTTGTAGGCAAAAAGTAAAGAAGTTACCTTCTGCAGTAAAGGAGGATAATGTCATAGCCAAGAGGCTAAATGGACTACTTGAGGGTTCTCTTCATCCCCTAGATTTATTTCTTGAACTAGTGTTTCAGGACTAGTCTTGTTTGAGAAATCATCTCCACTATATGCAGGAGTGGACTTTAAATTATATTCTGCAATATGTTCTCTGGTCTATCCTTGAGGTATATCCATAAAAGGAAGATCTTCTCTGCACTCAGGCTCATAGCTTTCCATCCCGGGTACTTCTATATTTTTTGCCTCTTCAAAGTTTGTATTCTCCTGCAAACTCTCGTTTTCCAACTCCTTGTGATCTTCATGGCCTTTTCTTGCAACTCCATCCGTAACTTCTTCTTCTATTTCACTGATTTCCACCGTGCAACACTGCACTTTCTATCATCCAATTCAATACTTCTTCCAAATGTAATTGCAGTTGGCTATTGGTGCTTGTTGAGATCCATAGTTTGTTTTTCCCCCAATCTTGCAAAGCTTTTGCTTGCCTCAGCCAAGGTCTCCCCAGGAGTAAAGGGTAAGAAGTCTCTTGTGGAGGTGCAATAACAACAAAATCTAGAACAAAGTGGCAACCCTGTACTATCATCAGTACCTTTTCAATAATGCCAAGAGGCGCAACCCGATGTTGATCTGCTAGTGTAACTGTGAATGGTGCCATCTTGGTGGTGTTCAAATTCAGTTTCTTCATTGTGAAATCTGGCATCAAATTGATACCAGAGCCTCCATCTATGATCACACTTGTGAGAGATTCATCCTTTATACAAATAGATAATCTTGAGCTTTGGTAGTCTGCTAAGGGTGCAGGGGGAAAATCAACCATGAACCCATCTATACTGGGTGATTGGACCAAGTGAGCAGAGTGTATAATCTTCAATAAGTCACTTCTTATTTTTGAATCCATCCTTATAAGTTTGTATAGACTAACCTTATGATGAATACCTTTCAAGATCTGTTCAATGTTTACCTCATGAGTGTCTTCTTGCAGAGTTGTTCGTTGGTCCCTTAGAGAAATAGCCATCCTTTCATAGGCTCCCTCAATTTCTGCTTGGCCCTTCCACCCATACCTCTTTTCCTCTTCTTTATCCTGGACACCCTCTTGTTCCTCTCTATGGGTTGCTGCCGCTTGTCTGGCTCTAGTCATCATGGGCATTGAAGAAGATGAAACATCATAATACTGAGTGGTCATACCTTCTTCTTGTGGAGAGATTGCAATCATGTGGATTGGAGCAGGACGACTTCTTGGGCAATCTTTGGTGTAGTGATCCTTAGCCTCTAGACAATGTTGACAAGGAGGTGCATCTTTGGGAAGGGAACACCTATTTTGCATGTGGTCATACTCACCACAATGATAGCACATCAAAGGTCTATTATATCTAGGTTTCACAGGCCGATTCTCCTCTCTATTAGGTGTATTTGAAGGCTAGCATGATATGAATCCAAAGTTTGAGGGTTACCTCTTTGTTGTGTACCCTTGAGGTAGTAGCAATCTCTAGCTTCATGACCATCCTTTCCACAAAATTGACAGCTTACCTTGTTAGGGCAATTAGCATTGGAATGTCCATTGTTGTTACAGATTGTACACCAAATCTGCCTCCTTATATCCTGAGTGGTCCGCAAATCTTCTAACTCACGGCGAAGTTGGGCTACTTCATCATCAGTGCGACGCAGTGGTGGCAAGACCTTCTCTTCCTGTTGATTTTGTTGCATTCTCAATGCCTCCAGTTCCTTCCTCAGTTGCCCAATAGGGTCTAGTTCTGCAACATAATTTGATTGTGTATCCCCTTCAAAATGTTTCCTAGCTTCTCCAATGCGTGATGCTGCTGCAACAAAATCATTGAGGGTTGCATCCAATCTAAGAGACTCACGTAGCTTCTACTCAGATGACCTAGGCAGAGCTTTTTCTATCCATTTTTTAACCAAGAAGTCACCTGGAGCATGTGGCAGACGTGCAACAAGTGCCTTTGTTCTAGTGTGAAGTTCATGAAAGGATTCACCTGATCTTAGCCTTAGATTCTCGAGCTGGTCTAGAGCTCTTTCTGAGGAGTCACTATGTCGAAATGTCTGTGAGAATGCCGTCTTCAGAGCCTCCCATGTAGCAAAATGGCCATTTGCATATTGACTGTACCATTTGTCAGCAAGGCCTTCCAATGTGGATGGGAAGAGTACCAACATTGCATCCTCTCTGTTCTGCAGACCTCGTCCTCGACATAAGGAGATGAACCTCCTCACATGATCATCAGCATCCTCATAAGCTTGTCCCTTGAAGGTAGGGAACTTGATATTGAGTCTGGAGAGTAAATGAGAGAGATCCTCCATTTGCACTGGTGTTTCTTCTGACATATCTGAGGAGAAGTCTAATGTTCTACTACACTTCTCCTTTGATAGTGGTGTCACACCGAATTCAATAGATAAATTCAAAGAGGGTAGAGGGGAGGTAGGTTCACTAGTTGAAGATATAGCTGATTTTTTAAGGCTCCTTCGTATACGAAGAGGCTCCTTGTCTGCTCACGTATGGGTCATGTACCTATTTCCTCAGGGCCTCTCAAAGAAATGCAAGGTCCCACCGTGTGTGCCAAACTATAGAGGAGGTACTGGGGTATCTACTTTTAACAGGAGCATGCAACAAGCATTCCAGTACTTCACCTACTCAAGGGAGGTTCTCCTTAGGGAAATATACCCTTTAACACTTCTGTGAGTAGGCAAATATCAATGATTGCACAGAGTTGTGAATAATCAAGAAAATATTAATGACAATAATGGAAGACCAACCACTCCTTAGTCCGAATCAAATGATTACAACGTAGGCAAAAGAGATAATTAAAAGTTCATGATTTGGGCTAACATGCCACTCCAGAACTAAACAACATCAATACAAGGGATTCTTCCAATCCGTACAATGGACACAACTAGATGCAAACTAGCACTGATGAATACAAAGTATGAAGACTTGTTGTAAGGGAAAGAGCACGAAATACCAATGACTCACATGGAATGACAAAACCAAGCCACTCTCTTCACACTATAGTGCTATTAGCCCTCACTGGGAAGCCCACGCTCTGTATCCTCACCACAGAGTGACTTCCTATAGTAGGCTTGAAGCCACAAAGTGCAAAAAAGAGGACCTCGGTACGTACGTATGTAAAATGTGTGTATGTCAATCTATCCCAAATGAACACAAATCCATTGCTTTTATAGGCTCCAATAGGCCAAGAGGGTCTTGCCGATTTCTCACGTCCACTGATTATGCGCCGATTGATTACCCAAGATTGGAGGGGTAAATCAAATTTGCCACCAGTCTTGAATTGGATCCTCAAATTTAGGCAGTCGTCACGAATGGTTGGCGGCAACAGTCATTTCTCCACTTTCACTCTTACCACTTACACTTTTACTATCACTTTTGCATGCAAGCTGAGATCCTCATTTTGTGCCGCCCGTGATGTTTGAATGACCCTGAGAAGCACATCCTTCACCTAATTTTTTGTAGTAGCTTTTGATCCTTCATATTAAGTGGGCGGTATGGGAGGTGAGTTGTGGGGATTTGAGAGAGATTATGGGGTTTGTGGAGGGTTGTGGAGGGGTGTTGAGTTGTGTGGAGTTGTGTGGGGTTGGTGGGGTTTGTGGGGTTTGTGGGTTGGGTGGGAATAGGGGTGAGTTATGGGGAGTTGTGGGGGTTTTTGGGGTGTGGTCAAAAATTGATCCAAGATTTCAAAATTATTGCACCATTGGAAAGTACTCGTTGAGAGCTTTCCAAGATATATAACACTATAGGGTTTGGTTGAGAAATGATCCTCCAAATGTCCATACAAACTGTATGAGAGCCTTACGTAAGGTCGTGGAAAAATGTGGGATTCGTGGGGTTTGTGGGGGGGTTGTGGTGTGGTGGAGGGCCGTGGGGTGGTGTGGAGTGGTGGAGGGCCGTGGGGTGGTGTGGAGTGGTGGAGGGCCGTGGGGTGGTGTGGAGTGGTGGGGGAGGAGAGAGAGGGAGGAGAGAGAGAGAGAGAGAGAGAGAGAGAGAGAGAGAGAGAGAGAGAGAGTCTGAGGGGCGGTGAGGGGAGGGGAGGGGGCTGGCGGTGAGGGGAGGGGAGGGTGATGGTGGTGAGGGGAGGGGAGGGGGTTGGTGGGGGCTGAGGGGGGTGGCGGGGGAGGAGAGAGAGGGGAGGGAAGAGAGAGAGAGGAAGGCGTGGGTAGAGAGAGAGTGAGATAGGGAAAGAGGGAGAGAGAGAGAGAGGGTCTGACGGGCGGTGAGGGGAGGGGAGGGGGCTGGCGGTGAGGGGAGGGGAGGGTGATGGTGGTGAGTGGAGGGGAGGGGGCTGGTGGGGGCTGAGGGGGGTGGCGGGGGAGGAGAGAGAGGGGAGGGAAGAGAGAGAGGAAGGCATGGGTAGAGAGAGAGTGAGATAGGGAAGAGAGAGAGAGAGAGTCTGCCACTACACTGTCTCGACTCATGAGCAAATGGTAAATGTCCCAATACTGTCTCTCCTCCCAATCTCGCCGTTTGCGGCGAGTAAGGCTCTGCATGCGACGTTGTGCCTGTGTGTGTGTAATATCTCCTCTATGCTCTAAAATCCGTAGGTGCTTCCACAGCTCACGACAGTCTGCATCATACCAACGGTTTTGGGGCATGGATACTGTGCGTGGAGGGTGCATATGTGTGCGGTGTGGGAAGCTACATAGAGCTGAGTCCTGTAGGATGGAGGTGATATGTGATGTAAGTGTGTCCAAAGGTGAGAATGGATCGAGGGAGAGTAGGCGGGTGTGTAAATGGTGTGCATAAACGTGTGAGAGCTCGTGTGTGAAGTGTATCGTGGTATGTATCTCAGTGGGTGAGGGAGGGTCTAATGGAATCGGAGATGAGAGTGTGAATGTAATAAATGTGTGGTCAGGGGCGTCGTCCAATACTAATTGAAGGGATGAGTGAAGCTCCAGAGGTAGTACCCGAAATGTAGTCGACTGTGCTCTCACCTCCCCCGTGAGGGAAGCAAGTAAATCCGCCTAAACCTGGCCATCGATTCATCCCGTTATATATAACGGGATGATGTCGACTGCCTAGCTCGAGTAGATGTCTGCCATAGCCGGTGGTGTCCTGACCCGTATCTGCCGATACTCTGCTGGTGCTAATCTCAACCGGGTCTCTGGCCCTCATGAGATGCGGGTGATCCATGTCATATGCCTCGCACTGATGCGACTGAGTGCGGCCATTGAAGTCCCCCATAAGGAAGACTTCGCCACGTGTGCTGTAATGTAGTATCTCATCTGAAAGCGCTGTGTATGGTGAGTCTCTATCTCGGATCCGTCCCCCCAGATCCTGTCCTGCGTATCGAGATCGGCCTGGTGGGAAGTAGCATATAGCAATGTAAATCGAGCTCCCCTGTGCTATCTCTATGCGAACCCACATGTATCGTGCCTCCTCATCTCTACCTATAATATGGATCCGGCTCTGTATCTCCTGTCGAAATACGATGGCCACTCCTCCCGATCCTCGCGCTGTACTCTGTCTCATCGTAGTCCTGAATGCAGATTCCCAATGACAACCTGCAATGCGTGGTAGACCTCTCTCTGGGCTCTCGTGTGTCTCTGTGATGCACACAAAGTCATGTGATGTGAGGATCTCCTTGACTCTGTCTAGTCGCGTCCAGAGTGCCCCGTTGCAGTTCCACACTGCTCCTCTGAGTGGTGTCTCCTGGTGTAGTGATGTCTCATAGGCCACATGGCCCTATTTGATAGGGCGTCCATCTATGAAGACCTTACCATCACGATAAAAGGCCTTCCTCCCCTCTCGATGTGCCTGGAGTATCTGTGGCATGCAAGCGCGTCGGTGTGCCACCTGCATACGCGTGAGGTCCTCGTCCATGTAGAGGGTGCTGCCGGGTCGTCCACGTAGTACCGATCGACGTCTAAAAAAGGCGGTCCGTGCCTCCTCCGAACTCATCTTGAGGATGAGTGCTCGCAAACGTGATGTATCCCTCCATGCGTGTGTGTAAGGCATGCTCTCGTATCCAAGTCAATGGCAAATGTCAGTGGCATCTGCCTCAGGTGATACCCCTTCGGGTAGGCCTGTAATCCGAATGTGAAGTCTTCGAGTGTGTCGAAGCCTCTCCTCCTCAAGTGTATCCTGGACTCGTGTGAGCTCTTCTTTCTGCACGTCTTCCCTAACTTCCTTCTTAACCCTTTTGTGTACTACTTCCACCCATGACTCTCGAGTAGATTCTACCTCCGTTTTGATTTCCTTCTTTATTTCTTCCTTGAGTATCTCCACGTTGGAGATCTCCCCCTCTTCTTTCATGTGCTCATAAGCTGTCCTCCAATGGTCTCTTTCTTCCGTGAGAGTCTTCACTTGTTCTTCCAGTCCTTTGACTTTATTCATTACTTGTTCTTCGAGTCCTTTGAACTTTTCCATCATCTTTCGTATCTCCATATTGAGGTTGCGGTCTGCTTCCTTTTTGGCCTCTTTTGAGAGCTTTAGCGATAAGGTCGTCCACTTCTTTCCGGTCCATGGGAGCCATTTCAAGGTTAAGGATTAGGGCTCGGGTTAGGGTTAAGGTGGTGTAGAGAGAGAGAGAGTGAGTTAAGGTAGGCTAGGGTTTCACACTAAGTTTGGACTAGGATTAGATCCAAATTAAGGATAGGGTTTCAAGAGGATCCTAAAGAGGAGGGGGTTCAAGAAGGTCGGTAAGGGGTTCATGGTTTGGTTGAGGGTTAGGTTTGGGTTTAGGTTTTTTGGTAAGGTCGGGTTAGGGTTTCGATGGGGTTAGGGTTAGGGTTAGGGTTAGGGTTAGGGTTTTGGATTAGGGTTAAGGTTAGGTTAGGTAGTTATATCAGGTTTATGATGAGGGTTTTGTGCTTAGGGTTAGGACTAGTTTTGGGCTAGGGTTGGGGGTTATGTTGAAGTTACGGTAGGAAGTTAGACTGGGCATGGTAATGGTTAGGGTTAGGCAAGTACGTGGTTGGGCAAGGCGGGAGAGGGCTTGGGAGGGGAGCATGGGCAGCGGAGAACAGGTCGGGCAGAGCAGGCAGGGGTGGTGGGCAGCGTGCAGATCAGTCGGGGTAGGTTTGGCAGCGACGGCCTGACGGGGCTGCGACGGGGCGACGATGGGGTGACGACGGGCAGCAGGTAGATCAGTGGAGGCCGGTTAGGGTTCGCGCAGCAGGCAGCTGGCGTTGACGGGGCCAGTTAGGGTTCGCGCAGCAGGCAGTTAGGGTTCGCGTAGAGAGAGAGAGAGAGAGAGAGAGAGAGAGAGAGAGAGAGAGAGAGAGAGAGAGAGAGAGAGAGAGAGAGAGAGAGAGAGAGAGAGAGAGAGAGAGAGGGGGAGGGAGGGAGAGGGGGAGAGAGAGAGAGAGAGAGAGAGAGAGAGAGAGAGAGAGAGAGAGAGAGAGAGAGAGAGAGAGAGAGAGAGAGAGAGAGAGAGAGAGAGAGAGAGAGAGGGAGGGAGGGAGGGAGGGAGGGAGGGCGAGAGAGAGAGAGAGGGGGGAAGGGAGGGAGGGAGAGAGGGAGAGGGAGGGACAGAGAGAGGGATAGAGGGGGGAGAGAATGAGAGAGAGAGATAGAGAGAGGTGGGGGAAGGGAGAGAGAGATAGATAGAGAGAGAGAGAGAGAGAGAGAGAGAGAGAGAGAGAGAGAGAGAGAGAGAGAGAGAGAGAGAGAGAGAGAGAGAGAGAGAGAGAGAGAGAGAGAGAGAGGGAGGGAGGGAGGGAGGGAGGGAAGGAGAGAGAGAGAGAGAGAGAGAGAGAGAGAGAGAGAGAGAGAGAGAGAGAGAGAGAGAGAGAGAGAGAGAGAGAGAGAGAGAGAGAGAGAGAGAGAGAGAGAGAGAGAGAGAGAGAGAGAGAGAGAGAGGAGGGAGGAGGGAGGGAGGGAGGGAGGGAGGGAGGGAGGGAGGGAGGGAGGGAGGGAGGGAGGGAGGGAGGGAGGGAGGGAGGGAGGGAGGGAGGGAGGGAGGGAGGGAGGGAGGGAGGGAGGGAGGGAGGGAGGGAGGGAGGGAGGGAGGGAGGGAGGGAGGGAGGGAGGGAGGGAGGGAGGGAGGGAGGGAGGGAGGGAGGGAGGGAGGGAGGGAGGGAGGGAGGGAGGGAGGGAGAGAGAGAGAGAGAGAGAGAGAGAGAGAGAGAGAGAGAGAGAGAGAGAGAGAGAGAGAGAGAGAGGGAGGGAGGGAGGGAGGGAGGGGGAGAGAGAGAGAGAGAGAGAGAGAGAGAGAGAGAGAGAGAGAGAGAGAGAGAGAGGGAGGAGAGAGGGGAGAGAGAGGGGAAAGAGAGAGAGGGGGGACCATCTGAGTTCCTTTTGATTTTGTAAATCCATCTAGAACCAATTACCTTCATTGATGCTTTCTTGGGTACTAGCTCCCAAGTGTCACTCTCTTGAAGTGCTTTTGTTTCTTCATCCATAGCCCTGTTACATTCTGCTTTGGTACTTTCTTCTTCATATGAAGAAGGTTCTTCAAGTGATGAATCCTTAGCAAGATAAATAGAATGCTTAGTGACTAATGAAGTATCATACCCGTATCTGATTGGCTTCTTACTCTCTCTTTGTGATCTTCTTAAGGCTTGGTTGGATGACTCAAGTACGTCCTCCAACCTCTTCATCTTGACCTTGGCTTTTGATTTCCATGCTTTAAATTTTTCCAAGTTGATGGTGTCCTCATCATCTAATTTGATGTCTTCAATTGTGCTTGGCTCCTCCTTGGTGAGGCTAAAAAATTCTTCTTCCAAGTCATATGACAATTTAACCTTCTTGCATTCACTTTCAAACCAAGAATCATTCTCATCAAACACAACATCTCTACTGATCATAAATCCTTTGTTGGATGGATTATAAAACATGTATCCCTTTTGATTTATATCATACCCTATGAAGATGCAGTTCTTTGCCTTAGGGTCTAACTTACCTCTGATTTGAGATGGAACATGCACATAAGCAACACAACCAAATATTCTACAATGTTCAAGTGATGGTCTCCTACCATGCCATGCCTCATAGGGGGTCATCCCATCAAGGGACTTAGAAGGCAACCTATTAATAAGATGAGTGGCAGTAGAAACACTCTCTGCCCCAAGTAATTTCGCAACTTCTTTTCATTTAGCATTGATCTAGCCGCTTCCACAATCAATTTGTTGCTCCTCCCTGCTACTCCATTTGGCTCTGAAGTATATATAGTAGTGATCTCCCTTTTGATACCTCTATCCTGCAAAAATGCATCAAACTCATTAGAGAATTACTCACCTCGTCCATCTGACCTTATCCTCTTTAAGCTTTTTCCTGTTTGATTGTCCACAAGTGCAAGATACTTTTTGAAACAATTGAACACTTCATCCTTATGCTTCATGAAATACAAGATAGTCCACCTATTGAAATCATCAATAAATGATACATAATACCTTGAGCCTGAAATTGAAGGGTCCTTGCTTGGTCCCTACACATCTGTGTGGACAAGTTCCAAATAATCCTCGTGCATAACGGGTAACCTATGTGATTTTCCAAACTGACATGCACCACATTTATAGATCATATGTTGCTTGGATACATTAGTTATCCCAAGTACACATTGATCTCTACATATCTTCTTCAATGTTCTCTCACCAATGTGCCCTAATCTTTTGTACCATATCTCTAAGTCAGACAAAGTTTGATCCTTATAATTATAAACTCCAATGTTTCTAGTGCCCTTAAGCTCAAATGTAAACAATCTACCTGTTTTCTCTCCCTTTGCAATTCTCTTGAATCCATGTTGGGGGTCCTCCACAAAAGCTCCAAATTTATTGAACCTCATCTACAATCCCTTTTCCACTATCTGTGCAACACTCATGAATTTTTTTGTGATAGTAGGTACATAAAGAACTCTGCTCAACAGATTCCTATTCCCATCAGAAGTTTTGACATTTCCTACCTTGACAACTGAATGCTTGGTATCATCACTTGTCTGCACTTGGTGCTTTCCCTTGGGCTCTTCAAGATTAGAAAGGAGAGCTACATTGCCTACTACATGGTTTGAACAACCTGAGTCAATATAGAAGAGGTGTTCATCATTCATACCTTGTTTTGAACTCATGTTCATAATGGGAAGAGAATCCTCTTGATCCTCTATATAGTTGTTGAAGCCTTTTCTTGATTTGTATCCTCCTTGATAATAATTGTTGTTGTAATTGTCGTTGTAGCCATGGTTTTAACCTTGATTATGATTGAATCTTTATCTTGATTGTGAGTAACCACCTCTTTGGAATCCTGTTCCTCTCTGGTTCTTAAAGTTCCTATAGCACTCATCTGTTGTGTGATTAGACAGTCCACATATATTGCATGGGGAAGAGTTGAAAGGTCTCCCCCTACCTTGCTTACCTTCTCTGCCCCTTCCTCTTGAATTCCTACCTCTCCCTATATAGTTAGCTTAAGATGTAGTACCTTCATCTTCAACTTTCTTTCTCTTTCCTTTATCCTTAGACTTTCCTTTATCTATATAGAGGGCAGAAGAATTTTTACCTCTTGATGGTTCACCATTTTTGTTGAGCTTGGCCTCATGGATGAAGAGTTGCCCAATGAGAGTGGTTAGATCAGGGATTTGCATATCCATATAAAGATCCGTTGCAGTTGTGAAAGATTCCCACTTATCATCGGCCTTGATGCCATCGGTTATATGTCTCACTATTTGCTCTTCTTCAATCTCTTCTCCTATGCTTGCCGATTGATCAGCTACATCTTTCAACTTGGTCAAAAACTTTGAAGCATTTTGCTTAGGTTGCTTCCTTTGAGTAGTAAACTCCATCCACAATTGATTTTTCCTAGCTCTTGTATTGGAAGAAAAATATAAAGATAGAGTATCCCAAGTCCCTTGGGAAGTTTTGCAATTCCTAATATGAGCGAAGAAGGAAGTCAAAAATAGACTTAAGTAGATATCACCTGGCTAAAGCATCTTTGGCACACCATGAGTTGAGTCCTTCTTGCTCCTCTCTTGTAGGTTGAGCTTTGCTTCTGAATATGGGTATCTCCTCATCTCCTAATATGTATCCATAGAGACTTTTTCCTTGTAGATAGGTCTTCATCCTCAAGGACCATGCTGGATAATTATTCCTATCCAATTTATCAATGAAAGAAGGGAAACCATCTGCATTTTACCTCAACTTGCTTTGACACCTTTGTTGGAGGAGATGGATGGATACCTCAAGGAAGTAAGGTGGTACTGCTAAAACTTGGTTTGTAGTTGCCCTAATACACTTCACAGTTATATAGTAAGCCCTCTTAGCTCGAAAATGACACCAAGAAAGTACCTATGTACTTTGGAGTTGATGTTTGAAACAATTGAATCAAAACATACTAGTTCAATAATATCTAGTATTGAAAAACTTGCTATTTTAGTTCATACACCAACTGGTTCTTTTGCTCATAGCTCATAGTATAGTAACAATTGACAAAATTCCTTTTTAGGGAATTAAATTAGCTTAGATAGCTAATGATTGCAAGTGAAATCATCTAAAATGATAAACTATGCTCTGAGAAATGAGTTTAGCAATCCAAAGCTTACCCTCGACATTTTAGGGACTAACTAGTAGATGACCAGTGAGCACTTCGACAAGGATTTCTCCTAGATGCCTAAACCAAATGGCTTGAGATTTTGATAGCTTCTAGATGCCTGAACCAAATGGCTTGAGATTTTGATAGCATAAACTAGACTTCAAGCTAGTTCAAAAAACCCAAAGATTATAAAAAATGGTTGAGAATTCATTGAGATATGATCAGAGAAAGTTGATTGTTCTGAGTAGTCATAGCATGGAAGTAGACAGAGATGTTCAATGAACTATATGTATTATAAAACATAATTGTACAAGATCATTGGCATTGTAATGACGCTCAATGATGATGGACTCAGTGGGCTATGGTGTGAGCTACTCAAGTCCTACAAATGATCAAGGAGAGATCTCTAAATGAGGCACTTAGTCCACGAGTTTTTACAAGACTTTTTATAAGTTGTTGTTCTAAGTTTGAATATTGAATTCAAAATCGGCTCCATATAAAAACTTACTCCATTGATTTAGGAGTTTTTCACTCAATTAGGATTTATAGCTCATATTCTTCCTAACTCCATGAGATATAAGCTTTTACAAGATTCTCCAAGGAATAAACCTTTTACAATAGTAAATGATCAAGTAATTACAAGCTAAGGTTCACATGAATCATCAAGTGCTTCCATACATTGTCTTCCATGCTAAGCCAAATATGTAGGCTTGTACATTTGCACCAAGATACCAAAGAGGAACTGGACTACGAACCAATTAAAAGCATATGAGGAATGGAATCAAGGAGCACAAAAGGTAATGTATTGGCTATCTATTAGCATATAGGATAGCATGATTGGGCACATACAAGATGCAAAGACTCTGAAAGAGGCTTGGAATAGTTTGATCACATTGTATGAGACCAATACAAAGGCATGGAAATTGAAACTCAAGAATGAGATGCATACATTGGAGAAAAAGGGCATGTCGATAAGTGACTACACCTTGAAAATCAAAAGCATATGTGATGGACTTGCATCTATTGGTGTGAATGTAGGTGATGATGATAAGGTGGAAGCATGCCTTCATGGTCTAGGAGCTGCATATAAGCAGTTTAGAACATCTATTCAGACCAAGGAAAATATTCCGAATTTTGTTGATCTGGTGTCCATCCTGATTATTGAAGAAAAGAATCTTATTGAGGACTCCGACTCCCAAGGAAAACCTAGTTCTGAATAGGTATTCTACTCTGGTAGAGGAAAAGACAGAGGTAGAGGCTTCAAAAGTGGAAGAGGAAACAATAACTGAGACCAAGATCAACATCAAAATCATGCAGAAGGTAGAGGAAAATCTCGAGGTAGGGGGAGCCAAAGAGGCTGCATAAATTTCCAAAGAAATGATTCAGGTAATGACAATAAATGATGTTGGAATTGTGGTAAACCTAGACACTTTGAACATGTTTGCAAGTTGAAGAATCAAAATAATAGAAGGTAGCAAAACAACTATGCATCCGCAAGTGCAAATGATTCTGAGGAGCTGTTCATGGTTCAACAACACATGATGAATATGATGTCTGCTAATGTTACAAAATTGAATGATAATGTCTGGTATGTTGATTCAGGTGCTTCAAATCAAATGACCAATCATGCAGAATGGTTTAATAGTTTGCAAAAATTGCCAGTTCCTAGATATGTTGAAACAGGTGATGACACATCACACTCTATCAAGCATACAGGAAACATAGCATTGTCTATGGAGGATGGGAAGGTAAAAAATCTTGCTAATATGTGGCATGTTCCAAATATAACAAAGAATCTGGTTTTTGTTGGACAAATGGTTGACCAAGGATTAAAAGTCAGGTTTAATGCTGATGGATTATATGTAGAAGAGTACAAATAGGATGGAGTATTGATTTCCAAAGGAAACAAAGTGGGTAGGATGTTCACCTTAAATGTGAAAATTCTTGGAAACCTAGTTTTGAACAGGTATTATACTCTGGTAGAGGAAAAGGTAGAGGTAGAGGCTTCGGAAGTGGAAGAGGAAACAGTAATCGAGACCAAGCTCAACATCAAAATCATGCAGAAGGTAGAGGAAAATTTCGAGGTAGGGGAAGCCAAAGAGGCTGCATAAATTTCCAAAGAAATGATTCAAGTAATGACAATAAAGGATGTTGGAATTGTGGTAAATCTGGACACTTTGAACATGTTTGCAAGTTGAAGAATCAAAATAATAGAAGGTAGCAAAACAACTATGCATGCGCAAGTGCAAATGATTCTCAGAAGTTGTTCATGGTTCAACAACACATTATGAATATGATGTCTGCTAATGTTACAAAATTTAATGATAATGTCTAGTATGTTGATTCAGGTGCTTCAAATCAAATGACCAATCATGTAGAATGGTTTAGTAGTTTGCAAAAATTGCCAGTTCCTAGATATGTTGAAACAGGTGATGACACATCACACTCTATCAAGCATACAGGAAACATAGCATTGTCTATGGAGGATGGGAAGGTAAAAAATCTTGTTGATGTGTGGCATGTTCCAAATATAACAAAGAATCTAGTTTTTATTGGACAAATGGTTGACCAAGGATTAAAAGTCAGGTTTAATGCTGATGGATTATATGTAGAAGAGTACAAATAGGATGGAGTATTGATTTCCAAAGGAAACAAAGTGGGTAGGATGTTCACTCACTTTCAAAATTTTAAGGCTATGGTGGAAAAGTACATAGGAAAGCATATTTAGACATTAAGGTCTGATGGAGGAGGTGAATACATGTCAAATGAGTTCAATAACTTTCTTAAAAGTCATGGAATTCGATGTGTTAGGCTATTGAATCATTAGTGTAATTTCTCACATATTTTGGTGAAGTGATGTAATGGCCTAACCATTGTAACCTTTTTCCAACATTAATATAAAGGGATTGTACTCATGTCATTCCATGGGGAGATGCACGGCAAGCCCATTGGAATTTGTGTGGTGGAGTGAGCATGTGCAGACCAATCTTCTCCCAAATTGTTGTTTTGTTTTGATTCAGTACGGCATAGTTGATTATCAGAGACTTGTTATTTCCTCTTTTTTTTTTTTAATATAAAGGAAGTTCGGCATTAGCCTACTCTCCCGGACTTGAATTAAATAAAGAAAAGTACAAGAGAAGGGGGCTAGTGCCCACGAGACCCCCCAAATCCCACAAAGTAGGGGAAGCTTTTACAGAGCTTAGATGGCATTACAAAGAAGGTTAATCACCCTCTGATCACCCTCATGTGGGGCCCACTTGGGTTTAAGCTTGTTATTGATCAAAAGGAGTTCTTGATGATGCTTGAAGGGGGGGGGATTTCTTACAGTTAACAATCCTTTTGCCAAGGAGGAACAACGATTTCTCAATTGACCACTCTTTGGGGGAGTCACCGAAGTTGAAAGCACATCTTTTCTGCCAGATTTTCCATAGGACCTCCCCTCTAATGGCGTTCGAGAGAGTCGCGAAGCAGCCGATCGCTTCTCCCAGCATGGCTTGCTGCCAATTGAGATGTTTCCAAAGTCTAATTTTCTTTCCAATCATCTACCAAAGTCTATTGGAGTTGGGGCAGGTAAATAAGATGTGTGAAACATCTTTGATAGACCGATAGCAGCATTTGCACCAGGGAGGAGTCCCACAAAATTTGCTAGCCTTAAGGTTGGTCCAGATTCCATGATGAAGAATTTGCCATAAGAGGACAAACTTTTTGATTTCTATGACGGGGTGCCAGATAGCCATGAACTTCATGTCCCACCGAAGCCGCATCCATGTCAGGCACCACTTCTTGTTGAGGTTAACCTGATAGTCAATTGTTTCTTTGATGTTCGAGATTTTTGATAGGCTATTCCCATTGTGCCATTTGAGACCACGCGAGCTCAACGTGTCGTGTCCCATGAGAAGGTGAACTCTGTGTCGATCCCAGGCGAGACATGTGCTTTGCAAAGTGTTCCATTCTTTGTACGAAATGTTGACGCAAGGGTCAATATCCTCAAAGTTGATCCAGCGGTTAGTGTCTTGTTTCCAGAGATGTTTCCATTTTTTGAAGCCTTTGTATCATAACTTCTTGGCATTTTGAATGTTCCGAGATTCCACACTCCGAATGCCATGGATCGGAAACCAGAAAGAGTTGCTTTGTCTGATACCGACTGCCCACTTCCAGTCTTCACTTATTCTTGTGTAGCTTTTAACTTTATTCCAACTCTTCCATAGGGAACACACGAGAGCAGAGCCTTTCGGGAAGACGGGGATCGGGGAAAACAGCAAGGTCAAGATATCAAGATTCTTCCAATTTGGGAAACCCATGAGAGCCAACTCATTCTTGTTTCTGAAGATCAACTTGGCCCACGAGGCTTCCCCATTTCACCAAGCCTTAATCATCCATTTGGCCGCTAGTTTGTTAGCCATGCACCCAATGTCCAGGATACCAAGTCCCCCACTATCTCTATGGCTGGTGCAGATGGACCATTTGATTTTAGGCACCCCCCTCCTATTGTGGTCGCCCATCCAAAGAAAGTTTCTACATTGTTATTTCCTCTTGGTGATGATTAGTTAAATCGTATTAAGTGATGTGTTAAAGATTAATGATACAGTTCTATGATTTTGTCAATAAGGAATTAGTCAGCAATTGTGGTGCAAAGTAATGATATGTGTTTGAGTAATGACTCTTGAGATTATGTGATGTCGTGGCAAAAGCTTGTTCACTAACAAGACTACGGAAAATTGCCACGCCTCAACTAGAATTAAGCTAGAGTGATATTAGAACACCTCTATAATCATCAGTAGCTTAGCAATCTTCTGAAACTAAAAATTCACTTTACAGAAAGCTTCGCGTTTCCTTCAAGATTTAATTCTGAATTGATTTACTTCAAACTTTACACTACTGTGTTTGCTTATAGTTAAATAATATTTCCATTACTTAACTATGTCAAAACTGTGTTTTGAACTCACCGTAATTTCACTGGAACTTCATTAGAATTCCACCGGACTGTTACTGGACTGTCATCATAATCTTCCGGAATTGACTGCAATTCTATTTGTAATTACTTCAATTGTGTATACATGAGATAAGGAAGTAATACCTGAGCTTCCTTCACTGACTGAACTCTTTCTGAAGTTTGAGAAAAAAACTTCACTAGTTCTGGATGTCTTTTACAGTCAGACTTTGTACTGTGTACATGTCCCGTTTCACAAAAATCTTTTGATCAGTTTGTAGTTCAGACTCCTAGCTTCAAGATGAGCTATCACTCATGAAAATCTTTACACTGTGTTGCGAGATCTAACTTGTAGATGTACCGAAAAAACTTTACTGAGAAAACTGTAACTATTAACTAACTTTCACAGTAATATGAAATTACTCAGATTTCTTCATATACAAAGAATGCGCTCAAACTTCCACATGAACATGTGTTTCTATTAGAGAAGATGTGTACAAAATAGCTTGGCCTTACTTTGCTCATAGCTATGGAAAACTCTCCTACTCTGAGTAGTTATTCCTTACCATCTCTCTCAGATGAATACCCGACAGTTCAGGTTCTATTATTCATCTCTACATATGCAATCTCTGGCGTCTTCTATAGATGCACTTCTAAGCTTTCTATCTTAGCTCTCCTTTTTCACTCTCTCTTATTATGATCTTCTACCTCATATATATACATTTTGTTCCGAGATTCAAAACTCGTACTTTTGGAAGTTTCTATGCTGTATATTACAAGCGTGAATTTGTCCCTTCACTAAGGCTTGTTTTTCTGAATGCTTTGTTTCTGCTTCTCTTTGTCTTTCTTCGTTTTTATGTCTGTATGTCAAGTTTGTGAGTGATTCTTCAAAAGCTCCCCCTCAATCACTAATTTGCATTCTCTAATCTTTCATATATTCTTCTTTTCTTTTATACCTGCCATTTCTTTGGCCCTGCTTGTCTTTACTCCATCCAAGCTCTTTGTCAGAATATCTGCAATCTGATCTTTTGTAGGAGTGAGTACTATTTCAATCTCCTTCTCCATTACCTTTTCCCTCAAGAAATGATATTGATTTTCTATGTGTTTTGTTCTTGCATGAAATACTGGATTTGTTTCAAGATACAACGAACTCATATTATCTCCATGTATGATAGGTATACCTTGATCAATACCCATGCTTTGGAACAAGGTCTGCATCCATATCACGTCTTTAGCTGCTTCCACAAGTCCTTTATATTCTGCTTCTGTTGACGATAAAGCCACTGTGTGTTGCTTCTTTGAACACCAGCTTACAAGATTATCTCCTAGGTATATAATATACCCATGTGTTGACCTTCTATCATCTTGACTTCCTGTCCAGTCTGAGTCTCTGTATGCTCTCAGCTTTATATCTATGTAAAAGGATAATATAATCCTTCTTTTATAGTTCTTTTGATATATCTAAGAACTCTTTGTCCTGCAAACCAATGTTGATCCTTCAGACAATGCATGAACTGTGAGAGAACTCCCACTGCATAACTGAGATCAGGTCTTGTTAGTGTAGCATAAATTAAGCTTCCCACTAACGACTGATAATTCCTCATATCTTTAAACTCTGCACCACCATATTTGCTGAGTTTATGATTTACTTCAAGCGGTGTTGAAGCTTCTCTACAATTCTCCATGTTAAACTTCTTCAGTAATTTTAGGAGATACCTTTCTTGCGAAACATATATACCATGATCTGTATATGTGACTTCCATGCCAAGAAAGTATGATAACTTTCCTAGGTCACTGATCTTGAACTCTTTTTCAAGTAATCTTTTTACCTCCTTGATTCCTTCATCTGAGATTCCTGTGATTATTATGTCATCTACATAAATACAAATGTAGATCATACCTTCATCTGTTCTCTTAACGAGTAGACTTGCATCTGCCTTTGAACTTTGGTATCCAAGGTCATTGAGATACTTCACAAGTCTATAATTCCAAGCTCTTGGAGCTTGCTTCAATCCATAGATAGCTCTTCTTAATCTACAAACATGATCTTGGTAACTGGAACTTACAAACCCTTCAGGTTGTTCCATGTAGACTTCATCTGATATATATCCATTGAGAAATGCATTCTTTATATCCAGCTGACTTAGCTTCCATCCTTTTGATGCTGCTACAACAATCAATGTCCTTATGGTTGACATCTTTGCCATCGGACTAAACGTCTCATCATAATCTATGCCATGTGTCTGAGCATAGCCTTTGACCACCAGTCTAGCTTTGTATCTGGCTATCCTTCCATCTGCAAGTTTCTTAACTTTGTAAACCCATTTATTTCCAATCATTTTCTTACCATTTGGTTTTGGAACAAGATCCCAAGTCTTGTTTTCTTCCAACGCATTGAATTCCTCCTTCATTGATTCTTTCCATTGTTTCTTACCTTTTGCTTCACTATAATTATGAGGTTCTTCATCTTCCTTTACTAAGTAAGCATAGTTTTTCTGAGTCAAATAAGAAGTATCATAGGAATACCTTGTTGGTTGTTTCCTTACTCTGTTTGACCTTCTTTGCTCATATTCTTCATGTGTATCTGAATACACATCTTCATCAAATCTTGGTCCATCTTCGTTTCTCATACCTAATCCGATCGTGGATGTACTTGCCTGCATATGATCTTCATCTCCATTCACCTGCATATGTGATTTTCCTTTTTCATTTCTTCTTATCTCTTCTTCAAGTGTTTCAACACTATGCTCTTTATCTGTATACCAGCTTTTTTCTTCATCAAATGTCACATCTCTCGAAACAATAAACTGTTTGGTTAGAGGACTCCATAACCTGTAACTCATCTGTTTTTCATCATATCCAATGAACACATATTTTTTAGCTTTTGGTTCAAGCTTATGTCTCAGCTGTGATGGTACATAAGCATAAGCAACTGATCCAAACACTTTACAATGATCAAGTGTTGGTTTCTTACCCCACCAAGCTTCATAAGGGGTCATCCCATTTAAAGCTGTACATGGTAATCTATTTAACAGATATGTTGCTGTATTTACAGCCTTAGCCCAAAGATAGTTTGGACAATTTTTCTCCTTTAGCATTTCTCTTGCAAACTCAACTAGAGTTCGGTTTCTTCTTTCTGCTACTCCATTTTGTTGCGGTGTATACCTGCAAGTTATTTCTCTTTTGATACCTGCATTCCACAGATAATCATTGAACTCTCGAGAAAAATATTCTCCTCCTCCATTAGACCTTAGTCTTTTGAGTTTCTGTCCTGTAAGTCTTTCAGCATATGCATGAAAATGCCTGAAAGCTTCAAATACTTCTGAATTTTCTTTCAAAACATAAAGAGTTATCCATCTTGTTGCATCATCAATAAAAAAACATAATACCTTGATCCGCTGATCGATCCTTCTTTTGTCAGTCCCCATACATCTGTATGTATGAGTTCTAACACATCATCATGCTTGTACCCTTTCTTCTGAAATGGTAACCTGTGGGCTTTTCCCATCTGACAGGCTTCACACCTGTGAATCATATGTTGATTTTTCATGTTTGGTAATCCTCTCACGGATTGTTTCTCCACCATAGTTTTGATTCTTGTTTCATTAAAATGTCCTAACCTCTTATGCCAGAGGTCTAACTCTGTAAATACCTCATCACCATGTGTGATCAAGGCTTGACCAATATTCCCTTGTACTTTAAGAGTAAAAAGTCTACCTTCCTTTTTACCATGGACAATTTGATTGTATCCATTCTCTGGATCTTCAACAAATACTCCTTCATTTGTAAACCTGACTTGAAATCCTTTTTCCACTATCTGTCCCACACTAATCAGATTCTTCGGGATTGTTGGAACATACAAAACATTTGTTAGTAGATCAGCTCCATTCTTACACTTTACTTTTCCAATAGACCTTACATTATGTTTTGTGTCATCACATGTTTGTACTGTATGATTTGAAATACCTCCTTCAAGTTCTGATAACAATTCTATATTTCCTGACAAATGATTTGAACAACCAGAGTCAATATAGAATACCTTCAGGTCTTCATTCTTTGACATAGTTATTGAGTTCATCATCAACGTTGTATGACTGTCATTCTGCGTATCATTCGCATAGTTGTAGTAGGTAGTGTTGTGAGACTGATTCTGTCCCCAACTTCTTATTCCACCTCTACCATATCCGCCTCTTTGGCTTTGTCTTCCTCTTTGATATCTTCCACTTCTGCCTCTACTATTGTTGTTCTGATTCTGACTTGATCCTTGAGAATTATGCCAGCAATCATGAGCCAAATGATTGCTTAATCCACAGATCCAACAAGTCTTCTTGTTGTTAGTCTGATTACCTATTCCTTTACCTCTACTTTTACTTCTTATGTTACCTCTTCCTCTTGCATAATTTGCTTGAGTAGACATCTCTTCTTCATCTTTTTCTTTACCTTTATCACCTTTCTTCTTATTCTTTGCATACATAGCCGAACTATGTCCTTTATCACCATCTATCTTTAAGTCTTGCTCAAACGTTAGCATTAGTCCAAGCAACTGATTTAAATCTGGTACAAAATGATTTAAAGAAAGTTCAGTTGAAAGTACAAAAGGTTTCCACCTTTCATCTCCTCTCAGTCCTGCAAGCACTTGTGCTATCAACCTGTGATCTTTGATATCTTCATCAATAGATCCAAGACTATCCGCCAAATCTTTCATCTTAGTGACACAATCACTAATGCTTTGACTTTGCTTTTTCTTGAACATTGTAAACTCTGACCATAAGCTAGCCTTCCTAGCTTTCATCGTATTTTGGAAATGATCTTCCAATGCACTCCATATGTCTTCTGCTTTCTCCAGACCTCTAATGTGCGGTAGTAGATGATCTGTAACGGTATTGTAGATGTAAGCTCTTGCCGTTGCATCTTTCTTTTGCCACAGCTTCAAGGCTTCTAACTCTTCTTTCTTTGGTTGACTATCGTCTTCGAAAGTCGGCTTCTTTTCTTCTCCTGTCACATATATCATTAAGTCCTTACTCATAAGTAAGGCTTCCATGCGCATTACCCATGCAGGATAATTATCTCTGTCCAATTTGTCAATAGAGATATGATATGCCATAATCTTCTTGTTTCTGTTACTTTCGGTGAGTGTAACGTTAAAAGGTTTTACCTTTTACAAACCTTTACCCTTGAGAATGACTTCGGAACGTTTCTTGACACCGTTTGTCATTGATTATCTCAGCTTTCACCTTTCTTGTGAAAGTTCTTTGAATTCTCTTGTATCTTCACTTTCATTTACTCTTGAGAACCTTTTCTTCTATTCAGAACCTTAAGCTCTGATACAATTTGTTGAGATTATGTGATGTCGCAACAAAAGCTTGTTCACTAACAAGACTACGGAAAATTGCCACGCCTCAACTAGAACTAAGCTAGAGTGATATTAGAACACCTCTATAATCATCAGTAGCTTAGCAATCTTCTGAAACTGAATATTCTCTTTACAGAAAGCTTCACGTTTCCTTCAAGCTTTAATTCTGAACTGATTTACTACAAACTTTACACTACTGTGTTTGCTTACAGTTAAATAATCTTTCCATTACTTAACTGTGTCAAAACTGTGTTTTGAACTCATTGTAATTTCACTGGAACTTCACCGGAATTCCACCGGACTGTTACTGGAATGTCACCATAATGTTACCGGAATTGACTGCAATTCTATTTGTAATTACTTCAATTGTGTATACATGAGATAAGGAAGTAATACCTGAGCTTCCTTCACTGAATGAACTCTTTTTGAAGTTTGAGAAAAAACTTCACCAGTTCTAGATGTCTTTTACGATCAGACTTTGTACTGTGTACATGTCCCGTTTCACAAAACTCTTTTGATCAGTTTGTAGTTCAGACTCCTAGCTTCAAGATCAGCTATCACTCATGAAAATCTTTACACTCTGTTGCGAGATCTAACTTGTAGATGTACCGGAAAAACTTTACTGAGAAAATTGTAACAGTTAACTAACTTTCACAGTAACATGAAATTACTCAGATTTCTTCATATACGAGGAATGCGCTCAAACTTCCACATGAACATGTGTTTTCTATTAGAGAAGATGTGTACAAAATAGCTTGGCCTTACTTTGCTCATAGCTATGGAAAACTCTCCTACTCTAATAGTTATTCCTTACCATCTCTCTCAGATGAATACCCGACAGTTCAGGTTCTATTATTCATCTCTACATACGCAATCTGTGGCGTCTTCTATAGATGCACTTCTAAGCTTTCTCTCTTAGCTCTCCTTTTTCACTCTCTCTTATTATGATCTTCTACCTCATATATATACATTTTGTTCCGAGATTCAAAACTCGTACTTCTGGAAGTTTCTACGCTGTATATTACAAGCGTGAATTTGTCCCTTCACTAAGGCTTGTTATTTTGAATGCTTTGTTTCTGCTTCTCTTTGTCTTTCTTCGTTTTTATGTATGTATGTCAAATTTGTGAGTGATTCTTCAACAATAACTATGGCGATAGATTATTATGAGTAAAGTAACGCTCAGAGTTGTGTGTTGGTTGGAAGTTAGAGTTGTGTATTTAATTAGTGAATTTTGAGGCACTGAAACGTGAGGTAGTTTGTTCTTTCAGTAATCTGTTGTAGTAATTGATTTAACTTATGGTGTGGGAAAATATCATAGGGCCTCTGCTTATAGACCCCTATCCATCGCAAGAACCCTACAAGTTACTCTATTTATTGTAGTCATATCTAATACATTCAATTAGGACAGAGGTTTAATACTGGTGCCGACCATGCAGCTTGGAATATAGTTCCTAACAAAAGCTTAGTATATGCTTTTGAGTGGAGATCTTGTCCTACATGCCTCTAATGTGTTCTAAAGAAACCTATCCTAAATACTGAAGAGTAGATAGTACATTAGGGATGCCAACATGTAATAATATTGAAGGGATTCCATATTAGGGGTAGGGTGTATTACATACTAGTGGAGTAGCACCACCACCTTTCTTTAGTTCTAGTTTGCAAACTATACCAAAACTTAGTCTGGTACAATTTGATGACAATTGGATGAGTGGTATTGGCACCGAAATCAATGGCCATTCGCTGCCTTTTGATAGTGGTTCCATGTCCGGTGCTACTATCGAATTCAGGGTACTCCGGTACCCGCAGAAACATTTGAAGAAGTTAGTAAAGATACCAATAGGCCTGTCGGAACTGTTAAGAAAAACATTGATCATAGCCCTAGACCAAGCACTCTTAGTGAACAACTTGTTAAAGACAAATCCCTAAATCTAGGGAGTAACAAGAAGGTCTTCCTCTCTTATTACTTATCGAAAGAGTGGGATCTAGCATGCCTATTAAAACTTAAATTCTTGAAAAGCTTGTTTCTTAACCGCAAACCAGTAGAACCAATAAATATCAGTGAACCAGAACAACCAAAGGAATCAACAAATAACTATAGAACATATCCACCTACAAAATCATTATACTCATGAATTTGAACAATTAGCAGACTCAATTCTAGAAGTCATGGTAGACACCTAGAATCAGAAACAACAACAATAACGACAACAACAACAACACGGAGGTCAACGAAGGAAATCCATTATGAGAGTCACATACACAAAATTTGGTGGCTTTCCCAATGATGACCCAAACGTGTATGTGCACACTTTTGCAATTAGTTATGTAGTATTGAACAACCCGGAGGACTCATCATACAAGGCCATAGTGTTTCAATCAAACTTAGTTAATGAAGTAGCACACTGGCTGATTGAGTATGACATTAACCATTTTCGACGATATGACGATGTGAAGAATGCCTTCCTACAATAGTTTAGATTGAAGAAAAATGTTGTAGAGATATTCGACTATTTATAGAATAACTGATAGAAAATGCATCAGGGCATGCAGGAACATGCTACTTTGTTTCGCACACACTTATGACAACTACCCCAAGCCCACACAAATCTTCTAGATAATCTAATTACTCAGTGGTTTATCAACAAACTAAATCTTGAGTTAAAATAGGTTATGATTATCCGTTGTGTGGGAGGAATGACTTTAGATGCAGTCATAGCTATGATGCTTCAATTGGAGCATAAAGTTGGCAGCTTCTCAAACGACCTGGAGTGGCTGAATTCCATCAAAAGTAAAAATGATGACCTTTTAAACAAGTTTATTGTACAAATTATAAAAACCCTGGCCATGTGGCAATGAACTGTGCCCTTAATCAAGTCTACTATGCCATCTGTGATACTGCTAGCCATTCAACACATACCTGCCTCTACAATGCAAAGACACAGAACAAACTGGTTGTTAATGAAGTTCTTCAAGAGCAGGGATAATAAGTCACACTCTATGTACCACCTCATCTAAGAAATGTGGCATATCCAGCTTACACCAATTACAAAGGACCTTGGACATGAAATTTTGGTCAAACTTGGTGGAACTAGGGGAAAAGAAGTAGCAGTATAGTTTTACCTCCACCTCGATGTCATGTTTCTGGGGACGTAGACCACATATATCATCATTGTGAGGAAGCCCATGAATATGACAAACGGAAAAAAGATAGACATAGTCCAATGGCAAATATTGTATACATTATGGTAGTAGATATGCAAACAGCAGTAGTGCAAATCCAATTAGGTAAAACCCTCCATCCAATTATAGAAGTATTTGAGCCAAGGCCAAAGGAATAACAACGGACATTTGTCAAAGAATTCATTAGTTCTAGCAAAAAATTGACCCAAGTTCAACACGGACACTAGCTACCACTACCATTAACTAAGAGTTTGATTCTACACTCGATCATGCGGTACCACTTATTATTGTTTGGTTTAAGAATCATAAGATTTAGCAGGTCCTAATTGATGGTGGATCAAAAGTTAATATTGCTACTATGGCAATTTGTGAAAAGCTAAGCTAGAAACATATCGAACTATTTAACTTTTGGTTGCTCTATTTTGAAAAACAACCAAGTACGACAAAGTGTGGAACATCTCTGACAACGACAATAGTTTTATTAGGAAGAGAACAAAAGTACATGCACTTATGTTTTTTTTGTTTTTTTTTAGAGTACAATGATTGGAAAGACACACACACACCCAACGTTTTAAGGTAGAGGCACCCATCTTGGTGAACTCTGATCGTTTAGATCCAAAATTGTTCTCTTTCAGTCTACAAATCATTCTAGGGAATGAAACTTTTTGTGGGGGCACTTTTCATCCTACATCCGACATCAAGACAAGTACTTGCTATCCTTCCTCTCAGCCTTCGATTCTACGAGTTTATTGTCCAGAGGTGGATTTCAACTAATCCATTCACTGTGATGTTTACTGCAACACATGGCTGATCAGTCGAGAGTCCATCTGGTAGGACTAGTACGTAATATCCCTATCACATTATAGGGTGCAATCTTCAAAATGAACTTCATTATTATGGACCTGCCTGAATCAAGTTTGAATTATAATTTACTCTTTGGCCGACCTTAGCTTAAGCAAGCCAGAGCTTTGCAAGACAGGCCTTCACATGAGGTTATCTTTAAATGCAACCACTGTAAATATGTGGTTCCTTTAGATGACATGAAACCCTGTGAGACGCATGCACAGCCCTATGTAGCAGAACCTGTGCATATGTTAGATGGTTGGTCTGATGATGAGGAGGAAGCTTTTTTTACTACAAACCAGGATTTGCTTTCCCTGAGAACAATAGATCTTCAACAAGTTCTAGACCAATGGTCTCTGGTGGTCTGTACATTACATCCACTTGTGGATGGTGCTGTTACTGAGAATGAGGGACTCATAGAACCTATGGATATTAAACATCTATTCCAATCTGTAGATGATCCCTCTACAACATAGCAATTTTATGTGTCGAAAGACGAGCTTCTGGTTGATAATGCTAATCCACGTCCGGTTATCAAAGCTGGTCTGACTCCTGCTTTTGAGGAAGATTTTCTCAATTTATTGAAAGAATTTACAATTTCCTTTGCTTGGGACTACAAAGACATGAAGGGCTTAGATCCACAAATTTACCAACACCGAGTTGTTTTAAAATCAGATACAAGACCACTTAAGCAACAAAGTTACCGCATGAATCCTAACTATGCTCAACAAGTGAAGGAGGAATTAGATAGACTATCGAAAGTTGGATTTATTGTCCCAGTGGAGCACACTGAATGGATTTCATTGATAGTGATAGTACCTAAAAAGAATAAGCAATTACATATATGCATTGACTATAGAAAATTGAATGCCTCTATGGTGCGTGATCCATTTATGTTGCCATTCTTGGATAGCATGCTAGACGATGTAGCTGGCTGAGAGATGTACTCATTTTTAGATGGATACAACGGGTACAATTAGGTTAGGATGGTTGAAGTAGATATTCCTAAGTTGGCCTTCATTACTAACTGGGGGGTGTATGCATGTACCATCATGTGGTTTGGCTTGCGTAATGCACCTAGAAATTTTCAGTGTTGTATGCAAGAAATATTCTCACCTTACCTAATGAGTTTCATGAGAGTGTATCTGGATGACTTCTCCCTGTCCGATGACACTTCTACACACTTACAACATCTTCCGTGCTGCTTTTTAAGGTGTAGAGAATAACATCTTTGTTTGAACCCTAACAAGTCTATTTTTTTGTTTTTTGTGGAAAACTCCTAGGCCATATTATTTCTAAGCAATTCATTTAGGTGGACCTTATAAATTCCAAGTCTGTTAGCATGGCCGCCATCTCCAATGGTTGGCTCATTTAACTATCTAGCTCACTCGACTGACCAATATGTCTAAGCAATTCATTTAGGGGCCAGATCTGTTGGCATGGCCGCCATCTCCAATGGTTGGCTCATTTAACTATCTGGCTCACTCGACTGACCAATATGTCTCCTCACCATTTTCACTGGAGTGAAGAGTGCCAGCTGAGCTTTGAATGCCTCAAAACTCTCCTTACATAGGCTCCGATCCTACAGGCCCCGAACTGGCAATTAGCATTCCATGTTTTTGTTGATGCATCTAACATTACCATTGGAAGTGTATTAATGCAATGTCAGGATAAATGGTACAGACCTATTTATTATGCTAGCTGTCGTCTTGCTTCATCAGAATGCAACTACTCTGTAACTGAGCGGGAATGCTTAGAGTTGATATACTCCATCAAAACATTTCAGGACTATTTACTAGGACGTAAGTTCACCTTTAATGTAGATCATGCTGCTCTAGTCTACCTAGTTTGCCAATAGCATCTGGGTGGACGGCTTGCTCGCTGGGTACTACTGCTGCAAAAATTTGACTATGATGTTGTACACCGTTCGGGTTTGACACATGCCATTGCAGAATTTTTATCTAGACTCGATTCCAATGAACCTCCAAGTGGGGTGGATGACTCTTCTCCATCTATTTATTCAACTACAACACCGGGTGCACCGTAGGCTGCTTTACCAATCGCTAACTTACTATGATACTTTAATGATTTTCCTCACTATTGAGTGTCCACCAGGTTTGGTGTCTAATATGACTCACCATAAATTATCTATGTATAGTCGTCGATTTCATATTGTTGTTGGCCAACTCTATTATGCATATCCTTTTGGGGTCTTGCTCCGATGTATTCCCACTCATGAAGTTCCTTCTGTGGTTGCTATGGCTCATTCTCTCTCATCTAGTGGACATTTTTCTACAAACTTGACCTATCAAAAAATCCTCCATGGTATTGCCTACCATGTAGCACAATGTTTATGCTTATGTAAAGCACAATGATGCTTGTCAGCATACCGGAAAACCTTTGCATTGTCACCCTTTTCCTCTCCAACTAGTCCATCCTTTGGAACCCTTCCAAAAATGGGATCTAGATTTTATTAGAACCAGCATCCCGCCAGCTATTTCAACTAATACCAAATATATCCTCATATGGACTGATTATGCTACGGGCTGGGCTGAGGCCTGGGCAATCCACTTTGTAACAGCTTAGATTGTCCCTAAATGTCTGACTTGTGATGTTTTTCCCCAATTTGGGTTACCTCAGGAAATTGTTTCGATTGAGGTACACATTTCTCCAACACTCTTATACAAGCCTTAATTCAAACTTTTAATATTAGTTTAGTACACCTTATTATCCATGTGCCAATGGATTGGCTAAAAGTACAAATAAGACCTTACTCATCATGCTCAAGAAACTGATTCTAGACTACCCTGAGTGCTTGGATTAACTTCTCCCTTCTGTCCTTTGGGCCTTCCGAACTACATATAAAGTATCTACTAGATGCACAGCGTTCAAATTGGCTTATGGTCTGGAAGCTATTGCTCCAATGGTACTAATCCTACCTAGTTTAGGAGTGGCTATTGACAAGAAGGTATTGCCAGCTGATTCTTTCTCTGCACGTCTCGATGCCTTATGTTCTCTAGATGAACAAAGGTTGGAAAGTTTTTGGTTGATGGAAGAAGTTCAGATTGTTGGAGCTTGAGGTCTCCGGAAGCACGCGAACAACACAAGGAACAAGAAGAAGCTTGGAGCACAACACACAATACTAAATGTATTACAACTAGAATGTACAAATATATATGACCCATTAGGGAAATGGGCATATATACAAACTGAGGAAAAAAAACCTCCTAAAGAGGGAAAAAAAGTGCCCCAAGAGTCCTAGTGTGTTCACACACATCACTACCTAAGTATATCAACAAATCCCCCCTGAGAGTGATGTGGTGAAAAAGGAGCTAGCACTCATGTATAAGGAAGTGCCAAGCTATGTGGAATCAATCCACAAAAGGAAGTAAGCCCAAAGCTTTGCAGAAAGTTTCAAACTTGTCCCTAGGTAGAGCCTTCGTGAAAAGGTCCGCAATGTTCTCTTGCATGGGCACATATGCCAAGGTGATCTCTCCAGCAGAGAACCTCTCCTCACAACCGCCAATGCGCTCTGACTGTTAATGAAAATGGTGGTGGTAGAAGACTGACCAACACCCAAATAAGCCATAAGGCATCTGAACCACACACTCAACAGTTGCTGTGGAAGTTGCCCTATGCTCAACATCACAACTAGAAGTGGCCACAGTAGGCTTCTTTTTGCTCAACCAAGATATACATGAGCTACCAAACATGAAGCAAAAGCCACTAGTGGACTCATGAGTGTCATAACAACCAACCCAGTCATAGTAAAAAAAAACATGTAAATTTGGCGGTAGTGATCCCCCCTTGAGATAGAACAATCCAAGTAGTCGGTTACCACTCAAGTAGCAAAAGATGCACTTAACCACTGGCCACTGCTTAACACCTGGGCAATGCATAAATTTGCTCATCTATGAGACAACAAACTGAATATCTAGCTGATTAATGCATAAGTAAATCAAGCATCCAATAGCCTGCTGATACAGAACAACATCAAATGCATCTCCAGCATCATGAAGACTCAATCATAAACCTCTCTCCATAGGAGTGCCAATAGGTTTACAATCTTTAAGGCCAAAATATTGCAATAATTTTTCAATATATTTCGTTTGACACAAAGTTGTCTTCCATAGCCTAAGGTTAGATAAGGGTTTGTTGATTACCAGTTTCACACTGATCCTTCCTCTTTCAGTCACTCATATTCACTCTTCTATAACCTATTAGGTCACACATCTCATGTATATTCAGATTTCTGCCCATACATCTGAATATGTTTGTTGCATTTGTACATTCACTCATTCATCTATTTCTCATCACATAGAGTGGTTGAGAGCTTTTCTCCCACATTGTACATTGAACATTGCTATATATGATACTATGAGTAAGCGATGGCTTACGTAACACCTTACACATGTCGTCTATTCTTTCTCTATCTTTGTCTCATCATCTGTATGATTAAATGTGGTATGTTCATGTTTTGTCAATATTGGAAGATTGCTAGATTCTGTGTTGTATATGCTGGACCTATGGAACCATTAATTTGTGATATGAGCTAAGGGCCTACCTCATTTCCAAGATTTGGTATCAGAGCACTAAGGTTTTGGTTTCAGAACTTTAGATCTTTGGCATCAATGCATTAAGGCTCATTTAGGTTCCCACACTTCCAGATATACAACATATGATCTAAGGGCATCTTCTAATATTTGACATCTGACATACACACTTAATCTAGATTAATAGAGATTTGAGAATCAGACAATTCAGTCACATGTGTATTCATCAGTGTGGAGTATGAAGTTGATGATCTGTTAGCAGCCGAATATTTTTGTAATAGTATGCAAATACTTTACAAAATTATTATTTGAAGACCAAGACTTGATGAAGAGAAGACTACTTCAAATTCAAGGAAGAACAATGGTTTAGAGAAGATGAAGGAAGCAGATCAACATCAAATCACAGGTATCACTTTCTACTATCAGATTATCATTTGCAGGTCATATCTTAGAAGAGTAGTTATGAAGAGATTTGAAGGTTTCAAGGAGTGCTTTTATACGCTTTCATCATTTGAAAGTTAAAGGCTACATCAAAACAGGTATCTAGAGGTTTTTCTAGAGAGTTTTGAGAGATCTCTTTCATGGCAAGAAAGTTCATCTAAGAAGACAAATGTGAAGATAGGATGAGTTTTTTTTGTTCAGCCAATTTTCTGTTGTAAGTTTGTTGGATATCAAGGTACAAATGTATCTAGAGAAGGTAACTCTAGAAGGGTAATTCATCATTCAGACAATGATTGGTGAATTTAGTCGTTTTAGACATTTGAAGCAGAATATTGATTCAGAGATATGAGGAGATGATAAAACATGATTCTATATTCACTTCCAGTTGTATACCATGTTTGTTTTATCTCTTACTCTTAGTATAGAGAAAGAGAAAAAGTTCATTTGAAGAGGTCAAGAGTGTTTGCTACTTCAAGATGAAGAGAACAAAAGGTACGGAAGAGAAGTTTGAAGATGTTGACATCATCAGGTGGAAGAAAGATGCAGAAGAAGAAAGTCCATCATTTCCAAAAGAAAAGTAAGGCTTCCCTTTCTCATATATTTTCCATATACTTTTCCTATTTTATCCTCTACACCCAAAGACAAGTCTACGAGAACATCTTGTGTTAAAGAAGAAGAAGTTTCTTGTTTTGCATTACACTTAGTCATGTTTTAGTAGATTTGACAAAGAATTGCATTGAGAGAAAGAAAAAGCAACAGCTATATGTTTTGACTCATATGTGTATGAGTTATGTTGAATATTTTTAGCAAGCAACTTATATATTCCCTCAAAGAATTCTTGGAGTGGCAATACAGAGCTACTTGGTATATGACAAGTTGTAGAGAAGTATATTTCTTCTTTATCTAACTCTTAAGGTAAAAGAGTTTTTTGTAGCAGATGTTTAGGTTGAGGTTTTATGTTTGGAAAAGGTTACCTCATATTCAGTATTTTTAGAAACTTCAGAAAATTCAAAATCTTGTTGATGTACAAGTCAATGAAGAATCTACTTTCAGTGATTATCTTGATTTTTGGATACATGCTTGTATTCAAAAAGGTGTTCCATCAGATCCTAACACTTGATTGAGAAGTGGAGTTAGGCAAAAGAAAATCAAGCAGGTACTATCACATTTCACCCAGGTAGAATATGAAAGTTATGAAGTATCAACTTGCAGCTTTTGGAGTTCTCAAGGTGAGAAGTTTGTCAACTTATGTTTCAAGTAGGAGTTGCAGATTCTTGAAGGATTTGTTTGAAGAAAAGTTTTACAACTTTGTAAGAAGCATGGACACTTGGAGACATTCAGGTAAATAAATAAAAAATTCAATCATGAAGGTTTGATAATAGCAGATTCTACACAGGAGAGATCATTGATCTTGAATGATCATGAAAGATCTTGAGTATTTATGAGTCAGTTATCTATCCTTTGCTTGTGTAAGGTTCTTAGCATTGGAAGAAGTAAGTCAAAGATTCAGGTTCTATCAAATTTGTGTTGCAGAGAGATAGAATACTTGTGTGTAGAAGGGTATGAATCCTAAAATGCTTTCAGCAAGGTTTTATCAGCTAACCTTATTCTACAATATGGGAAGCTGAAGACTTACAGTGAAAGTTATTAGCAACTGCAGTGCTAATAAAAAGGGTTCAGAGATTTTGTTTCAGATATAGGTATTGATCACTGAAGATTAGATTTATGAAGAAGGACGTCCAAGATTTCATAAAGTCTGATATAATTTGAAGAATACTGGATACTAGTGTTAAATCATCCAGGGGGTGATGAAACATGAAGACTTATTTTCAGCCATATGTGAAAGAATGCAGATTCATACTTTCAGGTATTCCTATATTTCCTTTGTCAGGTTCTCTTTATGTTCTAGCTTTGAAAGAAGAAGGAAGAAGGAGAATGTCTGGAGAAAGTTCCTGTTAGGATGTTCCTCTTCAGGACAAGGTTCCAGAGCTCTATTGAAGAGAAGCTTGATATTTGAGAAAGGTATATTTCAAAAGTGCACACATACATGTTTATACCAAGTTTTGAATGAAAGAGGTATGCAAGATTTAAAGGATGAAGACATGATGACATCACAGATTTTTGGACTCATATTTCAGTTGATTTCAATTGAGTTGAGTTGACTTGACTTGAGTACAGTCAGAGATGAACCAATAGTGTTCATAATACACTAAGTTGTGAGTTGACAGTCACACGTTCCAGGATTCAGTTCCTGATTTTGTTTAGTGTATTTACATGACGCAGTAGAAGTACGTTGAGAAACCTTTTTGGAAGGTAAATGCAAGTATATGGATCCTAGTGTATGTTTTCAGGTTTTTGAAAACAGGAGATAGCAGGTTCAGAGACAGTTCATGCTATATTTGTTGTCAAGCAGTGATTTCTTGATGAGAACACTATTGGATATCTATTTTGCATATTTTCTCAAGTATTATGGTTCATATTCAACAAGGAAGACTTTTGAAGAAGAGGTTTGAAGGTCAGTTTGGGAGTACAAGCTTGAAGCTTGTGACAGGCTATTTGAAGCTTGTGATAATTTGCAAATCATGAAGTTTTGCAGATCCAGTCCAGATTGTACCAATATGCCATTGCAGGGGGGATTGTTGGAAAAACAATGCCTTATTGATTCAATGGTCCACTATGTACAACAAGTGTAGTAGTCTTTTCTAGTTCCTCTAAAAGATGCGTGCGTAACAACATGTTTAGCTTTAGTTCTTACTCCTTGTAAAGCAAAACGGGCTGAGCGCCTTGGCTACGTGAAGAGCCTCCTAAAGCATCGGCCATGGTTTCGATTCCCGCTAGCAGCGGTGCGCCAGGCTTTTCCATATAATGTTTTTGCTTTTAAATAACTCAGCGACGGATCACGAAAGAAGACGGACGGCGCTTGATTTTGCCCGATTGTGTTTCAGATCGTAGATCGCTTGATTTATTTATGCGAACGTAGCTTTATTGATATGCTTTTCATGGGATAACCAATACTATAAAAGAAGCCATTGGGCTCATTATCTTGTATCCTTCACCTAGTTTTCAACACAAGCTTGGAGCTTGGACCTCAGTAGAGGTGGTGTTTCTTCTAACACATGGGGCAGCCATGGTGCTAACTTGAAGCATGTTGAGGAGCATCTATGGAGTTCTTCTTAATGATTCTTCTTGGAGAAGATGAAGGGTGTGATCACACTCTAGCTCATGGAGAGGAGGTTATCTCTTGTTCATGGCAAGAAGACTTGGTCATTAGCAGCTTGATGGTGAGGATCGGCCATCTACATGTTGTAGTTGAAGATTGTCTTCTACATGAAGATTTCGGGCTACATCAAAGACATTGGATGGTGGTTAGCATAAGATTTACATCTTATGTTAAGTATTCAGGTACAT